>CM053613.1:84891768-84907969 GCA_028646535.1 Procyon lotor | reverse complement strand
AAAAAAAAAAAAAAAAAAGTACCGACTCCCAGGGTGCCTGGGTGGCTCAGTCGGTTAAGCATCTGACTTTGCTCAAGTCATGATCTCAGAGGATCCTGGGATCAAGCCCCACGTCAGGCTCTGTGCTCAATGGGGAGCCTGCTAGAGACTCTCTCCTTCTCCCTCTACCCCTCCCCCAACTCATGCTTGCTCTCTCTCAAAAAAATAAAATCTTATAAAACAAAAAAAAGTACAAACTCCCAGCTGTAAGATAAATCAGTCACGGGGATGTAATGTACAAATAGCATGGAGACTACAGTTAATAATACCGTATTGTATTTTTGAAAGTTGCTAAGAGAGTAAATCTTAAAAGTTTTCATGACAAGAAAAAAATTTTCTTGTGATGGGTGTTAACTCATAACTTAATGCACAATATATACAAGTATCAAACAATGAAATCGTATACCTGAAATAGGTTATATGTCAATTATATCTGAATTTTCAAATTTAATGCATACAGTCTGATACAGATGACAGTTGACTAAACTGGGAGCATACTCACAGGATGCCCTCGTTCTGAACATCAACGTGTAAGTATATACATACGCCAACAGGAAAAGATGCTAGAAGGATCTGCACTAAGGTGTTAAAATAGCGATCCTGGCTTGTGGGAATGTGACTTTTCTTTTGTATCACTTCCTCATTTCTGTAATTAGCAGGATTTGCCTCTGTGGTATTATTTTTAAAAGTTTATGTGTCTCAAATTCTAATATTTTTAAATTTTTTTTTATTTTTAAGATTATCTATTTATTTGACAGAGAGATCACAAGTGGGCAGAGAGGCAGGCAGAGAGAGAGGGAGAAACAGGCTCCCCGCTGAGCAGAAAGACCGATGCGGGGCTGGATCCCAGGACCCTGAGATCATGACCTGAGCCGAAGGCAGAGGCTTTAACCCACTGAGCCACCCAGGCGCCCCTATGTGTCTCAAATTCTAATAAAAAAAAGTGGTGCAATGGGTTAACCGAGTTCTATTGTTTTGAAAGTTATATATACACACACATATATAATTCTCAATATATCAAAATTTCCCTATGAAATTTAAACTGCTACAAAGACAATTTAAGTAAGAGTGAAAGAAAACTATGCACATTCATTGCAGAAAAGACATAACTATACACCTTTGAGTGTTAAAAATTATTAGAGTTGCATTGAAGAATTAACATTTCAAGTTTGAATAAAACTCTGATTTTTCACTTGTGTACTATTTCAGACAGTAGTGGCTTCATCTACTAAGGAACCTGTATTGGAAATCTCAGTATGGGACACCTGGGTGACTCAGTCGGTTAATCCTCACCTTTCGGCTCAAGTCACTATCCCCAGGTCCAGGGGTTGAGCCCCGTGTGAGGCCCCGGGCTCAGCAGAGAGTGTGCTTGTCCCTCTCTTTTTGCCTCTCCCCCCAGGCTTGCTCATGTTCTCTCTCTCAAACAAATAAAATCTTCAAAAAAATCTCAGTATGTATCTTCACTGCATCACTCTAATTCTACTTCTTCATATCCACTATTTGGTTGCCAAGCCCAAGATGTCTCTCAAGAACCCCTATTCCTCTTTATTCTTAGGTAATTAGCCCATTCGACCAATCCATCCCCTGCAGTGACTGCTAAGTTAGTTTTATAAAGCCTACCTGATCACATTACAATCCTGTTTCAAAATCTTAAAAGCCCAATGTCTAAAGACACTCTCTATCATCGTGCAATTTATTTAAAGCCCTTTACGACTTAATTTCCTCTGTAACTTCCCAGCGACATCTCTTAAGATTTCTGAACCTATACTCTAAAGCTTTCCTTACTTACTGGTGGTCCTTCAAGTCTGCCATGTACTTTCTTTTTTTTTTTTAAAGATTTTATTTATTTGACAGAGAGAAACACAGCGAGAGAGGGAACCCAAGCAGAGGGAATGGTAGCGGGAGAAGCAGGCTTCCCGCAGAGCGGAGAGCCCGATGCGGGGCTCGATCCCAGAACCCTGGGATGTGACCTGGGCCGAAGGCAGACGCTTAACGACTGAGCCACCCAGGCGCCCCTGCCATGTACTTTCAAACTTCCTATACTCATTCGGTTCCCTCTGTCTGGAATGATGACCACTGCAGTCTCTAACCACCTTGAATCTTTTCTACCCCCAAACTGACTTTATTATTTAAGATCCAGCTTAAACTTACAAAGGGTCTCCCCAACACCTGATTCATTCCCACAGAAATTAATCATCTATTCTTGGCTTGCATCAACACATTAGTAATTACGACAATACACGTTCATACACATAGGTATCTTTTCCCCCTAAATTGTGACAATATCTTATATATCTCTATAAACTCTGCATACTGCTGGGTACAAAAATAGATATTCAAGACTATACTTTCAGAGATCATTTCTATAGTTTGTTACTAGAGAAGTTTCTCTGAATGTGTAGAGTACCCAAAACCACGAGGAGGAGATGCAGTATCCTTCCCTGAGTGTGAAGCTGATGTGGGGTTTTGTTTTTTTTTGCAACTGCTCCTTGTTACTGGTGATCATTCTTCCTTTTTTTTTTTTTTTTTTTTTGGAAAGGTTAGAGGGGAAGGATGCTGAGTGGAAAAAAGGAAAAAAAAAATAGATATTCAATAAATGATACTGAGGGGAAAAACAAATGGTCACCTTGTGTTGCCACTCAGTAGCTTCCTCTTCCTTTTTCTTCTTGGCTTCTTCTAGAAGTGCAATCTTGGCGGTGAATTCAGCAAGTTCTGCTGCCTAAAATAAAGAATATAATTACCGATAATAAAAATTTTTTTTTCCAAAAATATTCTGTAAACAAAGCTCTAATGTACATACTTGGGCTTTATATGATTCTCTTAGTCTTTCATTTTTAAGCAGGTAGTATTTAACATCATAAATATTTATAGTAGGTCTAATCCACTAGTAAGGAGAAAAAGTGAAAGCACTTTTTATTATTTTATAGATAAGCAGTTCTTCCTGTTTCAGTAGCAGGAACTTAAATGTGCACTTCAGGTGCTATTTTTTTTTTTTTTTTTTTTTTTTTTAACTCTGATCAATAAATTACTTGCTAAGTCCTACAAAAGAAAAATATTGCATTTTATATAATACTTTATAGCTTAAAGAGTATGTTGCCAAATAACCTCACTGGATTCCCCAACAATCCTATTTGGTGCCTTTATTCCTTTTTTCAAAGGAAAGGATCTGGGGCTCAGAAAGACCCAAGGACACATATCAAGTAAATGTCTGAACCAATATTTAATTCCAGGATCTTTTAAATGTCATGCCTACTCAATATTTGCAGTCCACTAAACAAACACCCAATAAATTATGGCCTATAGTTATCTTTTAAGAAGGCATTAGAACATACGTCAATTTATCTAAAGTAAAACATACTGTGGCTTACACCAAGTTTAAGTGAATCAGCAATCTTTTGTTAGCAATAGACTCCATTGATATTTTATTGTTTTATCTTTACGTTTCCTTTTTCATGCAGAAATAAAAGTTTTAGGTTTATTTCCACACTTTGTGCTTAGGTTACTTGTATCTTTGGTTTGGTTTCCAGAAGATCTAATATACTTAGTTTTTATAAGCTTTGCTTCATGCTTTTGTCTAAACTTTTATTTTTCTCTGAGATAGAACTAAGACAGGTTCCTGACCAGTTGTTCCTGATTCTTCATCTGGTCGGCAGCTTGTTTTGCGATAGCGGACTTGGCTTCTTCAGCAGCTCGACGCTCCTTTTCAAGCCTTTCTGCTTCTTCCTTTGCTCGTTTTCGTTCCTGGTCCAGTTCCAGAGCTTTTCGAGTCTGTTCTTCTAGTTCTGTCAAATATATGTACACCCCCCCCAAACAATGGTTAATTCTAATTATTCTCATTATCAAAAGAAGCCAAAATGGTAACAAAGAATCTAATCTAAACTTAGCACATCTGCCAATGAACATATACTTTGTTTTTTAACTTGGCAAAAGCCTAATAAATATTTTTAAGTACTACACAATTAAAAATTTGAAGAAATGAAAATTCTTTGTAATTCAACTTGCATCATAAGGCTGGAAGTAATCTTTAGTTTTAAAAAAAAATGATCTCCAAAGTTTTGACCTAAAGAACTTGCCATCTGTTTCAAAACTATAAAACAATACACTTTAAAACTTACGTAACATTTTACTTATTTAATTATCAGATAAGTAAACCCAAGACATTAAGATTGAAAACAATACTGATTCAAAAGAGGAATTTTGATGTGAATCATATGAGTTACTAAAACTTTTGAGTTATTGGTATATATCCATTCTTCAGGTGTGAAGACAAAGTAAATATTTGGAGATAAATGACATCAATTTTAATCTTGAAGTGTACAGATCATAAAGTTAATTCTGTTTTCTTATTCGGTGAGTTGAATGAGAAAGGAAAATATTATCAGCACAAAGCCAAAAATGTTTAAATAAGCTTAAAAGCACTAATTAAACATTACTCTGACAACTCTTGTTTAAAAACAAGGACACTTTGTGACAGAAGACACAGAATGTCACCTAAGAGGGTGCAATGTCCTACAAAGAATGATTCTCCCTTCCTGTATACTCCAGAAAGGAGGAAAACTAAAAATTTGTATGTCATGAGGTTTGAAAGCTAGCTGTAACATACATACTTCTTACCACCCTCAATTCTGTTGGTCTTGGTCAGAATTAGTTAATCACAATTAAGACTTGCAAGGCTTGGAGAGGGGTAGGAAGAAAAATGGTTAAATTTTAAATTCCTGATAAAAATAATGTAAAAATTGTATGTGGCTATCTGGGTATAAAGATGAAATGTATATAACACTGGATGTTGCCACAGCTGAACTCTAGGATTATTAATTTTAGAATGTGCCTTCTAAAGCTGGGACATCAAGCTAACTTATTAAACTTTTCTTAGGATCATTCTTTCCAATTTATTAATATATAAAATACATCACACAAAAGTCATGGCTGTATCATTCATCTAAACAAGCAAACAAATAACAGAAGAAAATAAAAACACTGCTTCTCTCATAAAAAAAATTCCTTCTGTACAATGAAAGAAGAAAGAAAAATAAGTTTGGGTTTTAAAGTTAAATCTTCAATTAAATATTCCCCAATATTTGTTATTTTCTATTGACTTTTTTTTGCAATAAATGTCATTTTGAGGAATGTAGACAAGACAATGGCTCTTTTGTGATCTATTAAGAATTATACAAAAAAAAAGAATTATACAAAAGTGTAAATTATTTTAAATATTGAAAATAAATTGAAAACTTCAAATCTAGTCTCTTCTAGAAAGGAAGGTTTTGAAATGACCTGTTTATTTCCTCCCCAAAGGAGTTAGAACAGAGACTGGAAAACTACGGCCCACTAACCCAATGCCTTATCTTTGTAAATACAGTTTCACTGGAACTCATACCCTCACGCGTTTATGTACAGTACACAACTGCTTTCATTTTGCAACAGCAAAGCTGATTGTCGTACCAGGGATCATGTGGCCTCTAAAGCCTGAAGTATTACTATTTGACCCTGTACAGAAAAGTTTACAAATCCATGTGTTAGAATATTTCTATGAAACAAACATGCCTCCAAGACCTTAGATCCCCTTGGAACACTTGCAGTGAAGATTCAGCTAAGATAAAGAATATTAATATTTTGTCTCTCTGGTTCATAAAAATCTAGGACCTACAATTTTTGAGGTCTGGCACATGCTAAGAGGGCACCAAGAAATATGGCTTCTTTCAGAAGATCTGCTCTTTCAGGATGAAGATTAAAAGTTATAAGAATAAGCTGCTTCTCTCATTACCAGTACTGCAGTGATGTATATGGTTATGGTGTTTATAACAAGGAAGTTAAGTTCAAGCCAATAAAATTTGGGAAAGCCTCTCTTTCTCAGTCAGGCCTGAACACAAATTTGATTTCTGAAGGTCTAAGATTTTACAAGCCAAATGATCTCTTATGTTACCCTGAGGGCAAAGCTTAGAAACTATATCACTACAAAAGAATTAGTAAAAAAAAAAAAAAAAAAAAAAATTAACTAAATATCCCAAAAGGATTACAGAGTTTCTTTCCTTTTCCCAGCCTAAGGTAATAGTTTATTAAGTATCACATTTTCCCTAGGAAAAGAATACTGTCGTTAAAAAAAGCAAAGAAGTTCCACTGTCATTAATTCTTAGAATTCAGAGAATTAAGAATGTGATTAGCAATTACTCACTAAAAAGGCAATTTTAAAATATGTCCTACATCTAAGCAATGGAGTGTTATATCACTTATAAAAAGTGTTATACCACTTATACCTTATACCACCATACAAAAAAGTGAGGAAGATCTCTTTGAGTATATATGTAGGACATTCAAGTGTGTATTCACTGAAAATAGCTAGGTGTAGTAGGATACGTTCAGTATACTACATTTTATATAAGAAAGAAGAGGAAACAAGAATATATTTTCGTGCAGGTATTATGTAGTTGCTTTCTTTGTATACAAAAAAAAGGGTATTTAATATTCTCAGCAGAGTGGAACAGAAGAAGAACCATTAACAATTTTTTAATTAACATATAATGTATTATTTGCCCCAAAGTACATGCCTGTGAATCGTCAGGCTTACACATTTCACGGCACGTACCATAGCACATACCCTCCCCAATGTCCACAACCCAGCCACCCCATCCCTATCCCCCCACCTCCCAGCCACCCTTAGTTTGTTTCGTGAGTTTAGGAGTCTCTTATGGTTTGTCTCCTACCCCATCCATCTTGTTTCATTTCTCTCCCCCACCCCCCCACGACCACTCGCCCTGCCTCTCAAATTCTTCATGTCAGAGAGATCGTGTGATAATTGTCTTTCTCTGACTGACTTATTTCGCTCAGCATAATACCCTCTAGTTCCATCCACGTTGTTGCAAATGGCAAGATTTTGTTTCTCTTGATGGCTGCATAGTATTCTATCATATATATTTATACCACACCTTCTTTATCCATTCATCTATTGATGGACATCTAGGTTCTTTCCATAGTTTGGCTACTGTGGACATTGCTGCTATAAACATTCGGGTGCACGTGCCTCTTCGGATCATTACATTTGTATCTTTAGGGTAAATACCCAGTAGTGCAATTGCTGGGTCGTAGGGTAGTTCTATTTTCAACTTGTTGAGGAACCTCCATACTGTCTTCCAGAGTGGCTGCACCAGCTTGCATTCCCACCAAAAGTGTAGGAAGGTCCCCCTTTCTCCGCATCCTTGCCAACATCTGTTGTTTCCTGACTTGCTAATTTTAGCCATTCTGACTGGTGTGAGGTGGTATCTCACTGTGGTTTTGATTTGTATTTCTCTGATGCCGAGTGATCAGATGTTGAGCACTTTTTCATGGGTCTGTTGGCCATTTGGATGTCTTCTTTGCAGGAATGTCTGTTCATATCTTCTGCTCATTTCTTGATTGGATTATTTGTTTTTTGGGTGTTGAGTTTGAGAAGTTCTTTATAGATTTTGGATACTAGCCCTTTATCTGATATGTCATTTGCAAATATCTTCTCCCATTCTGTCAGTTGTCTTTTGGTTTTGTCGACTGTTTCCTTTGCTGTGCAAAAGCTTTTGATCTTGATGAAGTCCCAACAGTTCATTTTTGCCCTTGCTTCCCTTGCCTTTGGGGATGTTTCTAGCAAGAAGTTGCTGCGGCTGAGGTCGAAGAGGTTGCTGCCTGTGTTCTCCTCCAGGATTTTGATGGAGTCCTGTCTCACGCTGAGGTCTTTGATCCATTTTGAGCCTATTTTTGTGTGCGGTGTAAGGAAATGGTCCAGTTTCATTCTTCTGCATGTGGCTGTCCAGTTTTCCCAACACCATTTGTTGAAGAGACTGTCTTTTTTCCATTGGATATTCTTTCCATTGGATATTCTTTCCTACTTTGTTGAAGACCATAGAGTTGGGGGTCCATTTCTGGGCTCTTTCTTCTGTTCCGTTGATCTATGTGTCTGTTTTTGTGCCAGTACCACACTGTCATAATAATTACAGCTTTGTAATAGAGCTTGAAGTCTGGAATTGTGATGCCACCAACTTTGGTTTTCTTTTTCAACATTCCTCTGGCTATCCGGGGTCTTTTCGGGTTCCATATGAATTCTAGGATTATTTGTTCCATTTCTCTGAAATAAATTGATGGTATTTTGATAGGGATTGTATTAAATGTATAGATTGCTTTAGGTAGCATAGACATTTTCACGGTATTTGTTCTCCCAATCCATGAGCATGGAACGTTTTTCCATTTCTTGGTGTCTTCCTCAATTTCTTTCATGAGCACTTTGTAGTTTTCTGAGTACAGATTCTTTGGCTTTTTGGTTAGATTTATTCCTAGGTATCTGATGTCATTAACAATTAATGTCATAAAAGATAATGTAAAAATCTAAATAATCTGGAAGCCTAAGAGCTTGCCTTTCTCTTTGAAACATGCTACCCACGGTTCGACATGTACTTTCTTGTATTCCTATTACTCACTTATGAGACACGTCAGTTTCAAGTTTTTCTGAAGACAACTGGTAATTGAACAGTGTGGCACTGACAATAAAATCAACAAATAGGTGAGTTGAATAGAATAGTCCAGAAGCAGACTTACAAACATATCATCTTCTGGATTTGTGACAAAGGTGATGGATATAGTTCAATGGAGAAAGGACAGTCCTTGTAATAAATGGGTCTGAGTCAACTGAAATTACATATGGGAAGAAGTAATTTTTGACTCCTACAAAAATCAGTTACATATGGATAATGGACCTAAATGTGAAGGGTAAAGCAGTATCCAGAAGGTAGTAAAAAATAATACATTCACAACCATAAGAGAAAGAGTG
This sequence comes from Procyon lotor, assembly GCA_028646535.1. Classification (NCBI taxonomy): domain Eukaryota; kingdom Metazoa; phylum Chordata; class Mammalia; order Carnivora; family Procyonidae; genus Procyon; species Procyon lotor. The sequence goes on along the minus strand of CM053613.1, from coordinate 84,899,142 downwards.
ATAAACGGAACTTAAAGAACTTCTCTTCATTAAAAGAAACTTACATTGAGAGGGGAAGAAGATAAACCAATCATCAGTCATCAAGAAAATGCACTGTACTAACTGTGCTCACCAGAATGGGTAAACAAACACCACAAGAGGAAACCCTGACAGTAAACCAAGTCATCAAAGTAATGAAGTACAGGGCAAATCAACTTTCATTCACTACTGGTAGGAATGAGCACTGATACAATCACTTTGGGAAAACGGTGGCAGTATCTACGATAGACTGTAGCAGTAATCCAGTAAGTCCACTCCTGGGTGCAGATTCCTCCCCTAAATTAGTACCTTAGTGCTATGCTTAAGAATGCTCACAGCAGGGGCGCCTGGGTGGCTCAGTGGGTTAAAGCCTCTGCCTTCGGCTCAGGTCATGATCTCAGGGTCCTGGGATCGAGCCCCACATCGGGCTCTCTGTTCAGCAGGGAGCCTGCCTACCCCTCTCTCTGCCTGCCTCTCTGCCTACTTGTGATCTCTCTCTCTCTCTGTCAAATAAACAAATAAAATCTTTAAAAACAAAACAAAAGAATGTTCACAGCAGCCTTAGGCAGAACTAGCACTATACAAATGTCTATCATCAGTACAATGTGGTATCTACATGCAATAGAGTATTACAGAACCACGTAAAAGAACAAACCACAGCTCAAGGTCTAAGTTTTGAACAAAAAGAAGCCAAGTAGAAGAGTATATGAATTCATTTACATGTAGTTCAAAAACAAGCAAGACTGTTCTTGGGCATGACACCAAAACCACAAGCAAAAAATAAACTGGACTCCAGGGCCACCTAGGTGGTACAGTTGGTTATGCCTCTGGTTCTTGGTCATAGATCTTAGGGTCATGAGATCAGGCCCCACGTCAGGCTCCATGCTCAGTGTGGAGTCTGCTTAAGATTCTCTCTCCCTTTCCCCTCCTCCCCCATGGGCACTCACTCTCTCAATCTCTCTCCCCCAAAATGAATAAATAAATCTTTTTAAAAAAGCTGGACTTCACCCAAATTTAAACCACTGGGCTTCAAAGAACACTATCATCAAAGTGAAGGTAACCCACAGAATGGGAGAAAGTATCTGCAAATCCTATGTCTGGCATGTCATAAGACATTTGTACCAAGATACAGAAAAAAACTCTTAACAACCTCAACAACAAAAAGACAACACAGCTGAAAAATGAAAATGCAAAAATACATCTTTCCCAAGAAGATTATCTATAAATGGCCAGTAAACGTAGGGAAAGATGCTCAACATCAATGGCCACTCGGAAAATGCAAATCAAAACCACAGTAGCACTTCATACCACTAGGATGACCATACTCCAAAAGACTAACATTAGCAAGTGTTGGGGAGGTTATGGGTCATACAAATCATACACTGAGAGTGGGAAGGTAAATTGGTATACTCATTTGAGACACCAGTCGGGCAGTTTGTCAAAAAGTTAAACATAAACTTACCATATGACCCAGTAATCTACTCCCAGGTTCATACTCAAAAGAAGTGAAAACAATAACCAGTACACAAATGTTCATAGCAACATAGTCAAAATAGTCAAATGGTAGAAACAACCCAAATGTTCACCAACTAATAAATAAAATATAGCATAAAATATGTATATATCTCCATAGAATGGAATATTTTTCAGCCGTAAAAAAGAATGAGTACCTGATACAAGCTCCAACATGGATGAACCTCAAAAACACTATGCTTCATGAAAGTTACCAAAGGCCACATTCTGCATGATTCCGTTCACATGAAATGACCACAACAGGACGTCTACGGAGCTAGAAGTAAATTAGTAGTTGCCTCGGACTAGGGGAGGGAGGACTCAGAAAAAATCGGAGTGACTGCTAACGGGTATGGGATTTCTTTCTGGGGTGATGTAATTGTTCTAAAATTGTGGCATCCGTGGCACAACACTGAATATACAAGAAACCATTAAAATGTACACTTTAAATCATTAACTGTGTGGTACTGTGACTCATACCTCAACAGAGCTATTAAAATAAAGACTAAACTCTATGATGAGGGTGCCTGGGTGGGTCAGTTGGTTAAACATCTGCTTTTGGCTCAGGTCAGGATCCCAGGGTCCAAGTCCTGAGACTGAGTCCCAGATCCCCGGATAAGGCCCCATGCCCAGCAGGGAGTCTGCTTCTCCCCCTGCTCATGTGCACATGCACTCTCTCTCTTTCACAAAAATAAATCTTAAAAAAAAAAATAATAAACTATGATGATATACATCAGAATGATGTAAGTCACATTTGGGGTGAAAAAATGACTGGGAAGAGATACAAGGGAGGTCCCCTTAGTGCAGGTAATGTTCTGTACCTTGTTCTAGGTAGTCACACAAATGAATTCACTTGGCAAAAATTCATTAAACCTGATACCTAAGAGGTATGCACATTACTATATGTATGCTATACTTAAAATAAATTTTTAAAAAAATTTTCCCAAAAATCTCAGAAAATTTAATTAGGGATTACCTACTTCCATTCTAGAAATTAGGAACCTAAGGAAACTGAGAGGTTAAAATGACTTGCTAAAGGTATTCTAAGTTAATGACAGAATAAAGCTTGATTCCTATTATTTAGTTCCTATTTGTAAACAATGTATACGTAAAATGGACAAGCTCCCCCTACTCACAACAGAGCTTTCATCACAATATCATGCTTACTTTCCCCCCAAGCACTTAAAACATAAAATGATCTTAATTATCTTGATTTTACTACTCTGTCTTTCCTCAATAAAATGTAAGCTACATGAGAGCAGGGACCTTATCTGTTCAGTACCATATCCCCAATGCCTACAATGCCTCACACACACTAGGGGCTAAATAAGTACGTAGAATGAATGACATCACTAGTGGGATTTCACTTTGATATTTGCCAGGACAGTAAGTGAATGCCGATCTGGCTCTCAAACATACCTTCAGAGATGGTTTAAAAATGATTAAAAAATTAAGTGAATTACGGAAATGTAAATGGTAGAATAGTTATATTTAATGATTTATAACTCATTCCAAATACTAATGCCTTCAAAAAAACTTTAATAAAGTATAGAAATATTCTTCTCAAACAAAAACTTGTAAGTTTATCTACTAAATATGACTTAAGTCATAGATAGACCAGAGTTATTGCATTTGAGTGAGAATTTAGCATAAATTACAAGACAATCATGCAGATTTTAGGACAGCCTGGGAAAGCTTTATTATTAGGGAAAAAAAAACAAAACACCCAAGGAACAAATTAGATGTCCTTTGCCATAAGATGACTGATTTGAAACTGTCTTGATATGGATACTCTACATTCTTTATGTTCTATCTTCCTTATATTCTTTAGTGCTTCTTGGCTTGAGTAGTTTTCTGTGTGTAAATCATTAATATTTTTATTATGCATCCTAAATAAACAAGATTGAAAGGTTTAATAAGTAGCTATTCTCTCAGAAAAAGATGTATGTAAATTAAAAGCTCTATCACTCAATTTTTTCTTTAAAATCATATCAGAATCATAAATTTCTTTAAAACTTTTTAAAGACACATATTCCATTTTCTTACAGCATTCTTCTCCTAAAAGTATTGCTTATTGTATTCACATGGCATTTACTTCACTTCATATTTTTATGAATACATCTTATTTCTGCCAACATACAGACTTCCCTCCCACGCATGCTATTTTTGTATTCCTAAATACATCCCTAAAATGCAGCACGAAGTAGGCACTTCATAAAGGTCTACTTTAATTGATGAAAAAGGTATCTGGAGTAGCAGAAACAGTATGAAGATGCAATTCAGAAAACAAGTTCTGCCTTGGTGTTACGGTCTGCAAGCAAGTCTGTTTGATACCTCTGAACTAAATAATTTTCCACACCTTTTCTAGCTCTGGGAAGTGAGGTTTCTAATGATTTAGAATAAAGCCTAGTTGTTTGTTTGTTTTTTCCTATTTCTTCTCTTAGAAATATTATTTCCAATCCTCTTGGAATTAGAATGATCAGTTTGCGGTTTACAGCAAAGTCTGTGACTTTCTGCTCTAGTTACCCATTTGCAAATTATTCTCCCCACCGCTCAAGAGCATCTCCCCATCATGGTAGCCTGATGTAAGGAATGAAAATAATCTTCAACAAGGTTATTATTCTACTTAGAATAATAAAACTAATGGCTGCTTCTACTAGTTGTCAGGAAAGCAGGTATTAATTCAAGTTTTACAAATAGTATATATTTCATATTACACCCCCACCAACTTCTACTGCTTAGGAAGGAAAAGAAATCTCATTTTGCTCAATACCTTTTTTCTTCTGTCCTTCCTACTATTTGTTGTTTGAAAGGAGCATAACCTAGAGTTATTTACTATGAGCCACTCTTGAAATCCAATGTATTCTTTTTATACACAGTAGCATTTTGGTTACTTTCTTCACAGGAATTAGGTTGTTACCAACAAGTTACCAAAAACCAACCAACTTCTACGTGTTGTGTGTTTTTTTAATATACTGAAATAAAATTTAGAGACTGAGTTCCAAAAGAGTTTATTACAGTGAGAATAGCTTAAAATGCCTTGAAGTACTCAGATGTTTAAAGTACTTACATACACATAAAGCACCACATAGAATGGCTTTTGATCAAATGCTAGCGAGTGCTGAAAATGTGTGTTTAAGGAACCCTGAGCCATACGAGGAACAATATTCATAGTTATTTCACATGAAAACAGAAACTAGCACATGAATGTCATGTGTGGCTCAGTTAAACATGTGTATGATGTGATTCCATTACGTAGTAATGTGACAACTCAGTGTGATTACTCTGCAGGACAAATGAGATCTACCGGCAGTGAGGAAGGGGCGGACCAAGAGCAACAAGGGTGCGCGCGGTGTCGCAAGGCAACCACTACCTTTCAACTAAGTGTGATTACTCTGCAGGACAAATGAGATCTACCGGCAGTGAGGAAGGGGCGGACCAAGAGCAACAAGGGTGCGCGCGGTGTCGCGAGGCAACCGCTACCTTTCTGGGCTTTCACCGTCTGCTCTTCGATCTGCCGCAGCCGCTCCACCAGCTCCTCCTTCTCCCGCTCGACCCTTTCCTTCTCCTTTTCCGCCATCTCCCTCTTCTTCTTTTCATTCTCTAGTTGTGCCCTAAAGAGGAATTAGACTTGCTCTGTTACAAATGCATACCTAATTAATATTTGCATGAAATCCAAGTACTGTGAGTCCACTAAGAGGAAACTAAGTAAAAATATTTTAAGAATCTTCATTATATTCAGCTGCAATTAAAAAAAAACAAAAACCATCCAGTTAAAAATACAGGACTACCCTGTTACATGCACCTACACTGGAATACAATGTATTTCTTTTTGTGGGGTCATGGAAAATATACTCTAGGGTTGTTTCAAAAGTTAAAAGGGGCGCCTGGGTGGCTCAGTTGGTTAAGCATCTGCCTTCTGCTGGGGTCATGATTCTGGGGTCCTGGGATTGAGCCCCATGTTGGGTTCCCTGCTCAGCAGGGAGTCTGCTTCTCCCTCTCCCTCTGCCTCGCCCCCAACTCGTGCTCTCTCCCTCTCTCTCTCAAAATAAATAAAATCTTTAAAGAAAAAAGACATTAAAAAATTAGACATTCTGGAAATATTTTCAAGGGATAAATTTACAAAACAGCTAGGAAAGTGAACCTGTCAAATATATCCCTTATGTGAAGGCATGTTTTTGATACGGACTTGAATGTGGGAAAAAATTAGAAGATTTATCACGTGCATACTTGATAAATTCTGACAATAAATCACAGGCCAGCACAAAAGCAGTTAACTGCACAGTTCCCACTGAAATAAGAAAGGCTTGAAAGGGAACACACACAGGGTTATTTTACTTTAGACAGTTTAAGTAAAATAACCTGGGAGGGCAACAATTTTCAATCACTAACATGAATTAACATACTTTTAATTCCTAAAGTAGTACCAATTTAATCTCTTATATACAAATGGCAAATCAGTTTTCTCTCCTCTGACAACTCCATTAGAATGACAGTAGGTGTCTAATGCTGCTTAAAACAGATCCTCCTGAGAGCTCATGGGAAAGACCACCTCCCTCCCTCAGCTGCAACCGCCAGGGGCCCAATGAGACTGTTTCTTTTCAATATAGCCAGACTCTCATCACACAACTAAGGAAAGCTTACCATTGGTCAGATTCTATGCTGAAGGCCAGAAATATAAAGATGAATAAGAATTAGATGAAATACAACCAGATAATATTATCTATTTCATAAATTTAATCAATTTTCAATATTCCCATTATTTTAATGGGAATAACTTTTTTAGTTTAAAAAGATCAATTATGATTTTATCTCTGATACTTATTTGAGTACATCTAAATATTCCCAAAAAAGGACACAACTACCATCTAAATTTCAGGCACAAAACCATGTAATTTGAGCATAAACAGCATATTAATAAACTATCAATTCTCTGGACTAACATGCAGAAAGTATTTTAGAATACCTTTTCCAATTATATTTTTCTTAAGTGAAAATTAAAAGCTAACTTATATTCAGCTTCTAACCAGACTATGCATTAATAATATTAAGAATTAATATATGAGGTACTATTTATTAAACACCAGGTACTTTGCTGAATGTTTGGATACCACTGTCATTATTTCTCACAAAAATCTCCGAACCCTTGAAGTTGAGTCCTAATGATATAGGCAGCCAGCCATGACCCATTTGATAGCTAAGCCACAGCTGGTATGTGGGTATCTGACTCTAAATTGTCTCCATTTTTAAATTTGGTAACAATTCTATCCAAACAAAACATGTTCAGGAAGTACCTTGAATTACCACTCAACTTGGATGTAAATAACGTAGAACACAGACTAGAGACCAACAACCTATGGTGTATAACGTCATTTTCGCTGCGAAAACCCCAAAGTTATGGGAGTTGCGGGGAGAGAATATGACCACATATACCACGATACTGTAGGGAAGGAGGTCCTTTGCTGCCCCTTCCCAGCCACTGTTCTTGCCGAAGAGCTTCTAGCAGCACAGGCAGCACTCCCCCAAGTATCTTTGCTGGCTACTTTGCCAATGGGCTTGACCAAAACTGTTTCCACATACAGTTGGCATTTTCCTCCTTCTGACTTATAAAGCAGGGAATTAATGAAGACCTGGCATGCCATTTCTTTTTTTTTTTTTTTTTAAAGATTTTATTTATTTGACAGAGAGAAACACAGCGAGAGAGGGAACACAAGCAGAGGGAATGGTAGCGGGAGAAGCAGGCTTCCCGCCGAGCAGGGAGCCCGATGCGGGGCTTGATCCCAGGACCCTGGGATCTGACCTGGGCCGAAGGCAGACGCTTAACGACTGAGCCACCCAGGCGCC
>CM053613.1:84817600-84891268 GCA_028646535.1 Procyon lotor | reverse complement strand
TTTTTTTTTTTTTTTAAAGATTTTATTTATTTGACAGAGAGAAACACAGCGAGAGAGGGAACACAAGCAGAGGGAATGGTAGCGGGAGAAGCAGGCTTCCCGCCGAGCAGGGAGCCCGATGCGGGGCTTGATCCCAGGACCCTGGGATCTGACCTGGGCCGAAGGCAGACGCTTAACGACTGAGCCACCCAGGCGCCCCCTGGCATGCCATTTCTGAAAGACCTGCCAAATCCCTATGTGGCTAGATTAATATAAAACATCCTCCAGGCATTCAAATGAATTCAAGTTACTAAGTTCCTACACTGTACAAGGCATTCAATAAATGTTTGCTAAGATTGTAAAATTTACCCAAAACAGAAACCACAGGATTGTTACTGTGTAAGCAAAGAAACTTAAAGTCTTCCACTTTCATCTAGGCTTTAGAGTAACTCAAATACAGCACCATCACCAAATGGTACGTCTTAATCATACTACATATACTAGCAGTCATACAGCACTCTTCTCTACGTGTGAGAAATCAAGGACAAATATATTTAAAAATGTAAATAATATAGCAACACTATAGATAAGCAGAACAGTTAGGGAACATTTTATGGAGTAATGAGTATGAGATACAACTTTTTTAAACTCATGACAGGAGATCTTAGAGATGGGCCAGGAGAGGAAAAGGAGAGAGAAAGAGGGTGAGGGCAGGGGTGAGAGTGCATGAAAAGGAGATAAGCTGTTGTCTTTGAGAAAGACAGACAGAAAGGCTAGGATGGATAGGAATATACAGAAAGTAAAGCACAATTAAGAACTACTTTAAAAAGCATGTAAGACTAGAACCACAATATGATCCTAAGCCACAGGAGAGCCCTGAAAAATGAGAGCCTGGTCAATCCAACTTTGTGTCTCTAATTGGTCAGGAATTACTGGAAAGTCTCATGCCTACATGAAAAATGTCTGATGAGGGGCACCTGGGTGGCTCAGTCATTGAGCATCTGCCTTCGGCTCAGGTCATGGTCCCGGGGTCCTGGGACTGAGCCCCTCGTCAGGCTCCCTGCTCAGCGGGAAGCCTGCTTCTCCCTCTCCCACGCTCCCTGCTTGTGTTCCCTCTCTCGCTGTCTCTCTAATAAATAAATAAAATCTTTTAAAAAAATTTTTAAAAATGTCTGACAATGCAGTAAACTTCTCTAAGGCAGACAACATGAGGAGAGCCATCTAAATTATACAGAACATTTAAGAAAAAAACAACAAAAACCCCATATCATTAAATATAAACACTTTATGTGTTATGTAAAATTTTATCTAGCAGAGGACCTATTTAATTCTTAGACTCAATCATGTTATATCCAGTACATTTGAAATACTTAAGTTTATATATGTTTAGAGCTTCTCAGTTTTGTTTTCTTTAGGACCTACTCTATTTCTTATTAGATGACTGTGTTATTCTACACTACAAAGATTTCCTCAATAAAAGTTAACTTAGGTTGGTCTCTAAATTTTTTCAAATAAAATAGAAAGTCCAAATCAATCTAGAACCAAAAATTTGGAAATTATGCTACTGGACCCAGGAATTTCATTCAGTATCACTTTCATTCACTACCTTCAGTGAATTTCATTCACTGTCTTTCCATTTTAAAAACTCTCTAATATATATTTAACAGTATCTTTTTTCAAAAGTCTAAGTGAACTATGGTTAAAAAAAAAATCAGTGTCACTGGCAGGGGTACTGGTATTACTCTGTATAGTGACTTTTCACTTGAGTTCTATAGTGTCGATGACACTGTTTTAAAGCAAAATATTCAGCGGGGCGCTCAGATGGCTCAGTCAGTTGAGCGTCCAACTGTTGATTTCAGCTCAGGTCATGATGGTGAGATCAAGCCCCACATCAGGCTCCATGCTCAGCACCAAGTCGGCTTGCTCCTCTCCCTCCCCTGCTTGTGCATGTGCACTCTCTCTCTCAAATAGATAAATAAAATCTTTAAAAAAAATTAAAATAAAGCAAATTTTTCATTCAAGCAAATCTTATACTGAAAAATTAAGAAGTACAAGTCATAAGCAGAACAAACTTGAAAAATCCCAAACTACTAGAGTATCCAAACCAATGTCAATCAGTGAAAAGCAAGCATGTTTAAAAAATAAAGCACATCTGTAAATTCATAAAAAACTACCTTCTCAGAAGACCAAAGATTTCTAATTTGAAAAGTATACATACTGATTTTAGGAGTATAACGATAATATTCATTCAATTATAATACAATGAAAACAATGTAAAAATGTAAACTCAGAGTATGTTAAAGAAACAGCATTCTTAAATTTTAAACCACCTTCTTAATTAAGAATCAAAACCTTAAATTCCATACCTTTCCAACTGCTTCTGATGTTTCTCCTCCCTTGCTTGAGCCTTCATCTGCTGCACTTCAATAGTATCAGGCTTTCTTCTTCGCATGTACAGTTCATGGTTTCCCATACATAAAGCCAAAATCCGTTTATTGATTCTCAGACGAGGTGCATAAAAAACAAAATCCTAAACATAAAGTTTCTGAATTTAAAATCTTCCTGAAGGACAGTCTCTCTCACAATAATCTGCACTAGATTTCAATATACAGTATGAATTAAAATGTCGTATTACACAGTTTAGAAGCCACAGAATTTTCTAATTCCTAATAAGTATGCCATATTTGCGCATAACTGTGAAGGTTACCAACAAACAAGTGTGTTAACTGCTTCTTAGGAATGGTGATTATTTTCAATCACCTCCTAACAAACATCACCCATCTTACAGCTGAATCTCAATTAAAATAAAACTAATATTCACATGTTATAAAAAGATCAAAACCGTGTATTTTTATTAATTCACTATTTTATCGGCAGGAAAGTTAAAACTATGGAAAGGGAATGTTTTTCAGGAGCAAATCAACAAATAAACAATGCCACTCTTCAAAAGTTATCACAGCAAAGTGGCAGAAATTTAAAAGAGTTAATACAAAAAACATTTTATAAAAGAATTTTACTTACAGGTGCCTTTTTGTCGATTGGCTTTATAACAAATTTTTTGTCATTAAATGAAATATTTCTGATTTCACTCCAGGGAAAACCAATTTTTGGTGTTAACCTTAAAAAGTGAGAGCATTCCTTTAATTAAAAGCAGAAAACAAAACACAAAATGCGTAACATTTGGGGTTAAATGACCCCAAGCTGAATGACCAGTCTTAAGAGAGCCAGACCTTCAAATCTATAAGCTTACTTATACTATTGACATTATTATCCTTAAAGGGGAAATTTGATCAATTAAGCCACATAAAACAGAATATCAAAAAAATTTCATGGGTCACGAGCCTTGAAAGCATTACATTTATTTTCTTAAAATTACCTAGAAGACCCTAGCAATCTAGAGTGTAGAACTGAGCTTCTAGGGTTCTGTACTAGCTCTCCTTAGATTCAAGCTACTACAACTATGAGCTAAAATATGTTTAAGAAGGGGAGAATTCTTGAGAAGTTTTCATATGAATTATGGACATGTTACTAAATATAAAAAGAATTTATTTCCTTCCTTTGTTTAGTTTAAAAATGAGTATTTGTGAGTAACATTAAAAACACTAATTTTATGGTATGTGAGTTGCATCTCAACAGATAAAAATTTAGACATTCACATACACAAAAGTTTGGATAAATGGTACAGCTGGATTTCCAACTCTAAGAAATACAAGTTACCCTCATTTTACCACATTGCACACAGACTCAAGAATCAGGCTGGAACAGTAATTTTGTTTCTGCTTTTCATGAATTTTACTGTTTCACACTACTCATAAAATGCATCACTGTCATCCAAAACAAGTGTGCAAAATGATTATGATACCCATGCTAGCCAAAAGGTATCTTTCTAGTCAGTCTTCTGAGAACAGAGTATGAATTTCTACTATTGATACTCCTTTTAATTTTTATGGAGATTATGAACTGCAGCACAGCAAATAATTGTTCTACATAAAGCTTTCTTTATTCAATAGCTACACATTATACTGCCCTCTAATGGCTATTCAAATGTCAATGTTACCTGCTTAAAAAGGAGGTTGCTGGAACAAGCATTTTTAAGGTAATGCTGCACCACATTTACAAGTTACTTTGAAAATTCTAAAGCAATTTCCTCATGTAATTCTCACAACAATCTTGTAAGGTAAGCTTGGCAGTTATATATGAATTTCAGAGAATTAATAACTTGACCAGGATCACTAAGGCAATTAGTAGCAGAGCTGGTAAAAGAACCTAAGCTTTTAAAGTTGTACCTTACTTTGATTTTTTAAAAATCTTTTGGAAATATAATAGGTTTTAATTATTTTAAAAAAATGAACCAGTGGAGATAAGACCAAAATCCCCTTTGTTCACAATCTCCAGTATCAGTCCCTCTCATTCTGAGCTAACCTCCTCTTTCATATTACCAATCCTTATCTTTAACCGTATCTATAATGGGTACTCTTATAGAAATTAATTCAATAATTAAAAGAAAAAAGGAAAAAAAGATTGGTCCACAAACATCTTTTTTGCTTTTCAAAAATTTTTAAATATTCTATTCTGAATGATAGAGCATTTTAACTTGCTTTGTAAATAAAAAATATATATCAGAGTAAAATAATTAAAACACTCTCTTTTGAACTTAGTATATAGTGTTAGAAATGTGTATCTTATTAGATATTTGTAATAATGAAACTAAAATTCTAGAACTTTAGAATAAAGAGAAATGCCTTAGAAGAAGGCATTTACTGGCATGGACTTAAATGCTTATGTGGTATAGCGAATAAAGTATAAAGCAATTGTAGCTATCATTTCTAAAAGTACTGTAAGAGTCTGACATATTCTATATTAATATAAAAATTAACACCTGGTCAATTTCAAAACAAAATTACACTGTTCACTATGCTTAATACAGAGATATTCTACTTTATTGATGTCTGAAAATATTCAAAACGATTCCTATAGATGTCTTTAAAAAGTTACAAAAATATAATAAAGCATATATCAGTTGCATTCTCATTGCTCTTGATTTCTTATATATGTTGATTTCAATTTCACCTTAAATGACAGGCATAATATTTAAGGAATCATTCTTCACTTATGAAGGGAACAAGTTTTAATTAAATTACCAGACAGAACTCACAAGAGATCAAATAAAAGCGAATCATCCTGTCTCATAAATACTCTGAGAAGTAGAATGCTAAACTTACAAGGTGTTGCAAAAATGGAGACATGACATCTAAATATCTATGTGGCATTAACTAATCTTTTAAGTAGAAGAAAAAAAAAAAAGAACTTTATAAACACATCATAAAATTAAAGCCGTGTAGATCACTGATTAATGACCAGTTCACTATGCAACTCATTTACTCACTTGTCATCATGCTCATAAATATTCAGACCCAAAGCATCAACGCCTAGCCACAATTCAGTTCCTTTTTTATTTTTTATTTCAAAATAGTTGACTCCATACATTTCTAGATCTTGGGCAATCTTCAGGTACTCCATCATAGAATCTTCCCTGTTAAAATAAAGCTTACTGTAATACCCTTAAATAAAAGCAACACCAAACAAATTACAAAAATACTTTGGATTAAAATTTAGTGCTTTATATTTATTCATATAAATTGAATGATCTTTGAGGGATGTTAGGAAATAAAAATACTTTAAGGAAAAACACTAAGAAAATAGCCACCCAAGTACCTCAGCATTCCTCTGTGTTCTTCATGCCAGTTCTGTATTCTTTCTTCCCACTGTTCTTTTGTTAGTTTGTGTTGTTCCAAAACACTGTGAGAAAAAAAACATATGAAAATGTTTCTATGATTAAAAATTAATATTCATTTAAAAGTACAGAATCATTTAGTATCTTAACTGTAATGGCTGTCTTAAAAACCTACAGACAAAATTGCATATAAAACCCATGCAGTCTCAATCAGGTTGGTGGACTGTATCGATATCTTGGTTGCGACATAGTACTAGTTACACACGATGTTACCATTAGGGAAGGCTGGGAGAAAGATACATAGAATCCATCTATTTTTTAAATTGCATGTGAATCTATAATTATCTCAGAAAGTTTCTAGGATCCTGAAATTGTTTTAAAGAATACATGTTTTTAAGGCAGTTATACAGACAGTTCATGGGAATTCAATTGTTTCAAACGAATAAGCTACTGGACCCAAAAAAAGGAAAATGACTTTCTTCGTTGTTAACAGAAAAAATTAGAGAAGAGAGTGAAAATCAAAATTCTTGGGCCTTAATTTCTTCTTTTACTCTATGTATTTACTTTCTTGGTGGTAAATATAATTTTCTTATTTTCCAAAGGCAATATTTTATATAAAATTATACAAGTGGAAAGTTACACTTTTTACCACCCCATGTCCTCCAAATAATATTTTTAGTTTCTTTTATCCTTCCAGTGTTCATTATGCAAATGTAAGCAAACATATTTTCTCTACTCACTGACAGTTTAACACCAAATCAGCAAATTCAACACACACAATTTACCTGTTCTACACACTACAGATTATTCCTGTTTCCTTGGGTCCTATAATAATTACATATTTTTCTTTACTGGTGAATCCTCAGATCCTACTTTACTACTAGCAAAAGCTGTGGCATTAAAATATTATTGCTTATGGGGCGCTTGGGTGACTCAGTTGGTTAAGCGTCTCCCTTCAGCTCAGGTCACAATCCCAGGGTCTTGGAATCAAGCCCCGTGTCTGGTTCCCTGCTCATCAGGGAGCCTGCTTCTCCCTCTCCTTCCTGATCGCGTACTCTCTCTTTATCTCTGTCTCTCTCAAATAAATAAAATCTTTAAAAATATATATATTACTGTTTAGCCGTATAAAAATTTTACACAAAACCTAGGAATGTCTTGGTAGTGTAAAGGAATCTCAGAATGTCCTCTTTCCTTGCACAAGTTACTATTTAGAATGGATTCCTTAATGAGGTCTCAGACACACCATTACGTTCTTACTAGGCCCTGCTCCTTTCTTGGTGTATCTTCTTTTAAGATCTTGGGTTTTTTGGGAGAGGAATTTTGTATTTCCCCTTAGAGCACTTGAGTTTCCACATTTTTCGTTTTTATACTTTTTTTTTTTTGCTGCTTGGCCCTGGCTGCTCACCAAAAGGAATGCAATCAGCCTTGAGGGCATAATGAGGGCAGCCAATTGCTGGTACCATGACATTAACTAAATCTGAAGGTATGGATTAAATTGGATGCCACTAAGATTTATGTTCTAGCTTTTTATATCCTGTATTTCAAATCTCATTTGTTTGCATTTTCTATAATATACTTGTACTATTAATCTGCATGACTTGTTTGCAGGTATTAAAAAATTCCCACTCTTCCTTCTGTCCAGAAAAAGGAGTCCTTCTTCATGCCTAAGGCCAATCCATTCTACTTAGCTTTAAATCTGTCTATCTGCGTCTTTAAAGGTCTTCTCCCTTCACTTTCTCAGGATCTATACTCCATCACTTATGACAGGGCACGTATTTATTGTCCCTTGCATACGTGTAGATATTATCATACCTACTTCTTTGTGTCACAGAGAGCAAATGACCACCATCCATGTTGCTCACCACTGTATGCCCAGTGCCAGTACTGAAGAGGTACTCAAATATTTGCAGAGAATAAAGGAATTAAATTAGTTCTTACCCATCTTTTAAAGAAAACTTCTATGAACTCATGGTTCCCCCCTTTTATTTTCTTTTTCGTACCCAAACTTCTTTCAAGAGCTATTCATATTCACTATCTTTCATTACCAAACCTCACATCCACAGCCCCGAGTCCATCACAGTCTGGCTGCAACCACCAACACCATACTGACGCTGCTTTTCCTAAGTTCACTACCAATCTCATTTATTTTTTTAGATTTTATTTATTTATTTGTCAGAGACAGAGAGAGAGAGAGAGACAGAGAGAGAGCAAGCACACAAGCAGGGGGAGCAGCAGGCAGAGGCAGAAGCAGGCTCCCCGCCAAGCAAGGAGCCCAATGCAGGGCTCGATCCCAGCACCCTGGGATCACGATCTGAGCCAAAGGCAGCGGTTTAACCGACTGAACCACCCAGGCATCCCCCAATCTCCTTACTGTTAAACCAAACAGACACACTACTTCTCCCTCATACTCAACCTCTTTGTTACTATTTGATGCTGCTGATCAGTCTCTCCTTAAAGCTTCCTTGTACCTTGGCCTCCATGATTAACAGTCCTCCTGTATTATTCTTCACTCTCTGGCCATTTTTTCTCAATTTGCTTTACAGGAGCCTCTTCCCCTATACTTAAAAATTAAGTTCCAACAAAATCTGTCGTAGGCCTTTTGTTCATTCTATGTGTACTTTCAGGTTCACCTGTTTCATTCCCACGGGATAATTATCTATTTGCTGCTTATTCCCAAAACTGTTATCTATAGTTCAGACTGCTCTCCAAGATCCAGATCCATGCCTACAAATGAATACTAGCTATCTTCCTTGGTTATGCTGCAGATGTCTCAAACATAGCAGGTTCAAAACTGAAATCTTCCTTCTCCAAAACGTATCCCTTCTCCCCTTATCTTAGAAAAGGAGATTACCAACTACCTGGATGCCCAAGTCAGAAATCTGGCACATAAAAATGCATGTCCATCTAACTCTTTTCAAAGCAGAGAGTGACATTATCTGGTGAAGCTGATAATGTACATCACCAGACAGCTAATGGTACTGTGGGAGAACAGACTGCTTCTCTGGGCTTTTTACTTTTTACTTTTATTATTTTATTTAAATAAAATAAAATAATTTTAAATTTATTTATTTTATTTAAAATAAAAAAATAAAAAAAATAATTTTTTTTTGTATGCAAAAATTAAAAGCATCCAACAAAATCATCAAATTGTGTGTAATTTATGATCACCAAATGACTTGATTACTAATTCCATCCTCAGGTACTTAAGAAAGTGAGAAAAAGTATGCTATACCCCATATATAGAATAAGTAAATCCCTGTGAAGGTATTTCCTCCATTCTAATTATAAAAATTAGTATTCTGATTTTATGAGTAAGCTTATGAGTAAGCTTAGATAGCTTGAAATAGTCCTCCAAAGTCTATTAACTTGAAAAACACCTATCAGGACCTTCAAAATTAAAGACTAAATCTTGAAGAGCATGTGTTATCTCCCTCCTTTTTAAACAAAGTGGGTTACAGCACACATGCATTTAAAGTAAAGAAATTAATTGTGCTTAAGTGTGATACAAGTGTTTAAAATATTTTAAAAAATCACTTAACTGTTAAATGTAAGCCAATTACTTCACTGCTGAGTATGAGCATCGGTGCTCAACTGATGCTCAATCTAATGTCACATGCAAAGAACCACCATCTATGTTACACCTGAGATAAAACATGCCTATTCTTTTATGGACAATTAGGAAATTTTAAGGGTAATTTATTTATAAATGTTGTAAAGGGTAGAACTAACATTCAAACTCTAGGTCTTCTCCCTAATGATTTCTTCCTATGCTATGCTATTTTACAGTAACTATTATAGAAGCAGCAATATACTGCACATGAGAACAGAGCACTGGACTAGGAGTCTGAAAACTGAGTTTAGAACACCTTAGAAGGCATCTGGCTGGTTCAGTTGGAAGAACATGAGACTCTTGAATTCTCATGAGGGTTGTGAATTCTCAGTTGGAAGAACATGAGACTCTTGAAAACTCATGAGGGTTGTGAATTCTCATGAGGGTTGTGAATTCGAGCCCCACGTTGGGTTAGAGATTACTTAAACACAAAAACAAAACAAAACAACCTTTTAAAAGGTTAGAAACTGAATTTTAATTCTATAGAGGAAATAGAGCATGGCACTTCTTATTCTTAAGGCATTTATGAAGCACCTATCTGCCTGTGTGAGAATTTTTACCAAGCAGCAGTAGTCACATCCTCCTCCAAGCCCAAATTACCACTACCTCCATTTATCGCTTATCTGTGGGAATGAGAAGAGGTAGAAAGTTTAAGTAATTATAGCATATATAAATCCATGTAGCTACTGGGTCATGCCTTTTAAAAGTATATACTCTCTCTAGCAATTTAAAAAAATTGTTTTAATCGATTTACAAATGTCATTTTCAGAGAATTTAACATAAAAAACATATTTCACTTACCGCTGGGGTAGGAGTCTATCATTAGCCAGGTAGCCTGGTTTATGAATCTCTTTATTATAATCTCCATACTTGGCTTGGACAGCATAGGAAGCCAAAAGAACTGCAGTTTCTGGTGGACAATAGATCTCATCATTTAAGATAGCTTCCTTAACTTGCAAGAAGAAAAGTCTCTGGGTTATTTCTTGAATTAATTCCTCGGAAACATCTTCGGGAAAGAATTTAGCTCTAAATTTGAACTGTAAAGGATTCTCCTTTTTCACATCTTGCTGTGTCACCTAGAACAGTAATTTCAAGCAAAATTGACAAAAATCCCAAGTTCACATCAAATTGTTTTCTAGAAAAGAGCAGCATATAGAACACAAATAAGATTCTAAATCTGTAAGACTCTAGTGTATACGTAAGGTTCTAAACTTATAAAAAGATACGTGAGAAAAAAAGAGTCTATGCACTAACGAATGTGACCTATAACTAACAGGTCACGTCTAATAACTAAGTTGAAACTTCACTTAAGAAGCTTATAATGTTTGAGAAGCTGTTACGTTTGAGCCAAAGTCAAAGTACTCAGTTACACTTAATAATATTTATTATGTGTTAAGTTTTCAAACAGGAAAAGTGCACATTTCTTTTTCCTAAAATGAGTTAATGGTAACTTATTGAATTAAAAGACATGACACCTTTAATAACTGAGATAACTGTAAAAGGAGGCCTGACTGAATTCAGTCAGACCCTGAGCTTTTCTAGTACAAATTCATGATCACAATAATTTCAAAGTAATTTAACTATCAGCTGAATTTTATACATATTTTACCTTTTTATTTAGCTTAAGCCATGTAGAATAACCTTTGCTGTCCACATACTGCAGCCCGAAAAACCAGACCTCACGCAAACCAACTGTTTTCACCACCTTAAAAAAAAAATTCAATTTCAGTTCAACATACATAGGGTAAGTAAAATGGTACTATATTGCAAAGGAAAAACAAAACTACACAGGTATTATAGGTATATTTCTGTTATATTCTATTATATAATAGATTAATATATTATATTATATAAATATACCTATAATACCTGTGTAGTTTTGTTTTTCCTTTGCAATATAGTATTTCTTTTTGAAATATTGAGATCTTTATTATATTAATTACAGGAACATTTCTAAAAACTTAAAATTCAGGTTTTGTATATATTTTGTAGTGTCATTTCAATCTTGTTTGATCCACTTTTTTTTATACCTCTTTTTCTTTCTCATCTCCCATCACGACCCCAATAGATAACACGTCTGGGAAACAGATACAAAGCCGTCCTAACTCCACTTTCCTATTTGAGTGTAGCCCCACAACTACACAACTGGGTAGGCAGGGAAAATAGTATCATTTGGTGATAAGAGTCTCTGGGGACATTTAAACGCCATACCCCAAATAGTGACTTCAACACCCACTTCTACCTTCACTATCAAATATTCCCTCACTGAGCAAGAAACCATTCTTGGAACATGCCCAAATTTTACCATTCTATAACTTGGTTCATGCCTTTTCTTCTGTACTTTTTACTACCCGTTGAATAATTTATTCCTCAAGTCCCAGTTCAACTAACATGCTTTCTGTGAATGAAGCTATCCTATTATAAAGATAAAATTAATCACTCGTTCTTTGATGTTCCCATAGTACTTTATCTATACTGCTATTGGAACATTTACTCTATCATAAGTAACTAGATGATCAGTAGTGTGTCTATTTACCCTCCTTTACTGCTTAAAACTAAGAACAGAGATTACTGACTTATTCATCTTAATCATGCCCTCTTAAAGAATGATTAGCCTGTGGGAGGCACTCAAAAGTATCAGAATAAATAAAGTGGTGAGCTAGGACCCACCCAAGAATGTACCAACACTTGGAAAAGCATATTTTTTTTAAAAATCTATGTTAAAACAAAATGAGGGAAGTGAGCCAGGAGAGGTGAGAGTTTATTAATATTTTAAAAGCTTTACATAAAAATCCAATATTAGTTTTTTTAATAAAGTTTTAAAGATTTTATTTATTTATTTTTAAAGATTTATTTATTTATTTGACAGAGAGAGACACAGTGAGAGAGGGAACACAAGCAGGAGTGGGAGAGGGAGAAGCGTGGTTCCTGCTGAGCAGGGAGTCTGATGCAGGGCTCGATCCCATGACCCCAGGATCATGAAGAGAGCTGAAGGCAGAGGCTTAATGACTGAGCCACCCAGGTGCCCCTATATATTGATTTTAGAGAGAAAATGAGAGAGCATGTGAGCAGCATTGGGAGCAGCAGGGGGAAGAGTCTCAAACAGACTCCACCCTGAGTATGGAGCCCAGTGCGGGACTCTATCTCACCACCCTGAGATCATGACCTGAACTGAAACCAAGAGTTGGACAATTAAGCAACTGAGCCACCCAGGTGCCTCCTCAACATTAGTTTTAAAATGATAAATATTCTTGGCTAATTTTTTTTAAATATCTAAGAAAATGTATCAGGCATTTGGATTTCAAGATAGCATACCGAACCCTTGAGAAAGTTTACTTTCCTTTTCTTGAAAAATTTCGCTGAAATTACAGACACCAAAAAAATTAAAAATAAAAAAAACATTTAGCTGTGCTAGGAAAAGTTACCATCAAAAAAACAAAAGCTGAGAAATTTCTGGATGATATATCATCAGGACTCACACTGATTCAAAAACTGATCAAAACCAAACAACCAAAATTTTAATGTAGACAAAGAAGATCCCAAATAATTTAACTGGCAAAAGACAGGTTGTCTCAGCAGAAGTGCCACAGAAAACATTCCAGCTCAGAGTGGCAGAGTAGGAAATTTTCAAAGGTCAAGAGCAACTGAGAGAAGTATATCAAAGTAGCCAGCCTCAGTTTCTGCCTCTAGGTTGTGCATGATCCATGATGCTGGCTGACTCAAGGTGGGAACTGCCACGGTGGGCACATGGGTTAGTACCCAACTAGCTTGAGACCATCACAACAAACACCAGGAAGAACAAGAGAACTCAGCTGTGAAATTCTTTCCCTACTACTTCTAGAAAGATTCTCAGAAACTTTCAATCACATATTTTTATAAATAAAAAAATACTTGGGCACTTAACTACAACATATGTATATTTACCTATAAATTATACACATGCTATCACACATACATTATAAAGCACTTACTTTTAAAGTAACTTTAAAAAGGAAAGACAAAAATATAAACAAACATTTTAATATTTTTTCTTGCATCCTTTTTTAAGATTTTTTTTGAGAGACTGATATGAAGAATCTGAGAGGCAAGGCGGGGGTTTGTGGGGGGGTAGGGGAGAGAAATGAAACAGGAAGGGATGGGGAGGGAGACAAACCATAAGAGAATCCTAGACTCACGAAATGAACTAAGGGTGGCTGGGAGGTAGCAGGGTAGGGATAGGGTGGCTGGGTTATAGGGAGGGTATGTGCTATGGTAAGTGCTATGAAATGTGTAAGCCTGACAATTCACAGACATGTACCTTGGGGCAAATAACACATTATATGTTAATAATAAAAAATAAATAAATAATAATAAAAAATACATTAAATCAGAAAAAAAAGATTTTTTTTGAGAGAGAGAGAACACAAAGAGAGAGAGATAGAGAGAATGAGCAGGAGGAGGGGCAGAGGGAGAGAGAGAAGTAGCCTCCCAGGGAGCCTGATGCAGGACTTAATCTGAGGACCCAGGGATCATGACCTCAGCCGAAGGCAGACGCTTAACTGACTGAACCACCCAGGAGCCCCTTTTTCTTGCATCCTAACAGATCATGTTGAATACTTCTTAAGGGTATGAATACATCTCTCTAATCCCACAGGTAGAAACTGGAAGAGGATGATAGTGTAGAAGAATGAGGTAGCAAACCAAAAGACCTCAAGCACTCACGTAGAGCCCCCTAGACACAGTAGCTGGCCTCAAGCACACCATGATCAGAAATGAGGCTTTGCTAACGGTGAACTCCTGTTGCTATGTATCCTCATTTGAGAGGACTCCTGTCTCTAGTCTGCTCCTGGCCTAACCCTGAACATATCTACCTGCCAACGCACTCCATAAACTCACTATACCTAAGGTAAAGCTTGCTTTTAGATCCTTCAATTTGGGCTCAAGAGAAGTTGTCAGGGAACAACAGTGACTGTAAGAAATTAACTGCTTAGAGAGCACATTACAGATAACAATACTCCCTAATCTAGATCTCCGTTTACACTATGAACTGTGTGTATGCATCAAATGCTGTCCTCTGTACTTAACATGGATTCTCATTTAATTATTTAATTCTCACAACAACCGTCTAAGGGAAGAGTGTTATCATCCTAATTGTACAAATGAAAAAAATAAGGTAAAAGGAGTAATTTGTCCCAAGTCGGCTAGCTAGAGCCGGGACCCAATGCAGGCCAATGTGGCTCTAGAGCCCCCACTTTTAAACTACTAGACAGTACTGCACTATAATAAATGAGGCTTCCTTTCTCCTGGCATCTAAACTAAAGCAATTCTACTTAATAATACCAAACTACACAATACCAAAGAAGCCCACTTGCTGATTAGCTTTTGACTACCACAAACATTTCACTCGCTATAAATAACATTTCAACTTGTTATGAAGTAAGTTTAACAGATGCTAACTCCATTCACGTTTTTATTCAAGTAAGATAGATGATATATTTACAAATAGGAAGCAAGCCTAGAAGAATCAACAAAAGTAGGTCATAGTTCAGAAGGTAAAATATGTACAAGGTATGTATGGTGCATGTAGCTGCTTATGATTTTAAGAATTTGTTCACTCTACCAATGAATTTGTTCATTGGTATTGGTTCACTCTTTCATCTTATAAAAAGACCTTATCAGGGCTTTCAAGATCATCAATTACCTAATTACGAAGATTAAGTATACTACTTTGTCAAGAAAAGAAACTTTCCAGGAATTTAACCATTTTGTATCATATTTTAGGTCAGTATGTGATAAAATGACACCTAAAAAAAACCAAAGTATCTACTAGGTAACTTACTGCTGTGTGCCAGAAACTCTGTTCCCTAGGGTCGAGAGGTCTGACCACATACTACTACTCTCCCGCCCAAATGTAAAAGTTCATGTAAACATCCTCCCCTGAGTTTCATGCCAGCTTCCCCTTCCTCCCCCTCGTAATCATCAAGCCACCTTCCTAATCACTTGGCCTCAGGGCACCAATCTCTTTCCTCCCCTTCCCAATAAAATATCACCTGCAACATTACTTACTGCATCACCCAAGGCACTCAAATAAATAAATATTAATTATTTCCAGTAGGCCCCAGAGAATTAAATCAGAGTATCTGGAGGTAGTCTATAAGCATTGCCTTTTTTTCTTTTTCTAAAGCTCCATAGATGACTCAACTGTGCACTCAAGAGTGAGAAATAAGACAAGACCAGTAGTCTAAATTCCTCCACGTGACACCCATGTTAGCTTATCAAGAAGAGGCTACGACGTGGACCGGCTGTCACGTGCCAACTTATAGACTAAAATTCCCTGTGCCTTTGCTCCTGCCATCCCTTCTATCTAGGGTCTCCACCCATCTCACCACACTATGTACAGTATCTTTTCATTTCTTTGAGTCCTCATTGCAATGCTTTACTT
Organism: Procyon lotor; assembly: GCA_028646535.1. Classification (NCBI taxonomy): domain Eukaryota; kingdom Metazoa; phylum Chordata; class Mammalia; order Carnivora; family Procyonidae; genus Procyon; species Procyon lotor. The sequence continues at coordinate 84,875,524 of CM053613.1, read as the reverse complement.
AAAGGATGTTAAAGAAATATCTGATAATTATTTTTAAGAAGTCCGATCTAGGAATGAGAAAGAATAATAGTTCCACAGCTATTCAAGATAACTGAAAAGGTTCCGTGAAAAATTCTAAGTGTGACACTGCTGCAATACTGGTAAAGTTATAGGAAAACATACAAAGAAGTTGCAGTAGCTGCCATGTTGTATGTTGTCAAAAGTTGCATATTTCCTATGGTCTAAATGATACCTGGTCAAAAAGCTGTTTGCCTGTTGTATTGGGCTGAATGGCAAATTCCAGCTCAGCATCCATGGTGGTTACTCTTACGTTGATCTGCAAGAAAAACAGAAGGGGAAATCACTAGGAAAGAAAATATACTTATTAAGTATTAAACATGAGGCAATATTTTTATCTGACTTATAAAATCAAGTATAATATGCAGCTAATAAAGAGCTACTCCATACTTGTACCTAAGATTTTCTTTATTAAAGTGATAGTTTGATTTTAATCACATGAAATCTTAAATCTATTTAAAAAAGAAAGAGCTTACAAAGTCCTCTTTTAAAAATATTTATTGAATACTTGGCATACACTAGGCACTAGGCCATGAGATTTCCACGTTCTCATTCAGCCCCTGCAACAATACTAGGAAATATGTTCATGTCTACAGAAACTAAAAGAGTTCCTCATTACTTGCCCAGGGCACAGGGATATCAAACAGCAAAGTAGGTATTTCAGGAGAAACAACTCCAAATTCTTTGAATAGCGTCCACCATTCTGTATTTTTCAACACAAAATTCAGATACTCAGTTTTATCCTATTGCAAACATATTCACTTTATAAAAAGCATTCATTGACTGACCTATATTTGTTAGACTCTATTTTAAATTTTTTTTCTATAAATACCTTTCTAGCTGGACATTTCAACGAAAACTTAGCATGCCTTAACTAAAATAATTTTAACTCCGGAGTAGCATTTTCACTTAGAATTCACCATTATGTGCTACAAATCGATCTTCTTAACTGTAACTCACATCAATTCTAAATCTGACTTATTTCTTCTTTTTATTTTATTACTCATTATAACAACCATGCCTCTACACAAATACTTTTAGGGTTTTTTTTTAATTTTTTATTATTTATTTGACAGAAAGAGATCACAAGTAGGCAGATAGGCAGGCAGAGGGAGGAGGAGAGGGGGAAGCAGGCTCTCTGCTGAGCAGAGAGTCCAATGTGGGGCTTGATCCCAGGACCCTGAGATCATGACCTGAGGTGAAGGCAGAGGCTTTAACCCAATGAGCCACCCAGGTGCCCCTACACATGTAGCTTTTACCTGAAATACATTCTCTAATCAAATAAATCTTAGAAATCACAAAACCTTTAATGATACATATGTATTTGGTCTTCATTCTGTTTCCTGGCAAAGAGTTCCTAAAACCTGAGTGATAGAAGTAAGTGAAGTCTTTTGTTATTTCTAATAAGCCTCTTTCAACCATACCTGAGTTTACACTAATAACTCCTAACGACTCATGATGGACCCCTCAACACCTTCAAGATGGGGGTGGATAGCCAGAAGAAACAACTTGTGAAGAGAGCCCCACCCTAACCTCCAGAGAGAAGAGGAGCTGGGAAGTGAGTTAATCATCAATGGCCAAGGGTTTAATCCATCATGCCTACGTGGAAACTTCATAAAAAGCCTAAACAAAGGAATTCACAGAGAGCTTTCATGGTGCAAAGAGAGAAGTGGACCGCAAACTCTACAAGGACAGAAGCTCCTGTGCTCAGAACCTTTCTGGACCTGGCCCTATGTACCTCCTCTTCGCCTTTATCTTTCATTTCCTTATAATATCCTTTATATTAACAATATAGTAAGTGTTTTCCTGAGTCCTGTGAGCTGTTACAGGGAACTACAGTACCTGAGGAGGGGACCACGAGAATCTCCAATGTGTAGCCAAGTTAGAAAAGTGGAGACCCACTACTTGTGATTGGTATTTGAAGGGGACAGCAGTCTTGAGGCACTGAGCCCCTACCTGTAGTGTCTGTGCTTATCTGGGAAGCTTGTGTCAGAATGAAATAAACTGCAGAAGACACAATTGAGGTCTACATAGAAGTAGAGAATTGCTTGATGTGGAAAACTTATATATCTATTACCAGAAATTTTGAGTAAAGAGAAAGTTTTCCATTAACCATAAATCTAGCATTCAACTTATTAACTAGAAACGGCAAATAATGCTATAGAGCCCAATGTATTTCTTGTGAATTTCTCTGTCCCAATCCCTCCATAGGTAAGCACTAATCTAAATTTTGTATTTGTCATTCCTTTTTTTAAAAGATAATTTCACCACAAATGTAGGTATCTCTATGTAAAATAGCTTTTCTTGATTTTTAGCTGTATTAAAATTGTACAGTACTGGCTAAGAAAGTCTTCCTTGATGTGGGCAATGGTTACATATTTATTTTATGAAAATTTGTCAACTACACAAATACATTCTTCTCAGTATATATACTCTATTTCAATAAAAAGTTTAAACAAAAATTATACCACATGGCAGTTTACTTTTTCACCATTTCTAAGTTTCACTGATTTTTCTGTGAGTAGTTGAAATTCATTTATTTTTGCTGCTATACAATTACTGCTGGACAATAATTTACTCATTTTCTTGTCAATGGAGATTAAATTATTTCTAATTTGGGGGCTATCAAGAACAATACTGTTATGAACAATCTTGTGTATGTCTCCTAGTGCATATGCATCTGAGTCTATCTAGAAGTACAAACACAAACTCCTGAGTGATAAAGTATGCGAGCCTGCACCTTTATCACATAAAAGTGAACTGTGCTCCCACATGACTGTGTCCACTTACACTCCATCAATAGTACATAAGAATTCCTGCGGAGCTGTATTTTCACCAACAGTGGGTATTATCAGATTTTTAAAATATTTACAGTCCAGTGGGTGTAAAATGGTATCTCAATATGGTCTTACTGTGCAGATCTCTGATTCCTGAGGAGGCTGAGACCATTTTCATATGTGTATTATGCAGAATTCTAAGACAACCCCCATGATCTCCATCCCCTAGTGTCACTCTCATGATTATGTTATATTACACGACAAAAGGGATTTTGCAGATGTACTTAAGGTTACTAATCAGTTGACCTCAAAACTGGAGGATTATGTGAGTGGAGCTAAGCTATTCACAGGAGTCCTTTAAAAGCAAAGTGTTTTTTCTGACTGGTTGAAAAAGTCAGAGTAATTCAAAGTGTGACAGGAATTTGACATAAAAGAGGTTCTCTATTACTGAGCTGGAGCGGCCAAGAGGCAAAGACCCAGCGCCTCTAGGAGCTAAGAGTGACCCCTGGCCAATAACTAGTAAAAAAATGGGAACTTCATCCCCCAGTAAAGGATAGATCATTTTTTGCAAGAAAATGAATTCTGCCAATAGGAATAAGCTTGAAAGAGAACCCTGAGCTCCAAATGAGAATGCCGCTGGGATAAATCTTGATTTCAGGCGGGTGAGATCCTGAGCAGGGTACCTAGTTATATCACCCCATATTTCTAACCTACAGAAGTTTGAGATAATAAATGAGGATTCCTTTAAGCTACTAAATTTGTGGTATCTTGTTATAGATTAACAGAAAACTAATCTGGTACATCATTATTGACCATTCAGTCTCCCCATCTTTGGAAATATCTGTTAACATTGCTTATTTTACTTTTGGACTGTTTGTCTTTTTCTTTTTACTATGTAGGACATCTTTATATATTCTAGATACTAATCCTTTGTTAGCTACTTACGCCACAAAAAAATCTCCCAGGTTGTAGTTTGTCATTCTACATTATGATGTGTCCTTCTTTATGGTAAACATATATTTAAGATTTTATTTATTTATTTGAGAGCAAGAGAGAGCATAAGAAGGGGGAGGGATAGACGGAAAAGGGGAAGCAGACTCCCCACTGAAGAGGACTCGATCCCAGGACTCTGGAATCATGACCTGAGCTCAAGGGAGATGCTTACCCACCCAGGAACCCTATGGTAAAATTTTAACGTTGACTTTATCAACGTTTTACATGTAAGCATCAACTTTTTGGGCCATATTTAAGAAATCGTTCTCCACTCTGGAGTCATAAAGATATTCTTATATTTCATCCTAAAGTTCTGTTTTTCATAATTTGTCTTCAATGATTTTTGCTTATGATTTAAGGTAAAGTTCCAATTTCACTTTTAAATCTCTACATGATAATGATATGGGGATTTAATATATCTAAGCGATGTGTACTGATTTGTTAATATCCTTCCCAAAGACTATGATGTCACAGATGCAATGTCTATAAGGTACGGGGTCTGAATTTGTGCTCTCTACCCTGTTGCGCCAGTTGACTATTCTGTCAAAACCACACTATCTGGGGGCGCCTGGGTGGCTCCGTGGGTTAAAGCCTCTGCCTTCGGCTCAGGTCCTGATCTCAGGGTCCTGGGATCGAGCCCCACATCGGGCTCTCTGCTCGGTGAGGAGCCTGCTTCCCCCTCTCTCTCTGCCTGCCTCTCTGCCTGCTTGTGATGTCTCCCTCTGTCAAATAAATAAATAAAATCTTTAAAAAAAAAAAATCGGTTTAATCAGGGCACCTGGCTGGCTCAGTCAGGGGAGCATGGGACTCTTGATCTCAAGGCTATAAGTTCGAGCGCCCTGTTAGGTGTAGAGATTACTTAAAAAAGAAACAAAACTTAATAAAAATCATATTAATGATTTATTAGATATCTTTCCCATAAATCACTGATTTTTGTCACTATGATAAACTCAGGTCCACAATCCCCTGACATCTCAAAAGCATCAAAAACAAGTTTATTAGCTAATTTTAGCAAAACTTTAACATGAAGTGATATGAGACTATCTGGTAGATTAATTTATCCCATTTCAAATGAACATTCACATAATGACCTATAAAAGTATGAATGTTTTTGAGGTGATACACCAGACCTTGAGGGAAGCTTCAAGACAAAATGACATATGAATATAATGTATATTCACCTTTCTGAAATTCAAAGAATTACAAATACTGAAACTCACCTAGCTTAAAGGGTTTCAAACACAGGATTATGAATTTGATGAAATAGCTTACCAAAATTGTTTTGCTTTTGTAGAAATGCAAGGGATTTCTACATTGATCATTTTATCAGTTCCCTTGCTGACTATTGCGATGAGCCTGTAAATCTTTGTGTTTATATAAATCAGAGGTCAAAAAATGTTTCTTGTACAGGGTCAAACAGTACATATTTTAGGTTTTACACACTGTACAATCTGTTGCATCTACTCAACTATGCCATCACAGCAACAAAGCAGTTATAGATAATAAACAACGAGCATATCACATTCCAATAAAACTAGTCATTGAAATTTGAATTTCATATAATTTTCACAGGCAAAATACTATTCTTATCTTTTTTTTAATCCACTGAAAATGTAAAAATCATTATTAGCATGTAAGCTGTACAAAAACAGGTGGTAAGCTGAATTTAGCCTATGGGCCATAATTTGCCATTCCCTGATGTAACGAAGAATCTTAAGATCTTCAAATAGTGTTTCTTCCTTTCTAGTCCTTCAGTGTTTTTTTTTTCTGTGCAGGTTTCACTGTTCAACACTGAACAGCAACAATAATAGCTTCTTTTGTCTTGGTATTGATTTTTTTTTTAAAAAAAGCTCCCACTGTTAATACATTAGAAAGAGATTTTGCAGTTATAGTTTCTTCTATACCTAGCTTAAGAAGTGCTGGGTTTTTGTTTTTTAAATCATGAATAGTTGTTCAATCCTAGAAGTCCTCTTTCTGAATTTATCATATGATTTATCACCTTTAAACTAACCATGTGATTGTGGTAGAGACTGCTTGCTGTTTGACCACCAAATTCTTTTTTAAGATTTTATTTATTTATTTGACAGCAAGAGATCACAAGTAGGCAGAAAGGCAGGCAGAGAGAGAGAGAGGAGGAAGTAGGCTCCCTGCTGAGCAGAGAGCCCGACGTGGGGCTCGATCCCAGGACCCTAAAATCATGACCTGAGCCGAAAGCAGAGGCTTTAACCCACTGAGCCACCCAGGTGCCCCTGACCACCAAATTCTAACAGAATTACAATTGGGTATATGGCTACCGAGCTACAAAACATTTCTCAAGGTCTCCTGCAATTAGATATGGCTCTATGACTAAGCTCTCACCCACAGAAGAGACAGAGGCCACTTCTGGGCCTTGGCGTAAAAGAGCGCGCATGCTTCTCTATGCTTTTTCCTCCCTTGCTGCTGGCTGACACCCAGACAAAGCAGTAAATTTTTTTTTTTTTTTTCAAAGCAGTAAATTTATTCCTAAGTATTTTATAACTTTGATGCTGTTACAAATGGATTTTTTTTACTTCATTTTTCAAATTTTGCTACTAGTATGTAAGAAGGGCTACTGATTTTTAAAACTATAACCTCGTGTCCAAGTTCAGTTATAGTTCTAGTAGTTGTTTTTTAGATTCCTGAAAATCTTTTTTTTTTTTTTTAAAGATTTTATTTATTTATTTGACACAGAGAGAGATCACAAATTAGCAGAAAGGCAGGCAGAGAGAGAGAGGGAAGCAGGCTCCCCACTGAGCAGAGAGCCCAACACGGGGCTCGATCCCAGGACCCTGAGATCATGACCTGAGCCGAAGGCAGAGGCTTTAACCCACTGAGCCACCCAGGTGCCCCTCCTGAAGATTTTCTACATAAACAATTATTCCATCTGCCAAGACAAAATTTACATCTTCCTTTCTGATGTTTATGCATTTTATTTCTCCTTCCTCTCTCCCTCCAACAATGCAAAATCGCCCTTTGTTACCCTACCTGCTGAGTCTTTAAAGTAATTCCAAAGAGATATTCATGCCAGAAAACTCCAATAGCTATAAACCAATGATTTTCTTAAAAAAGATAACTGGCCAAAAGAAACACTAAAAAAAACAGCCCAAAATTGTTAGATGAAATTTAAAAAACATTTACTTCAAGAGAAAATAAACGTTAGTCAAGAACTATATAATTATAAAGCTAAGTGAAATCATATACATGCCCTTATATTAAAAAAATAGAAGACTATATAATATCAGCATCAGTATTACTAGCATCAAAGCTATAATTATGAGAAAATTAATGCACGGATCCTTCCAACCTCTCATTACTTCCTCCTGTAACAAGAAGTTACTGTTTACTGAGCAGTGAATGTGTACTAAGTTCTAATTCTCACCAAACTCCGTTAAGTAACTAATCACACCTCCATTTTCTACAGGAGGAAATTAAGAATTGGAGAGTCTGAAGTAACCTATCAAAAGTCACAGAAGGGAAGCAGCAGAGCCAGGATATGAACTAAGACAGTTTGGCTCCAGAACCCATGAATTTCCATCTTCACTGCAATGTCGCCTCTCCCTCTTCCTCACTGGCTCAGAGTATGTCATTGTAGCCACATTAATCTAAAGCAAGCAACAGCAGTATCAATACCTTTTTCTTCCCAACGACTCTACCATGACATTTTGCCTTGTTCCAAAAGGAATTTAATGCTACTGATGATATTTTATCAACTAAGTAGTGGTAAAAGTAAAATACACTTACTGGTTTCGGCATTTTCCTTCTCTTTTCAGCACCTTCTTTAAAAATTCACTTTTATGATTCTGATGTCACCTTCAGTGAAAGAAAAAAGAAAGCATGATAGATCTATTACTTTTATATAATATCTTGATGTTAAATAATTTGTATAGAAAATGAAAACATTTTAAATTGTTTAATACAGAGCTCTCTAAAAATAAAAAAAAAGTAACATAGAACTCTCTTATTCTCATTTTCAATGTCTTTTATTATCATTTCACCTTCTCTAAAAATATTTACAGGTGTGATTTTAAAATAGCACACATCTCAAACAACATAATCTAAAGCATACCGATCATCAACTGAAAGTTTCAATTTACTCAGAGACAACAAATAGCAAGGAATCAAGACTGCTAAGGACCCAAATGCTGTCTCTGTCTGTGTCCAGTTCACCTCTACAACCAGTCTGGGAGAGGAGAGGGATAGGAAAGGGGAAGATATAGATTCTAGTTCTAAAGAGATGAACTCAAGAATACTTTTCAACCTTTTTTCTGTACTGACAAAGACAAAAGGAAATTCTGATTAATATAAACTCTAAAAAGATAACCTTTTAAAGAAAATTACTTTTTCTTCTTGAAAGTTTAAAAATCTAAGTAAAAATATATTGAGTAGTTTAATTACCTAAGGTGTATTAAACAGCCACAGAGTACACACTAGCAATCTCCATGCTACTCACCAGCAAACTGATGGCCTTCACTGAAATTTAGAGTTGTCCTTGAGGCCAATGTTAAATTTTATCTTCTCCCTGTAAAGCAAAACAAGTGAATCCTAATCCAAGAAAATCATCATGCTGTATTGTCTTAGGGTAAATGTTCTTAAAGACATCTAACAAACCAACCAAAGATCTAACATTCTTAATCATTATTAGCTGTTCAGAAAAAATAACTTATTATTCCAATTTGAAAACCTTCAGTGAGGTATATTAAATTATTACTTGAAAATCAGCTTCCACTGATAATATCTCTGCCCAGAAAATTCATCCATTATACTAGCATCAACTAAATTAATATACATTTAATTGTTTTAAAACTTCAGTGTCAATTGCTTTTTAATATGCTACAATAAACCTGAAAATTCTCCAAATTAAAAACAAAAAAATGAAACCTCATTTCCCTACATTTTACTTAATCATGTGCCAAATAGACCTCTCTTTAAAAGAAACTTTCACCTGAGATATTTATCTAATAATTGAGGTATGAAATTCATTTCCTTAACTCTTAGCTAGGAAATGTTAACACTCCCTCCCTATAGTCACTCACCTACTTTCATGAACTTAAAATGTACTTCAGATCTATCTTCTCATTCTATATCTTCTTTTCATCCCACTACCATTGTCTTAATTCATCCTTATCATCTCAGGTCTTAAAACATCCTCAAAATCGACCTGCTTTTCACATCATTTATAAGTTAGTAATTCCTAAATCTGTATCTCTAGAACTTGCTTGGCTAACTTGTCTAGATTATCTCAAATGTAACATGGCCAAAACATTTAAATTTCTACCCTATAGCCAAATCTGGTTTTCTACAAGTCTTGGAGACTTTTAGACTTTTAACTTTTAGAAAGTTATCATAGTATTCCCTCATGATTTTTCTATCTACTATGCTGGCAGGTACGATCTTCTTTTCATTTCTAATAATGTTAAATTTTACCTTCCCTGTCACTTGATTAATCTTGCCAGAAGTTTGCTTACTGTATTGATCTAAAGGCCAGCTTTCAGTTTCATTGACCTTCTGTTTCTTTTATTGTTCTTTTTTTGTTAATTTCTTTTCCCCTATTACTTTTCTTTTCGTTAGTTGGCTTTACTCTGTGGCTCATTTTCTAAGCCCTAAAATTAAACTTTAATTCCCAATTTTTTTTTTCTAGTATGTGTATCAAGGTCATAAATATGTCCAAGTATATGGCAGCTCCATATACAAAGTATCCCCCTATTTTGTCCAGAATATTTTAAAACATGCATAAATATTTTAAAAATGCATAATGAAGTATGCATTCATAACATTAGTATACCTAAATATTTTTTTAAAATATCATTATAAAATATTGAAAATACTTTTTCCTTCATTTTTTATTTCACAAAACATAGAAGTTCTTTAAACTCTTCACACAAATGAGACATATTATACAAGCACCCAAACCACACTATCCATTCATATAAAACATTGAGAATTTTTTTTTCCTATTTGTACTGTTGGAATATATTTTAATATCTACAGTGTAACCACTGTATTGTTGTTGTTGTTGTTTTAAACCAGATCTGTTCTAGATTTGTTTTTGTTTTTTTTTTTTAAATATTTAAACCACTTACCAAATAAACTCTGTGAGCTTTCCAAACTCACATGTACTAAAGGCATTTCAGGTCAATGTGCCTGTTTTAAATAGTACTTTCAAGCCCAAGAAAAAGAACAAAGCAACAACAGAGTTCCTAAAAACACAAATATAAATCTCCTTTTCTGGGGAATATTTTTTTTTTTTTTACATGTCTTGTCTTATATTTAAAACCAGGGGCACCTGGGTGGCTCAGTGGGTTAAAGCCTCCGCCTTCGGCTCAGGTCATGATCTCAGGGTCCTGGGATTGAGCCCCCCATTGGGCTCTCTGCTCAGCAGGGAGCCTGCTTCCCCCTTTCTCTGCCTGCTTCTCTGCCTACTTGTGATCTCTCTCTCTGTCAAATGAATAAATAAAATCTCAAAAAAAAAACCAAAACTACACCATTTTTCTGAGCAAAATAAGTCAATCAGAGAAGGACAATTATCATATGATCTCACTCATGTGGAATTTAAGAAACAAGAGGATCAAAGGGGAAGAGAGGGAAAAATAAAGTAAGACGAAATCAAAGAGGGAGACAAACCAACCATAAGGGATTCTTAGTAAGAAACAAACTGACGGCTGCTGGAGGGGAGGTGGGTCAGGCGATGGAGTAACTAAGCAACGGGCATGAAGGAGGGCACGTGAGGTAGTAAGCACTGGGTGCTTTATACAACTGATGAATCAGTGATCTCTACCTCTGAAACTATTAATACACTATATGTTAATTAATTGAATTAAAATAAATACCATTTTTCTAAGTATCACTTTAGTGGTTTCCCCCATGATTTTTGGTTTTTACAGATTTTATTTATTTTAGCAGAGAGGGAACAACAAGCAGGGGGAGTAGGAGAGGGAGAGGCAAACTCCCCACTGAGCAGGGAGCTGGATGTGGGGCTTGATCCCAGAACTCTGGGATCATGATCCAACCCTAGGGCAGATACCCAACGACTGAACCACCCAGGTGCCCCTACCACATGGGTTTTCATATGTGGTTTTTTTCACTGGCTCTACCAAGTTTCCCTTTCCAGTTTTGATCTCTAGTCATGACTAAGAAATTTTTTTTTTTAATTTTCAAATGAAATGGTTACAGGTCTGGGAGCAAAGTGCTCTTCATTATTTATTTCTAACTTCACTATACCATAGCCAAAGAATTACATTAAGACATCCTTTATGTTTAGTACATGGTCAGTTTAATTTCATTTCTAACTGTTCTGGCTATAAATGACAATAATGTATGTTTTGCATTTGAGAAGTTAGATCAAGCTAGACCAAGTACTTAATGTTTTGTTTACAGTTTCCGTACTGTTGCTCATTGTAGTCTACTTAAGCAACTTAAGAAAAAAATGTATTAAATTTTCCCAAGTACGACTGCAAATGTTAATTTCTTCTTATAAATTGTCACTTTAATTTATATTTTTAAGACTATGCTAGTAGATGAGTATAGGCTTAGAATGGTTATATTTCTCCAGTGAATACTTTCTTCTTCCATTAGGTAGTAATTCAACTGCATGTAGAATTCTAAATTGACTGCTGCTCCCTCAGCATTTGGAGGACAAGATTTTTCTGGCATCTGTTACTGCTGATGTGCTATCTACCATCACTCTAACTCAGATCTCTCACATAATCTGCCTTTGCTCTCTGCTTTAAGGAACTTTCTGGGGGGTATTCTTTGGATTTGCTTTTATTTATCTTGTTCAGGATTTGGTAAGCTTCCTTTTTCTGAAGACACATGCTTTTCTTAAATTCTGGAAAATTATTAGCCATTGTCTCATTCTCTCTTTTCATTCACCAATTCTCACTTGACACATACTGCACATTTTATTCTCTAGTCCGTACCTACTTTTTCATATTTTCCATCTCTTTATCTCTCTCTGCAACATTCCTCTAATCACTAATTCTCTCCAGTTGTTTTTAATGTTTTACTTCTTCAATAGTTCAGCATATTGGTAATTATATACTTTTATTTCTAGAAACTTTTTCAGCTTTGTAAAAAAATTTATAATTTGTTTTAAATCTTCCTTTGATTCCTATGTTTTTTTGTCACCCTAAAATTTCTGTTTTCAGTTCATTATGGTTTATTTCTTTATAGAGTTTGTAATTTTGTACAGAAAGCTCATGTCCCTAATCCACTACCCAATGCAGGAAAGAGTCCTGCAAGCCCTGAGTTGTGTGTATATGTCCTTATAAAGGTATTTCAGGTTTGCTCGTACCAGAGTATTAGGAATCAAAAAAAATTTTTTTTAATTTTTTTTTTTTTTAAGATTTTATTTATTCATTTGAGAGACAGAGAGAGAGCACAAGTAGGGGGAGCAGTTGAGAGAGAGGAAGAAACGGACTCCCTGCTGAGCAGGGAGCCCAATGTAGGGCTAGATCCCAGGACCTGGAGATCATGACCTGAGCCGAAGGCAGATGCTGAACTGACTGAGCCACCCAGGTGCCCCTAAAAAAATTTTTTTTCTTTTTTCTTTTTTTTTTAAAGAAGCACCTGGCTAGCTCAGTCAGTGGAGCATATGAATCTTGATCTAGGGGTTATGAGTTCAAGCCCCACACCAGGTGCAGAGATTACTTAAATAAATAAATGTGTGTGTGGTTTTTTTTTAAGGACTTTTAATTGCTCTAGGTCAATTTTTACATTAACTTCTCGATTTTGTATTGTATTACCATATCTGACCCCAAAGCTACACACTAAAGAAATAAGAAGACACTCAGGAGAGCTTCCACAGGTACTGATCATGTTGTTTATTAAGCCATACAGCTGTTGTATCCTTCCTGTGCTATCTCATCAGTAAGGAAGAACAAGGGAAAGAAAGTGAGAATTATATGCCAGACTATATAAACTAAGTTAAAGCACTCAAGTTAGAGAAAAAATAGTTAACAGAGGGTAAATAAATATCAAGTATGTAGGTTTCCAGAAATTTTGAAGTTATAGGTTAATCTAATACTGAAATGAGATAAAGGTAGGGTTCCCCCCCACTTTTCCTTTAAAAAAGGATTTATCCAAGTTTTCAATACGAGAGTTACTTCAAGTTGTATTCTATAAAAAGGACCTTTCAAGGAAAAAAAAAAGTATCAAGTTTTAGGTTAATAAGAGAGCTCTGCAGACATAAAAGAACAAAGATATCATAGGCCAACACACACAAAACCAGGTTTTTATACAAACTAAGCTTTTAAAATCTCCAACAAACCTAACTCAATAATATGAACTGCCGAGTGGGGGGGGTTGCCTAATGAAAGACTCCATAAATAATGCTATGGTGGACTTCTAAAAATGCATGTTTTCAGACCAATGTTTCTCTCTTAAAAATCAGGTTATTCTCTACCTTGTCTTGTTTTGTTTTTAAAGATTTTATTTATTTATTTGACAGAGAAAGCTTGAGCAGAGCACAAGCAGGGGGTGTGGGACAGGGAGAAGCAAGCTCCCTGCTGAGCACCGAGTTAGCATGGGGCTAGATCCCAGGACCCTGGGATTATGACCTGAGCTGAAGGCAGACACTTAACCCACTGAGCTACCCAGGTGCCCATTCCACCTTGTTTTATTTCAGTTAATTATAAATTATCTGAGAAAAAGAATAAGGTTCAACCACTTTATTTACCAGCTGAACACAATGTGATTACTCAGCAACAATGCCCTGTACTTAGAGAAGACTCCACAGTTGCTTGCTCTTATACATTGATTCTCTACTAACTAAATCTCTACAACTAAATCTGAGGAGATAAGACAGGTCACTTTATAGTTGTAGTTTATATAGTTACTTTATAGTTATCTTTATAGTTTATATAGTTACTTTATAGTTATCTATAGTATAGATAAGACAGGTACTTTATGGTTACTTTATAGTTGAAGAAACAAGGTCAACTGCATGAAAATTTCTTGTTCTCAGTCACATGGGTACTCACTGGCCAGTCTTTTGACACCTATCCTAGAGTCCAGAGCTCTACCATATACCCACCTGTCTTCCCCTATTTGATATTTCAAAAGTACTAAATAATTTCACTTGTGGAAATTTACCCAAAGAAAATAATAACAAATGTGTAAATGGTAGAGCTACAAAGATCCTGGTTACAGTGTTATTTATAAAAGTGTAAATAATACTAAGATATTAGGTGAAACATGGTACATCATCTGTAGGTTCTGCTAGACCTCAATGCAGCCCATCAAAATGTTACAAAAAATATTAAATGACATGGCAAAATATCCACAAACTACTAAAAAGGCAGGTTATAAAACCATACATAATCATCACATTTCTTTTTTAAAAATATTAATAAAAAGACCAATATGATTATACCCCAAAATATCAAGTCTCTGTGAATTATCATGAATCTGTAAATTTCTAAAATGAAAATGTAGAGCTTTTGTAATAAGAAAAACTTTCTTTAAAATGAAAGAACAAAATTATTCTAATAAACTGAAGCCAGACCTAGAACTTCACCACTATATTTAATAAAATCTAAGTAAGCAAATCTTTTTTCAAAAAGGGACTTTAAAAATTCTAATTTTGGGGGCGCCTGGGTGGCTCAGTGGGTTAAAGCCTCTGCCTTCAGCTCAGGTCATGATCTCAGGGTCCTGGGATCAAGCCCCGCCTTGGGCTCTCTGCTCAGCGGGGAGCCTGCTTCCTCCTCTCTCTCTGCCTACTTGTGATCTCTCTCCCTCTCTCAAATAAGTAAAATCTTTAAAAAAAAAAAATTCTAATTTTTGAGGGAAAAAAACTAAGAAATATATATACATTAGGATGAAAACAGATTAATATATTTTATTTAAAATCTCTAAACCCATAGAAAATAAGTAGCAAAATAAAAGTAATGGAATAGAAAAATATCCAACAGTCGTTACAAAAAGTTACTAAGAAATAATATATATAAAGGTATCACTCAGACCCCACTTAAAAGACAAACTCTACAAACTCTTTACAAAACAAATGCACAACTGTGCTACTCATTAAAATCACAAATCAAAATGGCTTTAAAGTATTACTGATTACATACTCATTAAACTAGCAAAATAATTATTAATTATACATGCCAATTCTAATAAAGCAGTACTGCTAAACCAAGTAGATAAATACTGCTTGAAGCACCATAAATTGGCTCAGTATTTCTAAGAAATAAGTTGTCAATATTAACAAAAGCTCAATTTTTTTTCCGAACAGAAAATTCTGCTTTTGGAATATACTCCAAAGAATCAAAGAAATACAAAAGAAAGTAATCTGTACCAAGATATTCTCAGCAGTACTCATTATAAAAGCCAATGATTAAAATCACAATGTTGAAACTCTGTAATAATGTGATGAACTATTATGGGTTTTCTGTGTAGTATGACAAACTGTGTCAACATTTACAGTAGGATAAGTGATTATTTTAGTCATGTAAAACGCAGGTATCCTTACAAATGATATCCTGATATACAGAACTGCACACTTAATACAAATCAGGGTCTTATTTTTGTTAAGTTCCTAATTTTAAAAATCAGTTGAGAATTAAAAAAAAAAAGTATTCCAGCAAATCAGTTATATCTGTTTATGAGCTTATACGACATATATATATATAAATCCAGCCTTAAATTTTTTTAGGATGCGACTGTGTTTTTAGCCAATTTAGTTATTACTGAAAAATATTTGTATCATGATAATACTTAATAAATATTAATATAATATTTAATATCAGTAATACATTTCTAATCCTTCCATGATTGCATTATTATGTTTTTCCTTGAACCTAGCATTTGTTAGTACCAGAATGGGCATTTTAATAAAATGTCACATGAAAAACTAAAATACTCAGACGCCAAGATACATGGGTTTTCAACGCTAACTGATTCATCTTGAAATCACTGTCTTTCAGTGTCTTCCTTTCCTTCTTCTCTAAAAAAAAAATGATAGGGGCACCTGGGTGGCTCAGAGGGTTAAGCGTCTGCCTTCAGCTCAGGTCATGATCTCAGGGTCCTGGGATGGAGCTCCACATTGGGCTCTCTGCTCAGCAGGGAGCCTGCTTCCCCTTCTCCCTCTGCCTGCCTCTCTGCCTGCTTGTGATCTTTTCCTTTCTGTCAAATAAATAAAATCTTTAAAAAAATTTTTTTAAAAAAATAAACTTAAAAATGGTAATATATAATCACCTAAACCATTGTATATCAGAGATACTTAATAAAAATCAATTCTTCTCCCATCTACCCTCATAATACATAATTACTGAGAAAAATTTACTCCCTCCTCCTTACTCTTCCTCAATTTAACGTGGTCTTATCCTACTTCTCTGCCACAATGACACCTCCAGAAGCAATGAAGCACAATCATGGGAGGGACATATTCAACAAGTAGTTTTATTTATTTTAAGATTTTATTTATTTATTTTAAGATTTTTATTTATTTATTTGACAGAGAGATCACAAGTAGGCAGAGAGGCAGGTGGGGGGTGGCGGAGGAGAAGGCTCCCCGCTGAGCAGAGAGCCCTATTCGGGGCTAGATCCCAGGACCCGAGATCATGACCTGAGCCAAAGGCAGAGGCTTTAACCCACTGAGCCACTCAGGGGTCCCTCAACAAGTAGTTTTTTTGTTTTTTGTTTTTAAAGATTTTCTTTATTTATTTGAGAGAAAGAGCACACGAGAGAGAGAGCATGAGAGGGGAGAAGGTCAAAGGGAGAAGCAGACTCCCCGTGGAGCTGGGAGCCCGATGTGGGACTCGATCCTGGGACTCGCACCCAGGCGCCCCAACAAGTAGTTTTTAAAAGATGCTACAAGCATACACATTTCCCATTTCCAGGGAAAATTAACTATATGGTCATATACTCTTTTAAAAAATGCTACAAGCATACACATTTCCCATTTCCAGAGAAAATTAACTATATGGTTATATACTCTAAATACGATGTTTAGGGGCACCTGGATGGCTCAGTCCATTAAGCTTCTGCCTTTGCTTTAGGTCATGATCCCAAGGTCCTGGGATGGAGCGCCACATCTGGCTCGGAGCTCAGCAGGGAGCCTGCTTCTCCCTGTTCCTGTCACTCCCCCTGCTTGGGCTCTATGTCAAATAAATATACAAAATCTTAAAAAATAAATAAATACAGGGGCGCCTGAGTGGCTCAGTTGTTAAGCGTCTGCCTTTGGCTCAGGTCATGATCCCGGGGTCCTGAGATGGAGCCTTGCATGGGGCTCCCTGCTTCTCCCGCTACCATTACCATTCCCTCTGCTTGTGTTCCCTCTCTGTGTTTCGCTCTGTCAAAGAAATAAAATCTTTAAAAAATATATAAGTAAATAAATAAATACAATGTTTACAGACAAAGCATTCATATGAAACATTCTCTTCTTTGTCCTTTAACTCTGAGGGTGACCCTAAAACAAAGAGCCTCCTCCCTACCTCAAACAATGGAAAAACAGCCTCATGTTAAACACCCTGAGCTCTATTATGTCAGAGGCACAACAGACTCTTCCCACCTGTCAGGTGGTAAAACAGGTGTTAAGTCTAGTCCATACTGGTCTACACTGAAGCTTCAATAATTTATACCACACTGCCTAATTTTACTCTCAAGATATCCTTTTCCTCATTGCCTGTAATTTTTTTTTCTGTCTTTTGAGACATGGAAGCAATCTCTGAACCAACTGATTTCTCCACAAACCAAAAAGTTACAAAAGAATTCCTTTGCCAATTTACTGGGGGATTAGTAAGCAGTGTAACAAAGGGAAGTATAAACTGAATTAATAAACTCTGGCAGTCAAACTAACATAATACCAATATCTACAATAAAAAAGTTCTTAATCACTTTTCTCCTGCATGAGCCCCTCGTAGAAAAGCATTTTAAAATGCACAAAATAAAATACATTAACATTGCATAATTCCAATTATATTGGAATGCAATCAAAATATTAAAATTACAAATGTATGACATAGTAATATCTGTGTTTTTAATTAATGTTTAAAAAACATTTATCAGTGGATCTAATGATTAAACTTCTAAGTAATGATGAGTTTATTTCTCTAACAGTAACAGACTATGAAAATCTGCAATTTCTATCGGAAATAGTCTCTGCTACTGCTAATACTACTCGTTGCCCATATTAATAATGGAAAAAAATGTGTAAAAGAAGATGCAACTTTCTTCCCTACCCAAGTTCATAGACACACAGGCTTATTAAAACCTCTACTACACACAGAATTATACCGTATTTTTAGCTCAATGTTAATACTGAATTTAATAGCAATATTAATGCACCTTTAGCTACATAATGCCATGTCATTTCCTAAGTGAAGCAAAAAGGGCAAAAAAACTTAAGCTCCATTACACAAATAAAGGCCAAAACCAAGAAGGGTAATGAATGAAGAAAGTACCCATAGAATACTCAGAATACTCACTCTTCAGTCACTTTACCTCTATTACCTAATCTTCATAATAACCACTCTCTTCCCTCTGGCCAAGATAGGTAGGTATCACAATCCCTCATTCTTTTAATAAGGAATTCAAGATTCAGATAAGTGACCTACCAAAGTAACAAAGCTAGTTAACAAGTCAGAGGTCCTTGTAAACCCTAGTCCTGAGGCTCTTCTGGCTTTCCTATTCTGCTTTTTTCTGACATCATTCTAGGCAAACTCATCTCAAACAATTATAAGAGCTTTTCAAGAAGAAGCTAAAGCGGGGCGCCTGAGTGGCTCAGTGGATTGAAGCCTCTGCCTTCGGCTCAGGTCATGGTCTCAGGGTCCTGGGATCGAGCCCCACATCGGGCTTTCTGTTTCGCAGAGAGCCTGCTTCTCCTTCTCTCTCTGCCTGCCTCTCCCTCTCTCTCTGCCTGCCTCTCTGCCTGCTTGTGATCTCTGTCAAATAAATAAAATCTTTAAAAAAAAAAAAAAAAAAGAAGCTAAAGCTAATTCTTCTGTTGTTTTCAGGTCAAAAAACTACCTCTAAAGACGTTTTAAGTACACGTTACTACTGGTCTAATCATAGAGTGCCAGGGTGGCTCAGGTGGTTAGGTGTCCAACTCTCCATCTCAGCTCAGGTCTTTATCTCAGGGCTGTGAATTCAAGCTCACACCCAGCATGGAGCTGACTTAAAAAAATAATAATACTGGTATAATCACCTCTGTAAATGGATTTCCTGTAAGGGTGATATGCAGTTCCAAATAAAGTATTAAGTATTTGCTTATGTAGAAAGTGATTTTTGTTCAAGGATGTTTTCAAGGAAATGAAATAGTCAATATATTTGAGCAATTTTTACATGCTACTGAAAATGCAAATTTCTAAAATTTAAAATATAAAGTATAATTGCAATATTAAAAACAAAAGCTTTACAATGAATTCAGATTCTCTTCTAAAAGAAATCTATAAATTTAAAGGAAACGGCTTACCTATACTGTTCCCAAGGTGGTTAGAAAAACAAATAATACATAACCATTCTCGCTGATTAATTTAAATACTAAAAGCTAAGAAAGCTAAATCTAGTCCAAGTTCTTCATTTTACACTTACGAAAACACCAAAAACTAATATAGTAAGTTTAAAAATGTATAAACAGATTCATGTAAGTCACCTTTGCAGCAGGAAAGAAGCAAAGTTCCAAAATGACCTGAATTCTAGCACATAATTCTATGCTTTATAATAAGTTTTCAAACACCAGACATTATAGTAGCTTATTTTCAAGACAGAATAAAGTAATTATGTTTCTTAAATATTTCTTAAATTGGACAAAACTCATGCAGTCAATGAGGCTAGATGGCAGTTCTTTCATTAAGCTTCTAATTTTCAAGATATTCAAATCACCCTTTTAGAAACTAGAACGCTGCCTGACTCACAGTAGTGCCTCAGAAGTTTGTTAATGATTTTGTTGAATTAAGTTTACATATAATATTCAATTCATTTTCTCTTGATTATTGTCAAGGGCGATATTTTCCTCTCATTTACGTTATAAGATGACCAAACAGGGGCGCCTGGGTGGCTCAGACGTTAAGCGTCTGCCTTCGGCTCAGGTCATGATCCCAGCGTCCTGGGATCGAGCCCCGCATCGGGCTCCTTGCTCGGCAGGTAGCCTGCTTCTCCCGCTACCATTCCCTCTGCTTGTGTACCCTCTCTCGCTATGTTTCTCTGTCAAATAAATAAAATCTTTTTAAAAAAAAAAAAAGATGACCAAACAACAATATTAATAAGCAACATACTACAAGATACAGCAAACATGAACATGGGGGAGAAAAAAACTCCTCCCAACTAGGTCTCCCAAGTTTAGGACTCTATCATCTCTATTCAAGACTCATATCAAATTAAATTTAAAGGCCAGATAATTTGACACTTTTAATGCTATAATATATAGTTAATTATAATTTAACTCTAATTATCGTGCTGGTTGTTGATTACCTGAAAGTAACGAGCTCTTCAGGTATATATATACCAACTTCACTTAATAACCAAACTAAGATTTTTTAGTTTCTCTCAGTCTAGAGTCTACAAATGTTTTAAATATCAGGAGTCCTGATAATGGCTAACTAAGTTTAATCCATCCCACACACTCAGTAAAAGCCAGATGGTTCTAGATTCAATTAAGCATGGCTGAGGCTGCATCCCCGTTCTCCCTTTTATCAAGGGTCCCTCCGTTGCACTCACGTGCCCACATCATTCCATGCACTAGCCAGGACTTTTGGTTATAAACAACACCTACTCTGTTAACTTAGTGTAAGGTTATTAGTTAACGTACAGAAACAATAGGAAAATTTAAAAATAAAGTAGGAAACAACACTCAGAACTCACATCAGAGAAGACTCTGCTTAGAACACTGATGCACTGAATATTAACTCCTGTTCCTACACACAAGAGCATTTAAGCAGTTAACACATTTTATAGTACAGCACATCTATATTCCCATTAGAGTGTGACCTTCTCAATATCTTACTCACCAAATACAAAGAGTATTTGGCACACAAGTATAAATTACGTATGTTATCTTAAAGTCGGCAAACTTTTTCCCTAAAGGGCCAGGTAAAGGGGCACCTGGATGGCTTGTCAGTTCAGCATCTGCCTTTAGCTCAGGTCATGATCTCAGTCCTGGAATAGAGCCCTGCATCCGGCTCCGCTCCGTGCTCAACAGGGAGCCAGCTTCTCCCTCTCCCTCTGGGGCTCCCCCTGCTGGTGCGCTCTCGCTCTCTCTCTCTCTCTCAAATAAATAAAACCTTAAAAAAAAAAAAAAAAAAAAAAGGCGGGGGGGGGGCGGAGGGGAGACTCGCCAAGTAAATAAACTTCTTAGGTTTTCCAAGGCCATATGGTCTCTGTTTTAACTACTCTGCTGTTGTAGCATGAAAGCAGCCATAGATAATATGTAAACACGTGTGCTACAATGTGTTCAAAGAAAACTTTATTTATAAAAACGGGATAGGCTGCATTTGGCTAATAGGTCATAATTTGTCAACCCTGGCCTTCGAAGTATTTTAGCAGGAATCAACACTTTTCATTTTGTAATTTAAATAAATTTAGTACCGAAGAAGATAGGAACTTACATATTCATGATAGATGATGTATGACAGATCAGTATTGGATGTGACTTTGGATGGAGGTAAGAAAGAATCCAAGACACTTCGTATATAAATAAGGAAAATAATCTAGTAGGAGCAGAGTCATAAGAAAGGGCAATCCCATTACCCTTACCAGTGACTAGTTAGGTATGGAATATATCCCAATCCCAGCCTATGAGGCTCAGAAGGCATCTGCTGGGGGGGCTTCTAAAAAGGAGAGTCTTCCCCACTCCTCTGAGCACTACAGTATGGATGGCATGCTAGTCCTGCTGCAGCCAGATTGTAACAAGAGGGAACAGTCTTACTATGAAGCTAATGGGGAAGACCACAGCACAGAGAACTAAAGAGGAGTCCTTAATGTCATTACTGAGCTATTCGTGAGCCTCCGGACTTTATTATGTATGATCATAAATTTCCTCAGTATTTAAGCCAGGTTGAGAATTTTCTATTATTGAGGCCAAAGTATCTTACGTGACAGAAATCCTTGAAAAAAGAAGATTGCTCACTTCACAGTTTCACTGCAGCCAGTCTTATTTAACTTAAACTTTCCACAAATTAAAGAAACATTTAAGGTCCCAAAAGCCCAAAGACTACCTACAACTCAGAAAAAAACTGTCTGTTTCACTTACTGATACTGAAATTTTGTAACTTTATAAATTCTGTAATCATGGGGAAAAAACAAAACAATGTGCTACCTCCTTCTTTGATACTGTACCTAAGACATTCTTTTGACAAGGTTTTTTTTTCCTCTAAATCAGTGGTTGGCATACTTTCTCTGTAAAGGGCCAGAGAGTGAATACTTTAGGTTTTGCAAAATATATGGCCTCTGACATTACAGCTCACAAAAGCAGCCATATACAATATGTAATCAAATGGGATTTCTGTGTTCCAATAAAACTTCATTTACAAAATCAGGAAAGCAGGCAAGATCTGCCTGCCAACTAGTTTGTTGACCTCTCCTCTAAATGGTTAACAGCAAAGAGAGCATCTTTCTCAAACAAATCAGCTTGACTAAAACTCAAAAATAGTTTATGTCAAATGTATATAAATTAGGTAGAAAAGGAACCCAGCATGTACTGAGCATTCTATTCAACTACATTAGATTGCTTGATGTAAAAAAAAAAAAACAAAAACACAACAAAACTCATTACTGTATATATATAACCCCTGCAAAATGCAATTTAGAATTGTTATAGGGTGACTAATATATATTACAAAAGAAAAAAACAATACAAAACATGTATATGCAAATTTATAACATCTATCTATTAAATAAAATTAAATATTTTAAATTAGTAAATCTGCAAGGATTTCTATACATACTGGTTATTCAGAGAAAAAAACTATAAACTCATAACCTGACCGAACCCTTTTTTTCCAGGAAGCTGAAGAGAGAGTTCAGTAATAAATGGAATGAGGAAAGAAGTAAATCATATGGACTAGATTTCCTGTCCAAACAGTTCCCTATACAAAGACACATATATATTCTTTGAAGATTTTATTTATTTATTTATTTATTTATTTGACAGAGAGAGAGAGAGAGAGAGAGAGAGAGAGAGAATCACAAGTAGGCAGAAAGAGGGGGGGGAAGCAGGCTCCCCACTGAGCAGAGAGCCCGATGGCGGGTGGGGGGCTGGATCCCAGGACCCTGAGATCATGACCTGAGCGGAATGCAGAGGCTTGGCCACCCAAGCACCCCAAAGACACATATTTTTAAAGGATACCACTTTTCATTATCAATCATATGCCATACTCTAGGAAGAAAACAAAAAGTCATTAAGCAAGAAAATTTGCACAAGCACATAAACACACTTTTGAGATTACAGGAAATCACACTGTGTGATTTGATATAGAAAATCCCATTGTGTGACTTCATTCAACTGATAAAAATCTGAGAAACATTAATGTTTAACACAGTAATAAACACCCTTTCAAACTTGTTTACAAAATAACCTTATTTTTATAGATGAAAATCATAAATATGAGATAAAAAGTACAGGTTTAGGGGCGCCTGGGTGGTTCAGTGGGTTAAAGCTTGGGTTCAGGTCATGATCTCAGGGTCCTGGGATCCAGCCCCACATCAGGCTCTCTGCTCAGCAGGGAGCCTGTTTCCCTCTCTCTCTCTCTGCCTGCCTCTCTGCCTACTTGCGATCTGTCAAAAAAATAAATAAAATCTTAAAAAAAAAGTCTAGGTTTATCCTTGCGTAAGTACTGATATCTTCCATACAGAAGGAAGGAAGTACTAATATCAATTAATTACCTATGAAAAACATCATGGAAAAGAGGTGGTGGGAGCTGGGGAGTGAAGAGACTTTATTTTCCCTTTACATCTTTCTAGATTTTTAAAGTTTGTCATAAAATGTATTACATTTATAGTCTTTAAAATAGTTTAATATTTATATTAGAAATAGAAATAGAAATTAAGAAATATACCAAAAACTAAAATGAGTAAGAAAGGCAGGATTCTGTGAAAGACGTTAGAAACTGAGTAACTCTCTGGGGTCAGACTGGCCCCTTCTATCACGGAAGAGGTGAGCTCCACCGGCTGTGAAAGCAAGGGAAGATCCCGAAGAACTTTAGCCATCAGTAACAACACTATGAAGCTTAAAATAACTTTTGAAGAGGGGAGTCCACAGCAACTCAACCCAGTTCTGGTGAGCCCATCAATCCAAGGTCAATATTGGGATAGTTACGAAGTGTCCATTAGCTTTTGGTCTGCTGAGGGCCCAAGCTATCCAAGATAGGGTGACTTCCTTGAGCAACCAGATTCACAGGAGTAGCATAAAATTGTATTAGCTTTACCCTATCAGGTATGTTCCACTGGCACAGCTCAGTCTTCACCATCTTCACAGAACACATTTTTTTAAGGCTTTGGTCTTTGGGAAATATTGGTTACAATTTGCCATTTTTATTTTTATTTTTTATTTTTTTTTATTTTATTTATTTATTTGACAGAGAGAGAGAGAGATATCACAAGTAGGCAGAGAGGCAGACAGAGAGAGAGGGGGAAGCAGGCTCCCCGCCGAGCAGAGAGCCCGATGCGGGGCTCGATCCCAGGACCCCGAGATCATGACCCGAGCCGAAGGCAGAGGCTTTAACCCGCTGAGCCACCCAGGCGCCCCAAATTTGCCATTTTTAAATGGCCTAAGTTAAAATGCATTTCGTTAAAAATGGATGAAAAAACAAGACTCCCACCATCATTTTACATTGTATACTCTAATTAGAGTATACACAAATTGTATTAAAAGATTGAGAACTGAAATTAAAATAAAAATATATAAAGACTTCATTTCAGCAACCTGCCAAAGATAAAAATGAATAAAATCCAATTCTGCTCTTGGCAATGATAAAGCAATCAACAAGAAACAACCCTTGCTCCCCTCCCTGAGACTACCAACAGGGAGAGAAGAGCAAAGTCTGTCATCTCTTAACACCACAGGAAAAAGAATCATCAGTTTAAGTTCCAGTTAAGTAATGACAATGTCTAAAACCCAACATACTTTACCCACACCAAAATTAATTATGTTTTTTCTACAAATATTTCTGAGTCTCTCCTACACACTCTTCCATGTGTAGAGCTACAGGAGTGAACAAAACAATGTATAATCCACAAGAGCAAGAATTTAACATTTCTAAATGCCATAATCAAATTTTGCCTCATTTAAATAAAACTGTAAAGAACGCCAAAGCATATCTATTCATTCCTTAATAATATATCAACTGCTTATTAAGTTCCATCCTACGTTAAAAAAAAAAAAAGTGATTAAGCAAAGAAACAAAGCACAATCCTTTTTACAGCATTACTATTAACTTCAAAAGGAGCGTTCTATGTTTTGTCATTTGTCACATTTTTATCATATTAGTCTCTGAAAGATAAAATACCCAGTGAAAGCAATGGAGTTCTGAAAATTTAAAAAACAAAAGTGCAATCCTGAATATTAATCTCTTCTCAAATCTGATAATGCTGTTTTGGCCAATGGATTAGGCCATTATTTATTTACCCAGCCAAATGAACGGGGTAATTGTTCATTCAGAGCTCCGTCTGAAATATAAAAGAGTATTTACTGTTCCAAAAAAATGTATGCTTCGTAAACAATAGATTACAATGTGGATGTCCAAGTGCTCCTTTATCAAATAAACCCTTATTACAGTAGCCTTGTACATTTGCATCATGCCTCCCCTCGTGCCACAGGACTGATTAAAAGGTCCTCTCCACATTCTCAACTCTATTTTTAAATTTATCTTTGGTGAAACGGACTTCACATTTCCAATCTCATTAATCACCACCACTCCTTAAACGGGGGGAGGAGGGGAAATAACCAAATATTGGGAATGGTTAAAGAATCCTGCCATACCTTTCTAGGAAGTGATGCGCTTTAATGAAACTGGAAATAACGGAGCGCCCCTCTTTCGGAGTTAGCCCGGAAATGAAGTTGAGAAGCCTTCTCGGGAAAGGCGGACGGTAAGGTCCTCAACTTGGGTGGTGGGGTCTGAGACACCAGGCCGGGCTGCCTGTAGGGCGGGACAAAGTTCTGGGGCTCCGAGGCCGCCCGCAGCAGCAGCAGCAGCAGCAGGTAGAGCGAGCGGGCCGGCCGGGAGCGGCGGGCCTGCCCTCGCGGGTGCGGGTGCCGGGAGCGGCTCTGCGCCCCAAACCCCGTAATGCAACATCCCTTTTGCCACCAGGGCAAACGCACGCTCTCTAGTAATCCAACACCCTTACTTTCAAACTGGAGGCCGGGGAGCGGGGGGGGGGGAGACTGGGGAAGAAGTTCTAATAAATCCCCCCCCCCCCATACACTGCAAAACGTAATTCTACCCACGCCGGCTGGCTTTCCAGAGTACCCTGAAGGGACCGGCCAGGCCGCGCGGGGGCCGCGCCCGGGCGGCGGGAAGCCGCCGCTCCCTCGGGGCCGGGAGGGTCCAGGGCCCACCCCGCGGGCGGCCCGCACGCCCGAGCGGAGCAGAAACGCGCGGCGGCTGCTTCGGGCCGCGCCCCGCCGCTCTCGCCGGCCGCGGGGTTCGGCCTGGCCCGCCGGGCCGTTAGAGCGGCGGCGCCGCGGCCCGCGGGGCGCGGACACAGAGGCGCGCGAGGCCCCGGCGGCGTGGGCCCCCGCAACTTCTCGCCGCCACCTCAGCGTCTCGGGCGCCGCCTGGGGAGCGGCGGGCGGGGGAAGGGACGGCGCCGGCGGCTTACCCCGAGAGCGAGCGGCTCCTTCCCGCCCCGAGCGCGGCCGGGGCGCTGCGCGGCGGCGGCAGGGAGGGAGAGGCGGCGGTGGGAAGCGCTGGGCCGCCGGAGACGAGAGGCGCCGCCACCACCGCAGACAGCTCCGCAATATGGCCGCCCGGCGGCTCCTCGGGGGGGAAAGGCGGGGCTGCCCCGCGCCCCCCGCCTCCCCCTGCCGGCCGGCCGGCCTCGCGCCGCGGCCTGAGCGCCAACGCCGCCGCCGCCGCCGCCGTGAGGGCCGCCCGCGCCCCGCCCCCCGCGCTCGCGGCCGCCCGCCGCACGCGGCGTCGCCGGGGGTCGCGGAGCGGGCTGGGGACGCGCGAGGGTCGACCTCCTACCGGGATCCCGGCGGGAAGCCCTTCCGGGCGGGATTGGGCTGGAGGGACGCGGGCTGTGAGGGCGGCCGCCCCGCCCGAAGCTCGCCGTGCGCCCGCCGCAACCCCCCCACCCCAAGAGTGGAAACTTGAAACTCCCGCTGGTGCCAGAAAACTCGCCCAGGGCGTTTCCATCGCCCCCGAGGAAGGACTCCTCTTCCCCGAGGGGATCCAGAACCGAATCGGGCTTAGCCGCTCAGCTGGAGAACCCTGGACCAGGAGACAGACACGGGCCTATCTCAGAGAAGTTTACGTTTGCCACACAGGACGTTTAAATGATTGTGGCAGTTTTTTTACCCAACTAGGAAAACTCGCTTTTTCGGATAATTCCACCAAAACCTCGATGGCTATGTCCCCAGTCGCGAGTGCAGATTTTTATCCTTTAGGCAAGGATATCTGATCATTTTTTATTACCACCGACATTTTTGGGGGGCAGTTGGAAGGAGTTGATCAAGAAAGAAAAGTTGGAAGTGGGGCTCCCAAAGAGCGGCCAAACCTAAATTATCTTAGAAATAGAGAAGGTTAGACAGTTGGTCCCAGCCTAACTCCGGGCCGCGCTCTTTAGAAGCCTAGGCAGGCTTCTTCCTAGTCCCGGTTCTCCCGTCCTCTCCATGTTTTCTGCTGGGATTCAAAGAGCTATGGATTCCCGAAGAGGATTCAGACACCTGCTATGAGTATATATGAACGGTACTGCACAAAACCAGATCAGTCCAGCTTGCCCTGCTTGCAATCTTTATGTAGCTTACCTTTTATGAACAAACTTGAGATTCAAATAACGAAATCTCAAGAGTGCACTTAACTTTTACAGAACAAATAATTCATATCCTTCCTGCCTTAGCATTTGTCTTCCCTGAGACAGTAGCTTTTCCAGGAACTCTCTCCCCACATCGCTTTAACGAAGCTCCGAGCTTCAGTGAATTTCCCCCATTGCCCTCTGCCACCTCTTTGAACAATTAAAAACCCCAAGAGTTAAACTGAAAGGTCTTTAGATGGCCAATCCCTTAAGGATGGGAACCAGGTGTGTGCTTTTTTCTTAACTAAAAGATTACTCCCTGACTTTATCCCCAGGGTGCAAGGATTATCCAGGTGATTGTTCAGCCTTCCACATCAAGTTGCATGCATAAAGATAGTCAAAGTATTAGGTAAATTCCCGGAGAGTACACTAATCAAGCAAAAGTATGTAACATACATATTTAACAAAAGTTGCTACACTTCCACATACTTTTACAATGAAAACAAAAGATTCACTATTTGTCAGTGCTGGGCACTAGGGTAACAGGCTTTTTACACAGCGTTTCTTTTGATAATTACAACAACCCTGTGTTTGGGGTCAATATTAACATTGCCCCCCCTTTTTTTTAAATCAGCGAATAAAGAGCCTCAAAGGAGTTAAGTAATTTGTGACATAGCCAGGAAGTGGCAAAGCAATGACCAAACCTAGTTATGTTTGACTCCGAGCCTTGATTTTATCCTATACTATGCAACAGCAAATAGACCAGAAAACGTAACTTATCAGTTGGCTATCATATTAGTAAATATTTAAGTAAAAGATAACATTTAAGGCTGGTGAATTAAAAAGGGTACTCTCAGACATTGTGAGTGGGAGTGTAAACTGAAACAACCTGTTTAGAAAGCAATTTGGCACAGTGATTCAACCTATAAAAATGTTCATCCTCTTGTAACCCATAATTCCATATCTGGAATTCTTTCTGAATGAAATCATCCGAAATAGAGCAAAAGCTTTATTCATAAACTGTAGATCACAGTATTATTTATACGATGCAAAAATTAAACATGGAATATCTTAAAAGTAGCCATATATGCTCTATAACATTTTGGGTAACAACTTTAAATGTTTATGTAATGTGTATAACATCATGGCATATTTTTTGTAGTATTAGAGGGAGTGTTCAAATTATGAAACTATCTATGCAGTATGATCACATGTATGTTTAGAAGAAACTAACAACAAAGAGGCGCCTGGGTGGCTCCCTCAGTTGGGTGTCCGACTCTTGTTTTAGGCTTAGGTCACGTTCTTCAGGTTGTTAGGCTCTGTGCTCAGTGGGGATTCTGCTGGAGAAAGTCTCCCCCTCTGTCCTTGCCTCTCTTCCCACACCTTGTTCCCCACTCTCTCTCGCTCTCTCTCTAAAAAAAAAAAAAAAAAAAAAGTATGAGGTGTTAGAAAATGAGAAAGATTGAAACCCAGGATTGGCTGGATGGTCTTATATGGGCATTTTTTTTCTTTATTCTATTCTTCAGTTTTAGGGTTTTTTTTGGTCTTTTACAGTGTAAAAAAAATTATTTAACTTTAGTTTTACTAGAGTGTGGATCACCAATGACACAAAAGCAGCAAAGCCACTGTTTCCTGAGTGTTTCCTGTTTCCTGAGGCTATTCTGTGAAAAACTGTGATGAACTGCACTGGCAGAACTTTACAGTTAGGGGTCAGGTATCTTCATTGTAAATGTCATCTACACACACCATTGTTTTGTTTTGTTCCTTATGTCAAATATATGCATCTTTAATGAAATATGAGTGATTTAATTGAAAATTTTCTTTCTCTGTTTTATCCCAACATTTCAGATTTCAAGGGGGAAAGTTCACACATTTGCTGAAATTTTTTCAGAAAAACAATCTGATGATATTATGAGTAGTTACAAAAAAAAATCATATAGCCCCTACCTAATATGCATAAAAAAGAAAGACCAAGGGCACCTGGGTGGTGCGTCCAACTCTTGGTTTCAGCTCAGGTCATGATCTCAGGGTTGTGAGAGCCTCTCTCATCTCTCTCTCTCTCTCTCATTCTCTCTCAAAAAAATAAATAAATCTTAAAAAAAAAAAAAAAAAAGACCAAAAGCAATCTATTACAATCTATTACTAACTCCTCTACGCTACAATCTGATTGCACTCCATCATAACATATTGACTGATTCCGGATTCTGGAATTCCAATGGTAGTTACAAAGCATTTGTCTCACTAGTACACATAAAATTCCTTCTTGAAGAAAACTCCTTTTTGCAAGTGTGGTTTGTAAATGGAAGGTTTTCCCATCTAGAATAAACCTGAGTTCCAGGCCCCTTGGTAGTTTGAGTAAAACTAGACTCCTGCCCTCTGGATTCAGTAATGAGAAAGGCAAACAAACAGTTGTGCAATATGAGCTGTAATAAAGGTAGACACATAGCATCACGTGAGACAGAAAAGAAGGGCCGTTCACTTCATCTGGAGAAGAGAAAGCCCCTGGTGGTGGGGGGGGGGGGGTTGGTTTGAACGGGTGAGTAGAGGGATCCCTAAGAGGGAAAAAGGGAAAGGCAATCAACTTGGAAGACTGGGTAGCAAGATAGGGTTGATGTTGAAATAAGGATGTTTATAAGCAGAAAGGTAAGTGGAGATCTGTTTGGGAAGATCAGAATTTGCCCTTCACCCTTAAGAAAGTAGGAATCCATGTAAGGTAGTAAGAAGGGGGATAATGTTGTGTTAGTAAAGTAACTGGCAGCCACGTGGAAGACTTGGGAGAGTGGTTCCGTGGTCCAGTGATCGGTAAGATCACCAGGGACACCTCAGACACTTTTGCTATAAAAGTCCAGGCCAGAGAGCATGGCCATGGGAAGTTTTGAAGATGAAGAGGAGGAAATAGAATCTTTTAAAAATTTTAGAGATAGCCTTCGAGGAGTAAGAGAAAAGGAGATGTGAAAATGATGTCAGATACCAACGGGTACCATTAAGATAAATAGGGAGTATAAAAAAAGTAGAAGGGAGCAGTCAAGATGATTAGGCAAGTTACAGAGATGCTGATTTGAAGTATCTATGGGTAATCTAGGAGCAAGCATATGTTCAGAAACTGGAAATAAGAACTATAGCGAATGAGACATCCAGACTAACATCCTTAAAACAGGCCTGTTATTTCCAACTGAGTCTTTGGAAAAGATAGCTTTGTTCAACTCGAGGATTTGAATATTAAATATTAGATATTAATCTAAGCATCATTGTATACTAAAGTGTTTTTCCATAAAAAAATTTACAATTTTTTAAAAGCTATAAAGATGAAAAATCACAAAAGAGAATTTTCTATTATGACCTGTGATATTTCATACCCGATTCCCACTATCTTGCATATTTAAGTACATATTCACAGTGTGCTCACCGATATAATGGCCCTCAGTAAAAACAAAGTAAATAAAACTATCTTATCATCTGCTTTGTGTGCCTAGTAGGCCATACAAATTTAATTGCTGATATAAGCTATAAAATTTCAGTACAGTCAACAGAGGTTTGATGGGTAACGTACCGAAAGGAAGACTCAAGAAACCGCAGGTCTGCTCCTGCCTTTATTCTCTCCCTATCAAAGATCAAATTACAGGAGTACATAATTCATAACGTGTTCGCAGAGATGAGCATATTAATCTTCAACGACAAGATAAAAGTTACGACTTAATTCCTTCCACTCATATGACAGAAAAGCTAG
Source organism: Procyon lotor (assembly GCA_028646535.1). Classification (NCBI taxonomy): domain Eukaryota; kingdom Metazoa; phylum Chordata; class Mammalia; order Carnivora; family Procyonidae; genus Procyon; species Procyon lotor. Next base: position 84,844,066 of record CM053613.1, on the reverse strand, counting down.
TTTAGTTTGTGATAAAAGGCAACAGAATTTCAGAGGTGAGCAACCAGAGTGGGAAGAGTCTAAATGAGGGAGCTCATAAGCTTGGCTTTAGTCCCAATTCCTACAAACAAGTTGCTAAGTGACCTTGGAAGATCTGATGGGCAAGTCTGTAACTGACTTGCAGAGAGTGTTAAACAAAGGAGAATGTGACCCCTGGTCTGCCTTTCCAAGGGCTTGTCTGAAGGCATCAGGGATTTTCAGGACCCGAAGAAGATCCCAAAGAGCATTGACTCTCCTCTCCAGGATTATTGGGAAACAGCTATCCCATCAAAAGTGGCTTCCTCCCATTAACTGTGTGAGAGCTCCAGGAAAAAAACAATTTTTTAAAAAATTTCTACCAACTCCTAGTTTTCTCTCCAATTAAATAGGGAGTTGGATTAGACTGACCATCTGACCATCTGACTGACCACTTTCTTCAATTCTGATTCTGATTGAGTCACCCATAAAATATTTGGTTCTCATATAGAACATGTAATTTCTAGAATTTATTATGTCTCTTATGACCTATGCAGAAAGTATTTGTGTACAGAGAATCACTTCGTAGTGTTTCATAATTTTTGACCCAAATATCCATTAGTTTATGACTCAGTAAGCTTTGTCCTTCTCTCATGATGGAAATATAAATAAATGAATAACTATTCACCCTATAGAACTTTAGCAGTGAGTATCCTAGACAGCTGTTTTCTAGTTTGTAACACTTTAGTTGTATTTTAGTTCAGCTGAATGTATACCACAGTTATTATTTACAGTGGAGGAAAGGTGCCCGGCCCTCTGTGAAGGGTGTAGCGCAGAAGACTTAAAACTTTTCTGTGGTGGTTCTAAAATACATCCCATGCTATCTGATACTCCTCCCTGAAGAGGTGGGACCTGGTTCCCCTCCTCCAGGAGCGTGGGCTGGACGTAGTGACTTGCCTCTGACAAACAGAAGAGTCCAACTGATGGTTTGTGACTTCTGAGACAAGATCCTCAAAGGATCTGCAGCTTCCTCCTCATCGGCCTTCTCTGGGATCACTGGCTTTGGGGCAAACCAGATGCCCTGTCACCAGGACGCCCAAGCCGGCTCCGGAGATGCCCGAGCGGGAGGAACTGGAGGCCTCCTGCCCAGGGCCAGTGAGGACCTGCGGCCTCCCTCTAACTGAGGGAGTGTGACTGAACCACTGTGGAAGCCGAGGAATCTTCCAGCCGCAGGCCAGCGGTCAGGTGACTGCAGCCCCTGACAAGAACCTCAGTGCCAGAGAGACCCCCACGCCAGAACCACCCGGCTCAGCGGCTCCTGACTCCTCAACCCACAGAAACTGAGATGATGTTGTTTTAAGTCGCTAAGGTTTGGGTAATATTTTTAGGTGACAATAGATGACTAAAGCATTGACCTATAAGGACTTCTACTCGAGTTGGGGCATTATTTATTTTCAAAAGGTGACTGAGTTCTGGAATACAGGCATACAGTTTTAAGTCTGGCTAGGGCTTCAAAGAAGAGCCTGCCTCTTTCTATTTTGCAGAAGCAGAAATGAGGACGTGCAGAGTTTGTCTTGCTCACAGTTTGGGGCACTTCCATTATTCCCTACCCTGCAGAAACGCAGGAGCCCTCCCTAACACTTCCCTCGTCTTCACGGCCTTCATACCCAACCTCATCTTTAATCCTGTGGTTCTTATTTCCTCTTGCCTCGTCTACTCTTTCCTCTCTCTACCACTTCCAACCAGATCACACGACGGTTCTCTCTTCTGGACCAGCAGCAGCCTTCTAACGGGGCTCCTCCTGGCAGCTCACGGGCCCCCTACCATTATTTTCCAATATCGAATCCAGAGTTAATCTGTTGAAAGGTAATTATGATTATCTCACATCTGCTTCCCATTTCCTTCTCCCAGACCTAACGGTTGACCTCCTAATATTGGTCGTTGTTTGGGTTTATTCTCCAAGCTCAAGCCATTCTGACCATGCATAATTCCTATAATATGCAGGTCCCCTCCCCCGGGCCACTAGGATTTTGCATATACAGCTCCCTCTGCCCCATTGATCTAGTTGACACCCGATCATCCTTCAGATCTCAATCACAGCCAAGCCTGCACGGGCCACCCTGGCCCCCTGGCACAACCTCCATGTGACTTGCCTTTGTGGGACTTCATAGCAGTTGTATTGTTAATGCATAGATTTTTTTTAAATTGATGTCTGTCCTCTCTATTAGACTACACGTCTATAAATGTGGATACAAGGTCAATTTCTTTTCACTCTTGTGTCTTAGCACTTCCCACAGTGTCCAGAGCATTATACAGTGTTCAATAAATACCTGCTGAATGAATGAAATGACCCAAGAAATTAGTGTGAGACTAAAATCTAGATTTTCTGACTCCAATTTTCATGTTAATTACAACCTGCTGCTCCCAATTTGGTGTTCTCAAGTCTGAGTCCCAACACAATGCATTTATTAAGTGCAAAGAAAATCACTGATACTTCTCGAATATTGCTTTTGGCAACACTAATGGTTTGTAATATCTAGGCATGGTTATTGTATTAAAATGACAAAGTCCTCGTGTGGGCTTGTTTACTTTGGGACTTTGCCGCTTCCTGAAATACGTCTGTGATGGTTATTTTTATGTGTCAGTTTGACTGGTTTAAGGGATACCCAGATAACTGGTTAAAAAATATCTTGGGGGGGGTATGTCTGTGAAAGTGTTTCTGGAAAAGGTCAACATTGGGCTCCGTGTACTGAGTGAAGAGCTCTGCCTTCACCAGTGTGGGTGGGTATCAATCTCTTGGGGCCCAAATGGAACAAAAAGGTGAAGGAAGGGCTCATTCTCTTTCTTTTTGAGTTGGAACGTCCATCTTCTCCTGTTCTTGCACTTTCAGGCTCCTGGTTCCCAGACTTTCAGACTCCAGGACTTATGCCAGCAGCCCCTTTGTTCAGGCCTCTGACCTTGGACGGGGAGACAGATCATTGCACCCTGAGACTCAGGCCTTCAGACTCAGACTAAATTATGCCCCTGGCTTTGCTGGCTCCCCAGCTGGCAGACTCCAGATCATGGGACTTCTTGGCCTCCATAACTGCCTGAGCCAATTCCTATAACGTATCTGCTCATCTATCTCTCTATTGTTTTTCTCTGGAGAGCCCCGACTGGGTACAACAGCCATCACTTGAAACAATTCAAAGGCAACTTTCACTATAAATTGCTTTTACACAACATGAGAGTTAATGAGTTAGTCACTGTGGTCCATCTCCATCCCTGCCAGGCAGCGTATGGCCTGCCAGGTTTCACACGGACCAGAGCATTCTAGAAGCCTCACCCAGAGGCGTGAGCAAGGCTTCAGCGGGCCTGTGCTGGGGAAGCTTCTAGACATTCCAGGAAAAGAAAAGAAAAGAAAAGAATAAGTTAGTAATTGAATGTGCGGGTGCTTTTCTACTCAAGAAGATAATACGTCTATGTGATGATTACAGAAAAGTTGGAGAGAAGGCCTGAATCAGGAGCGGCTGGTCCTGGGAAATTCCTAGCTGTTACCAATAACTGTGGGTGAAGAAAGGGGGAAAGAGAACAAACTGCAGGCCCTTTGCAAATCCACTTGGGTCCTGGACTTAGTCCAGTTGTTAATCTTGGGAGTATTTTCCAAATCACTGGGCTGTGCCTCTGTTCCCTTCCTCAAAACTCCCTCTGTGGGCACAACGATCTGATTCGAAAAGAGGGTGACCAGAGTGGCCCCGACGCATTGAGGTGGTGACCGTCCCCTGCTCTGACCTACTCTCAGCCTCTGTGAGACGTGGCTCTTCCAGGACCATTGCTGGATGCCATGGGAAATTCTTCAGGGGAAAAAACCAAAAGACCGATTTTCCCAGCAAGTGAAGGACCTTGTGGTCCAAAGGTGTGCTATCGACTACTTTGAATTTGAAAGGTGCTTTTCTCTTTTTCCTGTGGCAATGACTTTGAAGGGTGGCTCTATGCTGAGGCTAGCCTGCAGGCTAGCTCATGAAAACATAATGGACCCCATGGACCCTTCTCTGCAGCCAACCGAGCTTTGTAAACATGTTTCCATTCGAACATATACGGGGTTGCAACTTGAGATGACAAAAATGTGTACCTTTTTGACCAACTGAAACTCATTCGTTCACTTATTTAACTGTCAATCACTGACCCAACATCACTGAGCACTGACTATGTTGTAAGCTCAGTTCTAAGTTCTGGGGATACAAAATTAGCAAGACTACTCCTCCCCTACAAAACTCAGTCCACTGGGAAGCACAATGTCACAAACAAAAAATTACAAGGGCTCCAACTAGGCCTTCTCCCCTGGGCGCAGGCTCACCTATTCATTTCTTGTTTAGCATCTCTGCTTGGTGCCCAGGGATACCTCAAATTTAACACGCCCAGGACTGAACCCATCATCTGCTCTATCTTCTCTACTAAGCCTAATCCTTCCCCCTTCCTTCTCCTTCTCTCCCTTTGTGTGTGTTCCATCTCAATTTGTGAAACCATCTCCTAGCCAGACCTCCATCCTAGAAACCTGAGAATAATTCTGAACCCCGTCAGCCCCCGCTTTCCATCAGTTGTCAAGTCCTGCGAATATTAACTCTTAAAGAGTCTTACAGCCCAGCCCCTCCTCCCTAACTTGGCTACTGTCTTAACCAGGATGCTGGTAAACTTCTCACCTGGAATCCCAGGCTCTCAAACATATCCTTCACAGAGTGTGGTTGCCTGGGTCTTCTAATTGGAGAGCTTAGCACAGAGCCTGACCCACAGTAAATACTACTGTAATTAGCACCAAACGATAACATAGATGAGAAGCACTGACAGGTCAGCTTTCTGAATGGAGAGTGTTTTGTGTGGCTTATGCTAGTCTGGAACGTCAATATTCTGTTATCTCAAAGGTGACCAGGTCACTGGACATCTGGCTCACATACCCTAAATTTACAAGAGATGATAGAATGTGATGGTAAAAACACTGACGTCTGGATCCATTGCTGCCATGGAACGCTTCTGAACTAACACCTGATGTTTTCTCTTCCTTCCTTTCCTTTCATTCACATGGAAGGCCAATTTTCTACTTGAACAGTTAGGATTCAGTTTAGCAGACAGGGACAGAAAACCCCACATTATAGTCCTCTAAGAAGACAGAAACTTCTCTTTCTCAAAATGATATCCAGATAGGCAGTTGAGAGCTGGTGTGGTGCCTGCCCACTCGGCAGGGATCCCAGCTCCTGTTGTCTTTGCACTCTGCCATCTTCAACATATGGCTTCGTGGCCAGAAGGGCTGCCCCGGCTCCAGCCATCGTGTTCACATCAAAGCCAGGAGGCGGAAAAAAAAGAGAAGAGCATATCTATCCATTCGTAGGGGCACCTGGGTGGCTTGTCGGTTAGGTGTCTGACATCCGCTCAGGTCATGATCTCAGGGTCCTGGGATCGAGCCCCACATTGGGCTCGACGTTCAGCAGGGAGTCTGCTTCTCCCTCTCCCTCTGTCCCTCCCCCTGGTCGTGCTCTTTCTCTCAAATAAAGTCTTTAAAAAAAAGAAAGAAAAAAGAAAAAGAAAATGAGAAAGAGAAGAGCATGGCCATTCTTTTAAGGGCCCTTCCTACAACAGCAAGGGCGTCAGGAGCCAACTGGCACAGGCACGAGGAGCGTCACCATCATGTGGCATCTGCGTGAAGTCAGAAGACGCACAAAGCTGGTACTGCAGCGGCAGCTGGGCCCAAAGAAGAGGCCAAAGTCTGAGACGGAGGAGGCTGAAAGATCTCAAGCATCACCTAAGAGATGTCTGATGCAATAAACATCTAGCAGTCTCCACCACAGTCCACCGGGTTTGGAGGACCCTCTCACCGACAAAGCCAGCGCGGCCCTGGGTACTCAGGGCCTAAGACCGAGACACTCACACGACTGAGTGAGTAGAAGCAGCGACAGCATTGAGCAACACCTGCTCCAGGCCAGGGGATCTGGTAAGAGCTTTAGAGGTCCAGTCACCGGATTCTTCCAACAAATGGGCCTGGAAGGTAGTATTTCTTCTTCTTTCTGCTTTTATTTTTATTTTATGTGAACCAGGAGGTCAGGATTTGCCCTCGGGAGATCCCCCCAGGGCTTACGTGCTGCAGGGCACGAATAATGAGAAAGTTGTCAAATCACTGTGGGATTTTAAAAAGATAGTTTGGGGGAAAGGAAACTTCCTGATCTTAAAGAATGCGTCAGTATCTGACGGAAAAACCTAGTGATTTTTTCCTTCTCCACTGCAGAGTGCCACTGGTCGTTCCTGCCCAGAAATGCGCAGTGCCTCTGGTGGCCAGGTTCTCCTGCAAGTGCAGGCGCTTGGGGACACGTCTCCTTGCCAGGCCGGCTCCGCCTCTCATCCCTTCTCCCAGAGATCCCAGTGGGGCCCGAGCTTCCTTCTAGCATCGCCTGCGTTGCCCAGCTGAGCTTCCTTCTCTCTTTGGCCCTGAAAACGGTGTCACTGTTTCTCCCCACTTTCTTCCTCTCTGTGCCAGAAAATGACTCCGAGTGTTTCTGAGGGATTTTACAGCTTTCCAAAGAAGAAAAGCATATACGAGGTAGAAAAAACATCACAGCGAAATTTCAAACTTAGAAGCAGCCTTAAGAGCAAGCTCGCAGTTCTACCACGTACTCATTTTTCCTGGGAATGCGAACGGAAGCAGGTCGGACTGTGTAAGGCTCCTTCTTTCTCTGGCCCATCATTTTGGTACAAGCCACCCAGACTACCCAGTTCCTTGACCTCTCATTTACTCGCAGGCCTGAAGCCTCTGAGATCAGTTTCCTTGAAGCGGGAGGCATCGTTTTTCTTCCGACTCCCCCTGGTCTCCCCTGAAGTCTGCATGGGGAAAAGTGCAGATTCTAACGAAGAGGCTGGACAAAGGCTCAAGTCCGATTTACTTAAATTTCAGAGAAAACTCAACTGCTCATCTTTGCAGTCCTCACATCAGTCTTCACACCGAAAGTCACGTCAGGCGGTTCTGACAGTAACGTCCTCGTCCAAGGTGTCTTTCTCCTTGGTGGTGGTTTTACTCTCCACCTGTTTTCTTGACTCCAAGGTAACACCTCCACCTGCAAACAGCCAGGCACCAGATGTAACAGACTTGCACTTAGCCTCTCCGTCCCACTGCTCAAGTCAACACGGTTTTATAACATCCTGCAATGTCCAGCAAATATGCATTAATTACCTTTAAAGCACCTTTAAATCACAGCCTCTGAGGAGGCTCCTATAGACCTCATTCATAGCATATTGATCCACTCTTTGGCTTCAAATAGTACAACTTTTTGTCTGCTTCTTTACCATTTTTATTCTTGAATACCCTCACTGAAAGCTGATCTAGCCTTGACCCCTGGATGTTGGCCCTGCCTGAATTACCTTGGGGGCCAAGGGCCCTAATGCATCACAGACCGTCTGAGGCTGGACCACTCATTGGTGCTAGACCAGCAGGAGCACATCAGTCATTTGAGTAGAGGTGAGAATCATCAAAGAAAGACCAGAAGACTCAGCATTCTGTAGAATTCACGAAAATGAAAAGACCTAGCACTTAACCTGGGTCTTAGTTTTGTCCCTGATACAACACAATTAAAAAACAGGGAATCTATGTTTTAGAGTTATCTAAAAATAGATTTATCTAAAAATCTGTATCTAAAAATCTATTCACAGGGCACCTGGGTGGCACAATCGGTTAAGCGTCTGCCTTTGGCTTGGGCTGTGATCCCAGAGTCCTGGGATTGAGTCCCATGCCAGGCTCCCTGCTGAGCAGGGAGTCTGCTTCTCCCTCTCCCTCTGCTGCTCCCCCTGCTTGTGTGCTCTTTCTCTCTCTGTCAAATAAATAAATAAAATATTTTTTAAAAATAAAAATCTCTTTACAACAGGGACCTAAACAGGCTCTAAATCCTAGAATGACTCGTCAGTTTTAACTATTCATAGTCCATAAGATTATACTTGATATTTGTAGCTAAGTAATTGTCACTTCTTACCAGGTGACAATTTCTACTGGAGACCTATAATTAAGTGAAAAAGAAATAAGCCAAACACATGAGAAAGAAAGAAGAATTCACCGTTTCACAAACTGTGCCTTAAAAATCGTATAGGGGAACCTGGGTGGCTCAGTCGATTGAGCCTCCGACACTTGATGTCAGCTCAGGTCTTGATTTTAGGATTGTGAGTTCAAGTCCCATGCTGGGCTCCATGCTGGATGTGGAGCCTACTTCAAAAAACAAACAAACAAGGGGCGCCTGGGTGGCTCAATGGGTTAAAGCCTCTGCCTTCGGCTCAGGTCATGATGTCAGGGTCCTGAGATCGAGCCCCACATCGGGCTCTCTGCTCAGCGGGAAGCCTGCTTCTCCCTCTCTCTCTGCCTGCCTCTCTGCCTACTTGTGATTTCTCTGTCAAATAAATCAATAAAATCTTTAAAACAAACAAGCAAACAAACAAAAACAAACAAAACTTAGGAAATTTTTATGTGTTCATGTATCAGGTTCAGAGAGTATTTATAGCAGGTAGTTTGTATATTAGCAAAAGAAAAACAGTGAGATTGACAAGAATCATATGATGTTAATGAATGTTAATGACACTACTCGTCTCATAAAGGGAATGCATTGGTTTTTACTTTTTTGCAAAGCTGACTCACATTTTTTAAGAAGGATGTCATATATCAAAATAATTAAGTTCCTTCGGGGAATTTCCTTGTTTCCTTAACAATAAGGGGGGAAAATGGTGTTAAAATGTAAAAGCGCTGTAAGCGCTTCAGCAAGCGCATCAGCACTTTGGAGAACATTGTAAGATAAGCTCTCTCATATACTTTTAGATATTTCTGATGGAGGTACACCTTAAATATATATAATTTATATATATTTATAAATATGTTACTGATAACCAGTTGGACACATTGTCAGGAGTCCTCAATATACTCTTACTCTTTGGTCATTAATACATTTCTAAGAGTTTATACTAAAAAATAAGGAAATGGTTTAACACACACACACACACACACACACACACACACACACACACAGATCTTTAGCACAACCAAATACATACTAGCCAAATACATACTACTGCAAACCTGGGGACAACCTAAACGTCCCCAAACAAAGAAAGTTAAAGAAATCGTGGCATGTCCATTACAATGCAGTGTTTATTATATAACAGAAAAAAAAACAGCATTTTTGACAATTACATGTAAAAATGCTTGTAATGTAATGCTACGACCAAGATACAGAATATGACATACAATATAATCCCAATTAAAAGAAATTATTATGTTTATACATATGCATGAAAAAGTCTGAAAACAAAAATAGCAGCTGTTACTCCTAAGTGGTAAGAAATATACTTAATATTTAAAAAATATTTTCCACATCTCCTGAAGTAATTTTTAATGATAACACATCATTAAACCACATTGGACACCTTAAATATAAATTTAACTTAAAAATTTAACTACCATTCAACTACCACAAGCATAGAATTTTGAAATGTTGGGTGAAGCTATGCAAGTTTGGATTGCTAACATTTCGATATTCATAAGCAAACTGGGAAGAATAAAAAGAACAGTGTTTAACAAAGCATTTTTTTTTTTGCTTTATTGATCTATAATTTCCATATGATAAATTATATATATTTAAGGTGTAAAATGTGATGAGTTGTGACATACTTGTACTCCAATGAAACTATCACCACAATGTGGATAAGGAAAGTTAATACTATCATCCCAATATGTTTCTTGGTGCCTTTTCTCCCTTCCCCCCACTGAGGTTCAGGCAACCACTGAAGATTTTGTTGCTGTATATTAGTTTGCATTTCCTAGATAAATGTTCCTAGATAAAGTTCCTACAACTTTATATAAATGGACTCACTCAGCATATACTTTTTTGGGGGGGCCATACTTTTTTTACTTGAGAATAATTACTTTGAGAGTCATTCATGCCATGACGTGCGTGACTAGTTTCCTTTTCAAGGTTGAATAGTATTTCCTGTATGAACATAACACAATTTGTTTACCCATTCAATTGTTGATGGACATTTGAGTTGTTTCCAGTTTTAGGCTATTACAGATGAAGCTGCCATGAACATTTTTACATAAATCTTTGTGTAGAATGTGATTTCTCCTGAGTAGAATGGTTGGGGCAGGAATGGAATGGTGGGGTCAAGTTATGGACACAGCTAAGGAAGAAACTGCCATACAGGTTTTCACAGTGGTTGAACCCCTTCACATTTCCATCAGCAGCATGTGAGAATTCCAATTGCTTCCTGTTCTCACCAACACTTGATATTGTCAGTCTTAATTTATGTTACAGATTTTATTTATTTATTTGACAGAGAGAGAGAGCAGACAGAGAGAGAGTCAGATTTATCCCTAAGTAGGCAGAGCGGCAGGCAGAGGGCAAGGCAGAAGCAGGCTCCCGCTGAGCAGGGAGCCCAATGCAGGGCTTGATCCCAGGGATCATGACCTTAGCCAAAGGCAGATGCTTAACCAACTGAGCCAACCAGGCGCCCCATCAGTCTTTTTCATTGTTGCCTCTCTCTCTAGTGGTTGTGTAGCGATATCTCATTACAATTTTAATTTGTATTTCTTTAATGGCTAATGATGACCTTTTCATGTGTGGTCATATATCTTCTTTGCTAAAGCGTCTATTCAATTATTTTGCTCATTTTAAATAAGGGTTATCTTCTGATTAATTTGTAAGAGTTATTTTTATACTTTTGATAAAGCACTTTGTATGATAAAGGTTTTGCCAGATTTTCTCCCAGTTTGTGGCTCGCTGTTGCATTTTCGTGGCAGTCTTTTAAAAGAGCAAAAAGCTTTTTATTTTGATGAAATACAATTTACTAATTTGTTTTCTTTTTCACTTTGTGCTTTTTGTGTTGTAAGACCTCTTTAACAAACCAAAGGTCATTAAGATTTTCTTCTATATTTTCTTCTAGAACTATTATAACATTAAATTTACACTTAGGCCTATAATACAGTTCAAGTTAATTTTTGCATATCATGTGAAGTAGGTTTGAGGTTCATTTTTGATGGGTATGATTATCCAATTTTTACAGTACTATTTATTTAAAGGATTTTCCTTTCTTCACTGAATGACCTTGGTATGTTTGTGGAAAACCAACTGAACCTTGGAACCAACTGAATTTTTGGATACTCTCGTCCTAAATGTTTATTTAATGCCAATTCCACACGACTTGGATTACGGTAGATTTATAGTAGTTTTGGAACCAAATGGTGTATATCTGTCAACCTTATTCCTCGTTTTGACTATTCCAGGTACTTTGCATTTTTATATGAACTTCAGAAGCAGTTTCTGACTTACTGCAGAAGAAAAGAACCCTGATTTTGATGGGGATTTCACTGAATTTAAAAATCAATTTCAGAAGAATTGATATTTTAACAATACTGATTCTTTTACCTTGTGAAAACACTCACATCTCTAACAATTTAAGTCTCCTCTCATTTCTTTCAGCAATGTTTTATAGTTTTTGATGCATGAAAAGCATGTTTGGTCAGATTTATCCCTAAATGTTTAATATTTTTGATGCTTTATAAAAGGCACTGATTTTCTTAAATTCCAAGCTGAGATTGTTCTTTACTAGTACATAGAAATTCACTTGGCTTTTATATATTAATCTTGTATCCTGTAACATTGCTACACTCAATTATTAATTTTAGCACCTTTTCTTGTGGTTCCATAGGATTTTTCTATAGGTGATCTTATACTCCCTGCGAATAAAAATAGCATTCTTCTTTTCTGATCTGTGTGCCTTTTATTTCTTTTTCCTGCTTTATTGCAAAGCTTAAGATCTCTAGTACCATCTTAAATAGAAGTAGTCAGAACAGATATCCTTGTCTCATTCCCACCTTTAGGGGAAAAGCATTCAGTCTTCACCATTAAGTATGATGTTGTCTCATTCCCACTGTTAGGGGAAAAGCATTCAGTCTTCACCATTAAGTATGATCTCCTTTATGAGATTGAGGGAGTTCCTGTTTGTATTTTGCTGAGAGTTTCGTTAGGGATGTTGGATTTTTAAACATTTTGAGCATTATTTAAAGTTTGAGCAATTAACAGGGCATCTGGCTGGCTCAGTCAGGAGAGCATGCGGTTCTTGATCTCATCAGGGTCCTGAGTTCAAACTCCACATTGGGCATAGAGCCTACTCAAACAAACAAACAAACAAACAAAAAAACAAACAACTAAAGTTTGAGCAATTACTTTAATATAACCTTAAATTTTGTACCAAATACATAAAAGAGTAAGTCATGTCTTCATATTTTTTGTTAATTTTTTTTTAAGATTCTATTCATTTATTTGTCGAGACTGAGCGAGCAGGGGGAGTGGCAGGCAGAGGGAGAAGCAGGCTCCCCACTGAGCAAGGGGCCCATCGTGGGACTCGATCCCATGACTCCGGGATCATGATCTGGGCCAAAAGGCCGACACTTCCCTGACTGAGCCACCCAGGCGTCCCTTTTTTGTGAATTTTTCAATGGATTTATTGCTATCTCCAACTAGTAAAAATGAATTTTCTCACCAGTATTAAAAAAAAAAAAAACATTTTCAACTTTATGGCAGCTTCAATAATAAATAGAATCTTAAGTGATTTGAGATTGAGGACCATTTTTCCCCCACAACAAACAATTAAAATTTTAGCTTGGGTATATTGTGACAACAAGAGAAGTTAACTTTAAAATTTTTTTTTTTTTAATAATGTATTATTTGCCCCAGGGTACATGTCTGTGGAAGGAGAAGTTAATTAGGCAACAATTATTGCAATGTGCTAATAAATACAGATATTTGGTTTCAAAGACATTATGTGTGCGACCCTCAGGTTCTAGATTGCTGTGTGGGTGGCAGGGTTGTGTCTCCTCTGCACTTCTCTTTGAGTGGAGGTCGACCTGCCACAGAGGCATCGTGGCTCTCTTACTTATTGTGCTGATGGTGATGGGGCATCACAAAGTACATATTGGATTAAGGTACGCTCAGCCTTGATGCAGACTAGGAAGTCAAAAGAACCACTGAGAATAAAACTCCCCAAACACCCAGAATCAAAAAGCTGATACCAAAGACCCATTGTTTCTTATCATAGGTGCATAATGTACCATTTTATGAAAATATACAAAGATAGTATCATAACTTCTAGGCAGATTGCCAGGAAATCCTCTTTAAAAAAAAAAAGAAAGAAAAGAGCCACACCTAATTTACTATTATTTGAAAAACTCCATTGGCTAGTGTGATAAACCCTAAAATAGACTGATTATCCACCTGGCTAGGAGCCAAGCCATTCCTCTGTGAGTGCTAAGATAGTGGACCTTCATTGTTCTGTTTGTTATCATTGCCAATTCCTGTCAGACTGGTCTTTAGCAGTTATGTGGGCTTCTGCCATTTATCAAGTCTGAGGCTCAAAAATCTCTCTCCCCTTGTCCAAAACAGTCCACTTTTGTAGTAAACATAATTTGATAAAATTTGCAAGATTCAAATGTAATTGGTAAGTTTCCACTATTTGTAAATAGAGGGAAATGTTATAATTTTCCCTCAGAGCAGTATGGTTTTACAAAATAGTAAAACAGTAAGATCAGCTACATTTATCTTTGGTAGAGACATCTCCTCCCTTCTTTAATTTGGCAATGAATCATTTTAGATTTCACTAAAAATACTAAAATTTTCTATTATTTAAAGGGAGTCATATTTAGTAAAACGTAAGATACAGTCCAACACACAGAGTTGGTAACAGTGTCACAAAGTTATAGAACCTTAAAGCAAAAAGGGACCTGATTCCATGTAGAAATAAGTTCTTGCAGAAGGCCTACGCCTACGCCAGATTGTCTTCTCGAGATGAAGATTTCATTGGAACCTGTGGTCTTTGGACCGTTGAAGTTCTGTACCAGCAGGCTCAGGGAGTTCTTTTGCCAAAATTTCTCTTTGCATTTTAATCAAAAAGTCCTCTAGTTCTGCCCTTTTTAGGACTAGGAACGATTTTCTCAGTGAGACTTTAAGCCATGAAACTGCATCTTTACAATCTCTAAATGTTGGTTTATAAAACAATGATAATATCAGCTCACAGATTATCCCATCTATACCTGTGAGTGTGTTTCCTTTTGATTTGGGTGCATAATCTCCACTACAAACGAGACTGCAAAGGAGAACAATGAGAATAGGAACACAAATAAAGCTTGCAGTCAGTTCCTAAATTGCCTCTGGAAAGCTATTCTGAAAAGTGAGCACAGAAATGAAAAGTAATGAAGGGAAAGACAGGAAGTAGGAATATAAATATTTACATATTGGTCACAGAAAATAATAACAATTTTTTGTTAACGTCATACTTTACTTGCTTAGATTCTGCAGAATAGACTTCTGCAATGTCCCTTAAACTTGTGCAAGTGGCCATGTATCCCTTTGGAGAATCCGGGCACTCTCCATCAGTGGGAGCTTTCTCTGGCTTCCTCCAAGCTCTTAAACATCCCAGGAGATCACAGCAATATTTGTCCGTGATGTTCTGAGTCCTGATGTTCTCCTCAAGGCTGTTGAGCGAGGTCCAAGACCTCGCTCCCTGGGGAGGAGGAGGAAAGGGCAGGGCCGGAACCGGGATTGGGATCACAGGAGAGGGTCAGGTTACGAGGCCAACAGCCTGAATAACTGTGGACCCTGCTTTTGAAGTGAGCCACTGCCCCCAGACGGGTACCCTCAGACGGGTCACCTATCTTCATGTGCTTCCAGATTCCCTGCGGTTGAACGTGAGGGACGAACCTTATTGTGGTGATCGTTTCACGGCATATACATGTCCTAAATTACCGTGCTTTACACTTTAACCTTACAGATGTGATAAGGCAATCGTATCTCAATAAAGTTGGAACAAAATAAATAAAGGCACCGAAGACTGTTTATTTTGGGGCTGTTCTCAGATATGACGACAGGATTTCCTGTGAGAGAAGACAGATGCTTTTCTTTAGAATAATAAACATTCCACAATTCCACAGAGGCCATCCTTTGTTTGTTTCTCCTGCCCCGACAATGGGAAGCCACAGGCCTCATGGCCAAGGCCACAGTGCAGGCGCAGACTTGCAGGGAAAGCGCAAAGGAAAGGTAGAAATCCCTAGGAAGGAAGGTAGGCCCTGCAGCCCAGGACCCCGCCCTGTCCCACGTCCTCACTTTGCTCTTGGCCACGGGCTCCCAAGGCCACAGCCATGACCACGGGGGCCATTTTGTGGCCTCCAGCGCTTTTCCACCATTTAGCCTGATCGAGGTGTGGGAAATCAGCTTTCCCCTTGGTTCAGCTGGGACTTGGGTGGAATTAAAAATGAAAACAAAACAAAAGGCTGAAGGAAAAGAAAGCAAATAGAAGAGCAGAGAAGGGGATAGGTTTACATGGATGTTTTTTTATCCAGTCTCACTGAGGTCCAGGCTGGTTGGCTCGGCTCTATTCGTGGAGTTCACTGAGCTCTGGTAAAGTTTCTTGGACTCCACACCGGCGGGCCAGATAGGGGAGAGCGCCTCAGATTTCTGGCCCAATGCTACTTTGTTGTTTTGGGGTCCCCCCCTCACAATGTTACTTTGGAAAAATGACCTCCGGTGGAATCTCAGGAAGGATTTTTGGTTCCTTCTGGAACTTGCTTCTGTGTCTGTTCTCTGGGATCGGCCCTGGGCTTGTCAACTCCAGCCTGAGGCTCGGCTGATTGCCCTTCACCCCACCCCCGCCTTCCCCAGATTCTGTTGGCCCAGCCTTGCTTCTCTCTCTAAGCTGAAAGGGCATTTCCCTCCCTGACCTGTGAGGATCCTGCCCCTGGTCTCCAGGCACTCGTGTTCAGCACCGCCTGCCCAGTTAATCTTTATGACTCTGGCCCTTGCAAGTCCTGCTTTGCTCTGAATCCCGCCCTTTCTGCTTAGTTGGTTTGTCTCCAGTGGGTCTTCAGGGCTGGCTTTCGCGCAGTTTCTGAGTTTTACTCAGAAGTCACCGTCTGTAGCATGTTCTCTACATATCAATACGATCAAGTCGGGTGGTGGTTCTGTTTACATTGTCTGCGTCTTCAGCTGATCTTCTGTCGAGCGGTTCTATGGTTACTACGAGAGGAGCGCTGAGCTCTCCAACGGCCGCTCTTGGGTTGTCTGTTTTCCCCTCTGTTCTCTCAGTGTTTGCTTCACATATTTTGGGGCTGTTTTTAGATATTATCCTTTTACAATGATCGCATCATGGTTGACTTAGCAACCCAAGGGCGCGAGAAATACTTTTCCTAAGGCATATTTTGACTGATAGATCCAATCCAGACATCATGTGCATTAGGTAGCTCTTCCCACCCTTTTGCTTTCCAGCTGTTTGAGTCTTTGAATATAAAGTGTCACAAAGTTGTCCACACCAACACACAGACGAAGAGAAAAGCTTCTGTAATTTTTCCTTCCTCAAGAATTTCTCCTTGCCTAGGTATACACATCTTTCTGTTTATCCTACTTAGGATTATTTGAGCTTTATCTTTTTCACCAAATTTGAGAAGTTTTTGGCCATTATCTCTTCAAATATGTTTTTCTTTCTTTCTTTCTTTCTTTTTTTTTTAAAGATTTTATTGATTTATTTGACAGAGAGGAGAGAGATCACAATCAGGCAGAGGCAGGCAGAGAGAGAGAAGCAGGCTCCCTGCTGAGCAGAGAGCCCAATGCGAGGCTTGATCCCGGGACCCTGAGATCATGACCTGAGCCAAAGGAAGAGGCTTTAACCAATGAGCCACCCAGGTGCCCCTCAAATATGTTTTTCTGCCCCATTCTGTCTTTCATCTCTTTCTGGGATTCCTATTAGATGTTTGATGTTGTCTCAGAGGTCTTTGAGGCTCTCTTTATTTTCTTTCGATCTGTTTTTCACTCTGTTCTTCAGAAGGAATAATTTCCCTTGCTGTCTTTGGAGCTCACCGATATCTTCTTCCGCCATCTCCAAATCAGGTGTTGAGCTCAGCTTGTGAATTTTTGAAAAGTCAGTGTGGTTTTTTCCAACTCTAGAACGTATGTATTTGTGTGTGTGTGTGTGTGATGTTTCCATTTCTCTGTTGATATCCTTGAGTTGTTGAATTGTTGTCATAATATTTCCTTTAACTATATGAATGTATTTGTTACAGTTGCTTTGAAATCTTTCCCCGATAAAGCCAACATCTGGGTTCCCCAAAAGTCAGTTTCTATCAACTATTTTTCTCTCTCAAGGATGAGTCATGCTTTCCTGTTTCTTTGTACATCTCATAATTTTTTGTAGAAAAGTGGACATCGTAGTTATTTTAGCAAGCATGAATTTTGACAAATTTTTTTAGTACTGCACAATTTATCTTCCCCAGAGCATGTAGCTGTTGACATGTCTGCTGAGATTTTAATTGTAATTTTTATTTCGTTCAGCCTAATTTCCTAGGGTTTACTTGAGATCTGCATAGCCGAGTAGTCAGCCCGTGTACTGGGCAGAGGTTGTTGTCAAACCGCCAAAGGCTGCGAGGCTCCCACGCTCTGCTGATCCATCCGTGTGGTGAGTCAGGAGAACGTAAAAGTGAGGCCAGTTGTCCCGTGTCCCCTGGATTAGCTCTCTGCGGAGCCCTCTCAGGTCATCTTGGTGCCTCCGTGGAGCTCCCCAGTCATTCAGGGGACAGCTTACTTGGCACGTCGGAGATGAGCAATGCTTCAGGGTCCCACTCAGACGCAAAAAGAAGTAAAAACCACAGACTCATGAGACACTGATAGAATCGTAAAGAAGTGTCTCGGGAGAGGAAAAGCTGAAGAAATTACTTATCAGATATAACTGAAAAGGAAACCACTATGAGCCCACTTACTCAGGTCCTCCCAAGGTGGTTCATGGGTGTCTCTTAAAATGCGACACTTACCTTATCGTTTTGAGACCCGATGGTCCTGTACATAAAGGCCAACTTTTTAACACAGCATCAAATGCCCTTTCATATATATCTAGCACGAACTCTTCTGAGCAGCCTTATTTTTCACTCTGCATCCACGGTCTCCCCTCCATGAGGTCCCATGAATCATCTTTGGTGTTTCTGAAACTTCCCTCCACATGTCCCTACTTGTGTGACCACTTCAGAAAATGGGAGAAAATATTGTACGTTTTATGATCCCATTTTCTGATTTCTGGAGGCAAAGTATACTCAACTCCCTTGTGTGTGACAAATAAGAGAGAAACAAGGGATGTTGAATAAATGACGCATCTTTGGCAGCTCTGGTGTGGACTGAGGTTCAACCGAGAGCCTCATCTCCCTTCACACAACAAAATGATTATTTAATGGGCTACAGATGAAATTTTAAAAAGTGAAGTACAGAAAAAAAGAGGGCTTTTTGGCTAAATACGATAGACTGAGCAAAAGAAAAGACTTATGTCTTTTCTCCTGAAAACGCACTAACATCGTTTAAATGCCTACAGGGAGAAGGTAAAAAGAAGTGAAATGGATTCTGCCCTTGAGTTCCAGAAAGATTTAGGCGTGCAGTCTTCAGCAACTTTTGAAGGCAGGGGTGTAGTGTTGGGCTGACAACAGGAGAGTTGGAAGAAAGGTGCGGGGGGACACCCACCTCTGGTCCCCTCCCGAAGGACCCCTCCCTCTCCTCTGCACGAGACTGGAGTGTAATCCACTCTCTGGAGAAACTGAACCAGACAGGCCTTGAACTCTGGAACAGCAGGCACAGCTGAAAGTAGGGGTGAACCGCCACCTACTGAAAAGGGCATGTCTGGGGCCATCAAGTTCAAGTCTCAACAACAATTCTGGGATCGCCCAGAATTCGGAGAGGCAGGCTTATCATATACCCGTCAGACCAGAGACTGGAGGATTTCCTGCCTGTGAAACTGACCAGCTCTAAGCCCAGGGCTTCCACCCGCTGATACAGGGGAGGCTGCCAGGAGACACGGCAGCACCCCTACTTGTTGTGAGACCCGTCCATGGACAATCTTGCCTCACCACGAAGGGCTGCCAATTGGCTGTTCTCGTTTCTTTTCTTTCTTTTTTTTTTCTCCCCAGCTGACTTCTAGAAGTTATTCTTCATTAAGTCTTTAAAATATAAAGGAAAAGAATATTAATTTTAGTGTTGACCAAAGTCCGGGCCTTGGGGCTTTACTCAGCCTGTCTCCCATCCTGAAGGCGTTCGGTGAAGAAGCGTCGCCCTCCACGCCTCTCCCCCCTGGGCAGGCTGCCTCAAAACTTGTTAGCTGAAAAGAGCTGATGCTTCAGAAGAGTCAAATAGATGATGTGCCTTTGCAGTATAGGGCCTTCTCCTCAGAATTATTATTCCAAGTTGCCTCATTTGTGATCTAAGCGCTTCCAGTACATAATTTACTTATAATAAATCATAGTTCCCTATGCAGAAATGTCATCATCCGGTGTAAGAAAAATCCTCCAACTTGAACAGCCTCATCTTCCTCTTAGAAAAGGGACACCGAGGTCATTCTACTTCTCAATTATTCGGGGGAAAAAACAGGCAACAGACGGCAAAGGCCACAGAGATGACAGTGCAGCCTGGTGACAGGCCCGCCTTCGGCAGGGGGCAGGGGGCTGCTGCCGAGGGGATGGAGACAGACGTGATCACCATGGAGCCCATGGAGCTGACATGACAGGGACTGACGCGGCATCTCCTTGTACTAATTCCCGGCTGAGGCGGCTGCAGCCCAAGGACAACAGACCTCCTCGGGATGGGACGGGCAGCAGCTGTCAGGAAGAGGCTACGACAAAGTGGCTGTGACTCCAAGAAGTGGAGGGCCCTTCTCTCGATTCCCATGGGAACACACGCTGTGGGTAGAAAGAGACCCCGGGCCATCCGCAGGCAGAGCTGTTTCTAGTGGTTATGAGCTGGGGACTGAGCTCTTCCCAAAGTTCAGGGTAAATGGTCTGTTCAACTCTACGGGGTTTACAGGTGGACAACTTCTTGTGAGGTCCAGAGAGCTGGAAGATGAGGAGGGACAAGGGATTGGTTGTAGAGACATTGGAACCACAGGTCTATGTGGGACCTCAGTAGTCAGAGCTCTGGCCTTTGGGTTCCCTCTCATGGTTAATCTGGAGAACAGCTTCCCATTGTGAACGCCTGTGGGTGGAACCGGCATTGCCATCCACTCGGGACCAGACGTGGAGAGCTGGAGGGATGGTTGGTGGGGGCGGAGACTGCATGAGTGGGGCTACAGACTCAGCAGAGGCTAGCTACTTCCATGTCCTCTAACACTGTGACACTGTTTTCTGTGTCACTGACCAATTCCCCAGTGAATGGCGGTAAACCGGGTCTAGCCAGACACTTTCTTGTCTTTGAATCACCCAAGGCTGCAAATCTTCAGAATGTATTCTCAGGCTCTTCCCATACACCGTGCCCTTCATGCACACACGTGTGTGCAATCACCGTATTCTGGCTCCAGAAAGACTGCTTCACTCCAATCCTAACCCCCCTCCCTTCTGCATTTGCGTCAGCATCAGCTGGGGCTTTGCGCATGGCTGACCTAGTCCTGCTCTTGCAAATGAATTTTTTGAAGTTGAAAATACAAATGAAGCTTGTTTATTGAGAGGGTAAGTATACGTACTGATTGACAATGAGTGGAGGCAGGAGATAGCGATGGGGACTTGCATCCAGGTCGTGAAGGGCCAATGTGGTCTGTGCCGTATGTTTCTGACCCAGAATCAAATCAGGAAGAAAAGCCTGTCGGGAAATAACGGAGTCCCACTGAGCCAGACCGGAGGGCCTTGCTGGTGATATTCAGGACCTTCAGAAAAGAAAAGAGCCAGTGTCCGGGCAGCTGATAACCGTGGGCCATGAGTTTAGAGCCACCCCCTGGCCAGACAGCCCGACGGACAAACCCCCTCCTCTTCCCGTTCAGGAACAGACATCACTTTCTTCCCCTCTTTCCCAGCCCCCGAGACTGCCGCTCCTCGCCTGCCGCGCGTCAGCCAACGCAGCCCCAGAGGGAACGTCTGGAACGTGAGGCTGAGACGTGAGAAGCCTCCCGAACTCCATTTGCGCATTTACTTCACATCCGCATCGCCACAATCTTCAGCTCATCCCACATTAGAGAACAGGCCCCAAAGGAAATAAAAACTGATATGAAACAGTAGTGCCTTTTCCGTCACCAAGAAAGCATTTTGCGATGGTAAAGGAGGTGTATCCCCCTCCCAAGGTGGGATGGGAAGAAGCAACTGGCAGTTTCGGGTGGGCGGAGCGCCCTGGCGTGTGTGGAGGCCACGCGTGGTGCGGGGCAGCGTCTCGGTACAGCTCCTCTTCCACACGGGAACAAGAAGCCGGCCTCCTGAGCTCTGAGCTGAGAGGCTCTCAGTCACTTTCTGCTGTTACGGACGGACGCTTGTGTCCTTCTCCCAATCGGATGTTGAAACGAGGGTCTTGGGAGGTAGGGCTTTTGGGAGGTGCTTGGAATTAGACGAGGTCCCAAGTGTGGAGCCCCCGTGAGTGGGAATCATACGTGTCACGAGAGAACCTGCTTCCTCTCCTGGCCCTGCCGTGGGAGGACACAGTGAGAAGGCAGCCGTGGGCCCCCAGAAGGGGACTCTCTCCAGAGCCATGCTGACACACTCATCTCTTGCTTCCGGTCTCCTGAAGTGTGAGACATAATTTTACTGTTCATGTGCCGGCGGGTGGTCTTCTGTGACCAAGGCCTGGGCCAGACATCACCAGAAGTCGTGACTCGATCAGGCTGGAGACTGGGCTCAGGAGCTAAGACTTGGAGCACAGGCCTTCTGAGAACTCTACGGAGGGCTTTGGTCTCTCTGACACAGATCCCCAAAAATGGAAACAAAGAAATCAAAATTCACTTTAAATCTGGACAGCTTATTGGACCATTAACTCAGGACATGGATATTTTAAAATACATACATACCTTTTCTGGTAAGTACTATTACTTTTGAAGTAAGACTGAATACTTACATGGAGACATATAAAAGCAATAGGAAAATAAACCAAAAAACCCAAATAAATGCAAAAGGATGTGAATTATCTATTTGCAAATACTGTACCATAACAAATAAGGTCCATAAGGAGCTATTTTCTCTCTCAAATATATTCCAGAGAAGCGAATCTGCAATCTGCCAGAGGACTGGGGAACACAGAGGCTGACCTCTGGGTCTCTGTTAGACATGCCGCTGCATTCTCCTCCTATTGTACTTTCTAGTGGCAGTTCAAATAACAAGTGTTATAAATTCAGGAATAATGTTGAAATATCTCAGTTGCTAAATGTCAAATAGTAGATCTCGGGGCTCTCAGGACTTTAAAATTTCTCTGCCTTGTTTAACTGACTTTTAATTTGATACAGAGCCCATTTTAAAGATTTTATTTATTTATTTGACAGAGAGAGAACACAAGCAGGCAGAGAGGCAGGCAGAGGGAGAGGGGGAAGCAGGCTCCCCGCTGAGCAGAGAGCCCGATGTGGGGCTCGATCCCAGGACCCTGAGATCATGACCTGAGCTGAAGGCAGAGGCTTTAACCCACTGAGCCACCCAGGTGCTCCACATAAGCCATTTTAATGGAATTTGGTACCAACACGCAGATAGGCCACAAATGTAAATCTAAGCAGTAGAGTCAAAATACGTGTTTTGAATAATTTTTACACTCAGTGATAGTAATGCCATGTTGTCCAAAAGAGTCTTCAAGTTTGAACTTTCTAGAAAGACCTGAATATAGGTATTTTGACTACATATACAACTATGACCATACAAAAGAGTCCTTCCAAAGAGGAAAAATGGTCAGCTACTTGGTATGCTGTCTGATGTTGAAAAGGAGCCACTTTGATATCAATTCTTGTCTCCTACGGACCTTGACAAACAGTCTCTGGGATGATGTAAGGTTTTCCTTATACCATCTTAGGAAAATATTTTTATGGACTTTAGAAAGACGTATACTATTTCATACTCAGATCTGCACAAGGAAATGAAAATTTCAGGTATACATGAAGGTAAACATAAAAATCTTTTTTTCCTTATTTTAACTTCTCTAAAAGATGACTGAATATCTAAAACAAAGATCAGTTGTAGCAATATATTTTGTTTTTGCAGCATATGTGGAAGTTCAATGTATGCTAACTATAGGCCAAAGGATGGAAGGGTAGAATTGGAAATACACCGTTGTAAGGCCCTTACACAATATATGAAGTACTATAATATTATTTGAAAGTGGACACTTATCAATTAGACATGCACATTTAAATCCCAGGATAAGCACTAACATTTTTCGAAGAGGAGGTAAAAACTAGTAAGTCTGTAGTATTAAAATGAAGCTCCCCCGCAAAGTCCAACACTCAAGGAATCCAAAAGAAGGCAAAAAGAGATGGAATGAACAAAAATGGAATGAAAAAACAGCTACAAAATGGTAAATTTTAATTCCCATGTCACAGTTACATTAAATGCAAATAGCCTAAACAACTAACTTAAAATCACAAAAATTACTTGGATAAAATGAAAAGATTAGATAGGAAAACAATACCCAAGAATACCAAGAACATACTATCTATAAGGAAGTTAATTTAAATATAAAGACATAGTTTGAAAAAATGAAGTCTAGCTTAGTCCCGAATGTATATGTGTTAGGGCGGATGGAAAGTCCGGCGCTAGTCAGGCATGACCCCTCCTCCACCCACAATCGCACACAAATATTAGAACCTGTAGGTCAACAGGAGGCCTGGCCCTCGGTCCACACAGTTGCCAGGGCTACACTTGCTCCTTCTGCTACTACATGATGCCATTTTCAGTCGCTTCTCGGTCGTCTCCCAGCATTCAGCGGGTGGACAGACACCTTCATGATGAACCTCTTTACTGACTGCAGACTTAGCTACAGACGATCCTATCTTCACTCTCAGGACTGCGGCACTTGGTAACACAGGTAACACCCCTCTGAGGTCCCACCCCTCTGAGGCGCTGGGTGGGAGCCACTCGAGGCCCCATTCTTCGTAGAATCTAATGGTTTCCCATCCTTCCCAGTCTTGGGACTCTTTCTTTCACCAGATTTAGATCCCTCCCTTTTCTTGAGTAATTCAGCTCTAGCCTCCAATTAGCCCACGATAAAAAACAAAAACATCTTAGCTCTTTCCTGGTGACCAAGAGGCTCTAGGCTTTTGCTTACAAAGCCTGCAAAGGGGACTGTGATGTGGTGAGGCAGCATCCGGGTACTTACATTCACCCGTAAATAACAGGAAAACCACCTCTAGCGGCTTGAAAGATAGAAGCTTTTTTTTCTCACTTGACAAGAAGTGCTGGCCTTGGTTCTCTAAGTTGGTGATGTCAGGGTTGATGTATTTGACTCTTTTGACCTTTCTCTCTCGGTTACATGATGACACTGGAGGTCTAGCCATCCATTTTGCACTCAAGAGAGAAAGAAAGGGCCAGACAGGGAGAGGCAATGTTGGTCTCGTCTGTTTTCTTTCTGCCAGGAAAGCAGAATCTCTCTCGGCAGCCCCTCTCCCTTGACCAGCAGCCCCAGGTGTGCCCCATGGGCCAGAACTGGGCCCCAGGGCCTCTCCAGATGCAAGGAAAGATGGACAAGCAAGGATGTTGCTTTTCAGGCTGTGGAGTGAGAGGCACAAATGGACAGGAGGTTTCGGAGAGGCTTTTCAGGAGCCACTTACCATTATCTTCCATAACCCGTCATCTCTCCTGAGGAGTAGGAAGCGAAGCCGAATGACTTTCTCAGACACAGCATCCGGGTCTTTGGGCCACAGCAGGTTATGACATAAATGGGATGTCCAGGCCCGCGAGTCGGCCTCCCGCTTCTCTGGCAGGCTGCAGAAAAGAAAGGGCAGAACGTTCTGTGCCTCAGAAACTGAGGGCAGGCAGCCAGAGAAGAGCAGGGTTGGGAGGGCTGGGAGTGAAACGGGGGGTGTCACAGGGACACTGAGCTAGAGAAGCGCACAGCGGGCCACTGAGGGTGCACGTGCTCTAGCCACAGGCATCACGTCTGTGGACAGCCTCCCCCTGAATGGATGGAATGGAGGCCTGCTATGGGCCAGGTCAGAATGATGCTGTTTGTCACGGCCCTTTTGACCTTCTCGTGTGCCCGGGCTGCAGTGGGAAAACCGGAGTGACACAACCAAATCTGATATGTCAATAAAGTACCTGACGAATACAGTTTCTTCACCGTCTTTTAAGAAAAGGTACTTTGACATAAATATGAACTATCTGATAGTTGAGAGGTCACTAAGAGTAGAAACACAGAAGCCAGAATTCAGGTAAATTCGCCATTTGACCCTGTGTCCCAATTCCATAAATTTCAATTCTGTTTATGCTACTGGTTACATTCCTTTCCTTCACAGAGGCCCAGATCACTGGGAATTGTACCTGGGCGTGCGTACATGTGAATACACTCAACAAAACCTGCTTTCTTGCTCCCTTTTCTCTTACCAAATAATTCATCAATTCAACAAATACGTATAGAGCACCTTCTCTCTCCTCCTACCTCTCCCGCCTCCCAACACTTTAGACCTGAAGGGAGTCATGAGGAGAATGGCAGGTGGTAGTCTGGGCTGAGGAGACAGAAAACATATCCACTCTGGACAGACACACAGAAACTTCTCTCCCCCTCTACCTCCACCTCAGGGCCTGGAAGCCGAGATCGGTAATAAATTAGGAGGATCAATGACATGTCTAGTCCGCCACTATCATGCTGGGTGTGTCATAAGACCTCTCTCTGTTTCATTGCCTTTTCACTAAGACAAAACTGGTATTATTCCTTTCCTCTCCCTCTCCTTTCATCTCTCTTGTCCAACTACCTACCAGATCTGTCACACAGATAAACAGGATATTGCTGGTCACATTTCTCTGGGAAAAAGTAAAACCAAACTACACATGAAAAACATTTTTCTTCAATAGAGCTTTTATGTTTACCCCCCACGGGTCAGCTCAGAAGGAGGGGTGAGTGACTGTCTTGAGACTATTAGAGAACTCTGCTATCCACACTAGCACAGCGGCCTCTTCTATTCATAAATGTTCACTAGAATGCGTATCCGCCTCCTTCCCAGATACCCCACTCTAAGTTATGTCCACGTATGCTATCTTATCATCCCCTGCAAGTTTCCCTTTTACCATCATCACATTCATTTATGTAACCTAGTTGTGAAGACTACTTCCAATGTGCCAGACACTCATTGTTCCAGGCACCGAGGACACAAAGGTGAATGAGACAAAATCTCCTGTGCTTTTGCGTCTTATGTCCTAATAGAGACACACGATAAACACACACACAATAAACACACGTACATGTGCACATGCGTGTGCACACACACACAATGTGAGGGGGTAATAAGAACTGGAAAGAAAACGGAGCAGCTCAAGAGGGTTGAGAGAAAGAGATGGAGGGAGTACTGTTTGAGTAGTTTAATTTCGTAACGAGGAAAGTCCTCTCTAAAAGTTGACATTTGAACAGAGACATGCATGAACTGAACTGAAGAAAAGAGCCATCATAATGTCTAGGTGAATAACATCCTAGGCAGAGGGAAGCAAATGCCAAGACCCCAAAGTGGGAACGTACAGAACAAACTCGA
>CM053613.1:84804071-84817500 GCA_028646535.1 Procyon lotor | reverse complement strand
TAAGGATTTTACCCCAAGTGTGATGGGAAGCCATCAAAAGGATATAAACAAGGAAATGATATAGTCAGATCTATGTTTTACAAGGTTCTCTCTGAGTGCTGTACAGAGACTAGAACAAGAGTGGAATCAAAGAGATCAGGTGGGAATCTACTAGAATGGTCCAGATGACAGAAAATGGTGTCTTGGACTAAGAGAGCCATGATGAAGGTGGTGGGAGATGGTAAAATTGCATTATAGGCTGAACGAAAATCCAACAGGAGTTCTTGTTAAGTTGAATGAGGTGGATGAAAGAAAAGAAAGCTATGGACAACTCCAAGATTTGTGGCCTGATCACTGAATGAATATGGGTTCTGTCTAATAAAAGAGTGAGCACTAGGGAAGAGGTAGGTTTGTGTGGAGTAGAGAAGGGAATTCAGTTTGGGGCATGTTCAGTTTGAGATGATATTACATATCTGAGAGGGAATGCTGAATAGGCAGATAGACATATGGGTATCAAATTGAGAAAAATCACTGGGGCCGAAACTATGAATTTAGAAGTCATGAATGAATTTAGGGGTTACAAATTTTACAGTACACCACAGAATTGGAAGTCAGTTGAAGAAATGTTTATAAGAGGAGGGGGTGGTCAACTACATCAAATACTTTTGAGAAGCTGAGTAAGATTGACCAAAAACTGACCACTGGATTTAGCCATATGAAGGTCAGTGAGGATCTTGATCCAAGTGGATTCAGTCTATTATTGGGATCTAAATCCTCAGAGTTTTGATTAGACATTTATTATATGAAGACTTGCTATGTCGATCTTTCCAGCTGGAGTATAAATTTCATGAATGTAAGGATGATGCCTCTTTCAGTCACCATTTTATCTCCGTGTTTGGCCTACTGCCTGGTGCACTGTGAACACTCCACAGCTATTTGCGGGCTAGCCCACTCCATTCAGATTATTGGAAAGCGATTGACTGCTAGGGATTCCATGGAGGTTGTAGAGTGTTTGGAGAATTGTCGGTGATTGTAATGAAACGAGGAAGGGTAGTTCATGAAGCCATTAGAGGACTCCTCTTTCAATCCGATAAATACTGACTTTCTAAGTTTAAAATGGCGAATGTGTTTTAAGAGTACATGGTGGACAAGAGATGCCTGGTATGTGGTAATGTGAGATTAAAAGTGCATGTTTTCACTATCACTTGGCGTGTGAAGTAAAAAATTAACCCTGAGAGAAGTCATGAGGGGCAAGCAGAATTTCTCCTTAGGTTATTTTCTCTTGGAGAGGAAAACAGAGCAAATTTCAGTGTTCAGGGATCCAGGTCTGTGTCTGTGAGCACATTTCCCGTACATGCTCACTGAATTAGGCCACGTTACTGCTTTTAGAACAAGTAAGATCTAAGATTGTCCATTTGTTCATATTAGCTCAGATCCTCCCCTTGACTAACTTCCTGGAAACAAATCAAATGCCATGAGAAACTCAGCAATTTTTTTTCTCAGATCACCAAGGAACATTTGGTAAATTACTGCTTTTGTACATAAAATCACATCCACCATCCCAAAAGCTTTAATGTAGCTCCCCAATGGTACCTAATTTGCTCTGAGTTTGTGGAATGAAAATCTGACTCAGTAAGTAACTACTCCGAGCAGAAAGCTGGATGTGAGTAGTCCTGTGCCTGGCAAAAATCATCATTCAAATTAGACAGGCCAACCAGATACAAAAAAGAGTGAAATACAGTCAGGGCAAAATAGGAACCATTTGGAGAAATCATAAGACTCCTGCGATGTTAAATATACTCAATAATCATGGTGGATTAAAATGGGCCCCTTGGAAAAAACCGTCTTGGAGAAAAAAGGAGGCAGATGGAAATTTCCCAGAATTGTACATGTTCTTAATATACAGTGTGTTTACAAATTATCATACCTCAGGAAAATGTTAGGGGGAGAAAGAAGTCGATCAGTGAGCGACATAAATCTGTAATGAACATGCAAACTGTGACATACACCAACAGTATGGAACTCGTCCAACCTTAATGGTCACCGAAGCTGCCAATCCTGAGAAATGCACTGGAGTCCCCTGTTGTGTTTGTACAACTTCTTCTTTCTCACCCTTTAGACAGGAGAGAGGACAGTCACGTGGTCAGAGTCAAAGCTGGCGAAAGGCCAACTGGCTTGCTGGTTGTCTTTTTGGATCCACAGGCCTGGAAGCTGACCTAACCTTTCCCCCTTAAATACTGGGTCTGAAAAAGTTACATTTTACACCTCCTCCTGCCTCCACCCTGCTCCTCTGCTCTCTCTTCCTCTCAAGTAAACAAGTAAATAAAATCATACAAATAAATAAAGGCTATGGCTGGAAGCCTGTGCATTCTCAGCCTGTCTCCAAGACTGGGGATTCATCTGTGTACTTCCCCAGTACTGCTGGGCACCTACTCTGTGCTCTTCTTGGTGCCAAACCTTGGGGTTTTAGAGATTAATCTGGTAAGCAGAGACAAACAGGAACCCACAATGCCGACAAGAGTGTTCTAGGTACTTCTGAACGAAGTAGGAAGGAAGCCATCCGTTCCGCTGGGCATCTACTCACGAGGTTTCAGGGAGGACTGCTGGGCTGAACCCCAAATGGTAGCAGGTGAACAGCCATGGAAGGAGGATGAGGGGAAGAGCACAGGACACGTGTATGTGAGGGTGGAACTCGTGTGGCCAACTGGGGGACTACGAACAGCAAAGTACTGTGGGGCAAGGAGAGAGAGCCCTCGGGGCCTGGAGGCAGGGGTGAGGGAGGTTGGAGAGAGTGAGCAAGATGAAAAGTAGCAAGTGGTCTAAATTCCTCTGCAGAACCACCGGTAACCAAAAAAAATGGGTCTTCCTCTTTGAACCTTGAGCATACTCTGTGGTTAAAATGGAAATATAGGGGCACCTGGGTGGCTCAGTGGGTTAAAGCCCCTGCCTTCGGCTCAGGTCATGATCTCAGAGTCCTGGGATCGAGCCCCGCATCGGGCTCTCTGCTCAGCGGGGAGCCTGCTTCCCCCTCTCTCTCTGCCTGCCTCTCTGCCTGCTTATGATCTCTCTTTGTCAAATAAATAAATACAATCTTTAAAAAAAAGTTAAATAAAATGGAAATACACTGACATGTTAGTCAGTCTACTTCCTGGGATTCGTAAGGCAAAATACATTTATACCATCTTGAAAAAACAAAACTGATCTTTTTGCTCTCTATCTGTTTTTTAGCTGGTCAGGGCTCTTGCCTCATTGGAGTGACCCAAATTTTCATTTCCAAGGGACCTGCGCCCTGCCTGTGCGGTGCTCTAAGCTGACACGTAACTGCCGAGGAGTTGGGTAGGGCGTGTCAGGGTTAGTGCTCTGCTCCGCTCAGGCTGCAGCACCTCTCCTTTCCTTTGTAATCAGAATGAACCTCCCAGCCTACACCTGAACTTTCTTTTCTGTGGGCCAGAAATAATGGCAAGAACGTCATTTTCCAATTCAGTGGAATCGTGAATGCAGTCCCTAGACCTAAGTCTTTTTCCCCTCAGATTCTAAACTCTAAGACTGTTGCTCTTTCCAGGAAGGTGGGCGAGGAGATGCCCTTGGAGTTTTTTGTTTGTTTTTTAAGAGTATCATGTTTTTCTTTTCTTACACTTGATTGATTTTTGGAAGGAACCTCTACACCCAGCATGGGGCTCAAACTCACGACCCCAGATCAAGAGTCACTCACTCTACTGACTGTGCCGGCCAGGCGCTGCTGCACTGCTTGGAGTGGTAACTGCAGGAAGATGTTCCTGCCCATTGTCCTTCAAGGCCATCCCTACGCGGGTGGACCCACAGCAGGAGCACTAGTGAGGGTGTCTTAAGTTAAGAGCCAGTCTTGAACACTCTTCTCTAGTCAGCAGGTCCTGGGGGGTCCCCCCCCCCAAGGCCATGACACATGGGCCAGAGGAGGACAGTTCCCGTAGGAGGAGGCGGTGTATTTGTCACACCAAGACCACTCGCAGTGACAAGCCTCGTGTCAGGCTTCAAGGCCTCCTTCACTTGAGAAATTATAAAAACATTCATCGAAGAGTTTTCAGTGCTTTGTGATTTTTTAAAACATTTAAATCCTTATTTCATCTGGAAGTTCAAGGTAGGGATCCAGCTTTGTTCTTTTTCCAAACGACTAGCCAAGATGTCTGAGTAATACATTTCTTTTCACCACTTTATTATATAACCAAATCTCGTTCCTATTTGGATCTGCTCCTGTGCTCAGTATTTTGTTCTATTGATCATCTGTCTGCCCCTGAAGCGGTATATGTCAGCGGTGACACAGTTTCAATGACTGCCAAAGTTCTCTAGAATATCCTTGTGTATTTGGATCTTCCTCGTATGTTTTTATTCTTCCAAACTTTAAAATTGCTTTGCCAAGTTCCAAAGAGATTCCACTAGAATTTTTATTCCACTAGAATTTATAGGTTGGTTTTAGGAAAAGGGGACATCTTTACAACGTGTGTCTTCCAAGCCAAAGATAGATACGCCTCTTTATTTATGGGAGTGTTCTCTCTCACTGGACACTGAATCTTAGTGATATGAACTAGTTTCTTCACAAGAGACTAGTTTTTTGTTTTGTTTTTGTTATCAATCCTGCTGTAAGATGTGATTTAACAAAATGTAATCATTTCATGTTGGGTCACCGAATACTCTTGACGGCATCAACACAAGGGTGTATTGTTGAAAACTGTGTTGTGATGATTAACTATCCAAGATTCTAGGTTGGGATTTTTTTTTTCTTTGAACTGAATATAGAGGGATGACCAGTTGAAAAAACTGACTAGAAAATTCAAAACATCCAGAAACCACCAATGTGTATTTTTGTTATTTGTCTGTGAAGGATTTCTTTTATTGAAAATTTGCATCATTATTCCAGAGCAGGAATGGAGGCTGTAATGTCATCTTGGCCACATATCTGTGGCCCATCTGAGAATTGTTTGCATTAATGCATTGGCTAGAAGCCACATCTCCTGGTCCAAAACCCATTCTAATATTGACAAGACAATAAAGAAGGATGGTACGTGCCAAGTTATTCAGCAAGGCTTGCCAAGGAAGTCACCATGCTGGCTCTCCTTTTCCACTGTGTACTCAATGCCTGGTATACAGTTGGTGCCTAACTATTTACTGAAGAATGAATGGAGTCTCTAGCAAGGATTTATTTATATGTATGCTTTTCCTTTTTTTTTAAGATTTAAAAAAAAATTTTTAAGTGATCTCTACACCCAATGTGGGCCTGAATTCACAACCCCGAGGTCAAGAATCGCTCGCTCCCCCCACTGAGCCGGCCAGGCACCCCTCTGTGTATGCTTCTTAAGGTAAAAACTTGAAGAGTGTAATCTGGCTGGCTGCTATGGCAGAAGCAACAGCTTCTGGACTGGCAGCTGAGGCTGGTGAGCCCTCCCACCAGTGCCTCACCTCACCTTCCCCAGGGCCTGCCTGTGATGCTTGGTCAATTCCTCCCAGTCTACCTTCCATTCCACTGGTGGGTGTTCCCAAAGAGATGGCTTCTGTTTTCCTTCCCACCCAGCCTTCTGTTGCCCAAGAGCTTCCGTGCCTCATACCAGCCGAGTCCCAAACCCTTGGACAACCACACTAACGTCGTGTCGTCGGCACTGGAATCAGAGCGCACTATGTTACAATTTGAGTGTTGGAACGATGCATTAGCGACAGACTTGGCCTGTTCTCCTTTTCAGGATGAGTAGGCGGGTGGGCTAAAATGACTCAATCAGGGCCAGAATGGAGCAATGAAAATAATTTTTAGCCCCAGCTGCAGATACGGGCTTATGAATGGGAACGATGTTAGGTCAAAGAGAATGCAGAGTGAAAGAGTAGCACGTCCACCCAAGGTAATCAAAGTGCGGAGTCTCTGTGACTGCTATTAGGAGCTGGAACAGAATGCCAAGAGATTGGAGACTGGAGAATGTTGAAGGAAAAGCCAAGGCAGCTATAGCCAACAGCTGAGCTTTTGTTCACTCTCTGAGACACATGGCAGCCTGAATTTACTTAAATGTCCTAGGATAGAGCAGACATAATAGAGAATGATCATAAAAAATACAGGTATAAGTGATAGGAGGCTATTGCGTCTAAGCGAGAATTATCGAGAATAGGAGAGTCAGAGTGTGAACAGAGAGGCCGGGAAGATTCTAAAGTCACAGCAGAAACAGGATTAGTGGGAATGAATGGTTGCACAGCCATAAGTCGTCAATTCTAGAGGTATTCATTGACACAGGGAGAAAGTACAAGCAGATAAGACTCAAATGGCAGAACACGGTCCACAGAGATCAATAAGCATTGAGAAAATTTGGAGAGTGCGAGAATCACTCTCATGGGTCTTTTAAAAATTGATTGTTTAGAACATATTATCATTACTGCTCATGAAAATTCTGTAATTGCGTCATCCTTTAAAATTGCTTCCGTCTTCACAGTTGTGAGAGTGTGACTCATCCAGGCTTACATAGCTGCTTGGAGGCATATCTGTACGAACTTAGGGCTTTGGATTTCCAAGTCCTGCTACTGGACTCCACTCCTATTTGCAGTTCAGCTCTCGCAGTCCTAAGGTCCAACCCCAATTTATACACACACACACACGCGCACACTTTCTTGGACATTTTAAGTGTGACTTCTGACACTAAAATTAAAGTGATTTCTCATTATCAATACTTCCAGATACAGATAAGTAGATAAATAGATTTAAAACATATAAGTATAGTGAAGACCTTTGGGAGCTAGGAAGGTGACCTTATTGTCATATACCATTTTCAGAAACTAGTGTGATAAGACCAAGGATTCCTCCCTTTCCTCCTTCTTCCTTCCAACTTTTTTCCAGCAAACACTGATAGAGTGCAAATGATGTGCAGCTCATGCTGGGCTCTGAGAGCTACAAAAATAGAAAGATGGGGACCCCTAATGTCTAGGGCAGGGGAAGTCAAATTTGCAGAGGACTGCATCTCACTCCTTAATGAGGCCACTGATGATGCCCCTCAGAGACAAGTGTCAGATGCCTGGGGAGAATTTGAGTGCTGAAGGGCCAGCACCCAGACACCAAGAGGAAGAAGGATAAGGACCTTCCCAGGCTTCCCAATCCTGGCTGGAGACGCCTGAGATGGGGGGAGGGGGGCAGTAAAGGGCATGTGCTTCCTCATGGGACACAAGGTCAGGGTCGGTGTGGAGGACTAAGAGTACAACAGAGGGTTGTGTGACACGGGGAGGCAGCCACCCCCACCCACCCCACCTCCTCTCCAGCACACGAGGGCTGTGAACTTGAAAGAATCAAGTGACTCCCTTTGGCAGGCAAAAAGAGACGCATCTGCTTGGAGGCCATATCATCTGGAATTGGCTGAGAGGGCTGTCCTACTTCGGAGAACCTTTCTCTTGGTCATGGAAAAGCTTCGCATCGGGGTGGTAGGGTCAGAGGAGGATTTTTCCCGGGCGGCTAACGCAGTGCTGGGTACAGAGGCTGGGCAGCAGGGAGGAACAGAGCGGGAAGACCCAGATTTCAGTTTTGTGTCCACTACTTACTAGCTGGGCAAACAATTGCTATGAGCTCTGGTTTCTTCCCCTGTAAAAATCCCAAGTGATAATGAGTAGTCCCATTTATTGAATTATGTGAATTTTTAATCTTTACAACAACGCTATGAAAGAATTATTGCTATTCCCATAATACAGATGAGGGAATGAGGCTGAGGGAGGTTGAGAACATTTTCAAAATCTACATATCTAGGGGCACCTGGGTGGCTCAGTGGGTTAAAGCCTCTGCCTTTGGCTCAGGTCATGATCTCAGGGTCCTGGGATGGAGCCTCGCATCAGGATCTCTGCTCGGCAGGGAGCCTGCTTCCCGCCTCTCTGCGCCTGCCTCTCTGCCTACTTGTGATCTCTAGCTCTGTCAAATAAATAAATAAAATCTTTTTAAAAATCTACATATCTAGTAAAGGGCATAGCTGGGATTTAAACTCATGTCTTGATTGAAAACCCCGTCTTCTTAACCATTTACATCTGCTTCTCCTTCGTGGGTTTGTGTGAAGGATGAAAGGATGTCAAGTTTTACTGAAATGTTGGTAATTGGCGTGACTATTAAATGCCTAATTGTTCTGATAACTTTTGAACTTAGTTTTATTTAGAGCATAGATTTGAGTCTGTATTCACATTATTTTTCAAGTATGATTACTTGAAAATTTGTTTTCATTTTATATTTTTTTGTTGTTCAGTTTGTTATATAGTTGATGCTTGAAAAAAGGAACAT
This sequence comes from Procyon lotor, assembly GCA_028646535.1. NCBI lineage: Eukaryota > Metazoa > Chordata > Mammalia > Carnivora > Procyonidae > Procyon > Procyon lotor. The sequence continues at coordinate 84,809,264 of CM053613.1, read as the reverse complement.
TTTAAAAAAGATTTTATTTATTTGACAGAGAGAGAAAGAGAGAGAGAGAGAAAGAGAGAGAGAGAGAGAGAGAGAGAGAGAGCATGCATAAGCAGAAGAGGCCGCAGGGGGCAGAGGGAGAAGCAGACGCCACCCAGCAGAGAGCCCCACACGGGGCTCCAATCCCAGGACCCAGGGATCGTCAACTGAGCCAAAGGCAGACACTTAACTGATGGAGCCATCCAGGTGCCCGGAGGAAAGGAACACCTTCTGAATATTACAAGAATGCTTAGAAATAATCGGCATACTCTTGTCAGGGCAGTATATACCTTTACTAACTGTAATCATTCATAAATGGCCATTCATTTCTTGCTTCAGCAGTGACATGGAAAAGGGCTGTGGCCTGGGAATCTGGGACTGTCTTTTAACACCGGGTTTGGGGTCACTGTCCTTTGTTTATCTCAGGCCAGATACGCTCTATGGCTAATAATATTGCTTCATGTTTAAAACAAAGGAATTAACACACGAGCTGGTCGGCAACCATTTGCAACATGAAGAGCCTATGATTCCTTGTAATTTTAGAAGAGGAGGTAGCTCAGAAAAATATACTTTTAAATCAAATTCTATTGTAAGACTATTAATAATATACGCAGGGGCTCCAAGCAAGTAATAGATGAGAAAGCAAAACTATGAATGTAAGAAATTTGGATAATTTCTAAGTTCTTTCCATTTTTGAAGGTCTGTCATCCAAATGATACTACATTGTAATCTGAGTGCACCCCGGAACATCTCAAAGGACTTTCCTTTGAGCGATCCTTTCTGGTCCTCACACGGACAATACGAAGCAGTGAAGAGAGTGATTTTATCCACTCTCTCGAACTAAGAGTACGCGGTGGCCGGGTCAACAGGCTGCTGGGGGACAGAGCAGCGAAAGGCAGACCTTCTGAGCCGCATCCCCTGGCTCCAGAAAAACACAGTAACCGTGGGGAAGGCTGCTGAATACAAGCTGCATCTTATTCCGCTTTGGCAGAGGACTAATCCTCAGGGCTGAATTCCTTTTTTTGAGACTTCAAAGTCTTTAGTTCATCAGTTTTTGAGCCATTTGTAGGACCAACACGGTCAGGACACATGACACTGGCAGCCTTTTCCTAATTCACAAGCAGAAAAGCGACAGAGTGGGTTTTACTTTTTCTTTTCAACGTAAAAAAGCCAAGTAGATATATGGAACTCTCTTTGACCTAAGACACTTTTCCTAAAAGCCACGAGCCTTTGTAAACACTTAGCAACCGTGACTAAGCAACTCCTCTTTCAATTACTTATGCCTGTGTTAAATATTACTGCCGTGTTTGTGGAAAGGATTCACTTAGGCTCTTCCACTCTTCAAAGATTGAATGTATCTACTACGATTGAAGTAGCTCATTGCTCGTTTATAGTTTTATATGCACGTAGTCAAGAAAACCATTTTATCAGGACAGAAGAGTATAAAATAAATGTGACCTCCGTACCCTTCGGCCCAGGCTGACGCTCTCCGTACAGGCATTGTCAACAGCTACTGCTGTTTTATCATGCAGCCGTTCCTAGGATAATTTAAAAGAATAGGCTTTTAGCTCTGTTTCTCAATTTATCAGCTTTGGAAGGTGTCTACCGACTTCCATCTATGAAAGATAAGGGAGAATATTTATATTTCCTCCCAACCTTTATACCTCCCAATTTTTTTTTTAGATTTTATTTGAGAGAGAGCAATAGAGAGAGCACAGGGGGTGGGGGCAGAGGGAGAAGCAGACTCCTCAGATAGGCAGGGAGCCCAATGCAGGGCTTCATCTGGGGACTCTGGGATGACCTGAGCCAGAGGTAGTTGCTTAACTGACTGAGCCACCCAGGTGTGCCTCTACCTCCTAATTTGCGTTAGTTATAATATTACAGTTATAACTCAGTTGTATTTCTAATTTTTCTAAAATCTGTATTTTAAATTATTCTTTGTAACTTTAAATAATACCCAAACTTCTACTTCTGGATTTATTTAGACAAGATGCTCTTGATTCCCTGTTACTTAAGAGGGTCTACTTTTAAGTTTTTGTTTTATGGATAGATTTACACACAGACATCTCACCGTATATATGTGGTCATGGTTTACTATATTTATATTTGGCTCTCTAATTATAATTAAGTCTTCAAAAGATTAAAGGAGTTAATCCATATAAAGCACTCGACACAGTGCCAGGCACATAGGTTCTCTGTTATGAAAAACAGTAGTGTGGATGAACCTCCATTGAGAAGGAAATGTAATGTTATTGAATCGCAATTTTGCAGCTTAAATGAGATTCTCCTAAACCTGAAGAACTAATAGATCCTTCCTCCCTCCTGTCCTTTCCTCCTCTTCCTGCTTTCTTCACTTCCTTCGGGTCATACTCAGATGGCATTTCTTCTTGTTTTCTTTCTTGGATTACAATTTGTTGGATTACTTCTTTGAGCTTTGGTTTTGATTTGAACAGGAAGTAAGCTTTCCAAATCTTGAATGTCTCAAAATGGTATTCTTTTAGCCCTCAAATTTGATTAGTAGTTTGGCCAAGTTTAGAATCTGAAGAGCCGTTTGTTTCCCCCTTAGAACCAGGGATACATTCTGCTAGTGACCCACCAGGGAAGCACTTTGGTCTCTCTGGTTCCCAATACATTGCAAGGGCCTAGAACAGCATCTAGCCCGCAGTATTTACTCAATATACATTAGTTTTATTTTTTTTATTTTTATTTTTTTAAAGACTTTATTTGACATAGAGAAACACAGCGAGAGAGAGGGAACACAAGCAGAGGGAATGGTAGCGGGAGAAGCAGGCTTCCCATTGAGCAGGGAGCCTGATGCGGGGCTCGATCCCAGGACCCTGGGATCATGACCTGAGCCAAAGGCAGACGCTTAATGACTGAGCCACCCAGGGGCCCCTATACATTAGTTTTATAAATGATCTTCTGGTGACTAGTATTGCTGAGAAGAAATTGCAATGACAGCCTGATAATCGTTCTTTTATTTGCCCCCCTCTTTGAAAGCATTCAGGGTTTTCTTTTTGTTCTTAGAATTCTAAAATTTCTCCACAGTGCCTACAAGTACTTTTGTTTGTTCACTTTTCCTGCTCTGTAATGAGTAGGTTTTGTCAATCTAAAAACTCTTGTGCGTTAAGGAAATTTATTTCATTATTACCTTGACAATTTCTTTTTCTCCATGGTCCCCTATACCTTCTAGAATCACCTTTAGAGAAGTATTAGATTTCTTAGAGCTAACTTCCATGCATCTTAATTTTTTCTTTTATTTCCCGTCATTTTACTTCCTTTATCTTCCAGGTAACCAACTTGATCTTCTATTGTATTTATATCACTACTTAGAAATCCCATTGAAATTTTGATTTTTACTTTCTAAGAACTCTTTAATGTCTGAATACAAACTATGTCTTCAAAGAAAGCAGATTACAAATTCTTCTGATATGAATTAGCATTTTTATTGCTCTTACTGAAACTGTTTTAAATATTAATTGTATTAACTGGCTGATACAGGGGTTAAGAATGTGAGGGATCTGTGCGTGCATTCATCAGGGTTTGTTTGGTTTTTTTCCTCTTTAACTGCTTGGATTATCTTTTTCCTCCAGCTTCAGTTATTTATTTTTCTAAGGCTTTCCCTTTTGTATTGTTTTTTCTCCCAAGTCTGAGGTTCCCTGCTGTCCTTTTAACGAATGAATGAGGAACTACACAAACACCTTAATTTAGTATCAGTAGCTGGTGTGGATTTCCTCCTGAGGGGGTGGACGTTTGTTTCTCTAAGATTTTTCACTCGGAACAGAATGACTGACAGCAGTTTTTGTCTGAATAGGTGTTGTTTGTGGACTGGAAGGCTCCCCGGTAGGGTTTCCTGTGGGCAAAACACAAGCCAGCAGATCCCGGAACCCAGAGGTTTCCAGGTGGAGGAGCGGAGGTGCATCTGAGGTCTGGTGATGTCCAGGCTGAGTTTACTACAGAGATGCAGAATTTCTTCAGTGTCCCCTCTAGGCCACACAACCCTCACCAAGAAGGCTCTCTGAGCTGATTGCCTGCTTTCTGGAGGGCAGCGCTGGCTTTTAGCCTGAGGGCAAAGTCTCAGCTGCCAAGCTCTGTTTACACAGGTCTGAGGAAAGGGGCCCAGCTGCGCAGAGGACTGCATCTCACTCCTTAATGAGGCCACTGATGATGCCCAACGGCCCATCATCATATTGTCATATTGTCCTCTGAGCAGGAGCTCTCTTCTGGGGCCCCCTGGGAAGACGCGTCTCAGTTCTTGTGCCCCGGCCTACAGTTTTCGCCACACATTCTCATCAGTTCATCTATCTGCCTTTTCTCTTTCAGAAATTTCTCAGAACTTTTGGTTTGCTGATGATGCTTATTCTTGTTTCCTGTGCTGTTATCTCATTCTTTTCAAAGACTCTTTTCTGTTACTTTGCTGGGAATGTGGGAGGTCGGAGAGGTAAAGGCATGTCTTAATCTATCCACTGTGTATGTGTATTCTCTCTCTCTCTCACACACACACACACACACACACACACATACACACGCGCGCGCGCACACACATTTGAAAAGATACAATAACACATCCAGTTAATCCTTTGGGGGAAGATGCAGTTTTATAAATCAACAGAATATAATCCCTGAATTCTTTAGTTGGTCTCAGTGTTTTGCCCAGTTTATGCTTATCAAAAAAATTTAACAATGAACAATGTGTCAGGAATTACGATTATAAAGTCTGAAAATAAAAAAGTTTTAAAATTTGTATCCATGGGGCGCCTGGGTGGCTCAGTGGGTTAAAGCCGCTGCCTTCGGCTCAGGTCATGATCTCAGGGTCCTGGGATCGAGATCGAGCCCCGCATCAGGCTCTCTGCTCAGCAGGGAGACTGCTTCCCCCTCTCTCTCTCCCTGCCCCTCTGCCTGCTTGTGATCTCTCTCTCTCTGTCAAATAAATAAATAAAAATATTAAAAAAAAAAAATTTGTATCCAAAATGGAATGTTTGCTCGTCGTTGCTCTTCCAGTTCCCCTATGCTTGGGTTTAGACTTTAATACCCCAACTCCACGGTACATACGAGGGGCTGCTTTATTATATTTTTTTTTAAGTAGGCTCCACACCCAGTGTGGAACCCAGTGCAGGGCTTGGATTCATAACCCTGAGATCAAGACCTGAGCTGCTGAACTGCCTGAGGACCCAG
>CM053613.1:84779039-84803571 GCA_028646535.1 Procyon lotor | reverse complement strand
CACGCATTTTATAAATACAATAAACGCTTTAAGAATTTTTCCTTATGAAAAGGAAAAGTAAGAGGTCCAATCATTGCTGAACTGATCCTCCAGGCTGGGCAGAGGGATGATGTCCCCGGACACGCAGATGCTGCCACCTAAAGGAAAAAGGCTAGAAATACTGCGATGGCATTGAAAGAGGATGCTTGAGATGTTAAGCTGTGATGCCAAGAGGGCTAATTTTGTTTGGTTTTAAATTTTCCTTCCTCCTGCCAGACTGCATTTACTCCTCTCTTTAAAAAGTCATTAAAGGGGCGCCTGGGTGGCTCAGTGGGTTAAAGCCTCTGCCTTCGGCTCAGGTCATGATCTCAGGGTCCAGGGATCCAGCCCCATGTCGGGCTCCCTGCTCAGTGGGGAGCCTGCTTCTCCCTCTTCCTCTGCCCCTCCCCCTGCTCCTGCACTCCCACTCTCTCTGTCTCTCTCAAATGAATAAATTTTAAAAATCTTTAAAAAAAATGAAAAGAAGTAACTAGGTATCATTTTAGAGAAGTTGCCTCTGCCCACTTTGGATTCTGGAGAACAGAAAGTCCCTTCCCCGGAATCACCCTGCAGCTGATGAGAACACCCCCGCCACAGATCGGAGGGGGGTAGGGTAAGGGGGTAGGGTAAGGGGGTGGGGTAAGGGCGTGGGGGGATGGGGCTGCAGCGAGGGGAAAGGAGACCCCGCAAGCTAGGACTCTAGTCACACTTCCCAGGGACCACAGGCCTGGCTGGCCCTCAACCTGAACTTGATAATCAAGGGCAACATGTTCACGTTTTCACCCCATTTTGGCTACACCTCAAGGCAGTTAGCCAATCGCTTCCTGGGGGGCCTCTATGCAGGCTGGGACTGAGGATTTTTCCATCATGGCCTTCTTTTGACTTATTTAAGGAAAATTTAGAGTACACCAGGGTAACTGTTTTGTATTAAAGCACTGTAATTTAGCACCGTTCTGGACTCTCTAAGTGTGAGTCACTTTCTATAGCAGTGCTAGGAGATGCAAACGGAATACTTTTTCTAAAAATTTGAGATTTCAAGCTGGGTCTTTTTTTGTATTCGCCTGTTAGTTTTAGTCTTAATTGTGGCACTCATATTATTGAAAGAAGGACAGAATTTGAATCCCACTTTGTCCTGAGCACTAATGTCTCAAGGTGCTTCTCGAGTTCACCGATTCCCTTGACATGTGGGTCACTGTTGCTCAGCCTTGTTCTGTCCCACTCCTGCACGCCCTGTCTCCCACCCACATGGACACTGCCGTCTCAGGATCCCAGATCTTTCTCTGTGGGCGATCTGGATGTTTCTGATTCCTATTTTGCTACTTTTATACCTTCTAGGTGTCCCTCTTTGTCTAAGTGTGACTACCTTACACTTGTTCAACACTGGATCTTCCTTCCTGCAATGATAAGTCACACAGTCCAATTTTTTTGCCTTTTCTTGAATGTGCCCAGAGACTGAAGAAAGGAGACAGTCAGCTGGAAGGAAGCAGGAGCTGTGGACAAAGAAAGAAGAGGAGGGAGGAAGAGAAGAGCCTGCGTCGTCTCCTTTAAATCTGCATCCAGTCCTGGAAAGCTATTTCATTTTGAACTCTACGGCGTCCTGGCACAGGAGCAATGTCGGATCACAAAACCGAGTGCCGCAGGCAATCGCCTGGCATCTCCTTTCTCCCCTCGGCTCTCTGGTGAAAACTTTTTACCGTAACGCACTACTGCTTGCTTTACAAAGTGTTTGTTGATAAAAGTTGTGTGCAGTGCCAGCAGAGATTTTAGAATCGGAAAGACATGGTTTTAATTCTCAACTGTGCTGTGGGGCCTTGGACAAATCACACAGCCTCCTGAAGCTTCAGCTTCGCCACAGTCAAAGCTTCTCTCATGAGAGATAAAGGAAACAACGTATGTGAAAACCTGGGCATGGTGCCTGGCACTTCAAACGAGCCAGAATTCCAATTCATCTGTTCACCAGGTATTTCCCGAATGTTCGCCACATGCCAGGGCCTGTCTGCCGGGTGCTGAGCACACTGTGGGGGACGGTCAGGTCCAGGGCCCACCTTTCCCGGACTTACATTCCAGCAGGAAAAGCAGATAATAAACATGTAAACAAAGTGCAATTACAGAGGCTGGTTAGCCCAGGAGCGTGGCCCTTGGCTCGGGGGCCGTGGGGAGGACCTCTCCCTGAGCACACGGAGCATGAGAGTGAGCAAGTGGAGCCACGAGCTGTTGAAGGCAGAGGAACTAACATCATTGGCTCCGAAGGGGCCCATCCACCTCCCCGGTCAAGCGACTGGCGACGGGCGGCAGCCCTGGGTGGCCGCCTAATGGGCTTTAGGGGCTGGAATCCACAGAGCAGGCCCACTTTCAAATCCTTCTTTGTGCAGTTTCACAACCTGCCAGACTGTTTCCTTTCTACTTTGGCTCCATCTATTGAACGAAAATGACCAGTGCTGCCTAAATTTGCCCATTGTGGCTTTGTCTGCAACCTTCCAGTGAAGTGGAAAGTCCCCTTAGCAAGGCACTTAGTTTTGACGCTGTCAAGCTCTATTTCTGGACAGAACGAGTTTAAAGGGATTCTGATCATTCCTTCTGAACACATTTGCTTTTTTTTTTTTGGAGGGAAGTTCCAGTGTCCCTTAATAGTAATTAGTTACATTGGCTAGTGTGCCTTAGGGAGGCTGCAACCTTCCATTCATTTTGTTTAAAAGAAAACCACAAGTTTGACATGGAGTCACTTAGGGGGCGCCTCGCTGGCTCAGGCAGTAGAGCGTGTGACTTTTGATCTCAGGGTCATGAGGTCGAGCCCTACATTGGATGTAGAGATTAATTAAAAATAAAATCCTAATAAAAAACAGATTCACTTATGTAAAGGGCTCCATGTGAATAAATAAACCAGGATTTGCTATGCCTAATCTGACTGCAGTTTCAACCCCACAGACGTGTAACCCTTCAGGGTCAACATTAATTTCCTGGTCAGCACTAGGTGATTTACTGAAATTTCTGCTCCCCTTAGCAGGGTGACTTTGCCTGAAACAATGTATTCTTTGCTAATAATTTCCTCTTTTTGGCTCCCTCTCTTCCTTTAAAAACCTTTCCTTTTCCGAAGCTCAAAGGAGCTCCTTTTTATTTGCTACATGGGCTACTGCCCCATTCATGAATAAATGCCAGTTTGATCTTTTAAGCTACTCAGTTGAATTTTTGTTGTTTAACGATTTTCACTGATCCTCATTTACTGTTTTTCAATATGCAAAAGTTGCCTTTCTGGCAGAATTTCCATTGATAACTGTTACCACTATCAGAATCCCAGGGGCTTTCCAGTCCCTGGGACCTCTTTACTCCAGGGAAATCAGGCCCACTAGGCTGTCCTAGTATTTCTAACATCTGGATTTGCGTGTCAGGCTGCTCCACTTTACTTCTACCCTCACGTCCGGGGTGAGTATTTCCAGCTCATTAATTCTTTCGGCTAATATTTGTTAAATGCTCCCTATGAGCAAAACATTGATTTATTTAAAGCAGAGTATTCACTCTACCCTTACTGAGAGTACATTAAAGTTGCTAACCTACTCAAGAGTATGTCCTGGGAGGTGGGGGAAGGGTGGATATGGAGACAGACAATAAGCAAGTAAGTCTAAAATGTGCGAGATGCGGGTGCCCAGGGGCTCCGTGGGTGGAGCGTCTGCCTTCGGTTCAGGTCATGACCCCGGGGTCCTGGGATCGAGGCCTAAACCTGCTTCTCCCTCCCCCTGCTCCTGTGGTCTCGCTTGCTCTCTCTCCCTCTCAAATTAATGAGTAAAATCTTTAAAAGAAAATGTGCGCGACAGCCAATAAATGCTGTATAGCACAGGAAAGCAGGGAAGAGGACATAGGGATTGGGGGTGGGCCGTTGCTATTCATGGTCTGCCAAGGCCCCACTAAAAAAGAAACGTTTGAAAAGATACCTAAAGAAAGTAAGGGAGTGAGGCATGTAACTTTCTGGAGGGAAAGCGTGATTTCAGACAAAGGGAAGAGCTGCTGAAAGGGGGCAGGAAAGAAACAGGTGAGAGATAGGAAGGGCCCTCAGGGAGGCAGAAGGAACAGGTCCTAAGTATGTACGGGGTTGCATAAGGCACTCTAAGGATCTTACTTTTGCACTGAATGAGATGGGAAGCCATTCAAGTATTTTGAGCAGAGGAACTGTAGCTGAACTAACAGGAGTTTGCTCGTTGGTGAGTCACACACAGAAACTACACCAGACAGAGGTGTCGGACAAAGAAAAATATCTGCAGCAAATAAGGGGATCTGGGGAATAACTTCCAAAGCTGTGACTCCCCAAGCAAGGGCGAGTAGGTTCCTTTTATGTAGGGTTAGGAGGAATGCTTACCAAGGGGAGCCCGGTCATTGTAGGTGGAGGTGTGTGTAAGGTCACGCAAAAACAAGAACCTAAAGCAAACAGGCCTAGAAGTTACATAAATTATAGGTTATGTAAATGAGGCTTGTGTTCCTCTGGGTGGAGATTTCAGCACGGTAACAAGGTAAAGGTACCTGTCCATCACTTCGTGGTCCACCTGTGCAGGTGTGAGTCTGGTGTTGAGCTCAAACTGGTCTGGGTGCTCTGGGCTGCTGGAGCTCTCCCCACTGGGGTGGGGGTACTGCCGAAGGGGGAGCTGCGGTTTCCATCAGGGATGTGGTGCCGGGGTAAGGGTGGGGTGGGGGGTCTCTGTAGTCTGAGCCAGGAGATAATCTGGAAAGAGATTAAGGAAAATGTGGGACAAAGGTGGGTGGAGATGAGCAGTAAAGGTGAGGTCTTGGGGTCTAGCTGGGGACAGAATGACATAACCCAACTCAAATTTTTAATAAGATTTGTGCTGAGAAGAAACCATAGGGAGAGCAAATGCAGAAGCAGAGAGATACCAAGCGGGCCCTACTGCAACAATCTAGGCAAGACATGACGGTGGTTTGCCTCTAGGGTGGCAGCAGATGGAGGATAAGAAGCAGTATAATTTTACTATATCCTAGGGGGAGAAATGACAGGATATAGTGACTGTGGGATAGGATGCGGGATGAGACATTAAGCAAGGCCCCAAGGATGACTGCAAGGTTTTCAGCCTGAGAAACCCAGAGAACAGAGGTGCCATTAGTTGAGAGGGAGAAGGCTGTGGGAAGTGAAAGTTTTGTTCAGGGGGGATGTTGAGAAATCGGTAGAGTTGAGCCTTGAACAACAGGGGCTTGAACTCTGTGGGTCTAGTCAGACGCAGATTTTTTACAGTACAGTACTGATAAGTGTGTTTTTTTCTCAGAGCGCCTGGGGGGGGGGCTCAGTCAGTTAAGCATCTGCCTTTGACTCAGGTCATGATCCCAGGATCCTGGAATTGAGTCCCGTGTCAGGCTCCCTGAGATAACATTTTCTTCTCTCTAGCTTATTGTAAGAACGCAGTATATAATACACATAACTACAAAATATGTCTTAATCAACTGTTTATGTTATTGGTATGGCTTCCACTCAACCATAAGCTCTAAGTAGTTAAGTTTTTGGGGAGTCAAAAGTTCCATGTGGATTTTTTACTGTGCGGGGGGGCGGGGGTGGGGTGGCACCCCTAAGCCCCATCCCTACTGTTCAAGGGTCAACTGTGATTCCATTTAGCACATGCTAATTTGAGAAGCCTGTTAGACATTCAAGCGGTGATGCTGAGTAAGTAATTAGAAACCAGATTTGGAATTCAGGCTAGAGGTCTGAGCCGGATATAAATTTATGCTTTAGCAGCACAGAGGTACATAAACTTTAAAGCTAGGAGCCTGTGTGGGATCTCCCAGCAGAAAGAGCGAAAATAGAAGGTTTGAGGACCAGTCCTTAAACTGATTTGGGGAGATTTAGATTTGAGCACATGATGATAAACCACCAAAGGAAACAGAAGGAACAGAACCAAGAAACGTGTCCTTGAAAACAAGGGAAGGAGGCATTTGCAGAAGAATACTGACATTGACACTGCTTGCTGACCCTGAAGTAAGAGGACTGAAATCTAACAGTGAGAAGGTCACTGTGGAGGTCAGTGATGACCTTGACTCATGAAGTTATGGAGTGGAAGTCTGACTTTAATAATGATAATCCCCCCAAAATAAACTCAAACATAAACTCAAAAATAAACTCAAAATGGAATAGCGACCTAAAAGTGAGACCTGAAACCATAAAATTCCTAGAAGAAAACATAGGCAGTAATGTCTTGACATTAGCTGTAGAAACATTTTTCTAGGTATGTCTCCTTTGGCAAGGGAAACGAAAACAAAATTAAGTTACTGGGACTATACCAAAATAAAAAGTATTCACACAGTGAAGGAAATCATGAACAACAAAAAGACAACGTACTGAATGGGAGAAGATATCTTCTAATGATATAATAAGAGGTTACTATCCAAGAGCTGTAAAGAACTTACACAATTCAACACCAAAAAACCAAATAATCCAATTAAAAAATGGGCAGGGGACCTGAACAGACATTTTCCCAAAGATTTACAGATGGCCAACAGACACATGAAATGATGCTCAACATCACTCATTACCAGGGTCGTGCAAACCAAAACCACAGTGAGATACCACCTCACTCCTGTGAGAACGGCTAAAATCAAAAACAAGAAACAACAGGTGTTGGCGAGGATGCGGAGAAAGGGGAACTCTCGTGCACTGTTGGTGAAATGCAAGCTGGTGCAGCCACTGTGGAAAACAGTATGGAGGTTCCTCAGGAAGTTAAAAATAGAGCTACAGCAAGATTCAGTAATTCCAGTACTAGGTATTTATTCAAAGAAAATGAAAAAACTAAATCAAAACGTTATATGCACCCCTATATTTACTGCAACATTATTTTTAGTAGCCGACATACGGATCCAGTCCAGGTACTCATCCACAGATAAATGGATAAAGAAAACGTAGTCCATTGGGGCGCCTGGGGGGCTCAGTTGTTAAGCGTCTGCCTTCGGCTCAGGTCATGACCCCAGGGTCCTGGGATTGAGCCCCGCATCGGGCTCCCTGCTCAGTGGGAAGCCTGCTTCTCCCTCTCCAATTACCCCTCCTTGTGTTCCCTCTCTCGCTGTCTCTCTCTCTCTGTCAAATAAATAAATCTTAAAAAAGAGAAAAAGAAAATGTAGTATATATATATATAATGGAATATTACTCAGCTGCACAATCATTTAAAGATGATTTTAAACATGCAAATGTTTATATGCATATGTTATATAATTATATATACTATGTATAATATACATACATACATATTCTCACATTACATATAAAATTGTATATATAATTATAGTACATACAAATATATATTATATAATAACAGTATATATAATACTATGGCATATATAATATACATATTTTATATAGTTATATAAAATTATAACTTTTATGTAAGTATATATACAATTTATGTCATTATAATACATATTTATATATTTATGTATTTGAATAAAATTGATTTCTTTATGTGAGGAAAACCTCTTCGAACCACCAATTAGACATCAAGGAATACGTTAGCATACACAGAATAATTTAAGATTTATAAAGAACACAAGCTGGGGGAGAAGCAGAGGGAGGAGACTCCTCGCTGAGCTGGGAGCCCGATGTGGGGCTCGATCCCAGGACCTGGGGATCATGACCTGAGCCAAAGGCAGAGGCTTAACCGACTGAGTACCCAGGTGTCCCAAATAATTAATATTTATTTATAATCTGTTAGATCCTATGATGACACCAAAATCAAATCTGACTGCATACATGACATTTTTTTTCCTTTTCTCCCATCCAAACACGTTGGGCTATTAACTTCTTTGCTGTGCCAAAGTTCATATTGACCAATTTGCAAGTCAAAGCAGAAAAACTGGAATGGTTAGAGGAAAATTGAGTGCATGGAATCTATGAATTATTTAGGGATGGAAAGAGCATGGGATTTTAAGTAAGAAAGCCTAGACTGAATTCTTGACCCATCGCTTGCAGGCTGTGCGTCCTTGGGTAAGACACTCAACCATTCCCGCCTACCTCAGATTTCCATCAGTAAAAGAAAAGCAATAATGATGGTAGCACTCAGGGAGCACATATTAGGTGCCAGGCTAAGTCCTTTACATGGGTTGCCTCATTTACTCTTCCTATCAACCCTCCGACGTAAGTACTGTTATATTCCGAACCCGTGGACGAGGAAACAGAGACTTGAGAAGTAATCTGTCCGGGATCACACAGCAAGTCAGAAATGAGGCAAAGCTTCAAAGTCTAACTCCAGAGTCCGCGATCTTACTTACACTCTACTACCTTATCATCATACAATGGGATGATCAAAGTAGTTAGTATATATTCAAATGCCGAAAGCATTTGACACGCGTTACTTTTACCTCATTAGAGAGGGTATCACTGTAATTAATAGAGAGTAACACGATGTAAAGACATAAACACTGACATTGTTAATTAGGGGTCCAGAGAGTCTCGTGCTGATTTCTCCATACAGTGGCTGAGTGACTGTGACAAGTCACGGACCATCTGGGGTCCAAGTTTTCTCAGTGTGTGTAGATGTTCGCGGACCATTCGGACCCTGCGGCCTGGGAAACGGCGCTGTTGTCCCTTGAAGCTCTTCTGGATCCAGCTTCCTGTCCCGTGCTGGCTCTAACTTTTTTTCTCACAAGAGAAATGTGGCATTTGTCTCCCTCGCTCCGGCTTCTGAATGCCCTGAGTTCACACACAAGATTATCGAAAAGTATAATCAGAAAGTATAAAGTATAAACAGAAAAATCAGTGAACCACAGAGAGCGGACTCTTGTTTCTTTTCAGAGCTTTGCTTACTTCGTTCTGTTCCGAGTAGGCAGTGCACGGACCTTGTCCAGAAATGAAAACCTCATCCCGAGGCACACGCCGAGGAGTCTTGCTCCCTCCCCTGGCCCTGTCTACCCTGTCCCTACTGTTCCATTTCTTCTGTTCTTATTTATCCTTCCGGGGCTTATCTACACAAGTTCAAGCCATATGAATGTAAATACTTATTTTCTCCTCTTTCTTGAACAAAAGATGCTACGCTATTTTCACTGTTTTTTTTTCATTTCACAATACATCTTGGAAATCACTGTGCCTCAGTACACAAACAGCTTCATTTACTTTTTTTTTCAGCTGAATATTATCCCATTGCAGTGCAGTACTGTATGTAGTTCATTCAATCTCTGAAGAAGGACACTTGAAGGGCACTTTTAATATTTTGCTAATACAGACAGTGATGCAAATCAGTAACGCTGCACACACATCATTTCATATTACACATCTGCATCCATGGGACAGACTCCCAGGAGTGGGATTCGTGGGTTAGAGGGTAAATGGTTTTGAAGTATTACGAATATTATCATATTGCCCTCCACAGAAGTCAGACCATTTTACACACCGACCAGGCGCATAGCTGAGTGCTTGCTGCCCCATGGATTCAACAACATTGTGTTGTCAAGTGTTGGATTTTTATTTAACGGACCATTTATCTGTTAGGGAAAACGGCAGGCAGAGTGATTTTAATTTGCTCAAAGATGAAGCTTTTAAAAAAGAGCTGGGAAGTTGAAAAGCTGGTCAAAATGTAAAGCAAGGTTTGATGGAAACGGATTCTCCACAGCAGACCCCAAATCTGAGGCAAGGCAACAGAACAATATTCAGAAACTCCTGTAAATGACGACTGACCTTGGAAGAGAACAAAAACAATTTTTTGTTAACCCCAAGCTGTGTGTCAGTCAAGTCCAAGGAAATTTGGCAATTGCTCTCCAGTCACTCAATCTTAATTCAAAGAAATCACTTGCTGCCCTGCTGGGGCCTAGCTTTAAGCTGTCCCACAATACTGTTAACCGACTTCTCCTTCCTGTTGTTTTTCATTCTAGTCGGGCCTATGCAGGAACGAGGGGCAAGCCAGCCCCAAACATGCCATTCTGGCACGCAGATTACTTCAAGCTTTCTTCATTGAAAGACTCTAGAAGAAATTTTACTGTCTGACAGAATTTAGATTGTGGACCTGCTCTAGGAAGAGAGCTATCACCATGGAAACCTGCGTTGTCATCTGGACTGGGTACGGTAGACAGGGAACAGCCTAGCAAGGTCTGCTTGACCGAAGTCCTCTCTTTGTCCCATTGTTTCCGAATGGCCCAGAAAAACATTTGTTCCCCATTTACTCGTTCTCATCTTCCAGTGGACTGCTTTCTTCCCCTCGGAAATCCCAGACCCCATACCCCCTTTTCCTTAGTTCAGGATGACATATATATAACTCATTTGACTGTCTTTGGAATCTTACGTCTTTGTGGATTCCCTGTAAAACAAAATTCAATTTGACTTTTTCCTGTGATCTGTTGCATGTCAATTTAATTCTTAGATCAGCCAGAAGAACCTTGACAGACAGAGTAAAATCCTTCTCCCCCAACACCAGCATTTAACAATTCCAAATTAATATCTGCATATTAATTCCAAGGGCGAAAAAACCCATTTAATGTTTTAAACAGACACCACAGGGCAAAAATGGCAGGAACAAGATGAAAAGCAAGCAGAAGAAATCCCTTTCCACAATGAGTCACCCTCTCTCTTCACACGTATGGAATCACACACACACACACACACACAGAGGCACATGCATTTCTTTCAGATGCAAAGAAATGAAAATGTGTAGCTTTGCATTCTATTTCTCTCTCAGATCTAAAGGTGAATGTGTTCATTTTTGATAGAATGTAATATAAAATACACGGTACACTTTCTGTGTTCATATATTCTAAAAACCACTATACTGAAGGCCATCTGCTATCATTTCTTTTGGTACCATCCTAAACCTTTATTTAATTTAAATGTAAACTTCAACAAATTTCATTCCTCAGTAAAATGGTAATGATGTTGATACCCACCTCACAGGGTTTTTGTGAAAATTAAATAACTCCAAACATGTGAAGCTCCTGGAAGAGTACTTCGAGTAGAGTAAGCACTCAATAAATGTCAGCCATCACCATGTTATTCTCTGGTAAGACATTTCAGTAACTGCAGAATCTTTGGTAGGCACAATACTTACTACTCTAAATGTTGAGGCAAGTCTTGGAACCTTAATTAATGAACAGTGATCAGAATCAGCCCGGAAAGTAAGAGTGAAGAGGGAAACGCTCCCCTAATGATTACTATTAATGCTGAACTTGTCTGATATTTAAACTCAAATGTGGGAGCAAAATAATGGCCCATATATGTGGCCAGGCCCTAATTCTTGGAATCTGTGAATCTGTTACCTTACATGGCAACAGGGATTTTTCAGATGTGATTAGAGGTCGGGACCTTGACCCCAACAAATCACATGAGCTTTTAAAAGTGAAAACCTTTCCTGTTGTGGTAAGAGAGAGATATGACAAAGAAAGGTCAGGGAGGGGCACCTGGCTGTCTCAGTAAGAAGAGCATGCAATTCTTGATCTTGGGGTCCTGAGTTCAAGCTCCACATTGGGGACAGAGATTACTTAAAATAAATAAATAAATGTTAAAAAAAAAAGAAAGAAAGAAAGATCCAAGGGATGTGATATCAGGACTCAACCAGCTGACCAGATATCGCTCATTTCTTGAAGAAGTTAGTACAAAAATGCATGTGGGAAAAAAAATTGTTAAAAAAGGCACCCGGGTGGCCCAGTAGGTTAAGCATCTGCCTTTAGCGCAGGTGATGATCCCAGGATCCTGGGATGGTCCTGTGATGGGCTCCCTGCCAGGCAGGGACTCAGCTTCTCCCTCTGCCCCTCCCCCACTCGTGCTCCTCTCTTGCTCTCACCCTCTCTCAAATGAAGGGAAAAAAAAAAAAAAAGAATGCAGGTGGTCCCCTAGATGTCAGAAGAGACAAGGAAACAGATTCTCTCCTATAGTTTCTATAAAGGAATGTGGCCCAGGGAGTCCCATTTCAAATCTGACCTACAGAATTGTAAGATAATCATTTTGATATGGCTGCAAAAGATTACAGCAAGGTAGCAATATTTTGTAAGGACATAGAACTTATGGCCATTTTATTGCATGTTTTGTACTAAAAAATTTAAAGTGACACATTGTGAATGAACAGTACCACAAACCATATATTCTCCTGGCTTGGACCCTATGAATTATGTGCACAATACGCCAGTCTGTTGTCCTACAAACATTTACGATGACTTAGTCCAGGCCTGAGGCTAAAGAAGGCTTTTGAGCTATTGGCAAGAAAATCAAATCACTGGTATTACTCAATTGAGCAATGCTCAATCTGTCTCTGCCTTACACGTGCGTAGGTGCGCTGGGGGATTTTCTTATGCCTCATGAAACTAGATCTTTGGAAACTATTTTGGCAAGAAATAGTTTGGCCCAAATTTCTGAAATTAAAAACAGCCTACACTGCATTCTTCTAAATTGTAGAGTTGAAAGAATTTCTGGCCATTTTCTCCAACTTAAAACTGAATGAAAATGAATTAACATTGTGCAGCTCACCTTTTTCAATAATAATAGTGTGAATAAAGCACCACCAACCTATGTTACTGATCTCTACTACAGTATGGTCCTGAAAATAAAATATGCCAACATTGAAGTATTAGGATTCTATAAATAGCTCAGGGGTAGTTAATCTACAGGTAAGTCCAACTAGAAACTTTCTATTTAAATAGACATAAATACTTATATGTACTTATATAATATATACATTTATTTATATTCCTAAATACATGGTAGATTGTTAGATACATGTAAGTTTAGAGTTGCTAGACATTCCAAATTAATTTAAATGCTTAGAATTTTTTTAGTGACCACGTTTATCCTTTATAGGGTCTATTTAATTCTTGGATTAAATAAAGTCCCTTTAATTGGATTTAAATAAAGTCCCTTTAATTGGACAGCAACAGGGCAAGTTATCTCTTGATTGTATTTACCTGGTATTTTTTTTTATCCTTTTAAATCTTTTACAATTTTGATACCTTTCTTCTAGATGTCATAGAATCAGAATTTCCGCATCCTCAACGCAAGTCTGCTTCTTCATTGGTGTATTTCACCCATTTACTTCTTATATATTGGGGCTTATTTTCAAGATTTCATTTTATTCTTAAAAAAAGTGCTTTTTATTGCTGTGTTTTCAGGTTCACTGATCTTTGCTTCTGGTGTTATTGACCTGTTCTAACCTTTGTATATTTAGACATTTAAAACACTTCCAAATGGCTCATGATCAGAGGAAAAACAGCATGGAAATCTGATAACATTTAAACCAAATAATACAGGAAATATCATGTTTCCAACTCTTTGACACAGCCAAACACACTACTTACAGGAAACTTAAATACTTAGAGAAATTAAATACTTCTTCCAAAAACCAAATCGAGGGGCGCCTGGGTGGCTCAGTGAGTTAAAGCCTCTGCCTTCGGCTCGGATCATGGTCTCAGGGTCCTGGGATCGAGCCCTGCATCAGGCTCTCTGCTCAGTGGGGAGCCTGCTTCCCCCCTCCCCTCTCTCTGTCTGCCTCTCTGCCTACTTGTGATCTCTCTCTGTCAAATAAATAAATAAATAATCTAAAAAAAAAATTAATAAATAAGTATCTAGATCAAGAAGTTAGAAAAAGAACAAGTAAATCCCAAGAATGTAGAATGAAACACATCATAAAGATAAATGAATAAGGGCACCTGGATGGCTCAGTAGGTTAAGTGTGCAATTCTTGATCTCCGGGTTGTGAGTTCGAGTCCCACACCGGGTATAGAGAGCACTTAAAAATAAAATCTTTAAAAAGAACGGATAAGCTTAGAAAACAAAGATATAGCACAGAAAATCACTGTCCAAAGCTGTTATCTGAAAAGACCAATAAAACAAACTCTTGCTATGATTATTCAGAGAAAAGACTTAGAAAATAATATAAGAAATATGAAAAAAGACTCAGAAAATAATATAAAAATTATGAAGTATAGTTATAGATATATCAGAAATTTTTTAAAAATATAACACCAGGGAAAAAATTTATGCCAACAGATTTTGAAAATTTAGGTGAAAGGGCGCCTGGGTGGCTCAGTGGGTTAAAGCCTCTGCCTTCGGCTCAGGTCCTGATCTCAGGGTCCTGGGATCGAGCCCTGCATCGGGCTCTCTGCTCAGTGGGGAGCCTGCTTTCACCTTTCTCTCTGCCTGCCTCTCTGCCTACTTGTGAACTCTCTCTGTCAAATAAAAAAAAAAGAAGAAAGAAAATTTAGGTGAAATATACTATTTAATAGAAAATTGTAACTTTTTTTAAAGTAGGGAGGGCAGACAGAGAATCTTAAGCAGTTTGCATGCTCAGTGTGGAGCCCGATGAGGGGCTTAATCTCACAACCCTGAGATCATGATTTTGGGCTGAAATCAGGAGTCAGATGCTTAGCCAACTGAGCTACCCAGGTGCCCCAGAAGACTGTAACTTTTTGAAACCTGCTTTTGAATAAAGAGAGAACATGAATAAACCTGTAAGTATAGCAGATAAACAAAGAGAAACAACCAAGCATTTATCCTGCCTTTCCCATACCGGTTCTACTTCAGATCTGAATAGAAGATGAGGGCAAATCTGTCTAGAGGAGTAGTATGGGTGATCAATGGAAAAGGAATGACACGATCAGAACGCCTGCATTTTGCAACCCCAAGTGAATAAGACAAAAAAAAAGACAACCAACTATTTACATTTGAAGGACACATTAAAAATTTAAAAAGTATATAAAAAGGAATCTTAACAAAGAAAGGGGAAGGGAAACTAAGCGAGTCACTTGATCCAAGCTCTTATTTGCATATAACAACTTAAATGCAGGCAGAGGGACTTCTAGTGTGTAATGCAGAGTGACAGAAGGATTTCTAGTGTGTAAGGCTCCCAAAGGCGCCTGTGTCAGAGAATGGTTCCTCCAAGGATGGAGTCCTGGAGGCCGGCTCTAAGTCAGCCGGGGTCAGGCGGCCAACAGCACCTGCTGGGGAGAAGGACATGATGCGGGACCGATGGGCAGTGGAAAGCAGGGCTTGTGTGTCCAGCTGAGCAGTCTGTTTTAGTCTGTTAATAAAAGGGGATGAAATGTCATTCAAGGATTTTCATCAAGAAAGTAACATAATCATATCAGTATTTTTTTTAAAGATTTATTTGTCAGAGAGAGAGAGAGCGAGCGAGCGAGAGCACGCACAAGCAGGGGGAGCGGCAGAAGGAGAGGGAGAAGCAGGCTCCCCATTGAGCAAGAAGCCCGAATTGGGGCTTGATCCCAGGACCCTGGGATCACAACTTGAGCCAAAGGCAGACACTTAACAACTGAGCCACCCAGGTGTCACAATCATACCAGTATTTTAATGGGGCCAGCCTACTAGCAGTATTTTTGAATAAAGAAAGAACATGAATAATAATATTTCATTGGAGTGAAACAAGACTGTAGGCTGGAAGGTCAATTAATTTAAATATCAATTATATCTTTAAATTTAGGAAACACACCAGTATCATCAGCCATATTAATAAATACCTGGGGGTAGAGTAATTTCTTGGGCTGAAATATACTTAGGTCTAATTTTGTACTCCTTTTAAAAAATTTAGAGAATTGCTGACCTTATCCCTAAATTATATGGACCATGTAGAATCTTAAGCATCTACTATTGAATATTGTCACATTTACATGTGACATGTAAATACACATTAATAATATATAATAATAGGGGCACCTGGGTGGCTCAGTCAGTTAACTGTCTGACCCCTGATTTCAGCTCAGGTCATGATCTTAGTGTTGTGAGATCAACCCCCATGTTGGGCTCTGCACTGGGTATGGAGTCTGCTTGAGATTCTCTCTTTCTCTGCCCCTTGTCCCCGCTGTCCCTCTCTCTCTGTCTCAAAAAAAGAAAATAATATATATATAATAAAACTATATATGTAAATATATAATAATATATAATAAGAACAAAAACATCATTTCTTGTGTTTATGCCCTGAACTTGGGACCAGGAAGTAGGAAGACCTAGATTTACAGTTTGGATCTACAACTCACTAGCAGTATGATTTCAAGAAAGCCACCACTGGGCACCTCAGTTTCATCTGTAAAATAAGAGGGCAGGGATGATTTTATTCACTGCTGTGTCTCTAGTACTAGCCTGGTGATGAATACATTGCTTATGTCAATAAATAGTTTTTGATCAAAGGCATTTATTGATTAAAGGCATGTCTACTCTACAGGGTTGCTGTGATAATGAAATGAGATACACATTGTGAAAGTTCCTAATACAGGTCTTAACAGGGACGTCATTAAATGGCTGCTTTGCGCCAGGCACTGTGCTGGGTGCTGGGAATATGAAGATGACTAAGCATCCTGACTTTGGGGGGCCTTCTGTCTAGAGGGGCTACATAAAGTATGTGCGAGGGGGCACACGGTACCATGACGGGCAGAGTAGGTGCTCAACAAACACCGCATCTGAATTTTTATGACACGTTTCAGTTTACAAAGCACTCTCATGAACATTATTCTATTTGAAATAACAGGTACTGTCAGTTTTACAAGAATAGACAGAGGTCTGAGGCAACACTATCTGTTGGAATAAACAGGCACAACTTCATGGGAAAGACAGAATTTGAAAAGAGCTTCAAAATTTTGACAGGAGTGAAAGATGGAGGGGTGGAAGGTTTTTTTGTTTTTGTTTTCTCTTGCTTTGTTTTTTAAATAGGCTCCATGCCAAAGGTAGTGCTTGAACTCATGACCCTGAAATTAGGAGTCATGTGCTCTAAGGACTCAGCCAGTCAGGTGCCTGGGGATGGCAGTTTTATTTTAATTTATTTTTACTTGTATTTATTTGAGACAGGGAGGGAGAGAGAGAGCAAGCAAGCACCAGTAAAGGAAGGGAGAGGGAGAAGTAGACTTCCTGCCAAGCAGGGAGCCAGATGCAGGACTCAATCCCAGGACCCCAGGATCATGAGCCAAAGGTAGATGCCCAACCGACTGAGCCATCCAGGAGCCCAGGGAGTTTTATAAGATTGACAAATATATAAGCAAAAGCTCTTCCTCAGTAATTCCATATTGCTTTTTAAATCTGTGTTCAGGGACCACATGTTTATAAATCCCCTCTACAATACTGCTGAACGGATATTTGTAATCTTTGAAATCAAGCCTTATTCATCTTTGAAAATCCGGAGAACATTTTTTTCCATCTTTAATTTTCATGTACCTGCTTCATGAATTGTCATGATTATTAACCGAAGTTACACAACAACATTCATTTATTCATAAATATTTACTGCCCACTTGATATGCTCAAAGCCCTGTGGATGGTAGCACGGGCGCTACCAAGAGGAACACTGTAGACAAACTACCCGACAGAGCACAAAGCTAGAAGCACCATAACCCGGCTGGATTTGTTGAGAAAAGAAAGTCTGCACTCCCCACCTGGTCCATTTTCTTTCTACGATGAATTCATCTTACTCCGAAGATTTGATCTTATATACCAAAAAAATTAACTGTTCTTTTACAACCTTCTGTTTTCCGCTAACTTGTCTGGGTTTGTGGTGCCCTTTCCAGTCTGAAAGTCTTGCTCTTTACAGGAAGATTTAGGCAATTTGGGAGCCACATGACTGCCCTCTCTCTGCCATGGGGTTCAAGGCCCAGCACACAGTCTCCAGAAACTTTACTCAGGTCTAGACTTCCTTGTTCTGAATATTCTTTAAAGTACCTTTTTTGTGTTCAGCACATCTGCAATATCCACTTGACTTTGACCTTTAGCAACTTTAAAGAAGTCTTTAGGGAGGGGGTCCAGGAAGCCAGCACATTAAGATTTGTGACGCATTATGCCATTCATTGTACTTTTTTTTCTGTAACCCTCAGAATGGCCCTGGAGACTGGAACATCTTATCACTGTTTCAGTGCTTTGGAAACTCTGATCCTTGAGGGCAGTAATTCACCCAAGGTCTCAGAGCTCAGGAGTGGCAGACCTTGGATTTGAACATCGTTATTTCTGACCTCAAAGGCCATGTTCTTTCCACCACAACGTTTCAATCATGATGACGTGTATTTTTAATTTCATCTTTCTTGCGTTTTGTAGAAGCCCTTAAAAAAAAAAAATCTCAGTTCATCAAAAAGTTTCCAAACTTATGGATTTCATGGGCTGAACGAGCATTTGCTGACCCTGGATTATTACCTTCTTTCTCCAATATCCCTCTATAATCATAACTGTCCCTCTGTGTATCACGTCTGTTGGCATTGTGAAGTTTCCCACCGTCCTTGTTTGACGATGCCCAGAATTCCTTTTTTTCCCTAATTTGAACTCCAGGATGATAATCGCCCACATTGGATTTTGTTTTGAACAGGGAGGAGAGAGAAGGGCGGAACCGAAGCGGTGCTTTCCTTACCTGCAGGTCCTTTTATGGTATCTTTCCCTCCGACGACGCCGGCGACCTCTCAGGGCTCCGGGTTCCAGCAGCAAAGGTGCTGGCCAACCTGGTCGGTAGGGGCGCCGCCCCCGCGCGCAGCCCCGCCTCCGGGAGGCCACACCCGCCAGAGAGGCGTGGGAACGGACTGGGGGAGGCGCTGCACTTGGGGTGCCGCCGGGTTTATAGGTCACCCGGAAGGCGCGCGCAGCCCGCCGCCGCCGCACGGAGCAGGCCCCCGCCGCGACCCCCGCCGCCGCGCTCCTCCCCGCGGACCCCCGGGCGTCCGGCGCCGGCGCAGCGGCTCGTTCGCACTCGCCGAGCCGACCGCGGCCGCTGCCGTGCGGCCGGCGTCGCTTCCGGTCGTTACCCGACCACCGGCTATGGCCGCCGCGGGGGGCGCCCGGCTCCTCGGCGCCGCCTCCGCGGCTCTGGGCGGCGCGGCCCGTCGCTGGCTGCTCGTCGCCGGACCCCGCGCGGCCCCGGGCCGGGGCGGCGGCGCGGGGGGGCTGCCCCGGACGCTGAGCGTGTCGGCGCCGGCGCGGAGCAGGTGAGGCGCGGCCCGGCGTGCGCATGCGGGCGGGGGTCCCCGGCGCCGCGGCCGGGTGGGCGTGGGGCTTTCCGTTCCGCCCCGGGCGCGGTCGGCGATGGCTCGCCGCTCGCCCCGCGGGGCCCGTGGCGCTCCTGCGGGCCTGTCTCCCCTGTGTCCCGTCGTCGCCTGCGGGAAGCGGGGCCCCGGGACCCCGGCTCCCCCTCTCCCCGCCCCTCCCGGGGTCCCTGCAGAAAGCCGCGCGCTTTGCCGCCGCCCTGCTCCCGAGGTTTGGCTCGGCGCTGACCTTTGCTTTGCCCGGACCCTGCAGTGACCTTCATGAGATGCTCCCCACGGATGTCCTGGCCAGCACTTTTCGTTCTGGGCCTTTCCCCGGCCTTGTTGGGACGTTCTGTGTCCAGTTCTCTGGCAGGGGAAGGTCTGGAAAACACCCACTCTGTCCCCGGTACTTCCCTGTCCGCTCTCTCGGAGCTGATACGGGGCTAAAAGCCTCTGCCTCCGATCGGCAAGGCAGGGTTTTAAACTGGGCTTAACTTCCTCCATCACTGTAGGGCTCAGTTTCCCCATTTGTAAGTGGAGCATAACACGAGTGTAGGCCTAGTCCGGTTATTTGAAGAATAAGTCAGGTAGTGCAGGTGGTTTTGTGCCTGGCAAATTGGGGAGGGCTCAGGGGATGCCACTTGTGAGCTGTAGCTACTGAGGCCCAGTGTTGTGTTTTGTATTAAATGTTGAAAGAGATGTGAAAAAATTTCCCCCAAATATGGTGAAGTTTTTTTTATTATTATATTAATCTTAGGCATATTTGGTTTTCAAAGACAAAGTGCCCTGCGAGGTCATAGAGTTACAATGTACTCATCAATTCAGAGTGGACCCGTGTAATGCGGGTGTCTGAGCAGCTCTCTGATCCCTTGCGGTCCCCTAGCAGGGTGCAAGAACTGGAGACGGAGAGAGTTGGATTTGCACGCTGCCTTATCTGGTTTCTTCTTGATAAGGTCCCCAAGAACAGAGTCTAGGACTTATTCATCTCCTCCCTTTAATCCTGTTACGCAGAGCGTGCCCAATAAGTTTTTGTATCGTGGACTGTGAGGGAGATATTGGAGAAGGCAAGACAGATTTCTTTGTCCCTGTTTCCCTGACATTTCCCTGACTTGACCTCTCCACATGCATGTGTCCTGCTTTTCTGCAGTGGATACATTCTTGAAAAATCGTGTGTAAACTGGGACATATATCGAACATATTTACGAAACCAGTATTTAAAGGGAACATTAGTGCTTTTGTGGATGGGAATTATCTCCCCCAAACTTAACTGAGTTTGGACTTGGTTATACAAGTTGTCTTAAAGGGAGGCACATCTGTTCTTTTCCCTCATAATCTTCCTTTCCCCCCGCCTTGGCCTTGTTTCAGTGGATGGCCTTGTGCCTTGTATCACAGACTTTGGAGTTACAACTAGATTTTCCAACTTACTATCTGAGGCTTGTGTTTTTCAGTTTGGATATGACTAACCACATGTGGCTGCTTAAGATAACATACCTTAAATACAGTGAAAAGATTCAGTATTCCGGTTGCACTGGCCACGTGTCAAGTACTCAACACCCCTGTGGGGCCAGTAGCTACTGTATTGGACTTCACAGGTACAGAACATCTCTGCTAGTGCAGAAAGTTCCACTGGACAGAGCGGCCTGGAGGCTGTAGTTCCATCTCGGGAAGTTGAACGTGTAGCTAAGTTACCAGTAACTGAGATCTGAAAAAACTCCTTTTGCTCCAAAATGCCCTGCCACAATACTTTATATGTTGTGATTTGGGTTCCAGAGGGCCATCACAAAAATTGTACTTCATTCTCAAGAAAATCCTGGGAGGCAGGCGGGGTAGGGAATAAAAATTTCATATTAAGTAGCTGGCAAACTAGGAATACAACTTAAGTCGTTTCGTGAACAGCGTAAGAGTTGATAATTCTGTAGCCCGTGGAGTCATTTGGAAGAGTTAAGGTGGCTACGGAAGTAGGGAGCCCTAAAAGGGACCCTTTGCCTGGACCAACTGCCCCAGGGACACCCCATATGGTATAAAGGTGGGCAGCAGCATCTATCCCTTCCCTCCCTAGGAGAAGTCTGTTACGAACTTAGCACCACCACTCCTCACAGCTTCCTTAAAACATCTGGGGTTGAGCCGAATAAATGCAGTAGAAAAGGGAACGAGTGAAGAAAAGAAATGCGTGTGGTGCTGAGTGATTGACGATGGTAGAAGGTTTAGAAGGACTGTATTCCTCAGTGCTTGAATTCTTATCCTGAGGAACAGCTCAGGGCTTCTGGCTAGTTCTTAGAATTGGAGGGAAAATATAAAACCCACCAATACCAATTACTAATAGCAGACAGAGAAAGGTATAACATACATGTGTATAATGCTTCAAGGAGCAGTGTCCATAGACTTTCCTTTAATGATCTCAGCCACCTGGTGAAGTCACTGTTGTCCCCATCTCCCCGCCGCCCCCACGGCAGTAGGCGGCTTCCCACGGTCATCTCGTGTGCGTGTCAGAGCCACAGCTGGACTCTACATCTGATTCTTTGGTTCCATGCTCTGTCCACTGCAGATTACCCTTCTCTCGTTTCTGCTTCCCTTCGGGGCCTTTGGCAGACCTTGCATTGCTCTCACTGTGCAGTTTTTTCGGGGGACTGTACACCTTGAGTACATAGCACTTTAGGCTTTTTAACAACAAAAGGACTAAGGCCTTAAAGTTACTAACCTGTGTTTGTTGAGTGCTCCTCTGTGTTAGGTATTTTGCCTCCATTGTCAAAACTAGAATCTACATGTTACCCTGATTTTACAGAAGAGGAATCTGATGAGCCTAGCTGTAGAATGCTCCAGAAGAACAGCAATGGTAAAACCTCTGGCTTTCAGGGGTGCGTGTACACGCTGGGATTCCTCCTGGTGTCCTTCCTGTAGCTTAGCTCCCGAGCCCTTGTCTGTGTCAGCTCCCTAGACTGCGGTGCTGGGCTCGGACCCCATATTTCCATCTGGCTTCCGGACATTCTCCTCTGGTTTTTTCCTTTTAACTCAATTAAAACAGGTTTAGACGTGAACTCATTTCCATCTTCCCCAAAGCTGTTCCATCTCTGTTAACTCCAGGTTAAACGGGATGCCCTCCTTGCCTGGGCTGCAGAGTTCAACATCGTTTCTTCTTTCTCAATCTACCTTGTATGGATGGTCAGCAAAACCTCCTCTTTCTGCGTCCTGAATATCTCTGAGGTCACTGTCTCCTCCATTCTTTGTATTCTTTTATTTTTCCCTCCCAAATACATTTATTTTATCTTTTTAGTGTTAAAAGATTCATTGTTCGTGTACCTCACTCAGTCTATCTTCTTTTAATAACCTCCGGAGCAGAGTCCACCCAGCCTCTGGAGTATCTTCCCTTGCAGCCATTCTGCCTTGAAGAGGTGGCAGTTCCCTAGGTGAAAATCGTGAATGACATTCAGGAGTTCTAAAGTATTCAGGACATTCTAAAGTATTTTTTGCCTTTGTGAAGAGAAGTTGGAGAGCACTGGCCTTTTGGAGGAACATCCTCCCTCCCTCTCTCAGACACACACACAGGTGATAATTTTTAATTTGTAAAATTCTCTTTTTTCGGCATTGAATTATCAGGGAGGGCTTTATCTGAAAGGGGCTTTCAGTTGCCTCATTTGTTAAATAAGATAATTGGACTTGATAATTTGGGATTCTATAATTCTAGGTTTTTCCTTACATGAAACTTTTCTTTGATGGATTGTTACCATCTATTGGCCGTAGTGAAAATTGCAACTAATTCTTTTCAGCTGAAGTACATCTTTTCATTTGTCAGGTAAAAATTAAAAAATGACCAACGGTGAATGACAAGCAGCTAGTTGCTAATAGAATTTCTTCTCCCAAATTGTGGAGTGATGTGTGTGAGAAGGGAAAGCCCTTTAAGTCAGTCGGCTGACTCTGACGGGTAAGATAATATCCTGTAATGAAACACGTAAGGAGGCACTGTATTTATCTTCCCATGGATCCAAACAAATACAAATCTATGCTGGTCCCTTTGATTTTTGAGTACATGATGAGGACCAAAGAGAGATGCTTAAGTGCTCAGAAAACGGTCGGGCTGGTGCCTCACAGCCCCAGTGCCTACCAGACTCCTGCACGACGCGAGTTGTCGTGAGAGCAGAACTATTCCCAGTGCTCCACAACCGTGCTCTCTCCTTTTAGGGACGCTACATAGAGACGTTGCTTTTCAGAGGGCTGTGTGAGAGCTCCATAGATTTCATGACGGCTGAGGATTGCTAAATGTTGTCACGTGACTGGGACCTATGACCGTGACCCGTGGGGTGACATAATAGGCGGCCTTGATAGGAATGTGGTTGCTCTTTCCTTTAAGGTGGTGGGTAGAGCTTCTTCTCTGGTAGATGGAGAGATAGACATGCCTCAGCTTTGTGATGTCTTCTTCTCAAATAAACTTGGAAAGGAAAGAAAATACTACAGAAAACGTATTTGTGTACGTGGGTGCACCTCCCTTCATGCAAAGCCTATTTGGCCTTACAAGTTCTGAAAACAGGTTTGTTTTTTTTTTTTTTTTAAAGATTTTATTTATTTAGGGGCACGTGGGTGGCTCAGTGGGTTAAAGTCTCTGCCTTAGGCTCGGGTCATGATCTCAGGGTCCTGGGATCGAGCCCACGTTGGGCTCCCTGCTTGGTGGAGAGCCTGCTTCCCTCTTCCTCTCTGCCTACTTGTGATCGCTTTCTCTCTGTGAAATAAATAAATAAAATCTCTTTTAAAAAATTATTTATTTATTTGTTTGTTTATTTATTTATTTATTTGATAGAGAGCACAAGCAAGGGGAGCAACAGGCAGAGGGAGAGGGAGAAGTAGGCTTCTTGATGAGCAGGGAGCCCAGTGCTGGCTCGATCCCAGGACCCCAGGATCATGACCAGAGCCCAGGGCAATCACTTAAACCCATTGAGCCACCCAGGAGCCCCTGAAAACAATTATTTTAAAGTATCCCTTGAAATGACTAAAAATAATAAAGGACTGCTTCCTTTTCCAGCTCAGAAGATAAAATAACAGTCCACTTTGTAAACCGTGACGGCGAGACATTAACAGCCAAAGGAAAAGTTGGTGACTCTCTCCTGGATGTTGTGATCGAAAATAATCTAGATATTGATGGTTTTGGTGAGTACGGAACATTCCTTAAAATTTGTAAGTGGAACCATTAAATAGGTTTCAACTTTTGGGGGCTTTTTTGCAGAATTTTAACCTTTAGCATGCTAAGTAAAGTATTAAAATTCAGGATGTGTTAGTGTTAAGTTCTCATTTATAAAGAATATAAGTGACACTGCATTTCTCTTCTTCATATGTTGAATTAACCACATGCCCCGAAGTCCTTTGCCTCATTCCCTTACTGATGATGACTTGTGTGCTACTAAGCTGGGGGTAGCAACTGCAGCTGAAAGACGCCAGGTTAGAGATAATGAATGTCATATCACAGAGGAGTAGTTACTTTTGACTTCGTTTTTTGGTTTTAACTTTATATTTGGAAATATTTTCAACATAGAGAAAAGAATTTTCCTATGTAATCTTCACTAAGCTTCCCCTACTGTTAACAATTTACATTACTATGGTATAATAATCAAAACCCAGAAATTAAAGTTGGTTCAGTTAC
>CM053613.1:84742137-84766838 GCA_028646535.1 Procyon lotor | reverse complement strand
ATTTCTAGCTCTTCGTTAAACTTGGTTCTCTTTTATGATTTCTAGCTCTTCGTTAAACTTGGTTCTCTTTTATGATTTCTAGCTCTTCGTTAAACTTGGTTCTCTTTTATGATTTCTAGCTCTTCGTTAAACTTGGTTCTCTTTTATGATTTCTAGCTCTTCGTTAAACTTACCGTGTCATTCATGCATCATTTCCCTGATTTCATTGAATTATCTTTCTGTGTTTCTTCGTAGCCCATTGAATTTCCTTGAAACAACGATTTGGAAGTCTTTACCAGGTACCTAGCAGATGTTCTTGTCTTTGGGGTCCGTTATTCGAAGATCACTGTGTTCTCTTGGTGGTATCGTGTTTTCCTTGATTTTTCACATTCCTCAAAGTCTCATGTCGTTGTCCTCTCATCTGCAGTGGCAGTCACCTCCTCTAGTCTTCATGGACCGACTTTGGGAGGGAAATTTTTGTCAGCCCTGCTAGGGATTCTGGGGCATTTTTGGGCCTGCAGTGGATTTACCTACGTGCTTGCTCCCTCCTCTGGCGCAGCCTTCTCCGGATTCTGCAGAGCAGCTTGTGTGCTCACAACTTCCCTTTTCCAAGGGCGTCTCTCCCAGGCCCGCAGATGCAGCCTGGCTTTGTGCGCATGCTTCCTGGTCGTCTGCATAAGCTCATCCTTGATGCCCTTGGGAGTGTGCACGGGGAGTTGGCCACAGAGTCAGAAGGGAGACGTGTGGGTGAGACGTACAGACTGCTTGAGGTATCTGTGCACAGGCTGGGTGGACCTGTGGATGAGGCATTCCCAGTGCTCATGGTGGGCCTCCTGCTAGCGTACATGACATGGTTAGTAGGAGTCACATCCCTCTGATGTCCTCTGAGCCCTGGCTGCAGATCTCCTCACCACTCGCTGCCCCCCGTTCGTTCAGCTAAACTCAGTACACTGGATGAGGTGAGAGGGAAGTGGGCCTGTTGGGCAGCATCTTCTCAGAACAGCTCCTCGTGCTGGGCTGCACCGGAGTGTCCGTCTCCCCCCTGGATCCCACAGCTCCCACTGAGGCGCTTCGTGGACGGTGCCAAGTTGTCGTCGTTGAGGGTGGGATATGACCGAGGCACATCTTTGTTGTCCGTCTTACTGCTGTCACTCCCTCACCACAGTTAATTTTAAAACATTTTCATTGTGAAATTCTGTACCCTTTAGCTATGACTCCCCAGCCCCCCCATTTCCTGATCCCTAAACAATCACATATTTACTTTTTCTATTTATAGATTTGCCCATTGTGGATACTACATGTAAGTGGAATCATAAATTGTCTTTTGTAACTGACTGCTTCCGATTAGTATAATATTTATAAGGTTCATCTGTGTGGTGGCTTATATCAGTACTTCATTCCTTTTTAGGGCCAAATAATATTCATATTCCGCTTTATGGATATTCTACTTTTTGTTTACACTTTCATGCCTTGATGGATATTTGGATTATTTCCACTTTGTAGCTATGGCCAAGGTATGAAGGCAATTAATGAAGAGAGGATAGTCTTTTCTTTTCTCTTTTTTAAGATTTTATTTATTTGACACAGAGAGAGAGCATAAGCAAGGGGAGTGGCAGGAAGAAGGAGAGGTAGTGGAGCAGGGAGCCTGATGTGGGGCTCAGTCCTGGGACCCTGGGGTAATGACCTGAGCCAAAGGCTGTCGCCCAACTGACTGAGCCACCCAGGTGCCCGGAGGATATTCTTTTCAATAAAGGGTATAGTGTTAGACAATTGGACATCCAGATAGACAAATAAAAAGGAATTTTGGCCTAAACCTCATACCTTGTACAAAAATCAACTTAAAATTTAGATCTAAATGTAAAATTTTAAAACTATGTCACCCCTAAAAAAGAAAACATAGGAGAAAACCTTCGGGACCTGGGTAGGCAAAGAGTTCTTAGATATGATGCTAAAAGCACAATCTGTAAAAGAAAAAAAATATCTAAATTGAAATTCATTAAAATTAAAAACTTGTATTCTGCCGATGACATGGTCAAGAGTATGAAAAGACAGGCTACAGAGTGGGGTACATGTCCAGTAAAGGACGAGTATCCCTAATATGTAGGGAACTCAAAACCCAACACTAAAAACAAACAACCCAATTAAAAAATAGGTAACAGACATGAACAGATACTTCACCAAAGAGAATATAGAGATGACAAGCACGTAAAAATATATTCAAGGGCAGCTGGACTTGAACTTGTACATAGGTACAACTCTGGGCCATTTAGAGCTTTATCCTAGTAGTACAAGACACAAATTAGGCCATTCTTCCAAATGGCTTTGGAAAAAATGACGGAAATCCTCCCCCTCGCCCCCACAAAAAAAACCCCCAGATATTCAGCATCTTTAATTTTTGGAGAAAACGCTGGTGAAAACCACAATGTAATACCATGATATACATGCTAGAAACAAGCTGTGCTATGTCCACACAACAGGATGCTTGTCAGCAATAAGAGGAATGAATTCCGGGTGCATGAGACCACGTGGATGAAACTCACAGACATTACACTGAGAGCAGCCAGTCTCAAAAGGTTACATATATATGTTTATATTTACACAGCATTCTGAAAAGATTAAACTATAGGATGGAGACCGGACCCGTGGTTACCAGAGAGATCAGGGATGGGGGAGAGTGTGACCCCAAAGGAGCAGCCCAAAGGAATTGTTTGGAGTGATGAAACCGTTGCGTCCTGTGACTGTGGTGGTGGTTACACAAGCTCATACGCATGTTAGATTTCATACAGCTGTGGCCCGAAACGGCAGAAGTCAGGTGCTTGCTACCTGGAGGACCACCTGTAACCACAAGACCAAGAACCTAATAAATTGGAAGACATAGCCATCATGAGATATTTTTTTATGAGCTGAAAAAAGAACAAGAGAAAGGAGTAACTTTTTTTCTGAAATAGCCTCTTGTTCTCACAATTTTAGGCTCTTTTTAAAAAGATGTATATTTTCCTCTGAAGTACTTTTTTCAGACACGTCTTCACTATTTTCTGTAAGTCTTCTTGTTTTTTAAATAGTACATATTTTTAAATCTCAAATTCCTCAGATTGTCTTTTTATCTTGGGGATTTTGTAGGATTGTTTCTTCTAATCGTGATTCATGAGGTCTTGTGAATCTTAGCTGCAGAAGTTTTTTTCAGAAGCGACACGTAGAACACAATATGACTGTTCCGTTTGGTACAATGGTAGCCGTCTTGAGCAGGCTGAATTGATTTCATTCTGAGTCTACGAGTCTCTGTTGTATTTGACTTCTTCCCACTCCAAGAATAAGAAAAGCACACCTGTTGACAGAGTTTGGAAGGGACCATAAAATACGGGGTGATCATGAACGTAGTGCATTGATTTAAAGAGTAAATAGGGGACTAGAATGTATAATAGGAACTTAGTTCGCAGGAACCAAAAGTTTAATCTTCTGTATATACTCAACGTCTGTCAAATCCTTGTTAGAATCCTCTTCAGCTCTGCGTTTGGCAACTTAAGCAAGATGTGGAAACAATTGGCAAGTTTCCTGAGAGGGCAATGAAAATTATACTAGAGAATGAAAATAAAACCTTTAAGAGAAGGTTAAAAGAATTCAAGTTTCCTAGGGAAGAGAGTTGGAAGCATAAGAAGGGCTGAAACACGGTTGGTGACTCTTCATTTCGGCTGACCAGGTGGGGCAAAAAGGAATGTCCTAAATTCTTCCAGAGGGATTTATTGGGTATATGAACTTTTCTCTCCATTCCAAGATGATTGAGACCATATTGTATGGCCCCTCCTCTTCCCTGGGCTTTTCTCACATTGCACCTTTCTGGTGCTTTCTCTGCCACTTGGAACATTCTTATTTTGACTCCCTTTCGAAGACAGGATGTCCCCTTGGCTCTGCCTCCTTCCTTCCATCCTTTTATCCTCCCCCTGGTGCAATCTCATGGGGTCTGCTTCTGTCGTACGCATCTCGGATCCGTCCTTTACACAGCACCAGTGAGATCTGTCCAGAATAAGACATGCTACGTCACTTTCCTGCTCAAAATCCTTTAGTAGCTTCCCATAACCCGGAGCGGAGGTTCACAACCACCACCTCTGCAGGGGCTGGATCTGGGAGAGGACGGGGGGGAACAGGCGTCTGTAACCCCCAGCCACTCCCATCTCTGTGGCAGCCCAGCAGGAAAGCTGGTGGGTTACCTGGGCGTGTGAGTTACCCAGCCAGTGAGTCGGGAGACAGGGTGGAGAGGAGGAAGGGGCTTATGGAACAAGGTCAAGCTCCTTAGGAGAACAGGGGCGACTTTCTATCCTCGGTCACTGCTTCTGCAGCCCACACACACCTCATCCTGCCAGAACCGTGAGTTCTGTTTTCTTGCATTTTCTGTCCTGTCAGGGTTCAGTTTTTTTAAACATTTTTTGTAAGACTTTATTTATTTATTTGAGGTAGAGACAGTGAGAGAGAGCATGAGAGGGGAGAAAGCAGGAGAAGTAGACTGTCGGTGGAGCCAGGAGCCCGATGTGGGACTTGATCCCAGGACCCCGGGATCATGACCTGAGCCGAAGGCAGTCGCTTTACCAACTGAGCCCCCCAGGCGCCCGAGTTTTTTTAAATAACATAACTCTGAAGGGAAATATAAGCTTTTTAAATTAAGAAAGTTGCTTGAAATATCTTGTAAGGTAATTGTTTGACTTACATTTTAAAGACAGAAGGAGGTGGGATTTCTTGATATTTGTCCTACAGTATCTCTAGGAGGCTTTGCCATTTTAGGTTTAGAGTTTGTCTTGACTGGGGATTGGTGAGATGAAAACAGGAATCAAGGTGAGTATGTGTTTACTGACTGC
Organism: Procyon lotor; assembly: GCA_028646535.1. Classification (NCBI taxonomy): domain Eukaryota; kingdom Metazoa; phylum Chordata; class Mammalia; order Carnivora; family Procyonidae; genus Procyon; species Procyon lotor. Next base: position 84,762,012 of record CM053613.1, on the reverse strand, counting down.
TACTGAAGAACTAAGAACTGTGGTTCTTCTCCGTGGGCTCATAACATACTGGAGCCACAAGTCCTTCGAGATTATCTACCTCAGTCATTATGCAGATGAGGGAAAAAAAGGAGGCCCTTGAGAGAATTTCCCAGGACACAGGAGACAGTGTGGTGAGTCTTCAGGGTCATGCTATAGCAATTTTCCTTTTAGGGCAGGAATTTTTGAACTTGAGATATATCTATGTCTATATCTATATCACTATATATATGAAGCTCCCCTCCCCCCTTTAAGTAAAATATATCCATTTACCTTTTGTGTGAAATGTTTCAAATTTACACAAAAATAGAAAAGTCAGCTACTTGCTCAAATAATCAATAGTATATATGTGTGTGTGTGTATATCAAAATATATTTTAATTATTAAATAGTTAAATTCATTATATGATTGTATTATTTTATGATTAATTATAGTTATTTAAACATAATTTAATTATTAAATAAATAAAATATTTAATTCAGTTGAGAGAGAAAGAGAGAGAGCATTTGGAGAGGAAGGGCAGAGGGGAAGAGAAACTCAAGCAGACTCCATGCAGAGCATGGAGCCCAACACGGGGCTTGATCCCACAACCCTGAGATCCTGACCTGAGCTGAAACCAAGAGTTAGATGCCTAACCGACTAAGCCACCCAGGCGCCCTATGTTTATGTTTATTAGATTATATATTTTTAATATTTAAGGTGACTTAGATTATGGAGTGGCAGGAACTAGTTATCTTCAACATTGGGAAGCAGTTGAAGCCATGACTCATCTCTAACTAGCAATATGACCTTTAGTCTATTCATTTAACTTCTTGGGTTTAATTCCTGTTGTATTTAAAAAAAAAATTTGAATTATTTAAGATTCCTTATAACTTCCAAATAGTATTAACACATAACAATATTAATATATGATTAATAATAACAATAATAATACACTTGTATTGGGCTTACTACCTATATGTCAAGGTTGCAAGTACATATATTGAGTAAACACTCATGGAATTCTTGCAACTACCGTGCGAGGCTGGTAGAGTCACTCCTGAGGGAGCTGAGGTGTGTGAGTAAAGTCGCTCAAGGTGATGCTGGGGTCGAGGCCTGGGAATCTGGCCCTAGAGCCCTCTGACTCCGGCACTTCACCGTGGGGCCTCCTTCTTCTCAGTCCTGTTCCTTTTTTGAATTAGATTTAGTAGAAATGAACATTTAAGGAAGTCTCTCATTTCTTTCTTGATTTTTTTTTTAGATTATAATAAAGTGCGAATGACAAATGTTTCAATTATGAAGGAACAACTCTTGTTAAAATTATTAAGTCATTCAGAGGAAAATAAAGCTGATTACTTGTTATTGATAATAGTTATATGTTTTGTATATTGTTTATCGACCAAAAGAGAATCTAAATCAAACTGAAGTTACTCCTTTGATTCTACAATCTTTACAGTTGTGTAAAGGCTTTAAAAATTATTTAAAAAGCAAGCCAGAATAATCTTTGCAGGTGGAATTTAACCAGAACATGCTTTTGTGTGATTCTGTTTCATCAGATCTTCCTTTGGTCTCCCACTTTTGAAAATTAAGCTCAGCCAGACTGGGGGATGGGATTTAGAGCTGTTAGTAGGTGAGACAAACTTGAGGTAGCTAAGGATGCTAAACTTGGAGAAGGAAGACAGTCTCAAGTATATGAAAAGCTATTGTTTAGAAGAAAGATTTATTAAATAAAGTGCTAATAAAATTCTCACAGAGAGTAGAAAAGTGGGTGCCAGGGGCTGGGGAAACAGGGAGAGGTTGGTAAAGGGATACAGACTTGCAGCTGTGAGTGAATAAGGTCCAAGGATTTCACGTGTAACATGGTGACTATAACTGATACAGAATGTGTCTCATAACTGACATTTGCTAAGATAATAGAAGTGGAATGTTCTCACCAAAAAAAACCACAAAAAAAGATAAATATATGAGGTGATGGGTGTATTAATGATTTAGGTGGGGGGATCCTTTCACGTTGTGTACACGGAGCTGATCACCACGATGTACACTTTCAGGATCTCATGGTTTCGTCAGAAGGACCGGACTGTGGGCTAGCCCGCGTGACCGACTTGCTTCCACGGCATAGCTTTGTTGGGAGGCTTTCCCGTAGTTGCTGGGGAACCCCTGGGAAACCCCTGGGACAGAGATGGCGCAGGGCAGAGCCAGTCATGGTTTGCTCGGACTCGATGACTTTTCAGTTCCCTTTTCACAACGCCTGGCATATAAGAGGCACTCGGAAGATAACTGTCAAATTCATAACTTAAAAAACAGGACAGGAGAAATAGTCTTACCTCCTTATTTTAAAACCAACATAATTCTTAAAATGACTTACTTGTTTCTATCTTGATTATGAGGAGACATGGAGAGGGAGGAATATTTAATCTGATTTAGACCTAGGTTTAGTGGCTTTCTCATTCCTCTCATATACCACAAGGCTTCATAAATTGTGTTGAGCTCTCCAGAATAAAGGTAAATAACTTAGTTATTATATAAATTACTATGTAAGTTTAAAAATGCACACATTGTTATATGTGTGCATGTCTGAGTTTATTAACTTGTAAGCTCTCTGCTACTAGGATTGTGTATTTTTGTGTTTCCCTTCAACAGCACTTAGCCCAGAATCTTTCTGAAAGCATATGTGAAAGATTTCAAATTGTGTGTGTGTGTTTGGGGCAGGAGGGCAGGGGCAGTGGGGGTGGGGGGGGCGGTGTCCCTAAATCTCGTTATTATTCAGAAATAAAATCCTGTTATTTCTGTATGCTAATACTGATTCTAAAATTTAGACATAATCTGTTCAAGCTAGATTTGAATCGTGTGTGCTGTAGGGGAGTGTGTTCAGTGTCTTTTGCTTTCTTAGGTGCATGTGAGGGAACCCTGGCTTGCTCTACCTGTCACCTCATCTTTGAAGAGCACATATTTGAGAAGTTAGAAGCAGTCACCGATGAGGAGAATGACATGCTCGATCTGGCGTATGGACTAACAGATAGGTAAGATTTTAGGACCTCTTCAGGTATACTAATAATCTGGGAAGATAAAGTTTTTAGTAGTTTGTATCTATCTATCTGTATATCTAACAGACCCACACATGTAATAGTGATCTCGTGGCACATATAGATAACAGTCACAAACCCGGAATATCAAATATGTGACAGTTCTTTTTGTTCTCACTCTTTTATAATTTTTGCCTTTATGAAACTTTCTACTAAAGTGGAAAAAAAAATCTATTCAAGGTATAGGAGGTATAAATTCTAGATCCTAATAAATCTTCTTTTGTCTATTTTTATTCCAAGGATTAATATTTATCATAATTTAATGAGTTGGGATTCAATTTAATGCTTTCTGTGGTGTTCCTGAAGGACAGATTTGATAATTGGATGAAATTATCATGGGAAGTTTAACCTACCTAAAACAACAGAGTTTTTAAAGAAACTTAATATATAATAGTACCTGTATTAAAAAGAATAGTTCTGTTTCTAAGTGTATTTTTTTTTTTAAGATTTTATTTATTTATTTGACAGAGAGAGAGAGAGAGATCACAAGCAGGCAGAGAGGCAGGCAGAGAGAGAGGGGGAAGCAGGCTCCCTGCTGAGCAGAGAGCCCGATGCAGGGCTCGATCCCAGGACCCTGAGATCATGACCTGAGCTAAAGGCAGAGGCTTTAACCTGCTGAGTCACCCAGGTGCCCCTCTAAGTGTATATTAATAGTAGTTTAATCAGAGCTTATTCTTGATATTAATAATAGGTAGAATTACTTTTTAAAGTAGTCAGATTTATAGTAACAAGTGATATTGAGTGATACTTTTATTTTTAAAAATTACCTAGTCTTTAGGTTGGAGTTAGAGGAGGTAGCTAGTTGAGTTAATTGTTTCAAGGGGGCAAGATCAACTGTAATATGGTGGCCTTCATGAAAAATCATTGTTTAAAAAATTAAAAATAGGGGCGCCTGCGTGGCTTAGTGGGTTAAAGCCTCTGCCTTCTGCTCAGGTCCTGATCCCAGGGTCCTGGGATCGAACCCCACATCGAGCTCTCTGCTCGGCTGGGAGCCTGCTCCCCCCATCTCCCCCGCCTACTTGTGATCTCTCTCTCTCTGTCAAATAAATAAAATCTTAAAAAATTAAAAATAATAATAGCCTGAAACTGTATATATTATATAACCATAGTTTTGTTAAATCCTCAACATCAACTATCTTATTTAATCCTCAGGAAAATGTTTAGGTCATTAGTGTTTATTTAGAGGTGAAGAACCAGTTTATTCCCTTTGGTGGTTCATTCCCCCCTTGTGGCAATGAGACTGACCCCAGCAGGAGAGGCTGGGAAAACAGGGTCTCTTCAGAACAAAGGGGACAGTAGCTGCCACATCCCCATCCCCCTTCACACCTTCAGATGCCGTGTTCTCTGGCCACCCCTGTTTTCGCTGGGGAGTAGCACACAGCAGGCACCCCATGACTGTTGTGGGGAAAGAGAAGAATGCTCTCACGGGTAGCAGTTATAAGACACTGGATGTCTTATATCTAGAATGAAAATAATTTTGCTCAAAGCCAGTAACCACATGTAAACGATTTCTGGGGTACCACATATTTCCAAAACAAAGACACAAGGAAATTATTTCGGTTCCTACATGTATTTTAAAGTTGAGTGCTGTGTAAGTGTCTTTAATTTTTAAGATAAAAAACCATTGTTTTAATGTTTATTATAGGGTCTTCTTCACTATGATTACTGCTGGACTTGTGATATATGGGCTAATAGAGCACTTACTGTAATGGTTACCAGTCACTTTTTTCCTCTATCTCCAGAGCCTGATTCACCGTAGGGCATCACCCAACTAGTTGTGGAATTAATGGTCGATAGAGAAATTCAGGAATTACCTGTGAGTCCATATTTGCTGATAGTCATTGCCACCAGTTTCCAGGGGTAATGGACACAGAGGCCTCAGTTTCTGTAGTTGGATGATGAGGATAATAATAGTACCTGCCTCGCGTGAAGCTCTTCGGACAACGTCTGGTGGAGAAAGCAGTCATTAAATAGTTTTTAGCATTGTGATCGTAAAAATATCAATTTATGTGCCAGATACTTACTGTCGTGCCTAGGTGCTCGACAATGAGTATTTCTAACCTTCAGGGTTAGGCAGTATCATCACCATTTCGTAGGTAGGAAAATAAGGTTTAATTATGAGATTTGTTTAGGCCGCACAGCTAGAGAATGACAGAGCCTTGATTTGAGTCAGTTATGTTGGGCCCCAAAGCTGTTGATCTTACACTTCTCTGAATTGAAAACCAACCCTTAGGAGTAAAGTAAACACACCTCCTAGTATATTTCCACTGTCAGGTATATATAGCAAAGGGGACTGGAGAACATACCGTCAGGGTTTGCACCGTGTCCGAATTTTGTGGCGCTCAGGGTGAAATCAAGGCCACCTGGCGGTCTGTCTCCTGGTCTGGAGGTATAGACACTTTGTCTGCCGGGTAGACCTAGAGCAAGGAGGTAGAGGAGGGAGGGGAGCAGACGGCCGCAGGGCACCACCGCCTTGTCTTCCTAGAGCCACCGTCCCTGCGTCCCCATAACACACTTCCTGTCCTTTCACTGCGCCTACCGTAAGCTGGCCCTTTTCACTGACAGCTGTTTCCATTCCTGTCTCGCTTACTAAAATAAAAGTGCCTTGGAGACTGGCATTATCTTGTCTCTAGTGAACACCAGGAATAACTGGCAGTCTCTCCAGGACTCGCCACAGTCCCGATGGATTGGCCTAAATTGGCTCGCCGCATTTTCTGTCCTGCAGACAGAGCTCAAGGGGTAACTGAGTATTGTCAAAGCTATTTGTAATCAGCAAATAGGAATTATTGGTAGTAGGGGATTATTTCTACCAGAAGTCAGTATTTCCTCTGGTTAAACTTACTCCCTTGCTCAAAAACTCCATTGCTCACCAGTTAAAGCCTGAACTCTTGCACTGCTGTTCCAAGCTGGCTGTGGCCTGGTGGCCGTTCTGGCCCATCACCCTCCCTGCACAGGAGCCACGCCAAGCTGCAAACCCATATTGCCTCAACTATGCCTTGAATCCCTGTTACCTTTGCTTCAAATGCCTTTATCTTTATTAAGTATTATATCCACCCCATCCTTTAAAGCCCATTCTAAGTACCATCTCCCCTGGCCAGAAGTAAGTGCTTTCTTCTTTCTTCTCAGACCCTCTGGCTTTCTCTGCGTCATCGGTCTTCATCTCACATGGTAATTATCTGTAAATGTGTCTCACCTCTTCTGTTTGGTTGGAAGTTCACTCTTTCAGCAGTTCTATGAGGAACCTGCTTATTCATCTTTAGGATTAGGTTAGGAAACTAATGTTAGTCCAGTAGAGTTAGGAAATGTGCCGTGTGCCATGCTGGATTCCGGCTGGCCAGCTCTACCCATTGCTGCCTCCTTGCAGCCCTCGGCACCCGGCACGTAAGCGTGTTCAGTGAGGGATGTGAGGTGCTCTTCTTTGCACACCCACTGACATTCAGTGCTGTGCCTTGAGATGCTCAGGAAATGCTGGATGGATACATTAATGAGGCCAAGACCTGCATGCCTTATTTCATCACAGTGTAGACAATTTGTAACACTAATACACGTTTTTATTTGCCTTACAGAGAAAAGCGCTGCTGATTAAAATACTGGTACAAAGTTATCACTTGGCATTTTGTGCATATTAAAAGAGCTACTTAAACTTATCTAAACATAGATTTATACATCACTGTTTGAAAAAGTAAAATATAAATAAAATAAAATTGGTAGTAATTCTCAAGTAAAAGAAAATGGAATTATATTCTTCCAATAACAAATATTTGTTTACTAATACCAAATTTATGTGTGCTATGTATGTTTCTTAACTTTCATAGTCTCTTTGGACTTATTTGGAGTGGTAATTAAGTTCACACATGTAGTATGAACACCCTTCCCACAAGTCAGTTGAAAAAGACGTCCATCAAACAGTGTCACTGAGCCCACAGCTCTGGCGTGACTGCCGCCTCCCAGTGCAGCTGTGATTGTAAGATGCTGTTAATTAAGATGCATCTCGGGGCGCCTGGGTGGCTCAGTCGTTAAGCATCTGCCTTCTGCCCAGGTCAGATCCCAGGGTCCTGGGATCGAGACCCGCATCGGGCTCCCTGCTCAGCAGGAAGCCTGCTTCTCCCACTACCATTCCCTCTGCTTGTGCTCCCTCTCTCGCTGTGTTTCTCTCTGTCAAATAAATAAAATCTTTAAAAAAAAAAAAAGATGCATCTCAATTTCAGAGATGTTAAGAATGTGGCAAAAAATATGCATCTGATAATTGATGACTTAAGTCTATGTATTTATTTCAGATTTCTTGTTTTAAAGGTTTTAAAAAGGGTAGCTTTCTTTTATTGTCTGTATGGTTTCAAAGACCGGGGGACTGATGAATTGTTCTCTTGATTGCTGCTCAGACCTCTCTTCTCTTCACTGTCGTGCCTTCTGGTGATTTCATTGCTCGTCAGCCCTTTCACCAAAACACAATGGTTGTAGGAGATGCTAGAGACTGAAGACGAAAATGCTTCGGCACACCACGCTTTGTGTTCAGTTTCATGTTTGCATTTCTGTGTAGTCTCTCGTTTTGAACGGGTTGGCTGTATGTGTTAAGACATAATGGAAATTTAAAAGGTAATGAACAGTGAATCTTGGAACACTGAAAAAATAAAATTAAAAAAAAGAAAATAATACCAAAAAAAAGAGTCTCTTACGCTTTTGTCTCCCTTTCATGGTCTACACCAGTAAATTTCCACCTGGAATCACTTTTTCTTGGTTTTCATGGTTTTTATCTTATTTTTTCTTCCCTTCCCCTATGTTCAACTATGCAGATGATGAATCACTTAATTTCGCACCTAAATACTAATAATACAGTGTATGTCAACTAAATTGAACTTAAATTAAAAAAAAAATGTCTCAGTAATATCTAGTTAATAGAACTAGTAAATGAACCCTTGTTTGCAGTTTTCAAAAGAATGCTGTTATTCAGGTATCTAGTTTTTAAGGTGCTATATTTAGTTAATATAAAGCTGTGACTTTGTGATAGTTGGCTTATTTATGACCAAGTCATGTCAATTAAAAAAGGTACTTAAATGCAATAAATAAACAAACAAATAAATAAATAAGATAAAAGGTAAGTAAATCCCTCACTGCTTTGGGTAGGAACATGTCCTGCCAGCTGCATTGCGACAGCATACTTGATCCTAAACCAAACTTCTCCCTTTTTTATGTAGATCTCGCTTGGGCTGCCAAATCTATTTGACAAAGGCTATGGACAATATGACAGTTCGAGTACCTGATGCTGTCGCTGATGCCAGACAAGCCGTGGATGTGGGCAAGAACTCCTAAGCTCTAATAAATTGGAATATTTTCACAAAATTTTACCTATTTTTATAATTATTATTTCTTAATGTAATTACCTGAGAACATGGGCGAAGGGGTTTATTATGATGATTAGCTTTGCCACTTTAATTGACCTTACATAACTACTGCATTTTATAGTTCTCAAAGTAGACAACCTTTATTTTGGTTAACTTACAAAAAGCCAATCAAATATTAGAAAATACTTAATATTATAGAACCTTACCTGTTTTACCTTATGTTTGTCTAGCAACTTTGGCAAGATATTTTCACCTAAATCTTCTGCCTAATTACATGTAAGTTAGGTTAAAAAAAGGTATTATTTTTCCCTGTTAGATGTGGGTGAAGGCAGAGATCAAACATGGTATGTCGAGAGCCATAGAACAAATTACAAAATATGTACTAGAACCCGTATCTTCTTACTACAAGCTATGTGTTCAGACTGAAAGTAGAGAAATTATGAGTATCTTATTAATAGCAATAATTAAATGGACAGAATTGATCGCTCAGTAAACCGCTTAATTTCAAAGACTATTACTGCCCTCGCAATAAAGATTTCAGAACTTTGATCCAGTGAAGAGTGTGTGGACTTCCTCGCAGCCGGGGGCTGGTTTCCGAGAGCCAGCACCCTTGGGGGAGCTCATGGGCCAGGCAGAAGCTGCATCCTGTCGGTGACTAGTTCTGGAAGTCACACAGCATCGCATCTGCCTCTTCTTTTCACGGGCAGTGGGGCCCTGAGTCTGGCCCGTCATTTGCAGAAAGGGTGTCAGAGAACTTGCAGACACGGTTTAAAGCCACCACGGTAACCATGACATTGAGGTTAGTTTCTGGCACATTACTGCCCGAGAACACTGGCCTTCTAACTAAGTGTTCTAAATGTTTCAAGAGGGGCTGGATTTCGCTCTTACATTGCATTTTGAAAGATTCTTGTGTCTTCTTTATTATGATGGCTCACTGGTTTTCTTCCATAACGCCCAACAGTTTTCTTCCTGACAGTTGGTTAAAATCAGAGAGAATAATGGTGGGTTCCATTTCAATGCCGTGTAATTTTAGTTAACATTTCTCTGCATTTTGCCATCAAGACAGGCAGCTTCCTTTGGCATAATAGTATGTATAATTGTTGGTTACATGCTAACACTTAATATTGTATTTGGTTTTCACAAATAAAACCAACCTGTAATTATATACGTAATTCAGAACTGCTGAATTAGTTTTTCAAGTGAACGATTCTAAGAATTTTGAAAACCTTTTGCCTAACTTTCACTGTGAAAATATTGTCTAATTGTTGTCTTACAGGACAGCTTTCTTATTTTCTTTATAACTATTTAAATATCATGGTGATCTGTGTGGTTTCTATCATAGGCATTTAGCATTTATCAGAACAATTACATTTCACTTAAAAAATTGTTTTCTGACGGGAACTTAGATTCATTATATGTTTTCCCATCTTTTTATTCTTTTTTTTACAACTCCTTTAATTGCTTCTCCTGCTCTTAAACTCCCTGAAATTTTGTGGCAAACCACATTTTGGGTCAGAATTTGTTAGATGGATTTCTTATTTATAGGCTAACTTATCACTCTACAGAAACTAGAAATAATGTGTTTTGTGTACATTTCTAAAAATAGTACATGAAACTTTATTCTAAGTGTAAACTATTCAAAGGTATTCAGACAGACGTTACACACAAACTTTGTTTCCCACTAGAGAAGAATTTAAGAATAGAAATAGGATCTTGGTTAAGTAACAACAGGATTCCTTTCATGTGTCAACACATCGCATGATATCAAGTTGTTTTTATCAGATTTTCTTTTGTTTATAAGTTTCGAGAAACTTAAAAATTAGAAAATCAGGGGCGCCTGGGTGGCTCAGTCGTTAAGCGTCTGCCTTCGGCCCAGGTCAGATCCCAGGGACCTGGGATCGAGCCCCGCATCGGGCTCTCTGCTCTGCAGGAGGCCTGCTTCTCCCGCTACTATTCCCTCTGCTTGTGTTCCCTCTCTCGCTGTGTTTCTCTCTGTCAAATAAATAAAATCTTTAAAAAAAAAAAAAAAAATTAGAAAATCAGCTGGAAGGAGGAAGACACGAGCACTTGCAGACACAGAGTGGTTATTACAGAACAGAAACAGGGGGTTAAAAGATCATTTAAATCTACCAGAGGCCATTGAGGAGCGAAGTGGTTGGGAAAGATCTCTGTAGTGAGAGGCGTTGCTTCTGCAGAATCTTAGTAAGGAATCATCTAATCATTGCCCTCATTTCTCTTTCCCCCCGACTCGCATCCGAATGTCTTAGCATCTGGATGTAGTATTTGTCTTTTAATTTTTAGACTTGATTTGATGTTACCAAGTTAAGCAGGGCCTTCGCGCCTTTCTGCTTCCCTCTGTCTACAAGCCGTTGCTGAAACCATGGCCCCTCGGCTTGATTCACCCACGAGTCTACCCCCCCATTATCTGCCCAAGGCCTCTGCCTCAGGCTGCCCTTTCTCGCATTTCCTACATATGGCATCAGATAGCCTTCCTACATGCAGCACTTACTACATTTGTCCCCTGGTGAGACAAAGCTTCTTAAGAATAGGGACTGGGTTGTGTTCAGCTTTGTAACTGCAGGGTCTATCGCGGTATTTGTCCCACACTAGGTATGTAATAAATACTTGAGTCAAACAAAACCTGGTCTCACAAGGAATGTGCTTCCAGTATCTTCCTCTGTGGCCGTCCCCTGTTACGGATGACACCTCCGGAGTTCCATGTGGGCCTGTATACTCCAACTTAGTAGAAATCAGGGCACACCAATTTGCCTGAGATCCGATAATTTCCACTGTATTAAAAAGGATTGTTCAACTTGTTATCTTTTTTAAACATACCTTGAATGAAAAAGCTTTTGAATGAGCTAAAGTCAGGTTGCTCTGCTGGTCTTGGATCTTATAGATGGGTAGTTCCTGAAATACAAGTGCTGAGACCCTAGAGGTGGCACATGGCCTCCGTTCCCTTGAGTCATGTGACACCGTCAGGACGAAGCCTCCAGATGGGAGTGTGTGCCATCACGTATTTCAGAAGGCCTCAGTGATTTCCCATCAATGTTAGGCTTCCCGTTGGTCCTAAATGAGGATTCCTTAAGGCAGTGAAAAAGGGATAGGTAGTTAGTTCCCAGACTGTTTTCCCAAACCAAGCAAACCAAAGACTGAGAAAAATTGAGAAACACACTCTTCTTAATATTTTTATTTTAATGTCCTATCTTTAATATCTTGACTGAACCCCGAAGACCGAGTGTGCCTCAGAGAGATAGCAAGGTAGCTCTCCTTTGCAGTGAGGGAAAAGCATGGGGTTTACTGTTTGAAGACCTGGGTACTGTTTAAAAAACTATCTAAAACTTGAAAATAAAGCAAAAGATTACTACTGCAGGTCACTTTAAAGTGGCACTTGGAGGATTGTCTAACTGGGCACCAAGGATCACCTGATGTTCTAAGACGGGCCATTCGCAAACTATGTCCTGTAGGTTATCAAGCCCACCCCGTTTTATGTCACCAAGCCTTATTGGAATGCAGCCTTGCTCATCTGCTGCGTACTGCCTGTGGCTGCTTTCATCTGACAGTGGCAGAGTTGAGTAGATGACGTATAGCACCTAAAATATTTGTTGTCTGGCCTTATACAGAAAAAGTTTGCTGACCCTGGCTCCAGAAGGTAACTTTGACTTAGTACTTATTACCGATTAGGACCCAGTCCTAATCCAGAGTTAGGCTTTTTTTTTTAAAGGTTTATTTGTTTGAGAGAGAAAGAGAGTGCACACGTGCATGTAAGCAGGGCAGAGAGGTAAAGGGAGGGGGAGAGAAGGAGGCTCCCAGCTCAGCAGGGAGCAGTCTGACGACTCTGAGATCATGACCTGAGCTGAAATCGGGAGCCATCCCGGTGCCCCTAAAGTTAGATGTTAAGTAACTTAGAGAACATTGTTAAGTTGCAAAGGTTTGAGTTTTTGTTTGTTTGTTTTTGGTAGAAAAGGTAACTGAGAGTTATGGTGTCTCACCTTGTAGGGCCTCATCCTGTCCTCCAGCTACCTGAGCAGTCTCCTCCAGCACTTTCCCACTGCGTGTATGTGTGCGTGTATTAGTTTCTCATGTCCTTCTTTGAACCAGCTTTGTCATTCTGCTGGTCCCCTCATTAATGAGTTAAATAAATCTTTGACGTGTGCTCACCATGTATTTGTACGAGAATCCTTTATAATTCATAGAAAATGATAACGATTTTATTATAAAATTATATAATACCAAGACCTCTTGAGGCCTGCCTGTGCCTCCTCATGCGTGTCCCATCTTGAGGCAGTCAAGCCTCTGGTTACGTAGCTGGTAATAGAGAATTATGCCCAGTACCTCAGCAAACTACTCTCTCGCCCATTGTAATAATATTCATTGGATAATGTCTTGTAGTTTCTTAAATTAAAAGATGATAAAAGGTGATGTGTGTAAACATTTTTAACTGCGTGGAGTGTAAAGTGTTAGTGTAAAGAACGGTAAAACTGTGATTGTTGATTATCACTTCCTGACAAGTCTCGACTGTAGGTAATAATGGAGCAGAACTGGAATTCTTATTCTGTAGGAATGTAGGAATGGCAGACCGGGGCTCGATTCTTTGACTTTCCCATTTAGAAGAGTTATTTGTAAAAAGTAGCCATATACAGGGATTAATCTTAAGCCTAGCTACCCGTCTGATGAATGCGCTCACATGGAAGTGCTTTATTATAATCTTTTACGTTAGAGAAATAGTCCATTGCTAAGTCCTTGAGAAGTAGCGATGAGTTGGAAATTTCTAGCCCGTAATAACCACAAACGGAAGCAGACGGCAATGGAGCTATGAATGTGGGCTGGAAATAACTCATTGCCTTATTACTGAAAGAAAAAATAAGGAGCAGTTCTCATAAAAGTAAAAGAAGGAAGGTACCTGTCGCTGAAAATGGAAATATAAATTGTTTACCTTTTAGAGCAACATCAGTTCTTTGAAACCACACAGCTCCTTGTAATACTCCAAAACACTGCCACACAGAAACGCGTTCTGAAGGGGAGAATGGCACTCTACCACGATCAGCTCACCCATCTCCTGCTAAATGGAGATGGACACAGGAGTTTAGATATATTAATCAAGCTCAGAAAAAAAATTTTTTACATATTTTTTTGGCAGCTCAATCTTATTTTTTTCAACGATCGTTGGCTATATTTTGCATGAGAGATAAACCATTTCTTCAGCACGAGAGAAAACATCTTGAAGAAAGTTTTAATAATCCCACAAGGGTTCCATTTAACATAATTCTGCTATGGGGAAATGGCATGCTCTGGCTGCTCAGTTTGGGGCTGTGTCCTGTACAACCAGGTGAAATCGCCAAAAGGGTTCCTCCATTTACAGGAATTTCAGCTGACGTGGTCCACCTATGATCAGATTCGAATTACAAAAGCAAAAGTGAGCAGGGGCTCATGAGACGGGAAAGTCCCGGGTTAGAGCTTTGGATTAATAAACATAATTGTGTTAAATGAGTCACTAAACTAAAGAAAAGCAGATAGGTTCTATACCATCAAGAGCTTCCAAGGCTAGAGTATTAGGTTCTAGCTCTTATCAGGATGATGAGGAGACAAACTTTCAAGTGTTTTTAAGTCTTCGTTAACTTTTGCCAGACAGCTGAACTCTGCAGAAGGGCAAGATGATTATTTCTTTTGAGAAGGCTGCCAAATATCATGAAACTAAAAATCAAGTGCTCAAGTACCCAGCGGGCGGTGGGCATGCTTTGACCTGGCGCCCGCCTCTCCCAGCTTCTGCCTGTGTTCCTGCATGGAGCACACTCAGTGACCAGACCTTTAGAGCACAGAGGTTCCTTCTACTGTGAAGGGCAAAGAGAGCGTGGCCCTAAAGAGCAGACTTTCCTGGCTTTCTCTTACTCTACCAGCAGCTAAAGCATTCGTCTGACTGTTGTACCAGCTTTCGGCCAACCAGCTGGTTGCACTTGTGTGGGAATCACGCACAGCCTTGGAGCTCTGCCGGAGCCCCTGTGAAACCCTGTCCTTGGGGGGTGGAGCCTCACCTTGATGTGGTTCATGTGCACGCCTCAAAACACCCATCCTTCAGCCCAGGATACACGCCAAGCACTAGGATAACAGAGCTCACCACAAGGCATTAGATTATGAAACCACCTGTTGGTGCTCGTGTGTGTCTCCATTATTACACAACAGTTTTTATGCTGCAAGTCCAACTCTGTGAACCCATGAGTCTTCCAAACCAAAAGTTGTTTGGAGAGAGAGCAAAGGAAAAGCTAAACAGGAAATAAGTAAGCCAACAGTCATCACCTAATGCAACTGCACAGAAAGGCTGAAAAATATTTTAAGTGTTTTCAAAATGTTTGTAGATATCAAAGAGCCAAACCATCTGGGTGAAACATTCCATTACTCTTCACTTTTTTGTAGTTTGGAACTAGAAAAAGCTCACCCCTTGCCCAAGGTAACATACTTTGCACTTAACACCTCATTCAAAACTTCCAAGCATGTTAAGTTCTAATTAGTAATAAAATTTAGAAGTGCGTGGCTATTAATGATTTTCTTTTAAACACTTGTCCCCGAGGCTTGAAAAGGAGAGGGAGTCTCCCTACCGGACTCACAGGGCCTGCCAAGATGTTAATTCTGTTCTAGCTCCTCCCCTCTGCCCCTCCCCTCCCCCTTTCAGGTCTTTGCATTTTTACACTTAACCCAGCTCCTTCACGCCTTGTGGCCTTGAAGGAGCCTTGTGGCCTTGAAGGAGCTGGGTAATAGGAAGCAGAATTCTGATTCTCAGGGGTGCTCTGCCTCCCCCCACTCCTCAGCTGAAACTGCCCTTTCCTCTGTCTGTCCCTTTTTGTCGTACCTGTTATGTCCTTCTTCTCCAAGACGCCTTCCACATCCAGCCAAATACTAGCACTGAGTAATTAACAGGAGAGAGTTTATTCATGGAACTTGTTAGTCTTGAAAGAATTTGCTAATTCAGTCATCTGATAAAGCCAGACTGGAGATGAGGGGCTATGGTTTTGGACAAGGAATGCTTCTGGTCACCTAGAAAGCCCCATGTAGGGACTGGCATATGAAAACATGTCCGGTCCAGGGGAAGCAGGAGTCTAGGGTAGGGGGTGGGCAGCAGCTGCTATTTCTCTCTAGCCACTTGTTGCCAAATAGGAAGACAGGATAGTATCTTCAGATTTTTTTTTTCCTCAAGAGAAGCTGGGACCCACATTTTTATGTGAAATCTTCTGATTGTTATATGTTTGCAAGGATTTTAAGTTCGGTTTGTTAATCATGTTATATGGGATGAATAAAACAGCCATGAGCAGGAAGAGTGGATTCTCATCTCACAACCTCTGGTCTGGAGAACCCAAGAAGTGGGCTGGCTGAGTCCTAGATGATTAGCACTTTATACTTAGGAGGCTCAGACATGTCCATATGGGTCTCCTTCAGTGAAATGGATGTTCAAGTTACTTCAAAATGCATTCATCTGCTAAGGGATTCTCTGGGCTTTGGAGGCTGGCCAGACCTGGGGTGAATCTGTAAGCTGACCACGGACTGGAGTAGATGGCCCAGCCTCTCTCGGGTGTCTGACTGATTTTAAGATGGCCTCCAGGCTGCAAGGCTTCCCGAAGGGTCTGCATCCTCCTGTCCCCAAGTGGAAAGGGCCTGGAGTGTCATCCAAGATCTCACCAAATCTTGCTTTAATAGTTATAAGAAACTTTTAACAAGCCTGGATTAGAACCATCCTCCATTAGGATGATCAATCTGAAAACAAATGGATCATTTCACATTCCACAAAGGAAGTCTAGGCCCCTTCCTACAGCAAGAAGAGATCCTGAGATCCTGGTCTAGTAACACAAAAACCCTTGTGGTTCCCTGGATACATCAAGCAGTTTTGTAACTCAGCATTTCCTTAGCCTGACCCCTGAAGCATGCTCCTGCCTCTTCTTGGCTTGGCTACTCTTGATCCTCTTGTAGACCTGTCTGGGAAGTGCTCTCTGAACTCCCGGCGGGGGCCCCCAAGAGATGGTTCCCTCTTAGCATTTACCATGTTAGAGCATACTGAGATTGGCTGGTGGCTTTTGTCTCTGCCCAGTATGCTGTAAGTGTGTCCTGTGGACCGTCCTGCCCAGAGCATGGTGCCTGACACATACTAGTCAGTCAGTAGATACTTGTACTGAAATGTTGGAAAGCAGGTGTCTTTGTGCTCAGGGTCCAAGCCATGTGAACACACACACGTGCAGTGGACATACATTCCAAACTCAGGAAGGAGTAAGAGAGTGTTTAAAGGGGCCCCAGTATTATTACTTGTCCCTCATCTATGAATAGATGAATGAAAACTCGACCATTCTCTTACACCATACACAAAGATAAACTTGAAATGGATAAAAGACCTCAATGTGAGGTAGGAATCTTATCAAATTCTAGAGGAAATCATAGGCAGTAACCTCTCCGACATCGGCCACTGCAACTTCTTTCCAGACATGTCTCCAAAGGCAAAGGAAACAAAAGCGAAAATGAACTTTTGGGACTTCATCAAGATAAAAAGCTTCTGCCCAGCAAAGGAAACAGTCAACAAAACAAACAGGCAGCCCACGGAATGGGAGAAGATATTCGCAAATGACACTACAGACCGAGGTCTGATATCTAAGATCTATAAAGAACTCCTCAAACTCAAAACTCAAAAAACAGATAATCATGTCAAGAAATGGGCAGAAGACATGGACAGACACTTCTCCAAAGCAGACATACAAATGGCTAACAGATACATTAAAAAATGTTCATCATCATTAGCCATCAGGGAGACTCAAATCAAAACCACATTGAGATACCACCTTACACCAGTTAGAATGGCCAAAATCAACAAGACAGTAAACAACAAATGTTGGAGAGGATGTGGAGAAAGGGGAACCCTTTTCCACTGTTGGTGGGAATGCAAGCTGGTGCAGCCACTTTGGAAAACTGTGGAGATTCCTTAAGAAATTAAAAATAGAGCTACCCTATGACCCTGCCATTGCACTACTGGGTATCTACCCCAAAGATACAGATGTAGTGCAAAGAAGGGCCACATGTACCCCAATGTTCATAGCAGCAATGGCCACAATCGCCAAACTGTGGAAAGAACCAAAATGTCCTTCAACAGACGAATGGATACAGAAGATATGATCCATATATACAATGGAATATTATGCCTCCATCAGAAAGGATGAATACCCAACTTTTGTATCAACATGGACAGGACTGGAAGAGATTATGCAGAGTGAAATAAGTCAAGCAGAGAGAGTCAATTATCATATGGTTTCACTTACTTGTGGAGCATAAGGAATAACATGGAGGACATTGTGAGAAGGAAAGGAAGGGTAAATTGGGGGAAATCGGAGGGGGAGATGAAACATGAAAGACTGTGGACTCTGAGAAGCAAACTGAGGGTTTTGGAAGGGAGGAGGGTGGGGGGATGGATGAGCCTGGTGTTGGGTATCAAGGACGGCACAGATTGCATGGAGCACTGGGTGTGGTTCATAAAGAATATTGGAACACTGAAAAAATAAAATTAAAAAAACAAATAAAAAAAAAAACCATTACTTGTTCCTGGTTTGGACATGTTTTTTTGTTTTTTTTTTTTGTCTTGGAGTCCTTTAAATGTGTTTCATGGTTCCTTACAGTTTTTTCTTGTTTTTTGTTTGTTTGCTTGTTTTGTCTTTGTTTTTGTTTTGTTTTTCATACTTTGGAAGGGCAGAGACTTCTGATCTAATAAAGTGTGTGACCGTGGAAGAGGAAGGGAGGAAGGTAATATCCACCTATTTATTTAACAAATTTTCATTGAGCATCTACTAGGTACTAGCAAAGACAAAACAAAACAATTAAATCGCTGTCCTTACATTTTACTTTCCAGTGAAGAAATGGAAAACACATGAAAGTATAGGGTATTTTTAATGGTAAGTGCTGTGGAGAGCCATAACACAGAGAAGAGGGATAAAGGTGCTGAGTGGGGCAGAGCGAGGAGTAAGGACCCGATTTTTTTTTTTTTTTTTTAGGATTTTATTTATTTATTTGACAGAGGGTGAGAGAGAGCACGAGCAAGGAGAGAGACAGAGGGAGAAGCAGGCTCCCTGCTGAGCAGGGGCTTGGAAGAAACGGTAAATTGGGGACCCTGAGAACATGACCTGAGTCAAAGACAGAGGCTTAACCAACTGAGTGACCCGTCGAGGTGCCCCAAAGACCTGATTTTAAATAGGGTGGTTTCTGAGGTGAAACACGCCAGGGTAGACAAGGCCTAGGGAATGGGCAGAGGCCAGGGGAGGCCTAGGAGGGCGGTCAGGAAGGTCAATGAGTGAAGAAGGGAGTTTCTAGGTGGTGCAGGGCCTGTGGAAGCTGCTGGAGGGTCTTGAGATGGACAGTTCTGACTTACCTACAAAATGCCCAGCACTGTGCTAGGTGTTCCCATAAGTGACCTCATTTAATCTTGTACAGTACCCTGCAAGGTGTGGTATTCTCATCAGTTTGTGGGTGTGGACTTAGACGACCTTCTCCAAGGTCAAATAAGCAAGCAGTAAGTTGGAGAGCCAGGAAGATTTAACCTCTGTAAACCCTGCCTTCATCCTCTCTAAGGTAGGGATGCCTATAAACCCACAACTACACAACTATTGTGCAACTCTAAAGATAATGTATGTAATAAAACTCAATAAATGTTCATTTCCTTCTTTGTCCCAAGGTCACACACACAATTAAGAGTAAAGGGGACACTGGGGGTGCCTGAGTGGCTCTGTCGGGTTAGCATACCACTCTTGGTTTGGGCTCAGGTCATGATCTCGTGGTTGTGAGACTGAGCCTCCACATGGGGCTCCATGCTCAGCACGGAGTCTGCTTGAGGTTCTTTCCCTCTGCCCCTCCCCGCACTCATGTGCCCCCCTCCCCACCCCGTCTCAAATACATAAATAAATCTAAAAAGAAGGCAACACTAGGTAGGAGAGCTTCACCTAGCAGCACATCCTTGCACTTACCAGATCCTTTTCTCTCCTTTTCTCCCTCCTGTCTCTGGGTTCAGTTTCCTTATCTTCATACTGAGCCTGCTGGACTGCTCTCTAAGGCAATTTCCAGTTAGAAAGTTCCTTATTGGTTCTACTCTGTCTTAGACATTTGTCTTTTTTTTTTTTTAATTTTATTTATTTTTTTCAGTGTTACAAGATTCATTGTTTTGCACTACACCCAGTGCTCCATTCATTGTTTTGCACTACACCCAGTGCTCCATGCAGTATGTGCCCTCCTCAGTACCCACCACCAGGCTTGCCCAACCCCCACCCCCCTCCCCTCCAAAACCCTCAGTTTGTTGCTCATAGTCCACAGTCTCTCATGGTTCATCTTCCCCTCTGGTTCCCCCCCATTCGCCCCTCCCTTCCTTCTTATAATGCCCTCCATGTTTTTCTTTATGCTCAGCACGTAAGTGGGACCATAAGGTAATTGGTTCTCTCTGCTTG
>CM053613.1:84696354-84741637 GCA_028646535.1 Procyon lotor | reverse complement strand
AATTGTGGCCATTGCTGCTATGAACATTGAGGTACATGTGGCCCTTCTTTGTAATGCATCTGCTTCCTTGGGGTAAATACCCAGTAGTGCGATGGCAGGGTCATAGGGTAGCTCTATTTTTAATTTCTTGAGGAATCTCCACACTGGTTTCCAAAGTGGCTGCACCAGCTTGCAATCCCACCAACAGTGTAAGAGGGTGCCCCTTTCTCCACATCCTCTCCAACATTTGTTGTTTACTGTCTTGTTGATTTTGGCCATTCTAACTGGTGTAAGGTGGTATCTCAGTGTGGTTTTGATTTGAATCTCCCTGATGGCTAAAGATGATGAACATTTTTTCATGAGACATTTGTCTTAATGGCCCACAGCAGGTTGTACACATGCAGGGTGTGGGGGGGTGTTTCCTCAATGCCCAATGGGTGATTTCGGAGGTTAAATGCTACTGTCACATTCAAGTTTGAAGGGGTCAGCGGTCTTGCCAAAGGGGCACGGTACAGTGAGTACATCAGGGAAGGTCCTGGAGTTTCTGAAGATGAATTTCAAATACAAAACGTCACAGCTTCCCAAGCGATGCTGGAGTGATCCTGCCTCAAGTAAGTCAGCCTTATTACTTTATAATTACCTTCTGACCTTTACTGACTCTGACAGTTGTGAATCTTTTAAAAAAGGATTCAAGAATATTACCATTATGCAGTTGCTTAGAAACAGGGCCTAAAATACATCTGGCTTTAATAGAAGAGCTAAAATGAGTTTTCATTTTTTGGCATTGTCTCTCTTTCTCTTTTCCCTCCCCGCTCCTCCCCCCACCCCCACCCCCTTTTTTTGTATCAACCACGAATTGCAGTCAAATTCCCCTCTAATCCTTCCTGAACTGTCCGAGGCCAAAATACTTAACAGAAGGAGCATTTTTCCATCACTGGGAGCTTTAGCAACACTGACTTGGCATTCTGAACCCTCAGCCCTAGCCCATGTACCTGCGGCCTGTATAGAATCTTCGTTGTCAAATCCCTCCCCACTCTCCCTGAGGAGGCTTTTGCCCACACTCCTGGGAATGCTGGGAGGAGGCCGTTTTCTTCTCTGCTTTGTGCGACTGCAGGTTGCCAAATGGCTGCAAACAAGTTTCTGACCCATACAAGTTTCTGTTCACCCCTCCCCGCCTCCAGACTCATCCTCCTCCTACCCGCTCATACCTGCACTGGGCAGGGTAGGGCTGGCGCGCATCACAAGCACAAGTAAATTCAGGAACCTGTTTTCCTGTAACCTCAGGAAAAGGAAAAAATAAAACGTGAGCAAGAAGGAGACACAGAACGTAGTCCCTTTTTCCCTTTGTCCAACCTCACCTCCAGGCTATTTTTCTTTAAATTTGCCTGATCCTGAGACCCACCTGAGGGCTTGTGAAGGCGAGTTATTCAAAGGCTCTCCTCCGGAGACCGAGACTGAGGCAGTAGGCCTGGTGGAGGACTTGGAAAGCAGCTTCTAGCCGTCACCCTGGGTGATTTTTATCAGGAAGATTTAGGAAACACACAGGCCAGCGGGGCAGAGCCTGGGCACCTCAGGACTGCAGACGAAGCTTTCTGTGACCTTGCTGCGGACTCCGCCATTTCTTGCTCACACGTCTGGCTCCAGATGTACCCGCCCCCCGCCATGCACCACCCCGCTGCACGACCCTAGGCCTTGCGTGTGCCTGCTGCACACAAGCCAACAGACCTCACGTCCTTGTCACCAGGCTTCCTGTGCCTGAAGACTCAGTTCAGGTTTCCCTGCGTTGGTTTCTGAAGTGCCTGCCCTGGCTTCTACCGCAGGAATAGCACCTACCAAAATGTCTCACGGTTCCTGGCTCGCCTGCCACTATCCCACGTCCCGCTTTCTCTAGCTCACCGCTACCTCGGACTCCTGACTTGAATGGGAGGGACCATGCATGGTGCACATTCATGAGTGCCCTGGTCGAGACTCCTGCCAGAGAGCCAGGCACATGGTGGGTGCTCCCTAACTCTTTGTCGATTAGCCTCTGTCTGTGTCTGGAATCTTCTGGATGGCCAGGTCTTTCACCCCTGCAACCCTAGTGCCTCATTCTGTGCCCAACATTCGAATGTCAGGTGACTAAATTATTGAGAAACTTTACTTTATAACCAGGTATGGGTCCACTCCGGGCTCTTAGAGGAGGGGGCATTAAGCAGATGCAACTTTGCAAGGGAAAAAAGGGGCCAAGTAGTGGTTAACCACAGAAACATGTAAAAGGGTAGAGGGGAAAGAGACATCCAGAAGGAGGAGAGAGGCTAAGAGCACGGGCTTTGGGAGGAGGTAGGTGTGATTTGGAGACCCAGCTCTCCTGCTTCTTAGATGTGTGACCTCAAGTAAGTGACTAAGCTCTCTGAGCATCACATCCTCAAGTGCAAAGTGGGGATAATGGCAACTGTTTATTGAGCGTTTACTATATGCTGAGCACTTTGCACCCACAGCTTGTTGGAGCAAGACAGCCCTCCCATAAGAATAACCCAGTTTCCACAAATAGCAGCTCCTAGTGATCCCTGCTTCCCCTATCACCCCAACCCCTGCCCTCCCCCCTCCCCGCGCCCCACCCCCGGCTTCTTGTGGAGCAAACCCCAGATTAGAATATCACTTCATCTGTCAATATATTTCATAAGGTTTTGGCAGCTTAGCACCTGCACTTATTCTAATAAGTACACAAAAATTGGTTCTGGAAAGAACCACGG
Source organism: Procyon lotor (assembly GCA_028646535.1). Lineage (NCBI taxonomy): Eukaryota > Metazoa > Chordata > Mammalia > Carnivora > Procyonidae > Procyon > Procyon lotor. The sequence goes on along the minus strand of CM053613.1, from coordinate 84,738,926 downwards.
TGGAACGCCTTGCCTATTGTTGCCATTCTTGTCTTTCAACTTCTGAACCACCTTTCTCAGCCCACCGATGAGCTGATCCCCTGCTCAGCAGGTGGCCCTGGGGTGGGACAGTGAGGGGAGGTCCCCTGGTCACCACCTGGGAAGGCTGGGCCAGTGGACAGCGTAATAGGAAATTCCCCCACCTTGGCCTTGTGCAGATCAGCTGGCCTGCGATGAGGACGCAGGCCAGAGCCAGGCCCGGCTCTCCCTCAACACGCTGGCCGCCGGGCCCACACTGTCCTCGTGCCACCCAGCCACCGTTGCTTAGCAGAAAGCAGTGTGCTCTTCTGGGCACTGTTCTGACACCACCGAGACCCCTTTAGAACCGGTCTCCTTTAGCAGTCGTGAACTTTGGCAGCTAGACAGAACCGCAAAGCCATCCCGACTGAATTGTTGTTTGGTTTTGTGACATCAGGCTATCGTTTTGGCTAACCTCTCAAAAGTTAGCCAAGCTTTGCATCCTAAATCTGAAAGGATTCCAAAATACCTGAGCTCTAAGGTGAGCAGACTACTGTCCTGAGTATTTTTCCTTCTTTTCGACACGGATGCCTTTGCCATGCTGAGACTAATGTGCTGTTTCAGAGTTCCTTTTCTTCTTTTCTCCCACAGCTCATGTTGCTACCTAAGCAATTGGTTCTAAATAGATTGGGTCACTGCTGCTCCAAAAAGAGAGCAATCCTTGTATAAAAGGAAATATAGTCAGGCTGCGACTTCCATATTCTCTCTGTAGATGAATATTGGTTCCTCTTGAAGAGGACTCCGACCCTGATGGAGTCTCCTGACGTACTCTTTGGGATGGCTGTGAGGCATATCTACGTAAGCTCGGAGCCAGGGAGAGCGTCACTTATTTACTTATTTTTGGTAGCATTGCTGATATCCCTAGCACACTGTAATCTCTGAGGGAGACTGTATTATGTAACCTGCTTCACATAAACACCACCTCCGGTTTTTCTGCTGCGGGAAGGCTGCTCTCTCCTCCTGGGTAGTGAGCTCGAGATTGTCCCTGGTGAACCGGCAGGCGCCACACTTTCTATGGCAGAAAGGTTTTGATGTCACCCCTTGGCGTGAATGGGAAACCAGAATGCCTGCTTATCTGGGCCGTGCCTGAGGACTAGCGGAGGTTTCTACTCCACCATATCTGCACCCCAGAGCATGAGGAACAAGGATAAAGTTCTCACTTAGAGGGACTGCTGAAACTCCTGTTTCTTTTTTTTTTTCCCCCTCAAAGATTTTATTTATTTGAGAGAGAGAGAGAGAGAGAGAGAGAGAATGAGAGGGAGAGGGCATGAGCAGGGGAGAGGCAGCAGGAGAGGGAGGGGCAGACTCCCCGCTGAGCAGGGAGCCCCACTTGGGACTCCATCCCAGGACCCCTGAGCTGAAGGCAGACGCCTAACCAACTGAGCCACCCAGGTGCCCCTGAGGTACCTATTCGAAGACATCATTAACCTACTTGTGGAAAGGCCGCTTCTACTACCTCTGGCTAGAGTTGTCCGGGTGGTGTCTGTGACCTCAGGGTCACTTTTAGTTCAGGAAAATCTAAAGCAAAAAGGTGGCCCTGGTGGCTCCCTCCAGTTTAGTTAGCAGGACTCACGGGCTTCTCACTCGCCTTAGGAATCTGGACTACATTGACATAAATCAACAGCAGCTGCCCTAATAGACAGACTGTAAACCTCAATGACTTACACAAAAATGCTTCTTTCCCAGTTCCATGAAGCACAGTGTGGGTCTGGCTGCCCCAGAAGAGGGAGGAGGAACCTGGCTCATCCTCCATTGGCCCGAATCAGTTGCATGACCCCGACCTATCTTCAAGGGAGGCTGGGAAACAAATATTGGGTGAGCACTGGTTTTTTTCCTGTCACACTGACTATCTAATTCCATGATTTTCTGTTTTCCGGCAAGTCACTGACATAAAGTTGAATAAGTTAAAGTCAGGACAACAGCCCTAAATACACCATGAAGTACCTTCCTTCATGCTTTTTGGTTCAGAAAGTACCACGGTCCGCACTCCAAATATCCAGCCCCACTGTGGACTGCAGGTGAGGTTCTGGACCCTGGCAGGGGCACGGCCAGGGAATGCCAGGGCACTGGTTCTAAAGAGACGCTATTCTGCACCAGACTCAGGGCAAGAAGAAAGCTGTCCTTTGAAAACCATTCCTAGAAGAAAGGGACTAAACTGAAGATAGGCTAGGATACTTCTCTTCTTGGTGGCCAATGTGTGTATAGGCTCATTTTGCTCCTCTCTTGAGGTGGGGTTCCAATGCCTCACTGAAGGATGCATTTTGTCATTCTGTGGCTCAGTTCCTAATGGACACAAGGAAGGCAGTAGCTATAGAAGTTCCTCACAAAGCAAAGCAACTACCAAAAATAAAATAGAATTCTTGTCCTACGAACGATCTTTACCCTGACTGAGATTAAGGCTGGCCACATAAAAAAGTGCAGACAGGGAGAAATTTAGCAACTGTCAGAAGTCCAACAGTCTTCTCTACAGCTTGAGGAGGAAGTAGAGACAGGTGAGTTTCCTATCTGGTGCGTCTCTGTGTGAATGATAAGTGAGAGGAGTGTACCCTCCAAGGGCATACCATTATCTTGGAGGGATGATGCTTGGGGGGATGCAAGATTTTTATATCAATCGATGTATCAGAAAGGGACCTAAATTTAAAAAGAAGTGGTCCCTGGGTGGCCCAGTAAGTTAAGCATCTGACTTGATTTTTGGCTCAGGTCATGATCTTAGGGTCATGAGATCAGGCTCCACATCAGAGAACCTGCTTAAGGTTCTCTTTCCCTCTATCTCTGCCCCTTCCTCAGCTCATGCTCTCCCTCTCTCTAAAGCAAATAAATAAATAGAAGAAAAGAAAAGTGGGAGGAGGAAAAAAGACAAACACTTCCACAACTTCATAGTTAGCTAGCTTTCAAACCTGAGTATGATTATAAGAAGTGCACGTGTATCACTACTTGCTAGGAAACTGAGTTGCGATCCAATGCTATAAAGCCTCGTATCATGTGGAGCAGAGGTGAACAGATTTTTCTAAAGTGTGGTGTCTAGACTTTACTCACTTTTATCATTCCAGATCTGAGGTTGACATGGTGAGGGGGGCTTTCTTTCTCCTGGAAGAGGTTTTTAGTCTATGACCTCAATGTCACCAGAAGCTTTCTGGCCCTTGGGATCTAGGTCATATCCTTTTGGAACAGGATGATATACTCACACAACATAATAACTTTTGTTTTGCTGCCTGTGGAGGTCCACTGAAAAACTTCTACCAGTTCTTAGGGACTCACCTTCCCATACCTTTTGGCTCTATGCACGTTGCTTTGTCCCTTACCAGGTTGATCAAATATGAAACTTGGCCCTTTCAACAGTTTCCAAACATACACACACACATACACACACATACGCACATCACAAAACATTCATGAACATATAATTATATATGCATATATGCATATAACTCAATAAAGCATATAACTTTAAGACTTTACTGAAAAACTGGGTCCTGAAGGGAAGGCACACCAATAACAATTAAAAATCTGTTTTGTGGAGAGATATACACCATATTGTTAAAATACCAATCCTCTCTAAATTGATCTATGGGTTCAACACGCTGCTAGTCAAAATTCTAGGAGGCTTGGGCTTTTATTGTTTGTTTTGTAGAAATTCACGAAAGCTGATTCTAACATCACATGAAAGCGCAAGGATCTAGAATAGCCAAAACAATCTGAAGAAGAACAAAGTTTAAGAACTTATAATACCTTAGTTCAAGATGTATTATAAATCTAAAGTAATCAAAACGTTGTGATATTGGTATAACGATAGCGATACGGATCAATGAAACAGTTCAGAGACAGACTCACACACATATGGTCGATTGATTCTGACAAAAGTACAAAGGCAATTTGGTGGGAGAAGGATGATTTTTCAACCAATGGTGCTAGAACAATTGATATCTGTGTGTAAAAATATGATCTGTGATCCATACTTGCTCTGTGTGCAAAAATGAATTCAAAATGGATTATAGGTTTAAATGTAAATGTAAAATCTACAATTATAAAACTTGTGGAAGAGAGAATAGGAGAGTACTTTTGTGACCTTGAGTTAGGCAAAAATTTTTCAGGCATGACACCAAAAGAATGATCCATAGAAGAAAATAATAAATTGTACTACATCAAAATTAAAAACCTCTACCTCAAAAGATAACAGTGAATAGAATGAAAAGTCAAGCCACAGGCTGGAAGAAAGTATTTGCAAATCACATATCTGATAAAGGACTTAGATCCAAATTTATAAATAACCCAAAATTCAATAAAACAATTCAATAAGAAAAAAGGGAAATATGTCAATGAACACTTCATCAAGGAAGACACATGGATGGTAAATAAATGAATGAAGAGATGCTCGACTTATTTGATTATAAAAACATCAATCAAAATAAATGAAATACCATCTTTCAAATGTTAAAAATTTAAAAGACTGACAATACACATGTTGGCAAGGATGTGGAAGGATTGGAATTCTTATAGTTTCTGGTACAACCACTTTGGAAAACAATTTCTTAAAAAGTTAAACCTAAAAATGACCTTGCCATTCCACTAGTGGATGGAAAGCATATTTCCATACAAAGACCTGAATAGGGATGTTCAGAGTAGCTTTATGGGTAATAATCCCAAACTGGAAACAACTTGAACATTCATCAACAGGTGAGTGATAAAAAAAATTTGATATATCAATACAATGCAATACTTCTAAGTAAAAAGGAATGAACTATTGATATGCCCCGAATCATGGATGAATCTCAAAATAATTATACTGAAAGATACCTGACAGAAAAAGAGTACATACTGTATGATTCCATTTACATGAAATTCTAGAAAATGCAAACTAATCTCTAGTGATAGACAGAAGATCCATGGTTGCTTAGGGTGGTGGGGGATTATAGAATGGCATGATGAAAGTTTGGGGGTGATGGATCTGTTCACCATCTAGATTGTGGTCATGGTTTCAACTTATCAAAAGGTACACTTTAAATATGTACAGTTTACCTACAGTTTATCTTATTAAAGCTGTTGCTAAAAACCCATTGTAGACACTCCTGTTCTCCAAAGTCCTATTTTAGACTTCCCCACAACCAAGGAGTCCTCTGGGCCTTTCCTACATTGTTCTTTGACCTTTTCCCCTCCCCTTCATCTTTCTCCCCATCACTTTCTTTTGCTTCAACCATGAATTTCTTTCCCTGTCTCATGCTGAGCTCTCTGCCCTCATCTCTGAACTCTGAACCTATGACTCCAGCTCAGACCCGAGCCCTTGGCCTTGCCATCCATCTCATGGAGGTTCAGACCTCAAGTTCTGGAGTCAGAGTGCATGGATTTACAAATTCTGCTCTCCCACTTCCTACTGGGGACTCCAGCAGGTTACTCACCCCCTTTATATCCAAGTGTCCTTACCTGCAAAACAGCAGTGAAGTCAGCAGTACTCTTCTTATAAGATTTTCTGTGAAGATCATATGAGTTAATACATACAGGACACTTAGAATACTTGGCATCTAGTCACTATTCAATACTTGTTAGGTGTTATTACTTCTAGGACTTAAAATCACTTTCCTAAGTTCAGATAATTCTTTCCTCAAGAGGAATAATGACAACAAAGAAGGAGTTAAATAAATTATGGTCTACCCATTCAGTGGAATATCACATGTACCTTTAAAAATTATCTTTCCTATGAGTCTGTAACAATTTGGGGAAAACGCTTGTTAAATAAAAAGTAAAGTAGGCTTCATAATCCTTTATGCAATGTTATCTCAACTATACTCAAAAATCCAAATGAAAATCATGCAGAGAGTAAAGAATGTAAGGAATTATACTGAAATGTTAACAGTGTTATCTTTCATAATGGAAAAAAAAAGTTTGTGTTTTTTTTTTTTTAAGAATCCTCCAGTTACTAATGAATACCTCTGGGGGGGGGGGAGGGCGGTGGCTGTGTACACTATATACTTGGATTAGTTAGCCTCTTATCTAGCCACACCCTGAGCAGGAAGCGGTGCCAGGAAACCCAGGGTAGAGGAATATGTTAGAATGGGAAGGGAGAGCATAAGAGATACATGAGGAAAGAGGACACAGTAGGGAAGATGGGAAATGCCAAGGAGATGTTTGCTTTCCCCTTGTGCCTAGAGCCAGCAGTATCCACTGTCATGCGGCACCTTCATGGTGGTGTGGCCAACCAACCCACTGCTGAAAATCATCCCAGTGCCATCTTATGTGGAGACCAAGTTATGCCATGGTGCCCACTCCCATATTTCTCTTTAGCTTGAGGTCTCCGGCTATGGGAAAGGGTATTGCTCATTCATGATGATAACTGTCGAGATCATGATTAAATTATTAATAAGCTGCTCAAATCATTTCCTGATCTTCCATCCCAAGCAGAAATTTGGCTTTTGTTACACTGCCAAAATTTTAATCCTAGTTCATGTATTAGTTATACATATTCGATTGCAGAGAGAACACAACCTTCCTCTTTTCTCCTTTCCTGATCTTCTCTTAGTCTGTGATTTTCTGGGGTAAATAGTTTGTTTGCGTGATCACATGCAACTCATGCAATGAGGCAATGCAAGGAGTTATCCAAATTCTTGGGTGCTGGGTTCATTGTCATCTGGAGGGGTTGGTAAGTTTAGCTGGATGCCTCCCTTCATCTTACTAATTAGACCCTCAGCACTGTGGGTGGGGCACATGGGCCATGAACTCATGTTCACAGAGTTCTGCCAGGGACTCTGGGTCAAGAAATCAAGAAAATAGAGCTACTATTATATAGGCTATAGGCTGTAGACTGGGAAATGTGGCCTTGCTCTATGAGGCAGCCTACTGATAAAAAATCTTTGGAGCATTCCCTTTGGGGGAGCCTGGTGATAAACCCTCCAAAGAACCTGGCAACCAGCCTAAGAAATGCCTACCTTGTCTGCCTAGCTGGAGTGAGAAGGTCCAGGCTGGGGAGAGGGTGCTCCCGGTCCCCACTCCACCACCACACCAAAGAGAAGTCTTAACTGAGGGCAATCGGAAACAGCATGCTTTCAAACGAAGTTATTTTAATTTTGCCCTCTTGTTAAAACATGAAGGCACATGGAACTAGAAAAGACAAAAAGAAAGAAGAAATCACATAACAATATTTTGGAGTATTTTCTTTTAATATTTCACTGCCCTTTTTTATATAGTTGAGCACATATTATGTATCTGACTCACATGTCCTGCTTTTATTGCTTTACATGAGTATTTCTTCATGGTGTTGAGAATACTTTGCAAACATTAGGGTTTTTTTTGTTTTTTAAAGATTTTATTTATTTGACAGCGAGAAACACAGTGAGAGAGGGAACACAAGCAGAGGGAATGGTAGCGGGAGAAGCAGGCATCCTGCTGAGCAGAGAGCCCAATGTGGGGCTCCATCCCAGGACCCTGGGATCATGACTTGGGCCGAAGGCAGACGATTAACGACTGAGCCACCCAAGTGCCCCGCAACCATTAGTTTTAATGGTTGTTTAGTATTCTCTCCTCCTCTGGTTTCTTTAGCCATTCTTCTATGGCTGGACATTCAGGTTATTTCCCGTTTTTCAGTATTATGAATAGTACAGCAATGAACACTTTTGATGATATAACTTTTTCATATGCGAGGACTGGGGATAATAAAATGCATAAGTGCCAGGTACTTTATATTCATTAGATAATTTCATTCACATAATCCTGCAGGATCTGTATTATTATTTTCATTTTACAGATGAAAGAAGGCTTTGAGAATCGCATACCTATTAAGCGGCAAAATTGGGATTCAAATGCTGGTTGGTTTAATTTTAAAATGTATTTGTGATGGCTAATTTTATGTGTCAGCTTGGCTTGGGACCCAGTGCCCAGATATTTCGTCAAACACTTTTTCTGGAGGATTCTCTGGGGATATTTTTGCATGAGATTTACATTTAAATTGGTGGACTGAGTAAAGCAGATTGTCCTCCATAATGTAGGTGGGTCACATCTAAGGTCTGAATGGGGAAGGGGGGAGGGACTGACCTCCTCAAGCAAGGGAATTTTCTAGCAGATGGCTTCTGACTTGAATTCCAACCCCTGGCTCTTTTCTGGGTCTCTGCACTGATGACCTTTGAACCTGAACTGCAGCACTGGCTCTTTTGTGGGTCTCCAGCCTAGTGGCCCACCCTGTAGACTTTGGACTTGCCAGCCTCCATAATTGTGTGAGTCAATCCTTAAAATAAATCCCTTTATATGTGTGTGTATACACACACACACACACACACACACACACACACACACACACACACACATTCTATCAATTGTCTGGAGAACCCTAACAGGACATTCCCTCACTAGAATATTTTTAAAGTTTTTGATAGTTATTTTCAAATTGCTTCTAAAAGGCTTAACAGTGAATACTCCCCTCCAGCCATGTATGAGAGGACATGAGCTGATAATTCACAAAGAGGACAAACACAGTGCGGGAGCACCTGTCTCACCACACCACTAGGCATTCGTCTTTTAAAAATCCTATTTATATACTACATGAAAAAGGACATTTCAGCTGCTTGAATTCACATTTTCTTTCCTGACTAATGTAGTCAAGCACTTCTTTATAATTTTCTGAACAGATGAATATTTACATATACATTTTTTTTCTGGTTTTCTTTTTTAAGGATTGAGTTTTTTTACACTGAAATTGCTGGGAGTTTATTTTGGTGTAGAGCGCATGATGAGGATCTGATTTGTTTTTTTCCAAAATGGTTCATCTATGGATGCAATGCCTTGTATTGTCTAATCCACGGGGCTGTGGTTTTCCCACCCATACAATGAGAGGGCAGGCCTAGAAGTGGTCCTCGACTCTTACTGCACGTTAGAATCATGGGGTACTTTTTAAAAGCATAGTTGCTTGGGCGACTAGAGTTTTTGTTTCAGCTGGTCTGGGGTCTGCTCTGGAGATTTTTTTTTTCTCTTTTCTGGTCTTTTACATTATTTAATGTGTAGCCAGGTTTGAGAATGATTGAGCCACATGACCATGAGGTCATTCCACCTCTAAAACCCAGATTCGATGGGAAACCACTGTGACACTAGGGGCCCCAGCTCTCTAGGCTAGCAGAATTTGGAGAATGTGGCAGGGAGGTGGGGATATGCCCTTTGCTCGTCCCTGCTCCCTGTGTACACCTTCCAGACCTGCTGGTCCATGAGGACAGTGGCCCAATTCTGCTTCCTATAAAGACTTCTAAGCATGGACGGGGCGCCTGGGTGGCTCAGTGGGTTAAGGCCTCTGCCTTCAGCTCAGGTCATGATCTCGGGGTCCTGGGATCGAGCCCCGCATCGGGCTCTCTGCTCAGCAGGGAGCCTGTTTCTCTCTCTGCCTGCCTCTCTGCCCACCTGTGATCTCTCTCTGTCAAATAAATAAATAAACAAAATCTTAAAAAAAAAAGGACTTCTAAGCATAGAACCCAGTGATTCCTCAGACTTGGATTTCTACAAAAATTTTGCCACAAAGACATCAGCAGCAGAGCAAAGCCGTGTATGTTTCCTGTAGGGAAAAATCAAGCTCTAGTTGATTTTGCTGTTGATTTCTGGCCCATTGCCTGTACTTGCCCACCTCTGTAATCCAAGGATTGTCCCTGGTCCAGAATCTCTGCCATCCCCCACCCTCACTCATCCCAACTGAGACACAGTCTCCTTGGGAAGTGGTTTGCAAGCTTGGCTGCACATTGGACCCCCGGGAAGCTGTAAAAAATACTGACGTTTGGGCCCTCTCCCTGTCGATGCTGAATTAACTAGTTTGCAGAGAGCTAAACGCATCAGTGTTTTTATAGTATTTCTTAGCTGTAGTCAGATTTGAGGTTCACTGCCTGGCAGGTAGTGGTTGAACTCAAGCTGCATTTAGAGAAATACTCTTGAGAAAGAAAATCTTAGTCAGATTCATTTTTGTTTTTGGCAAAGGGGAAAGGGAGGTGAAGCAGAGGGCCTGGTGTGGATAAACCGTAGCGAAGGGCCATTCTGGGTCGGCCAACGGCAGGGGCATCAGGGGCATCCTCTCTGTGCCCTTCTGCTCTGGGATACAGGAGGGCAGGTCCGGATGACCAATCAGGTCTCTGGTTCATACACTGAGGGAGCAGGGTCTGGAAGTGGGGAGTGGCGGCACAGCTTCTGCCGGATTACTGCTCCCTGTACTCTCTGGGGTGGGCAGATGGCTGTGTCCGCTCCTCACTTCTCTCAGCCCCCCAGCTTCTGCCCGGGAGAGTAGGGTTCCTGAAAGGGAAGTGCCTGCTGTTACCTGTTTGGACATTCACAAAAGAGGTCAGCAAACCTTCAAAGAGACAGGATTTTCCTTCAAATGCACATGAAAATCTTTTCCAGTGCCTTGATAACAGTTTGCATCTTAGCCAAATGGTTCAAGGATTGCCTTGCCAAGCTGGAAAGGGGATTTCCTTACTTTAGAAAAGCTGGAATGAGCTATTGCCACGGCAACCCATGGGCAACCCTAATATTTGGCCTCACCCATGTTAACCGTGCCCAAGTCAGTTGGAGGGATCACAGAGGGGAGGGAGTCAGCTCTTCTAAGTAGCTAATCTCTGCTTCCATCCTACCACTTCCCTTCTGCTCTTCAGGTAAAGGCAATTTATTTCATCTGACAGCTGGCGCTGCAGCTGTGGCGCAAACAGGCCGTTTCCTCTTTCATCTCCGGGTCTGAGACGGCTCCCTGACTAACTACACGCACGGATTCAGGGACGGGGAGCTTGAAAACAGGCTTTCAGGGAAGTTCAGAGAAATCAATCTTCCTCATCAGCTCTTCCCGGATAACGGCAACAGCCTTTTGACTGGCCTCTCTGCTTCCATATTTACCCTTTTACAAACCAGGCTCTTCACGGCTCAGCCAGTGAACTTTTCAAATAATAATCATGTCACGTCACCCCCCTGCTTAGGTTCCATTAGTCATTTTAAAAATCTCTATCAGGATAAAATCCAAGCTTCTTATGAGGGAGGCCCGTGGGGCCCTGTGACCTCAGGCTTCACTGGCCCTCAGCCAGTGGGCCCTTAGTTCACACCACTCTGCCCAACTAGCCCACTCATACCTTCCTTCCTGTTCTTGGTGATCCTGGCTTGACCCTTTCATCCAGTCCTTCCTTGCTCCCCTGGGCTGAGTGCTGGCGATGCTGCCACAGCCTCACGATCTTCTCTAAACAGATTAACTCTTCAGTAATTTCTCAGGTACTTCATGGAAAAATCCAACATCGACAGATACGCCCAAGTCTGTAAGATGACACAAAATGTGGCCTTATCACTGGATCATCTGGTCCTGGGAAAGATGGGAAAAGAAAATAGGGAGAGAAAATGGGTGGCTTGGAGGAGAGGAAAGTGCAGAAACTGGGTGCACAAAAGACATGAGGGCAGTTACTGATAATATAATATTGTTGTAAGATTTAGTCACTATGTATGAAATGGTAGATTCTGGATAGACTGTGATGAGAAGCCATATTGTATTCCCTACGTCAATCACTTAAATATATACAACAAAGAAATATAGGTAAAAAACCAACGGGGGCAATAAAATGGAATAAATATTATATTAATTAAAAATTTAAAAGACAGAAAAGGAGGAAAAAGAAACAAAGAACAGATGGGAAATAAAGAAACAAAAACCAAGATGGCAGACCCAAGCTCAACTGTATCAACAATTACAATAAATGTGGTTTTAGTTTCCTAGCACTACCATAATAAATGACCACAGATTAGGTGGCCTAAGACAACAGAAATTTATTCCCTCACAGATTAGGTGGCCTAAGAACAGAAATTTATTCTCTCACAGGTTAGGTGGCCAGAAGCACAAAATCAAGGTGATGGGCACCATTGGCTCCTTCTGAGGACTCTGAGGGAAAAGCTCTCCCCTGCCTCTCTCCCCGTTTCTGGTGATTGCTGGCAATTCTTAGTTCCTCAGCTTCTATCTGCGTCCAATCTCTTCACATGGTCTTCCTATCTCTATGTCTCTGTGTGTGTCCTCTTCTTTTCTTGTAAGGACACCCGTCATTGAATCTAGAGCCTATTCTGATTTGGAATGATCTCATCTTAACTATCATCTGCAAAGTCACAATTTCCAAATAAGGTCACATTCTGAGATTCTAGGTGGACATGAATTTTGTGGGGACACTATTCAACCCACATAAATATTAATGGATTAATGTGATTGAAAGTCAGAGACTATAAGGATTGAAAAAAAGCAAGACTCCACTATTTGGCATTTATAAGAGATATACTTTAAGATTAAAGACAGATTAAAATTTAAAAAATAAATAAATAACAGAAAAAATACCAGGCAAATTGAGGTGACTGTAACAATTTTAAAAAAGTCGTCTTCGGGGCGCCTGGGTGGCTCAGTCGTTAAGCGTCTGCCTTCGGCTCAGGTCATGATCCCAGCGTCCTGGGATCGAGCCCCGCATCGGGCTCCCTGCTCGGCAGGAAGCCTGCTTCTCCCACTACCGTTCCCTCTGCTTGTGTTCCCTCTCTCGCTGTGTTTCTCTCTGTCAAATAAATAAAATCTTTAAAAAAAAAAATAAATAAAAAAGTCGTCTTCAAAGTAAGACTAGAGAAAAAGTTAGAGATAAAGTGGGATATTTCATAATGATACAAGGGCCAATTCATCAAGAAGACATAAAAGTACTAAAAGTGGGACACCTGGGTGGCTCAGTGGGTTAAAGCCTCTGCCTTCGGCTCAGGTCATGATCTCAGGGTCTTGGGATCGAGCCCCACATTGGGCTCTCTGCTCAGTGGGGAGCCTGCTTCCCCTCTCTCTCTGCCTGCCTCTCTGCCTACTTGTGATCTCTTTCTCTGTCAAATAAATACATAAAACCTTAAAAAAAAAAGTACTAAAAGTGTGTGCACCTAATAACAAAGTTCTAAAATATGTAAAATAAAAATAGGTGCAACTGGAGAAAATAGAACAATCCATAATTGTATTTGGATATTTCAGTCTTCCTCTCTTAGCACATTATAGAGATAGATGAATAAACCAGTGGTGATATGGAAGATTTGAACACCAGCATCAACCAACTTGTTCTAATTATTATTTATAGAACTTTATCTTCAACAACTGAAAAATCCAAATCTTTTGAAGCACACATGGAACATTTACTAGTGGACCTGGGCCATAAAACAAGTCTCTCTGGTTTTAATATGTATTTTTTGATGACTAATTAAACAACAGTTTTTCATATGATCTAGACTATATTCTCCGGAAAACCGTATTTTTGTGTCCTTTTGCAAAGTTTTGTTTTTTTTTTTTAATTGGGTTCTAACTGAATTAGCCATTTGACTTTGAGCTTGTCACTTTGAACCTCAACTCTTTTTTTCTATAACTTGTATGCTCATTCATCCATTCTTCATTCCTGCTTCTGGCAAATATGTACCAATATGTGCTTCTATTCTAGATGCTGAAAATACCACAGTGAGCAAGACATAAACATCCTTTCTCTCATTAAGCTGACATTCTGATGGGAAAAATCGCTGTTTATCTCATAGGGTGATGTCATATATACAAAAGCAGAGAAAAACACGAGTGGTTATGATTGTTACTATTTTACCTTTCAACAATGGTGTGACTAGGAGGACACTAAAATATCCTCTATGTCTCTAAACAGCAACTCCAATCTTCCTGCCTTGGACTTTATATTACTGATGTCTTTATGCCAAAGCATTTTATATAAGAAGAACGAATAACAAAATTTATTAAGATTACTAGCGTATTAAATGAACCAGTCATCAACAGGACTCTTAAGGTACTTAAGTATTGGTTGAGTTTAATTTTTATGTCATGAGGAGGGTCAAAAAAGGCAAGAACACAGGGGAATTAATTGCTAGCAGAGACAAAGCTGAGAATCGAGGCAACACCCACTCCCTGTGCTGGGAACTGGGACTGAAGAGAAAAAGAAAGACAGAAGTCTTTATCCTCAAAAACCAAAAACCTTCCCTGGACCCTCCAGTGAGACTACAAGCCTGATGAAAGAACAAGATGGAATTGGATGTATTGTATTCCCAGCACCAGCCACGGGGACTGTAGCACACAGCAGTCACTCGACAAATATTTGAAGCATTATTTAAGTGCCTTCATTCCAGGTGTTATAGTTCAGCTTTAGCAGAAATCCCCCCAGGGTGCTAATGAGGGGAGAACATTGAGGGGAGAACAATGAGGACTTCCTATCAGACTCCAGAAAACTGCACATGTGAACCAGATAACCAGCCTTTCTGGAAAAGTACAGAAACTACAAACTATCTTTAAAAGGCTTTTCTATTTTAGGGTCAAGTGTCTGAGGAGGAAACAAATTCCCAGAGACCCAGTGCCATTAGAGATAGAATGAAGTAGGTCCTTAGGACCCAGGAATTGAGTTTAAGGATGTATCTCAGAGGAATATAGGTTTTTGGGGGTTCAGTTCCATAAAGGTTCCATCTACCACATAAACACGTACACTGGGAATACCCAGTAAGAAAGAATGCATGTTTTGTTGTTCACATTTTAATGAGAAAAATCACCATTTGAGAGTTGTTAGCCACTTTCCTACATTAGTAAAGATAAATCACCTTGGGAAGAACCACTTGAACACTGCCTTTAAATTATTCTGTTATAAACCATCATGGGTAAGGAGGCAAACTTTCTTGTTAAGTCAACAAAGTCTGTCCCGAAAGACTCTCAGGAGTGAGTGGGCAAATCTGCATCAGAGCCAAGGAGGCCTCTGGGAGAAATAATTAGAAAACTTCACCTCCCTCTTTTTTATGTAACAGCTTTATTGAGGTAGACTTCACATATCATAACATTCATGTTTTTAAAGTATAAAATTCAGTCACCTGTGTATATTCAGAGAGTTGTGCAATCATCACCTCAGCCTAATTTTGGAGTATTAAACCAAGAAACCCTATACGATTAGCAATCCCTCCTCGCTCCTCTTTGCTCTAGCACCAGGTACCATGGATCTATTTTCTCTACCTAGAGACTTGCCTATTCTGGACATTGCATATAGATGGAATCATGTGAAATGTGGCCTTTGGTTTTCTTGCTTCTTCAACTTAGTATGCTTTCAAGGTTCATCCATGTTGTAGCATGTGTCAGTACCTTCTTTTTTTTTAATGGTATCTTTGCTTTTACTCGTAGTTTCATCAACCAAGTAAGATAAGGACTATATTCCCTAGACAATACTGTTTTATTTTGCCTGTTTTTTATGGTGGTAAAATATACATAACTTAAAAATGACCATTTTAAGTGTGCAGTTCAGCGGCATTAGGCACATTCACATTTATACAGCCATCACTAGTCATATCCTAGAACTTGTTCATCATCCTGTACTGAAATTCTCTACCCATTTTTTTTTTTGAGAGAGTCTGACTCAGTGTATTTAACTATTCTAGGTACCTCATATAAGTGCAATCATACAATATTTACCCATTTCTGTTTGAATTAGTTCATTTAGCATGTCTTCCAAGATTCGCTCATGTTAGAACATGGACCAGAACTTCCTTCTCGAGACTGAAAAATATTCCATGATGTGAATACACCATATTTTGTTTACCATTTGTCCACTGATAGGCATTTGGATTAATTCCATATTTTGGCTATTAGGAATAATGCTCTTATGAACATTGGTGTACAAATATCTGTTTGAGTCCCTGCTTTCAAGTCCGTTGGGATGGATAGGTAGATAGATGGAATTGCTGCATAATAGGCAATTCTATGCTTAATTTTTGGGGGAACCACCATCTGTTTCCCATAGCTGCTATACCACTTTACATTTCCACCAGCAACACACTCCACATCCTCACCAATACTTGATATTTTCTGATTTTTTTGACAGTACTCATACTAACGGGTGTGAAGAAGTATCTGATTGTGGCTTTGATTTTCATTCTCCTAATGATTACTGCTGTTGAGCATATTTTCATGTGATCATTGGCCATTTGTAGATCTTCTTTGGAAAAATGTCTATTCAAGACCTTTTATCATTTTTGAACAGGGTTGTTTTGCTGTTGTTGAGTTGCAGAAGTTCTCTATATACTCTGGATAGCAATCCCTTATCGGATATGTGATTTGCAAGTATTTTCTCACATTCTGTGGATGGCCTTTTTGATAATGTCTCTAATGACAGTGTCTTTTGATGCACAAAAGTTTTTAGTTTTGATGAAGTACAATTTCTCTACTTTTTCTCTTGTTGCCTTTGATGTCATAGCCAAGAAATCACTGCCAGATCCAATGTCATGAAATTTTTCTTGAACTAATTTTGCAAAGTCTGTGTTCTTTGTCATATGCAGCCACTGAATACTCTGTTCAGTTGCCTTAGTGCTCAGCTAATGATTGGGCAAGTGATTTCCTTAAATGCCCCTTTGTTGAGTGGTGTTGCATGGATGTTGGGGCACACATTCAATGATTAGGCGGGAAATTTACAACTCTGCCTTAGCCTTTACTTCCTGCTTCACAAAACCTCAAGGTCAGCTAAATGTGAGAAATTAGGCTCCTCTCAGATCTTTGTTGAGTAAGCTCATAGCCCTGAATGTATATATGGCCTTCTAGATTCTCAGAAATATGTTGGAGCTTTTCAGAGGCTGCTGTTGACATCTCACTCCCCAGGTTTTCCTCTTGAGAATTTTGCTTAGGGTCTGGTTACTCCCAATTGGTATTATCTCCTCAGGTAACTACATTGTTAAACAATTGCTGCTGATTTTTTGGGGGTGGGGTGGGGTGGAGACAAATGGCAAGGGATATGACTATTTGCAGAGAGAAAAGTCTGAGTTAGGTCAAAAACAGACGAGCTCTAAGAATGCAGTGTTTTAGGGTGCTGCCAGACAAGTCAAGTAGTGACAATTTTCTGGGGCTGGAGCTTTTGGGAAGTCTCAAACCCTCTTTTCTCTCTCAAGTGACCCAGCACAAGGTGGTTGCTTTGAACAACTATGGTCGTTACAAGGGCATCGGTTTTCAAGGTTGAGCAGTTGGGAGGCAGAGGGCGGGAATGAGGCTAGTTAGAATGCCACAAACCACTGTTCTTACCCAAACCCAGTTTTTTTTTGTTTTTTTGGGTTTTTTTCCTGGAATAAATGCTCCTTGGGGTGTCACAAAACCTCGATTAATTTCTAGAGTCCTGGAATGCTTGATTTGTTTGTTTGTTTTACAATTTTTGCCAGTAAATGCTTTTCATGGCAGAGCAGATCTTGAGAGGCCTTTCCTCTGCCATTCTATGCTTGCTTCAGCCCCTCTAGTTTTTAACTTTAATACAACACTGAGTGAAGAAAGGCATTATGAAACCACTTACGGGTGTTTCCAAGGGGAAGAGGAAAGTTTGAACCCGTGATAGAGGCGAGGGTTGACTCCAGGGTGTGTGTCACTGATGCTCGAGTCCCTTCTGGCTCTGGGTACTGTCGAAGACAACTGGATGTGTAAACAATGGAGTCTGGGGCTATCAGGATTTCGAGTAATGGATCCCAGCCTGTGGGGAAGAAGTAAACCACCTAAAGGCCAATAGACATAGGCCATGTTTAGCTCATTTCCATAACATCCAGGGAGCTTGTATAATCCCTGGAGAGAGTCAGGCCAACATAATAGGCCCACAGAAACCCATCTATGGCACAATCAGCCTTGTCAGGCAGGGGACCTGAGGATAGGAAATGAGTCTCTTAAGATGACCACTAAAAATGCAGAACTTCAATCGATAATTCTAAGCAGAAATCCAATAAATTTAAACAGTTTTAGTCACAAGCCTGCCAGTGAAGAGTCAATAGATAAACAAATAATCATAGTGCTTAGAAGACTCTTGTTTCCTCTCTCAGCGTGTTTGCCTGGGGACACTTTACAAAGTCCTGGAGCCTCTCCGGAGTTGACCAATGGCGTGGATGTGCGGCAGTGGCCTGAAGCTTGGGCGTGGACGGGGGACTCGTGATCATAGCAGGTCCCACTTGCTCGACCTACCTCGGTTCCAGACGCTGCGCTTCTCACAACAGGATCTGGGATTGGGGCTGATCCGTGGTCTGTTCGTTAATGGTTCCTGACAGGAAATACAGGAATCAACAATAAGTATCTAACCATTTCTGGAGCAGTTTGACACTGCTGCCATTTCCAAGCATGAGATCATTGTTTAAGCATTTCATTTTTGTTCTATTTTACGAAAGTATCAGTCTAGGTTTGAAACAAAAGAAAGCTCCAAAACTGGTCCTTCATTTCAGCTAGCTGAGATACACTGTTGTAAAACGTTATTTGTGTTGCATAGATGAGGAACCAGAGAAGCTCAGAGAGATGAATTACTTGCCCTAGTCGGATCTAAACCCACTTGACTTGACTTCAAGGCTGTGGTCCCAGGGACCATGCTGTGAACCCTAGGACGCTGCACTTCACCCCATTGACAATGGATAACCCTTTGGCCGATGGTTGTAGCTGCGGCAGCCCTTTGCAGAGCCCTCCCACTTAATGCCTCCAAAGCCCCGTGTAGAACCTGAGCTGACCTATCACTGGGCAGGAGGTAAGCAGGGGGCTGCCCGTGGGGCCTGGATGCTAGGGTGGAAGGCTGGGGCATAGGTATTTGTGTTATTAATCACTTGTGGCCCAGAAGCCTGGCTTTCCAGTCACAGAAATGTGGGTCTAAGCACTTCACACTAATTACCATGGTTTCACAGCTGTGATCAATTCACGTTTTCTCACTTTGCGCTCAAGCCCGGTCTGTGGGGACCAATGTGAAGAGGTGTAAAAATAAGTTCTGTTTCCAGCCAGATTAATTACGGGCTCTGCTAAAGCCCCAGTGTGACTGCCTGGGCTGCGAGATTGATGGACTCAGCCCCAGGTCCGGCCGCAGGAAGGCCACGCCGGCCGCAACGGGGCCGTCCGAGCAGGGGAAACGGGAGCTGAGCCGTGGCTGGCCCTGCCCAGCACCCAGTCTGGGCTCTCTCGGTGCTGCCTCCACAGCACAGCCCTTCCTCCCTTTCCCCACCCACCCGGCTGAGTCATGTGCTGGGAAGATGAAAATGAGGCAAGGTATGTAGAATGCCAAGGCCAGGATGTGGAATGTAGGGGATAAGCTCAGCAAAGGCGGGTGTTATTGTTATTTATTTTTATTGTTACTAATTTTTGTAAACATCTGTCTCCTCCTAAACTCGGAGTTCCTTGAGGGCAAGGACTGTTTCTTATTTTCTTTTATTGTGGGGACCGAGCATGGTGCGGCACGCTGTTGGATGTTCTATAAATGCTTGTTGAAGGAATAAATTATTTGATTAAATTGACTCCAATTACCATTATTTCCTCCTTATAACTAATTCATTTCACTTGTTACTGGCTTCCTTCCCCCATAACATCCATATCCTATAAATAACTAATTAATTCCCAGATGGGCTTGCCCTGCAATTCATAGAAGGCCAACCTCGAGTCCGTTGGTTAAGCAAGACATCTTTCAGTTCAGTGGTGGCCCCTCTACCCTTTTAATTCATTCACACACGTTAATTCAATCCATAAACATTGAGAGCCTGTTTGGATAGGGCACTGAGTTAACCCCAGGAAGGCCAGCTGGGAAGGACACAGTGCCAGACATCAAGTTGTGTTTCGACTGGGGTGAGCACACAGGAGGGACCCAAACCTGGCCTTGAGGGGCTGAGGAAGAGGTCCCTCGCAGGGGATGGCTTTGCTGAGTGCTGCTGGATGAGCTGGAGGAGGAGAGCGGGGCTAGGAAGAGACCAGGAACCGGGCAACGAAGGCCTTTGTAAGTCTTGACAGGGAAGCTGAACTTCATTTGGGGACAATGGGGAAAGCTGGAGTAGTGTGGATGGGGTGGGGGAGGGGGGAGCTTTACACTCTTGGATTTGCAGTGTAGACAGCTCACTTTCACCACAAAATAAGGAATGGACTGAAAGGGAGAAAGCCTGGAGGGGAGACGCAAGTTGTGTAAGGTCAGCTTTAGTAGGCTGGGTTTGCTTCTATAGAAAGCCTAAAAATCCAGCACCCTCTTTGTTGCCATGACCTGAATTCTGACAGGCTCTTTTTACTGAGCCAACAGCTGCACAAACCCTGATCCAATCCACAAAAGGCTTAAATACATTATGTATGTCAGTACTCCAAAAACAAGCAATATGGCACTGCGTATTTCATGAGGCGGTGAGTGAAGGGGGGGTTAGAGGCGTCACACTGTGTGTGTGTGTGTGTGTGTGTGTGTGTGTGTGTGTGTGCGCGCGCTCACACGGACACACATGTCTACAGAGGTAGGGAGGTCTCCTTTTATGAAGGAAGTAGACAAATCTCAGAGACAGTGGAATTTACTGTGTGAGATCTGGAGAAGGGGCAGGCAAGAGTACGTATCAGGCTAGCTAAGGACACGTTGAAGACTGGAGCTTTCTGTGACACAGAGGGCAACGGCATGCTGTGAAGTCAGGGGGGTAAGCAGGCACTGGTTGTGTGCTTGGGGCAGAGCACAACTCAATGTGTACTCTTTGGATAAGTGATTTTCAAGCTGCTAACTGAATTATGAAGTTAAGAAATGATACCTCTGAGAAACAGCTAATCAGAGTCGTGCACTTTGCCTAGACTCAGCAGAAGTTGCAGGTGGTCAGTAAGGGGTGAGGCTGAGGGATAGCTACGGTCTCGTGTGCAAAGGGAAAACTGTGGGTGACAGATATAAATGATGTTTCCTATGCCTGCTGACAACAGGGGGATCAATACACTGAAAATGCAATCATTAGGATGAAATGTTTTTGCTGAAACAAAGTCTTCCTAGGAATTTGTCAGGGTTCCCTCAGGGTGTCCCCAGTGAGCAGCTCTCTCAGAGCAAGGGACCCCGGCCCTGCTGGGAAGGAACCCGGCAAGACTGGTAGCCACAGATCTTGTCTGAGTGGTCAGAATGGTCCAGACTGCCTGGCAGCAACAGGGTCTCATCAGAGCCTGCAGGAAAACAGCAGCCATTGTCAGAAAAGGGGGCAGGGCGCCTCTGAACAAAGGTTTGAGCTAACCAACAATGGGAGCCACTATGATGACGATGATGGACTGAGCACCAACTGTGGGTCAAGTACTGGAGTAAGCGCCTGCCCTACCTGATGTTACTAATTCCTCGGAACAGCCTCTCGTGGTCAGTACTAAGGACACCCCCGTTTTGCATATGAGCAAGCTGCAGCTGAGATAAGGTAAGTAGCTATTCAATGTCACTGAAGGAAATACATTCTGGGACTTCTGTAGCCCTCAGCCGCAATCTCCTCCTCTTCACAGCATACAGAGAGAGATGCTTTGATGGGAGACGGTGGGACTAGATTTTCTGCAGCAACAACTCTGTCCATGTCATCGGTCTCAGGGGCCACGCTGGCTCCTGTCCTGATGTCCTAGCCACCGTGCGACACCCACCCAAAACACTTCCTTCCGCCTGGAGTTAGCCAGAATTGGCTTCTGCCACTGGTGACATAATCACAGGCTGGCAAAGCATGGGGGGTTTGGGCTCAAGCCGCCCAGCTCCAGAGCTCGTCCCCGCCTTTGCTCCAGACTGCGCCCGTGGGCAGCGGCAGGCACAGAGCTGCGTCTGTGCACACACAGCATAGTAGGGCCTCCGGAAGAGGCGATGAGGCCCACTGAGAGGTGACAGGGTGCCACTGCTTCTCTGCCCAGTGTGCATCAGGAGCTAAGATTCCACGTTTCCAAGTTAGGTACTCACCTAATGCATGGACATCTTCTGAGAGAAGCCTAGGCGCAGTGACGTAGGTTCTCAGCTCCCAGGATCGTCTGTGGAAGCCACGGCCAAAGCCCACCTTTTCACCCCGCTTGGGTCTCACTAGCCTGCTCACAGACTCCTTCAGCGGCTGTCTCTGCTTTCTCCCTCACGCTTCCCAAAGGGCCTGATACCAGCCACGCAAGCTGGGGCAAGGTCCCATCCATGGCCATGCTTTACTCTCCGCAAATTCGTCCTGGAAGGAAAGGTTTCGTTCCCAGGTAAAGGAAGGGGAAGAAGCTTCAGGAAGTAGGTCAGTGAGACTGGGTGGGGTTGGGAGCCCATCACACTAGCCTGGGAGGGTCTGGCCCACGGCTCTCTCACTTCCACTGATCGTGGCTTCTCTGGTTCCCCTGAGGATGGTTCTGCCTCATTGGCCAGATCTGCCACACAGGCAAGCCAGATTGGGCAAGAAAATGCCAGCCTGATCATTTTCCAGTCTGCGGTGTTTCCTTGCCCAACCAGGGTTTCTTCCATCTGACTGCATTTTTTCCTATTTTTCCTGGCTTGTTACATGGCTCTCTGGCCCATCTCTTGGGCATCAGGCCTCCTGGAGTCCTGTGTTCAGCGCCCTGGGAAGTCAGCGAGGGGGCCCTGGGGAGAAAATGGGGCTTTTAAAAATACTTCTGTACTTTAGGAGAGAAAAAGGCATAGAATTGGTGATTCGGTGAACTTATTCAGCAATGTGGAAGAGTCTACTTTTTAATTAAACTTGAAGAGCAAAATAAACACTAATAAGCCAAAGCAATCAATTCATTAAGACTATAATGCCATTTCTTTTCACTTGATATAATTGATTACATTCTAATCATTTTTATTTAGGTTTTGAATAGGTGATATACGGTTCACAAACTGGGAAGTATAAAAACTTACACAGAGATATGTTTCCTTCCCAACCTTGGTCCTCTTGTGCCTTTGCCCATCAATAGCCACTACTTAGAATGTTTTTAAATGACTGAAATTGATCTTGCAAACCAATATTCATCCTTTTATATTTTTAATACTTTTATATTAAGTAAAAAAATGTTTTTACTTAATATAAAAAATATGTGGGATAAAATTACCTTTTGAGATGATCATTTCTTTAAAAAAATTAAAAATACATCCTACATAACTAAGACTGTGTTGTCATCTTTAAAATTCTTATCTCTCACTCTCTCTCTTTTTTTTTTTTTACAAACCATTCTCCACTGACTTCAGGTGATCTGATAAGAGCTTTTGTATCTCAAAATCCCAGAAAGATTTGTTGAGTGTGAACTTGGATCTTAAGATACATGTAGTAAATGATCAATACCATGGGGAAACTTATTAAGAGTGGCATTCAAATGTTAAAAACCCTAAAAATAATTTCTGGCTAGGCATGCCTCTTGTCCGCCCAGGGTCTCAAACTGTCAGGAGGAGTGTGTTCTCTTAGACCAAACAGAAAGATGTCAAGGGCAATGGTCTCCGTGGGAAATGCCAACAAGTGTGGCCTGGGCACCACCACAGACCAGGTGCTGTGCCAGCTGCTGGGATGGGAGAAAGAAACATGATTCTGAGGTAGTCTGACAGTTGGCTATGTTGGCTTGAGGTTGCCATGCAGAGAAAGAGAGAGAATGTTAGAACAAAAACAACAGAAGAAACAATGTCCAACTTTGGCCACATCTTAGAGTCACTGAGGGGAGCTTTTTAAAAACTACTGGTCTCTGAGCCTCACATCCTAGATTTCTGATTTAGCTGATTTGGAGTGCAGCCCAGGTATGACTATGTGTTTTTTTGCTTCTGTTTTGATTTTTGCGTTTCCAGTGTACCTTTTCTAAAAATGTATTTTCTTGGGGCGCCGGGGTGGCTCAGTGGGTTAAAGCCTCTGCCTTCAGCTCAGGTCATGATCTCAGGGTCCTGGGATCGAGCCCCACATCGGGCTCTCTGCTCACTGGGGAGCATGCTTCCCCCTCTCCCTCTGCCTCCCTCTCTGCCTACTTGTGATCTCTCTGTCAAATAAATAAATAAAATCTTTAAAAAAAATGTATTTTCTCACCATAGCACATCCCCTCCCCAATGTCCATCCCCAGCCCCCCATCCCTCCCACTGCCCCTCCCCTCCAGCAACCCTCAGTTTGTTTCCGGAGATTAAGAGTCTCTTATGGTTTGAAGCTTCTCTAGGTGACTCTACTGTGTAACCAGGGGACAAGCCACCACTCTAAGGTCATTCGAGGCCAATATATTCACTTTGAATTGCACTGAGATACAAAAGCATGTGAGTGTCACTTGTATAATGCAAGTGTCCTATTAAAGACCTCCATTTACTTTGTTATCAGAGAGTAAAAGTGAACAATAAAAATGGTTCTCCCCTGATGTAGCCGGACAAAACCATCTTCTGTCTATTTGTACTTGACTGTATGCCCTGGAGCCACAGTTCAGCCCGAATCAAGCCATGCAGGACCCAGCCCCCTTGTAGTTGGGCATCATAGGGGTAGCCCTGAGTTTCATGGCTCTGTGTCTTGCCTCTGGATGTCTCTCCCTGCTCTTCTCTTTAAAATGATCACTACCTTCTTCTCTTTCCTTCTGAAAACAAATTTTCTGTCCAGAGTTCCGAGCAGCACAGGCAGGATGCTACTTCCTAAACTGGTCCCAAGGTCACATGACCTTACTCTCTGCACGGCTCTGAGGAGACAAAGTGTGTGACTTTGTTTAATCCAGTGTTTCCCAAGCTTATTTGACCACAGACCACTTTTTGTGTTCAGGAAAGTGAAGTGAGATGTTCCAGAGACCCAAGCCTGCATTCTGAATGAAGTCCTTGCTGGCAGGTTAGCAGGCTCCAAGATGGCCCTCGGGGATTCTCACCTGTGGTATTTATGCCCTGTGTAGTCTCCTCCCATGCTGTGTGGCCAAGGTGATATGGAGCGAGGAGTGGGGTGCGACTTCCCAGGCTAGCTAATAAAGGGAGCTGCGGCTTCTGCCTTGCCTTTTCTTGGGCACCTCACCATGGTTGGAGCCAGTCACCATGTTGTGAGGACATGCAAACAGCTCTGGGAAGGGCCCGCGTGGGAGGGAACGGGGGCCTCCCACCAACAGCCAGCACCAACTTGTGGGTCGGCCACCTTGGAAGGGGGCCCTCTAGTCACAGGCAACACTCCAGCAGACGGCAGCCCTCACCGACATCTTGACTACAACAACCTCCTCAGACACACCGAGCCAGGAGTACCAGCCAAGATGTCTCGAAATTCCCGACTCACAAGAACTGTGAGAGAGAATAGATGTTTATTGTTGTTTTAACCCGTCATGCTTGGAGGCAATTTGTTATTCAGGATTGATAACTAATACAATTGGGGGATTTTACCCTTGGGTCCCAGATTGGCAGAAATTATAGCAGCTTCTTCATACAGGGACCTGTGCCAATTTTTAAAGGAGAAAATGCTTGACTGAGAGTATGTGATCAATAATCGGGAGCTATTTTCTTATGAACTCATTCAGAACATTCTTTTTAGTTTCTGTCCCCTTAAAATCTCATTCAGTCATTTCATTTTGCTATTTATGCTTATATTAGCTGTTCCAAATAGATGGAAAGCTCCTCATATTTTATTTCTTTTGTCTCACCTGACAACAAGGTTTTTTTTTTCACCTGACAACAATTTGAAAATGTTCACAACATCAGCAATAATAGGTGGCTTCCAAAGGCTTGCTGTTGTTGTGTCCTCAAAGGGTCTCCTTTGGAGATCTTGTTGCTAGCCACCGCCCTGCTACATTCACCTTACAGCCAAGTGTGGAGACTAGTCACCTGTTTATGACCATTAGACCACAGGACAGCCTGGCCCATAGCCTTGGGGATCCCATCTTGCCAGGTAGAATGGGTAGGTGGGACCAGATAGATCAGTATCATAGTTGACAGTGCTAATGTAGAGCTTTGGGAGCCTTACTACTCAAATACTGTAGCTCCCACTTTTGCAAAAGCCCTCAAATCTCTCCACTTCTGTCTTTTCTCCCAGCTGCTACCCTGGCCCAGGTTATTCTCTTGCCAGAACTATCACGATGGCTTCATCCTACCTGGTTTACCCGGCTTCCAGGACTGCCCCTCTCTCCCTGCCGCAATCTTGCAAGTTAGAATAATCTTTTTAAAGTTTACATTGGATTATGTCACTTTCCTGCACCAAACTCTTTAACAGGATTTCTAAGACTTTGCAAGATCTGGTTCCTATCTACCCTTCCTTTTCCACCTCCTCACACGTATCTATTTGCAGTTCCTCAATGTGCTAACTTCTTTCTAGTCTGCTGAGCTTTGTACATACTTTTTTCTCTGCTCCAGGTCATGTGACATACGAAGTTCCAGAAGGTACCCCCAAAACACCACCAAATGTCCACAGCTCTCTCATTCCAGACAGGCTGTAACTACCACGTAAAATCCTACCATTCACTGGTAGAGACAGCCAGGAGTTTAACAGACAGGTATTTCCCCCTGTTAGATGGAAGGTAAGTGGCCTGGGGCAGATGGGCAGGGGTTAGAGACTGTCCCACGAGTTCAGTTTCTAGGCATTAAAGGCTATACTGTCCACAGGAGTCCCCAAATCACTCCAGTTGACTGGGAACTATGGCAGATCTGTATTGGTGGGTGAGAGCAGTTAGAAGTGAATGGAAAGCAGACCGGGTTGGAATTCTGGGATGCCTGGGCCAGTGCACAGAGTGGACAATTTTTCTGAATTCTAAACCTAAAAAAACAATTGCCAGTGAGACACGTCCACTGGCTT
Organism: Procyon lotor; assembly: GCA_028646535.1. Lineage (NCBI taxonomy): Eukaryota > Metazoa > Chordata > Mammalia > Carnivora > Procyonidae > Procyon > Procyon lotor. Next base: position 84,712,463 of record CM053613.1, on the reverse strand, counting down.
GTCCTACAGGCACCTCAAACTGCACATGTCCATGACCAAATTCATCATGGGCTTTCCCAAACCTTCTGCTCTGGCATTTCCTTTCTCCGTGAATTAATGGTGCCATTACCTATCCGGTCCCTGAGCCAGAAAACCTGGTTGTAACCATGTCCTAACCTCAGACAAGTCACTCACGATGTCCTGTGTATTCTGCGTGTTAAATATCCCTTCTTGGTTGCTCTTCCTTTTTTCCACCCATGACTGCTATATCCTTGGTGCTGACAGGTCCTCATCTCTCTTACACTATCGTTACAAGAGTTTCCCAAGAGATTTCCTGCTCCCAATTGTGTCTTCCTCCACACACTTCCAGAATGATCTCTGGAAAATGCAAATCTCTTCTGATTAAAAGTCCTCAGTGACTCCTTTATTCCATAAGACTGAGTCCCAGATCCTTGTCATTACACCCAGGGGCCTTGATGCTGTGCCCTGGCTTCCCGGGCAGCCTCACCTTTGACCCGCACCCCGCTCCCATCCTGCACTCTGGCCGTGATGACCTCCACGCTATTCTACTCTTCTTGGACCAGAGAGTGAGGTGTCACCTCTGCCCCGGGCCTCTCTCACCCTCTCTGCCTAGAAAGTCTGTTCTCACTCAGTCTGCCCACCTCACAAACACTTCCCCCCGAGGCGCCTTAAAGTCTTAAAAGAAAGTCTTGAAAGATCTCTTAAGATGCAGTGCAAGCACCAGAGGCTTGCTGAAGTCTTTCCCGACCACCACTCTGTCTTCTCCCCCTCAGATGAGTCGTTAATGTGGTGGGTGTTCCCCATTTTAGCAGCAACTGGCTGACTGGGGGAGGGCGTGTGGGGGATGGAGTTCAAGTGTGTTAGGCAATGGTATGAAAAATTTGCTCATCGGAAACCGTCAGTGGGAGGGAGGGTGATCCAGGATTAACTCGACTTTGGATTTGGCACTGACACTTTGGCCCTTGGCCTACACGAAACTGGAGTGGGCTTGGAGGATATGAGGCTGCTGGCTGGAAGAAATCATCCTGTGGGACAGCAAAGGATGGCACACATCCTCTCTGGCCCCTCAAAACTTCCGTGCTTCTCATTTTGGTGTTGGTGGAAATCTCAATGCGAGTGCATGTGTGTGTAGTGGGGAGGGGAAGATGAGGGCAGGCAGCAGAGGAGGAGATAGAAGAGAGATTCTGGAACATACAGCAGCCAAGGGCTTGGAGGAATGGCCCTCAGAGCGGGGAGGGAAGGGCCAGGACTCTGGGTGGGTAAGGGGGAGGGAGAGTGTCATCCCATTAGATAGCTCTTCACCAGGCCTCAGAACATTCAGGTTTGTACCTTCTGGCACTCCCAAACCACAGTCCTATTTCCAGGTTGCCTTAGAAAAGCCAAGGTGTGTGTATGATGGGGGGGGCGGGGGGGCACACGGGTCATCTTCTTGCCTCCAGCCACTTACCCAATACACTGCGACCATAGGGACCCATTTCTCTACTGCGGACACCCTGATCTTGCACATGCGGGAAAAGTGAGCATACACAATGAAAGCTGCCGGGTACGGCCCCCTGCTGGCTCCGAGGGAATCCACTGGGGACCCTTGGCAGGGGCTGCCCTTGCTTCATTCCCCTGGGACTTGCTCACGCAGGGATGGTGGTGCTTTCCCCAAGAACACCGTGTTTTTATTTAACCAATTCAAAAGGAAGTTAACTTTTCCCGAAGCTTCACATAATTGGAAACATGCATTCTGGCAAAGGGGGATGGAGAAATTCTTGGTACACGTCCAGCAGAAAGGCCAATCTCTCACCCGCTGGGCCTGACAGGCTGGGCCGCTGGAGCCTGGCAAGTTTGGGCGGGAGACGGAGCCCCGCGCCTGGCGTGCCCCGTGGGTCGCAGCATGAGTGGTGCTGCTCTGCTGCACAGAAACGCAGGGGGAGCCTTATCAAGAACACAAGGGGGAGGACTGACGGTGTGGGGCCATCCTCCCTAAAGCCCCAGTGTAACTCCGACCAGTGACACGTCAACCACTCACAGAGTGTGACCGTGACAAGCAGGTGGAGGGATGACCGTGTGGTGGAGGGGAAGAAGGGGGGTTCTGTCTGTTACTTATTAACACATTTCTCAGCTCTTCTAAATCTGTTTCTTAAGTAGATAAGTTGGGGGACACTGAGGCCTGACCATAGAGCTGTCGTTATGGTTGAAAAAGTGCTTATAAAATATGCATAATACAGTCACTGGCACTGCATGTTAATGATGCGTAACTTGACGTGATTTCCTCCTACTATTGATTAGGTCTTGCTGGCTCGTTAATGAAGGGAGAGGAGACACCCCCCGAGCGAGTGTGCCTGTAGGCTCTCAGCTCGTCCCCTACTCCCCCTGTGTGAGCCCCCGCGATGACGTCTCTACTTGGCCTGGCCCTTTGCTGCTCCAGACCTCGCTCTCCGAGCTCTGGCCCAGCCTGCCCGGGACCCAGAAGCCCACACCCGTGCCCTCCGTGCTTCTCACCTGACGCTGATCAGACTGCTCTCAGCTCCCAAGGCCACGGATGGCTTTACTCTCCCTTCTGCACGTGCTCCCTTTCCGGCTCTAAGAAGCTTCCAGGAACCATTACAGTGGCGGACGACAGCCTGCCTTCTCCAGGACGACCTCATTCCTGGATTTGAGAGAGTTTCTCAGGGGTGAAGAGCCAGTCTTCGGAACACCCAGGCCTCAATTCCAATTCCGGCTCAGTGATTTACCAGCTGTGTGACTGGGCAAGTCGCTGAGCGTCCCTGAACTTCAGTTTCTTTAACCGTAAAGTAAGAATCATCACAGTAGCCTCATGGTGATATTATGAAGATCTAATCAGGATCTAGCACTCGGGAAGTGTCTGATAGATGGTAGTTGTAAGAACGGTTGTGCTTACAGCTGTATGCAGGTGTATGAGTCGGCAGGAGCCGTAACCTCGGCATCTCCCCTGTACTCGTCTTTGTCCCAGGGCCACAGAAGGGAGCACACACCTCACAGGCCCGTCACTCAGGTGCGACCTGGCTTCTAATCCAGGTACTGCCTCTAATTAGCTGTGTGGCCTTGCAGAAGTCACCTCCTAGAGCATTTTCTCTGGGCACTTGGCTGATGTCTGAGCATAAAGCAGGGACTCTGTCCAAACTGAGACAGAAGTGTTGGTGGACAAGGGCTAAGGAGCCAGGGTCCTAATAGGGTTTCCAAGCTGTCAAGACGGAGTTGTGGGAGAGAATGGGGAGTGGCCACTGTGCTCTGATTCTGTTTCTCCTCCTCCAGCTTCTTCCCCGGACCCTCTGCTGGCCCCAGCAACCACGCAGGCTGCAGGAGAGAGAGGCTTCTCCAGCCCGGGGTGGCCTTTTCCCTCCCTGAGCTTGAGGCTGCTGCAGAACTGAGCCTGATTGTTTCCCCAGAGTCCCTGAGCTTCTGCCTTTGTGCCAGGTAGCAGCAGCGTGCCTGGGAGCCCACGGAGTGCTAGGAAGGGGCTTTTACCCCTGGATCTGGCCCCTGGGGGGTGTAGTAATCTGGTATTGCATATGGGGACTCCTGTTCTGACACATGGGCAGAATGCTTGAAAATCCGGGCCCTGGAAAGCCGGGAATAAGATAGAGCTGAGATGCAGGGACTGTGGGTCCAGAAGCACAGGAAAGGAGCAGGAGAAAGGAGCTCAGAAACATCAAGATCCCCACCACACGTGGCACTGCGTTAATTCTTTACATGTATTCGTGCCTTGTTTATGTTTCTGCAACATAGGAAACTAGGAAAGAGCCTTATTACCGGCCCCATGTTAGAGATAAAGAAGTTAAGGCTGAGAGTTTGCATGACTTGCCCGAGGTCACCCAACTTGTCAGTCCCAGCATCAGGATTTGAATTGAGGACTTTCTAACTCCACAGCATAAGCACTGAGCCACTGAGCCATAGAGGAGGTTAAGGGGACATTCAGTCTTGTGAGGTATAGACACCATCACCCTCATTTTAGAACTAAGACCCCGACTTCCCCAAAGATTCGCAGCAGGGATCTGAACCCAGCTCCACCTCATGCCCTAGCCTGTGTGAGTACAGTACCCTCCCCATCTCCCCAGCTGAGGACAGTGGGTTTAGGTTCCCTGAGGACAAGGCAGGCACAATTGGACTTTTGTCCCTGCTTCCTTAAGACTTTAAATCATTTCCAATATCATTGACCACTTTTGCCAATTTAGTAAAAGAAGTTTAACGTCAAGAGGGAGCATAAAATTTATGAGGGATTTGTTTAATCTGGTACCGTATTGCAAGAGTCATTTCAACTCACAGAAACTATGAAAAGCATTTTGCATTTAAGCAAACAAGTCTTGTAAGTCCACTGATAATTATACAATCCCAAATTTATGGTTCTTAGGTCTCATTGGATGAAATGTGAAGTAGAACAATAAACTTGTCAGATTATGACAAATTAAAAGAGGAATGTAAAATATTTATTAAAGCAACAGGCATTAATGATATAGCTTGGGGCCTGATACCTGAGGATGAGAATAAAAATTTTGAGAAAACCCCAGTATTTCTGCAAAAGCAATATTCATTAACCTCTGCCACAAAAGGTCAAGGGACCCAGAAACTTTGCATAAAAACAATGAACAACTAAGGGGGAGTTGAGCAGGAAAACCAGGTGGCTGGAGAAGTTTGAAATGCCTTTAGAATGTCTGGAAGTCTCCCTTTTCATATGTATAGGCCAAGAGGTTAGCCGTTTAGAGGTGACCTGGGGCTATTTCCTAAGTGAACCTCACAATATGTCACTGCATAGACCCTGAAAAGAGTGGTTTTTTACCAGTGCCCCCTTTTGAGGGTGATGGTGAGTGGGGGGATCACTGACAAGCCTGAGTGGTTACCTTCACTGGATCCCCTCACCATTAAACAAATACAATTCTGGATCTTTTCTTAGGCAAACACTATCTTTTAATAGATATGTTTTCAATAAACTGGGGCTCACCTACACTAATCCTGGGAGCATGGGTGAGAGGGTTACTCTGAGCAGCAGGCCCAGCTGTTTGGGTCTTGCCTGCCCAAGTCCCAGACTTCAGGGAGCAGAGAGCAGCCTCCTGAGCTGAGGCCTGTCCCTGTTTCTGACCTACATGACAGGGTCGTGTGCTGTGCCACTAGGTTTGGGTGCTTTGTTCTGCAGCAAGAGATAAACCAGAACTCGGCGGAGTCTCCTACATTTTAAAGGCAACAGCTAATTCAAGACTGAAAAACATCAGCTATACAATTATGCCAATGAAGAGTGTGCAGACCAAATGCAATTGCTCAACCCATCTCATGAGACATTAATTTGAGACTTCAACTTAGAGAAATTATAAATGGTAGGTGGCTGGTGGCAACAGACAGCCAGGAGAGGGGACAGAGACGGCTTCAGGAAGAGGCAGCGGGCACAGAGTTTGGTGGTTGTGCCCAGCATTGCAGTGGTTTCCAAATGGTAGATATTAAATAAAAGAGAGGGCTCACTGAGAGGCCAGAGATCCTTGATAAACCTGGAATACGCTGGCTTCTCATGCACCATATACTCGGGCTTCTCCGAATCCACACGAGCAAACCACTCGTGGCTATCTTTAATGCACAAATACCAAACATTCGTTTCCTGCAGGGAACCTCAGTCTAGAGGCTCTCATTTGTTTCTCCCTTACCTGGGAGCAGCCAAGTGCTGTGTTTTCGCAGGTTGAGTTGGGAGAAAACACTGCTTGGACAAGGCAGGGGCCAAGGCCATAAGGATACCGGGCCATTGCAAATGGAATCCGTGTGAATAAGGCTGCTTAGACCCAGGGGGACACTGACAAACTCCTGCACGCACCAGCCCCCTTCATCTTCCCAGGAGCTTGTTTTCCATCACCCGGGGACTATGAAGCCAATTTACGTGAGACTGCTGGCCAGTTACAGTCAGTGGCGTGAGGGCCGCTCATAGACACATTAAGTCCCAGAGCGAGACGAGAGCTTACAATCCAGCCCTCTTATTTTACAGACCGGGAAATCAATACCCAGAGACAGAGAAGGACCTGCTCAAGGTCACACGGCCAGTTAGTTAAAAAATTGGGACTGAAACTCCACTTCCCTGACTTCCATTGGGTAACCAGCTTTCACAAGCTTTCTGTTTGACTTCATCTGAAGGCCTTTCGAGTATAGTTTGCATCTTTCTTCACGATTTCAGTAATACGTGAAGAGAACGGTTTTCTTGGAAGCTTAAATTTTTCTGAGCCACAACGTCATGCTCACTTTCATACTGTACCAACCGTGTAGGAATGTCACAGAAATATTTCATGTTGCCTTCCCGGCTCTGACGGCCACTGCTGAAGGGGGTGGGCTTATGTGGCCACATTTGGACCACACGACCCTGTTTCCAACTCCTTTCTAATTCATAACTTAATTGACTTCAAGAGAGCTGGTCCATCAGCTGGACAGCAAACAAGGACTCTCTTTCTCTCCCTCTCAACACTTGTCCCCAAGAGACTCAGAAATCACAGAGAGAGCATTTGAATGAAAAGGTTATATAGAGTAACAGGCACTGTGAAGTGGGTGAGGGAGAGCACCGCTGCCGGTTGGGGGGCCCTGGGCTCCCTGAGGCCAATTTTGTGCCCACGAGGCCGGGCTGATCCCCTCTGTACTTGAACTCGCTGGTCCCGAGAGCGAAGTGACCATCTGACATAGCGCCTTTCCTCGGCAGGCTCACAACCCAGCGGGGAGGATAAGATATATAACCGAAGAGCTGCGGATTCTATTTTGGTGTGTCTGGAAAGGAACTGGATGTTCTATTTTAGAAGCTCTCCACAGGCCTGAAGACTAGCCAAGATCAAGAGCGCTGATTGCCTGAGGAATAAAGCCCTAGTCCCTTGCAGGTCCACAATCCCTTCTGCGCCTTGGCCACTGCCCACCTCTTGAGCCTTATCTCTTTCCCAGTCCTGCTTCAGAATTTCAGCTTCAAACCTAGACTTTGCTGCTAAACATTTCCCCCTTTGGGGAGGGACTTTCTCTAAAACCGGGAGTGCGGAGAGAGAATTACTCTAAAATCCAAGGGTGCGAGGGGCGGCATACCCTCAGGGGCATCCCCCGGGGAGACTCAGTCCCACTGCCCTCTGCACGGCCCTCCCCTCCTGCCACCGCTCTCAGCACTGTTTCTCCCCCAGGTGGGAAACCCTGCCTTCTCACTTACAACCTATCCTTTCAGGGCCCTGAGACTACCTCTGTTAGCACAGAGGAGTTTCCTCCAGGGGCTGGGACAAAAGGGAAGGAATTCTAGTACAGAGGGGGAGGAGGTCACCATCTGGCTGCCACACCCTGGACATCCCTTGGGCCACAAGGGACAGCACGGGCGTAAGTAGGTCTTTCTTAGGGACCACCCTGGGCCTTCACCTTCCTCTGTGCTCCCTTCTTCAGGCTGGTTCTCTGAGAAGCTCCCCTCAGCTCCTTCTGGAGTCCTCACCCTTTCCCCCCCGGGAGGACCTCAAGCCCCTCCTTTCCACGTGTCTCCCCCGATCTGTGCTGTTTAGGTTGCAGGAGGGTCCTAGGCCTCCGCAGGACAGAGGACGCTACTGATAGAGCTGCGTGAGGCAGCAGGGAGGTGAAGCTACTGCTTCTGGACGCGTCCTTCGTATCCAGTTTGCTCTGGGGCTGCAGGCTCACTTATTTTTATTTCTGGGTTATTTGAGCCTGATAGTTAATGGAAATACCTATATCAAGAATGGACACTTTAAAAAAAATGGACACTTTTTAGGGAAGCTGGCTAGTACCATCTTAAGCTAAAATGAGAAAGTGCTTCCTTAATTAGCAAGACACCTTCTCTTTCCTCAGAGCTGAGAGCTCCTGTTGGGGTAAAGGAACCATTCAGCCTGTGGTTTCTTCCTACTCATCCCTGGTGGCTTCCATAACAATGAAGAAGCCACAGTGCGCATCTGGGTGACTCTGTGACACCAGGAAGGGCGTCCCACTCCCATTTCTGATTACTGGACTGTCTGACTTCTCCAGCCTCCCTGTCCCTCCATCCTGCCTTTGTTCTAGTGGCTCCTACCACCTTTAGTGTTCTTGTCCCTTTAACTCTTTACTACACTGACTCTTGTCTAGTCTCCTGAACACGACTAAAGGTTTTTATTTCCCATACAGAACTCTGGGAGTCCCTAGTTGGCAAGAGAAACTTGGAACGTGTGAGGTAGCGCCTCCCCCTGGAAGCATTTCCTGCTATCCTCCTCCCTCCAAGTGTCTCCCTCTGCTCTTACAGACTCCACAACCGCCTCTGTGACGTGCTGATCAGAGCTCAGTTCAAGGGCCTGATCATGGGAGAGTAGTGCCTCAGCAGAGGCCTAGAGCAAAAAGGACCAGGGCCAGAGCAGGATACTGGGGGGACTCCAGCATGTTCTAGAGGGCCATGCGGTGGGCAGAGGAGCAACCGAGAAGCAGAGGGTAATGGACAGGGTGAGGGCAGACAGACTGCACGGTGGGCCAGATGGAGAAGAGAAGGACTTGCTCCCAGGGACAGAGCTGGCACAGAAACCATGAAGAGAGGAGGGGGGTTAGGAGGGGTGCCAGGTGGTGCCTTCAGTTTTACTGGCCTGAGACTTACAAAGTTTTTTGAGCTCTAAGGTTGTAGTAAGACAAAGATTTTACTTTACAACCCAGTAGACATACGTCATATCCTACCTGGGGATAAGTTTCACAGAACATGCATGAGAGGCACTGATATTTTCTTTTCTATCCTACTCCGTTCCATTCCATTCTCCCCCATCCCATCCTGTCCCGTCCCGTCCCGTCCTGTCCTGTCCCATGCTGTCCTATCCCGTCCCGTCCCGTCCCATCCTGTCCCGTCCCGTCCCATCCTCTTTCATTACAAAAATGCGGATGGTCTCTCTAAATTGATCTTATAACCCATTAACAGGTCAAAGGCACAGTTTGTGTGTATATGTGTGTGTACGTCTTTTCTCTTCCAACATTTTATCTTGAAAAAGTTAAATCTGCAGAAAAATAAGAGTAGAACAAGAACATACATATACTCCTCATCTAGATGCATAAATTATCATTTTGCTACATCTGAGCACGTTTTCTGCAGGTGAAAATAACACATGCATGCATGTCTATAAATACACGAGTGTATTTATGTAAACACAATCTATTTCTCTTATTCACTGTAGTTACATTCTATAAAGTTGCAGCAAACTCTGAATTAACAAATACCAAATCATTGCTCCTAGAGGAAATATAGGGTTAGGTTCCTGCAAGCCTCTGATCACATTTTCATTAACCTTGTTTTATGCATATTTCTGTTTAAAGACATGTTATTAAATATATGTTGTTGATTCATTAACACTGAACTCACAGACAGCAGCACTATGTAACTCATGCCTGAAAAAAAGCTTATCTAACATGTGAATTTTCTCCAAATGGCTCATTACAGCCTTCTTGCACTTAGGATCACTAGACAGCACTTGAGCATGATGCTGGGCACCATTTTAAAAAGTAAAATCTAAAAAAAAACAACAAAAGAAAACCCAAAAAATACAACCCATGACCCCACAAAAATATGGAAAACATGGTCCTAACTAGACTGTGAAAGGGAAACTTGTTTTCTGCACGAAACAAGTGAAATGAAGGCAGAGCGTCGCCTTGTTTGACCTCCACTGGGAATGTGCAGCTTGTGTGACATGTCTGTAGGGGGCCACAAAGGCATCGTAAGTATTGATTTGGGGCTTACAAAACAATCTTAGCCAGCAGGCAGATTTGCAAATATGAGATCTGCGTGTACTGTGGATTGACTGTGTGTGTGCCTGAAGGTTGCAGATACTGTATCTCTTCACCGCAGAAGCTCTGCAGAGTAAGGACGTTCTCCAAGGAAAGTCTGTTCCCATCACGCGCCCTGGGAAAACTAACCGTCACCCAACAACGTCATCTGATATTCAGACTTCTCCAACTGTCCTCAAGGATTTTTACGGACAGTTTTGGGGGACCAGACTCCAGTCAGGGTTTGCCCCCACATTGAAGTTAGTTATGTCTCTTTAGTCTCCTTTAATCTCAACAGCCGCCCCTCCTTTTGTTTTAAAGCGCAACTGTCACTTTTGCAGAATTCAAGCCCATCGTCTCTCCGCATGTCCCACATTCTAGAGTTGTCGATCCTTCCTCGGGATTCCATCCTGGTGATCACGGCCTAGGTGACGTTGTGTACTTCTCTGGCACACCAGGAGAGGGCTCCTGACGTCAATTTGTTCCTCTGCTGGTGAGGCTGTACTGGACACCCTGGTTAAGGTGAGGAGGACCCGCGGTTTGAAACGCACAGCTCTCGGTGAGATAGGGGCAGTGCTGTCAGCTGCAGGGGAGGGGAGCCTGAGGGCCCGAAGAGAGGGAGACGAGGCCGGGAATTACTGTGTGATGAATGGCACAGGAAGGCCAGGGGCCAAGTCCCGGCACGGAAGAGCCACAGTCTCCCTCTGAGGGCAGAGGGCCTGCACTGGCTGAGGAGCCTTTGGCTTGCCAAGAGCATGAAGAAACTCAGTGTGAGTGTCTGGGGACTGAGTTTTAATTTCCAGTGACACTGGGACAAAGTTCCGTTAGGCTAGATATAATTTCTTTCTGAGCCTTGGGTTCCAAGCCGTGGAGCATTCTAAATGCTTAGGAAATTGTTATGGGTAGCAACGAAAGGCAGACTAGCTAGCGCCTGACATGGTGCTTTTCTACGCCAGCGCCACTAGATGATTTAATATTTAATATGATTGTGGTCAAATCTAGTCTGAATGGAGCGAGGCTGGAGCATTTCTAGGGCTGCAGCCAAGTGGCCAGGAGCCCAAAGTGATACAACTGTGGTTTACTCACCAGCCTTGAGAGTAACCTTTGGGGCTGGTTGAACTCTCAGACACGGCTTGGTATTTCCTAACAATGATCTGTAATACATCTGGGAAGCCTGTTTGAATCACCCAATTAGAGCGTGTTTTCCAAGGGGCCCTGGCAGGGCCAAGCAGAGCTCCCCTCTCTTTACAAGGCAGCTTCCTGACTCCATCCCTCACTTGATTCTCACAACAGCCCTGTGTAGGACCCCAGGCCAATGTGACTGTCCCCATGTGCAGATAAGGAAACTGAAGCTCAAAGAAGTTAAAGGACTTGGGCATATCACAAAATCACCAAACGGCTGCCATGAATGGAGGCCTTGACTTTCCAGCTCGGCATCCTTCCTACTGTGACTTTGGGAGTTAAGCAGGAGTGACGGGCCATTTATTGGTTGGGAATTGCCCCCGTGAGCCATCGCCAGCTCGTGTTCCCGTACTGGACTCCAGCAGTCCTTGACTCATCACAGAGAAGGTCTGTGTGTTTGGAACGGGTCAGAAGGCATCCACTAAAACCCTATTGATTTTCTACAAGGTCAGGAGGGCTCACTCCCATTATCCCACTTAAAGTGGTCCCATAACTTGGGGGTTAAGACCAGAGGCTTAGAGTTGGGCCAAGATTGGAACCCTAGCTCTGCCTCTTACTACTGGGTGAACTTGAGCAAGTTATGTAACCTTGTTCAGCATTAGTCTTCTCCTCTATAAAACGTGGGTCACAGGACCTCTCTCTAGGTCTTATTATTGGTGAAGACTGAGTTACTACCTGTAAAGCACTTAGGTCAGCAGTGAGGGCTCAGCAGTTATTAACTGTTATTATGTAATGTGTTCAATAAACACTCAAACTGTAGACACTGGGTGCCACAGGAACATTTTCATAAACAGTGGTTGCTATTTGCAGATATTACTGAGCAAAATACTGAGTATTTTGCGACATGGCTCAGAGGCTAAAGAAACCTCATCAAGCACAGAAGACTGTGATTTGCACTTACTTACGACATGCTTCGTGAGATAATTTTCTATCTTGTCATCAGCATGCACCAAGGTAAATGCTGGACGAACAGAGATAAGAGATTTGTTGCTTGCCCTCAGAGTTCTTCCAATTTGGCCTGTGGGGGAAGAGTGCAAAAATTCATGCATAAAAAACAAGAACCGGGTAAGGTAATGTTTGGCCACATAGAGAGGATTGGGTCTCCTTGGAGGTCCCCTTGGGAGAATGCAGGAGGCAAGAACCAGGGCAGCAGAGCAAGGTCTGACAGAGGAAGTAGACTACAGCAGTGGTTCTGAGTTTGCAGGGGGCCATTCCCATACGCTCTTACTGACCAGGGATGAGAGAGCCAACTCTTAGTGCCAGGTCCTGAGTTGGTGTGACCTTAGAGGACCCTGCAGGGGTAGTTACCCTGTGGTCAGCTCAGAGGGTCTAGGCAGCTGGTGTGGGTGTCAGTCAGTCAGTCCACACATGGGTCAGGGCAACTCTGCTCATCTATTTGTCTGTCTGTCCATCTATTTGTCTGTTCACCCAGTTATCCATCTGCTTGTCCATCTATCCATCTGTCCACGTGTTTGTGCATGTGTCTGTCTGTCTCTTCATCTGTGTATCTGTGTATGTCCATGAATCCACCCATCAGTACAATCATCCATCTATCTGCCATCTTTCTGTGCCTCTACCTGTAGTTATTTCCATTTTTCGATTTCCCATCTCATTCCATGAAAGATTTGCAGTGGATCACAAAAAACACAACCATAGTAAAAAAAAAAAAACAAAACAAGCAAACACATGCACAGAGGAAAAGGAAGGTGTAGAATGAGAATAGGGAAATAAAACTCAGACTATGTTGGAAGGACATAAGTAAGGGGCTGCTGCTAGAGCTGAGCTCTACAGATTTGTTATTATTTTTATGGTTATCTTCATTGACATAGAGAAAATCTACTCTGTGGTCAGGAATAAAGCTTTTTTCTCTTCTCAGTTCAAAAAATTACTTGCTCTCACGGGGTTTCCTTCAGTTTCTGGGGACAGGCAGCAGCCTGGTGGATCCAAACAGTGACTTCTAAATCAGACAGGCCTGAGTTCAAAACCTGAGTCCATCAATGAACAACTATGTGGCCCTAGACAAGTCAATTGAGTCTGAGCCTTACTTTTCTCATCTGTAAAAATGGGATAAGTGTGGTGCCGGGCCTCAAAGAACTGCAGTCCGGATTGAATAAGACTGTGTGTGTGTATGACAGTGCACACGGCCAGCCTTCAGTACAAGGCAGCCATTGTTACCACCAAACAATCGATCTGTTGAATGTGGTTGGGAGTTGGCACTCACTCAGCTTCTGCATGTAGAAACCCTGGGGAGAGTCAAGGCTGAAGCACCTGTGACCGGGACAGGGCTTGCTAGCCCTGGATGGCTGGGAAAGACTCTCATCCCCCTACCCACCCCAGTTTCTCCTGTCTGTTAGCAATCTGTTTTTCCCCAGCCCTCAAAGGGCCAGGCAAGGTAGAGGGCTGGGTCAAATGGCTCTGACCCCATGGCCCCGGCTGGAAAGCGGAGACTTAGCAAACTGCTGAGACTCACCTAATCTTCCCAGCAGACATTCCCTTTGCGCTTACAGATGATTAATTGCATAGAAGAGAAGGTCTGCCTCCCTCTCCTTGGCTGGGATTCCCTCTATCCCTCAAGCCCCTCATAGTCGATAGTAATTCACTCTTAACCTTGCAGTCTGCCTGGGCCTAATCTGCATCTTCAAAGTCCGTATATCCCAAATAGGAGCTGAACCATCTCTCCTTAGAGACAAGGGGTGGGAGGCAGGGACAAGGAGAAGGTGGGACGGCTTGTTCTGTTTGATAGCAAGCGCCCCCGACTTAGTTGTGAGTGTGTGTGCTTGTATGTGAGGGAGGACAGGGTGAGAGTAGAACCATTTCATTGTGTTTCTACCTCTAAGTATCATACAAATGGTCTCTGGAATCCTCTGGCAGCTGGTGGACTTTGATTCAGCAAGCAATGAATTATATCCTCCAGCTGTGAGTAAAATTGCAAATATCTTCAAGATGTTCAGCGCTCTGGGAAGGGGCAGCCAAGCCTTGTTGGCTCTGTGGGTCGCCTCCTGTTGGAGGAGCAAAACGCAGCACCTCTCTCTCTGAAGAAGGGAAAAAGGAGTGGGGAGGGGGGTGGGAGCAGGCACCCACAACTGAGGGACCAGAGAGGAGTGTGGTCTGGGGACACAGCCGGGGCCCTGTATGGGGCAGGACGGAAGGAGAAGCCCGAGTGAAGCCCTGTGGACTTCCTTCAGGCTCTGCAGGTGATACCACTCCAACGGGTGTCTGGGGGCAGCTGTGCTCCTCCACGCTTGGTAGAATGCACGCTAACGACAAGGCCTCCTTCACCTCAGCAGCAACTACTTACCAAGGCACTCCTTGTGCTTAGGATTTGTAGTCAAGACAAGGACACATAGTGGCTCCAAAAAAGATCAATTATTCACTCAACAAAGATTTGCTAAAAAAAAAAAAAGATACCTAATTATAAGCTAATACAGGATAATTCATTCAATTTCTATTATTTGTAAACTAATACAGCCAAGGCCCATGCCACTGGGCACCCAGAGACCTCTGTGGAGCACCCCTTGTGTTGAGACGGCATACAGTCTGACAGTTGAGGCTTGGTCTTCCCCCACTAGCCTGTGGAAAATACAAAGGGCAAAGATTGGGTTTTGCTTCTCGGGCATCATAATGGCATTTCCTCTCTTTAACACTTTTCTTGGCTTGGTAACTAGTCGCATTTAACAAAGTTTGCTAAATGAGTGGGATGAAGTTAACCTTCTCCTGTCTCTGTTGATGGGGTCAAACAAAGGCAAAGATAAAGCAAAGAGCCCTCACCTTTTCAATCACTTCCCTGGAGGGGAGTTCTGGCCTTGTCCCAGCTCACCGCTGTGGCTAGTCTCAGCTGCAGGGCACCGAACCCAGTGCCTGGGAATTGACCCCTGGGAGATACCATCTTAAAAAATATAGCTATTGAATACCTGTAAAGAACAGATATTGAGATTTGTCTGGGATTTCAAAAACAACTTACTGACTGTATATGATTTCTAAAAGCAGTGAAATTTCATCAAATACATATTTGATATATGGAAATTCAATAATTTGGTATATCAAAGAGAAGGAGGGGAAGTTGCCCAGGTATGCCTGTGCACGTGCAAACACACACAAACACACGTAAATGACCCCCAGACTTCTCCCTGCCAGTCCACTCAGAGGTTACAGACCTATGAGCAGGTGGGAAAAGAAAATATGTCCTTTTTTCAGGTGGTCCCGGTTTTTATGAGCCTTACAGAGAAGGAGTGCTTTGTCGCTTCAGTGTTGAAAGGTTTTTTGTTTGTGTGGGTGTGTTTACCATGACCCGTCTGTTCCCATTTCAAACTCAGCTGAAGAAACAGATCTGTTAGAACCATGAGGGAAACCGTGGCTCTGCCGGACATACTGAGAGATGTGGTCTCCAACATGGTACTGTCCTCAGGAATTTCCAAGAGTATTTTTAATCACTTGTGATTGTGTTCAGTTTTAGATGCACAAAATGGGAAACTCAAGTGACTTAAGCAGGATGTTTTTGTTCCAACCGAAAGAGTGTCCACAGATAAAGGGGGGCTGGTGGCTCCATTCATGGATGCTAGGGACCTTTTTTTCTTTTTTTTGGCTCTATTAGTACTGGCACACATTTCCAACTCAAGGTGACCTTATGACCCAGGATGACGACAGAAACATTTCAGAACCCACAATCCAGGCGAGGAGGAGGAAGAAGGGAGGAAAGACCAAAAAGGTGACCTTTCCAGCCAGGTAAACCCGTCTAAAGTGCTTTCCCAGCAGCTCCGTGCAATGACTATAACTTAGCCATCACTAGCCAAACAGCCTTTCTGCCACAGTGAGTTTCTGCTTATGAGTTGACTTCAAAATCTAACTTTTATGGATGGTAAATAACCAGAGCTAAGTCAGAACTCTTCAGGTCCTCCTAGGTGGTTTCCGATTTGCTGGTTCCTAGAAGAGAAATGTGCTGACCTGGGCTAACCCAGAGGGCACTGGGTACCAGCCTGACACGGTGTGAGTTTGCTCTACTCTTTGGTTGGAGAGAAGCTAACTTTGAGGGCAAAAAGCAGGTTTCTTTAAAAAAAAAAAGTGGGTTTCTTTATTCTCATTTCATGGAGAGAAAAACACCCGTGGCAGTGGTCTCAGGGGAAAGGGTTAGAAACAGGGCAGGCAGGTTTGAGGGGATGACAGGCAGGGCTTTCTTGCTTTCTTCATTCACGGGGGGTGGGGGGGTGGGGGGTGGGCAT
>CM053613.1:84650105-84681895 GCA_028646535.1 Procyon lotor | reverse complement strand
CAGAATGCTCCAGGCACATTTTAAAATGGCTGTTTTTCTCTTCTTGCTGGAGGCATGAAATTCTTTTTTCTTCTTTTTCTTTTCTTTTCCCTTTCTTTCCCCCTCTCTCTTTCTTCCTTCCTTCGCTTTTCTTTTTCTTTCTTCCCAGGAAGAGTAAATATTGGAGTTTTTTATTGTCTGACTGATAGAACACATAAAACCAAGCAAAGAAGTCCCTAAGGAAATGACGGTTACATTTCAGTGTTGTTTTCCCTTTGGTCCTTTGTCTTCTAAGCATTTATTGTATTTTCTTATAAAGGTAATAGATGTTTTTTATCACAAATGTAATCCAAGTGTGAATAAATACATGTAATGACTTTTAACATCTGTCCCTTCCGGCCACACTCCCTTAAATAGAAAGAAGAGCTGAGTGCTTCTTCAGAGCCTACTTGGCCCGAGCGGTCCCACCTGTGGTTTTAAAAACAGACTGTGACTTATCTTCTCAAATTCCTTCTTCAACTGCAGCTCACTGTGCTAACGAAATCTTGGGAAAGAAGTCCTATTGGTATCGTTGATAGTCTTCAAAGGGGGAGGATGGTAACTGGGCTGAAGGATTTGCAAAGTGCAGACACTGGGAAATTGTGCCGAGGCCAATCTTGTCCACGAGATCCCAGCTCCTTCAGTCAAAGCTAGCAGGATGCCGCCCGTCGTGGCTGAACCAACCGCGGCCACTGGTCCATTCCTTGCTGCCAGTACGGCTCCTATTACGGCCCCACTTGTGACGGAGGGCCAGGGAATCTTCTTCCCCTCGGACTTGAACCATACTGCAGTCAACTGTGGAAAATAAAGCTCCCCAAACTGCAGAGCTACCTCCCAACCGCAGAACCCTGGTTTTGACAGCTGTCTAATCCCTGGTTTACTCCCACTGGAGAACTGCAAAAACCTCTGATTGCCTGAGAGGTCCAGCCACCGAGGGTACGCACCCTAAAGGCCCCACCACATTCATCTACAATTCACCGAGGGCAAGGCAGTCGGGCGCACTCCCCCACCCTGGCTCCACCTGTGCGAGAGATCTTTTTCTGATCTTTATCATGAGAACTTGGTAGGGCCCCTGACAGTAAAACTCACAGAAATGTGGTGGTCCCCTAAGACTGGGCACCCTGGAGCTTTTAATTCTCAAACTTGTCTACACTGAGCCTCCAACAATATGTCAATTATAATGTAAGTTTGCCGGTTCAGGACTGCTTCCAGCAAGGGTTTCTGGTTCTGGGCTTCTGCTCTGGTAAGCCGTCGTTCTCTGTATCCCCTTGCCTATCTCTCTAAATTTGGGGGCAGCAGTTTTCCCTAGGATCTCCATTCTTTGATGGATCTGAGAAGAACTGTTGATTTTGTTTGTTCAGCTTTTTTCTTGCTGTGAAGAAAACTTTCAAACTCTTTATGTGCCAGACCAGACTTTAAAAAGAATTTTTACTGTTGAGTTTTGAGACTTTATATATCCTAGATACTAGTCCTTCGTCAAATACAGGGTTTGCAAATACTTTCTCCTAGCCTGTAGCTTCACATCCTCTTCACATGTTCTTTCAGGGCAAAAGTTTTTCTTTTCTTTTCTTTTTTTAACTCTGGTGAGGTTCAATTTAGTTTCATTTTTATAAGGTCTAATTTTTTCCTTTTATAGATCCTGCTTTTAATGTCAAGTCTAAGTAAGAACTTTATACCTATCCCTGGATCCTAAAGATCTTCCCATTTTTTAAAGGTTTTATGTTTTAAAATTTACATTTAAGTCAACGATCCATTTTGTATAAGATCTGAAGTTTAGTTGAGGTTCTAGTTTTGCCTTTGGATGTCCAAATGCTCTAGCACTGTTTGTAGAAAAGGCTATGCTATTTCTACTGAATTCCTTTTGCATCTTTGTTGAGAATCAGTTGACTATATTTGTGTAGGTCTACTCTGTTCCACTGGCCTATTTGTCTGTCTTTCCGGCAATACCACACTGTCTTAACTATTGTAGTCATATAGTAAGTCTTCATATAGGATAGAGTGATCCCTCTCACTTTATTCTTTGTCGAAAATATTTAGCTATTCTACGGCCTCTGCCTTTTCCTATGTTTCAAAGAAGTTTGTCTATGTCTACAAAGGGCCCTTTCTGGGATTTTGGTTGGGACTGCATTAAACCTGTATATCAATCTGGGAAGAGATGACATTTTACTATGTTGAGTCTTCCAACCATGAACTCCGCATCTCTCCATTTGTTTAGGTCTTATTTGATTTCTTTCACCGTAATTTCATCAACATTTTATAATTTTCAGAATACATATCCAATTCATGTTCCATTAGATTTTTACCTATTTAAATTTATTTGGGGGTGATTGTAAATTATATTGATTTTAACTTTCCGTATATTTATCTTTTTAAAGATTATATTTATTTATCAGAGAGAGAGAAAGCACAAGCAAGGGAGAGGGAGAAGTAGGCTCCCTGCTGCGCAGAGAGCCCGATGAAGGGCTCCATCCCAGGACTCTGGGATCACGACCTGAGCCGAAGGTAGACACTTAACTGACTGAGCCACCCAGATGCCCCTATTTTATGCATATTTATAGCACATGTAAGTGAAAATGATTTTTGTGTGTTGATCTTATATCCCGTGACCCTGCTAATTTCAGTTATTAGTTCTAGGAGGGTTTTTTTTGTTTTGTTTTGTTTTGTTTTGGTAGATTCCTTGGGATTTTCTATGTGGACAATCACGTCATCTGCAAATAGTTTTATTTCTTCATTTTCAATCTGGGTATCTTTTAAAAATTTTCTTTGCCCTATCCCAGTGACTATGCCTTATAATAGTATGATGAACAAGAGGAGTAAGAGCAGACATCCTTGCTTTGTTCCCAAAAAAGCAAGCAATCTTTCATCATTAAGTATGTGGTTAGCTGTAGACTCTTTGTAGATGTTGAGATAATTTTCTTCTAATTTGCTGAATTTCAAAATACACAAAATGGTGTTAAATTTTGTCAAATGTTTTGTGTCAACTGATATATCGTGATTTTTCCATCTTTAGCTTGTTGATATAGATTACACAGATTGATTGTGAAGTGCTACTGTGAGCATTAATGAAATAATACATATAATGCAATAATACGTATAACGCATGGAAGTGCCCGGTAAATACTGAGGCTAACTTTCTTCTACACAGCCCAATTCTTTCCTCAGTTGTTTACAGTTTCTGGGGACAGAAATAATCTGTTTTTTTTTTTTTTTTTTTGTTACCTTGTATCCTCAGGGTCTAGAATGGCACCTGGTAATAAAAATTAAACTGCCTGAATAGCATTTATGTCATTTCTAACACCTTTATCTCCCTAAGATATGCTCTTTTCCTCTCTTCAATTTCTTTGAACTCCTTGTGATTTCAGTTTCTTGCTTGAATTAGCTAAGCTCATTTATAGCTTTCCTCCTCCTCTATCCATTTTCTGGGCCTATAAGCAGTAAATTTCCCTGAGTTCATATATTTTGATAATTGTTTCTCAGTCATCTCATTCTTGCACAAATATATATAATGTTTCTTTTCCTCCTGAAAATCTTAGGCAGTCACAACTGTGACTTGGAAGAGTATTTCTTTATACCGTCCATTTTACTTGCCTAGAAATGGGTCTACATCCTGCGTACAGGATCTTAGCCAACTTATTCACTCTTCATAGCAGATCAAGAAGCTGCAAGGAGTTCTAAATTCGACTCCAAGTTGTTGTAATTTAAAATCAAACCTATATGTACATAATTAATATTTAAATCTTAATGTCTCCAAAATCTGTACTTTACATAGCCATGTAAGTAAGATAAAACCAAACTCTAGAAAACGTATTTGCTTTGCCCTTACTAATTAAATAGGTGAGAAAAAACACTTTGAACTATCTAAGTATGTACGTATGCCCTGGGCGCATGACGCACAATGAGAACACGTCCTGTACAAAGTTAGTAACAGTATACATCTGATACCATCGTCTGTGTAGGTTTCCTTGGGACTTCAAGAGTTTCCCAATTACACACTTTCTGCCAATTCTACCATACATCTGACATTATGCAGAACTGAAACTCAAGGAGTTCACTGTATTTGAAAAACCCCACAAACAATAAAGATGAAGGATTTATACTCACAGGTGACTCAGAAAATGAGTAGGACTCCTACTTGGGGCAGACAGCACAGAACTCAAGAGAACTCTTCCTTTCAGCAGGAAACTTAGCTTACGAGATATCCTGATAACTAGAATAGATATTAAAGAAAGTTAACATTTTACCTGACTTTATTATTCAGTTTTTTCTTTGTGCTGAAATACACAGTTTTCAAAGACTTCCTCTCAAGCCATTAAAACATGACCGGGTAGGAAAATATCAGTTAAACACTGCCATAATTTTGATTAAGATAATACTATCCTTAAGAGTTTCTTTTCAACAGACAAAATATGCAAGTGGTTCAAGGACACATTAGATCCTTTCAATTCAATGTCATGCCATGAAAGGTAGAAAAACACAATGTGAGATAATTCCTTGAATCCAGTGTTTTTAGTTGATTTAGACTTTTTTTAAGCAGCAAAATTATCTTTGTATTTCTGTAAAATTTAGAAAGAAATTAACGTGTCTCTGTACATTGCCCAGATATAATCAGTGACATTTCTGACAGTGGGGTTGCTAGTCTTTAGTGTTCCATTAAAGCAAATCACTTTTTCTGGACTAGTTTACATTTTTGAATTTCTTTGAAACAGTGGTTAAACTTACACAGAGTGAAACCTCAATGAATTCTGAGAAGGCAAGTAAGCAGCAGCCATGAGAAATCAGTAACATTTAGTAAGTTTATATGACCTTAGAACTACTGACGTGTTGGGGTGTCTGAATCCAGACATCTTGGGATGGCTGGATGTGTCCAGGGTCAGCTGGGTACTCTGGTCAGAATGGTTCAAATTTAGATAAGAAAATCTCATACAATCAATCAAACAGCTAATGGTTCTCTTGATAGGAGAATACAGACTATTTCTGATTCTAGGAGCAAAATGAAATCATAATGCCTAATAAAATGAAGACTTACGTGTCTAAAGCATGACTTGTTTGGTAAATGATAAGATTAGGAAAATACAGAAGAAAAAAAAAACCAACCTCTTTTTCTAGAAAGACTGACCATGGTCTATGACTTAAAGTTCAAAGTTTCAATTCAATATGAAACACATTTTATATAAAATTTCCAATGTTAAGCAGAAACTGGGTCCATTAACGAAAACAATTCTACGAAAAGGGCAATATTGCTCTGATGGGACTGTTAACGCTACAGATTTTTTTTTTTTTTATTTAATAGACAGCATGGACTTCATACATATCCATTTTCAGTGCTTTGAAAACCAAACAACTTTAAAAGTTAGCAGCAGTTTCTGCAAGTACAAAAATACACATTTATTACATTACATATGGTAGTAAAATTTGTCAAGATATATTATACAAACTCAAAGCATTTTACATAAAGCATCAGTCTAATATATTATAGATTGACAGAGCATAATAAAATGACATGTGGTCTGTCTTCCAATCATACAATATAATACTTTACAGCAATATTAACAAACTATTCACATTAAGTATTACAGGAGTATCTAAGGGAACACAGAGAATAGGAATGGTTATGGAAAACCTCAGCATCTATTTTCTTCTATGCTTCAAGTTGGGTGGATTAATTTTCTACCCACCCGTATGAAAGAAAAAAGGAGAGAACTATTATTTTGTTAAGTGGAGAAACAACTTCTTCAGAAAGACACTCCAAGCCGTAAGAACTTTATTCACATCTTGCAGTTCCGACAGTAGTATGCCCTAAGGGTAAGGGGAGAGAATCCCTGTTGCCTTTATATATTATACCACAAAAGATGCATATGGACACTCAGGAATCTAAGTATAGGGGTGGCTGTTTATAAGGTAAAATCTACTTCACATCTGTGACTGAGATGGCCAGTGTCATGGAGGAGCTCTTTGGGTATAGAGTTCTGAGAGTTAATTACAATGCGGAGGGCCAACACGGCCATGTCCCGTAGAGGTAGGTAGCACCTATAGCTAATACTGAAAGGACTTCTACTTTACAGAAAACATTATTATTTTTCTATAACTGAAAAATACAACCTTTAGGACAAAAGGGAAAGAACATCTGACATGAAAGTTTCCTGGTGGCTAAGAAAAATAATTCAGTATAAGTTAGTGGGAGAAAGGATGGTGAATTAAAGAGGCCAAATGGGTTCGAAGCAACTTCTTATAAGTAAGTAGTTAAAATGAAGGAAGATGCACATCCTTTCCTGATTCTATCCCTTCTTATTGACTGGCGAGGCCTAATAGTCCATGGAGATAACCCAGGGGATGTACTAGTATAACCTTTAAGGCAAGAGAGGGGAGAAATATTCATGGATATGAGAGAAACCAGTGGGATATAAACCATGAATCATCTGTGACAAAAATATGTAAAGCTTCTGGAGGTGAGGAAATCCAAAGCCAATGACGGTCTGAGAAGGCCTGACGGCTGCTTTGGTGGGCGTTCCATTCTGTGACTCTTTTATAACCTGCCAACATTAAAAGCACTCTCTCAACTGTCATTGACAATCAGAAAAGGGATGATTTATCAGTAATTTTTTCTGGCTGGCTAATCTAAGAGGCAGGGCTGTAGGAAAACATTTTTTTAGCGAAGAGGAGCCATGCTTTGGTCACATGTTGGCAACAACTTCGTGTAACAGAGGACCGGTGTTGCAATCTTTTCCTCCACACCAGGATAGTGAATGCTGTCAGGAGGTCACCTTCTAATAGGAAAAGTTGCATTTCTGGAGAATGTTCCCAGCACAGGCACCTCTGAAAAGGATACTGAAACGAGCAACCTTTCCTTCTTTCTCCTCACAGCTCTACGTCCTGGAGCCTTTGCAGAGTAGCAGAACACCAATGGAAAATCAATCAATGAACACAACCAACAAATAAACTAGGATACTCATGGCTCTTGAATCATTCTAGTCTAGGCCACTGTAGCTGCATCGATGGGCTGATTCCTGGAATCTTCCTGTGAGGGCACGGGACTATAGAATGTCACAGAAATGCCTACTGGCTGGATTCAGGGAAACGTTTTACATGATTTCCTTCATTATTGGACATGCTTTCTTTTTAAAAAATACTTTGATTAGTGGCATTTTTCTTGCGTAGTTATTAAAAAGATTCCATGGAATGTGGCTGTTTCTCTGCACCCTCCCCCTCTCCCCACAGTCCTTATTCTTTACTTAGCATATCCTGGCCTTTTCAGGATACTAATCTCATGGAAGGCATGTTTCCTCTACTGAAGATGTTTTCTCTGGCTCTCTACTAGTATCTCTAAAAACACAGGAGAGGACAAATCTCTATGCTCTAAAGAGGAAAAGCCTCCCACACAGGTGATGAAATTTTTTAGTCTAAACTTTTTGCCAAATGGTCTCAATAAAGAAAATTATTTTGTTGTCCTAAGTATTAGCAGTGATTATCCTTATGCTACCCATCCCATGTATTTATACAAAGGGGTCATAATAATCTCGTCTTTCTATCATCATTAGCCCAGTTTCTGTTCTTGTAGACATCAGATTCTTAGACTTGTCTCTGTTCTTGTATACATCACATTCTTACTGTGGTTAAATGTCTTTGGCTAAGTGTTGGTCCCCAGTATCACCAGCCACTGTAGGCCCTGCGTCTGGGCTGGACAGATCATCCAGAGACAAAGAGCCGGGTGAGGATCTCTGACGAGGCAGATTACCAGGAGAGCACCGCTCACTATTGTCTCCATCCTTGTGGGACTTCACACAGAGCTTGAGTCCGTCCTCCACGAGGCTGAATGGAGGGCTGCAGTGTCTCTCTGAGTTCTGGCTGGAGTAAGAACTATACCACTGGACTGCGTGCACAGTTCCAAGTTCGTCAGGTGCCCTTTGGGGCATGTCTTTCTGTCTCTCTTGCAGTGGGTTGGCTTCCGAAATACCAGGAGCGTGTGGAGGTGGCTCCGTGGGTCCTTTTAGAGAACTCACTTTCTTTTCCTCTGGTCTGGATGCCCTTGCCTTCTTTTTGAGGGACCAGTTTTTCAAACTGGCCACACCATTTCTCAACCACGTGCTTGGGTGAAGAGTTACAGAATATACTTGTGAATGCCATTCCACGGCATCCTTTTTCGTATAAGCGAGGCGGCTGCTGGCCTGCCCCGATGAGGGACCAGGAGTTGCAGAAATGAGGCTTGAACTGCTAAAATCAGAAGAAAGCTCTTCCTGTTTTCTTTGAGCTTGGAAAGTGCAATCTACTGGGGAGGAAGTTTCAGTGGGGGTAAACACAGAGTGTTCAGAAATCTGAGAGAAAGCGCTGTCTTGGGAGCTCACTGAGGAGCCAGATGGGGAAGTGCCTGGAGAAGACAAGCTAGAATAGCTGGTCCTTGGGCAGATGTTTAATCTCGGGGGTAAACCCTTCTCCGCGTTCTGGTTGGTGCCACTACTCTTGCCCACTTCAATCCCCATGACCAAACTCTGGTTAATGAGCTTCTGCCCCTCCATTTGCAATGACTTGTGCCGCCGGAGATAATCTTCCTCCCCATGCAAGAGACCAGCTTCACAGCTAGTTTTATGTTGTTTCTTTGAATAAATTCCCCTGAGATAGGTCAGTTTGCAGTGCTGGTCATCCATGCTGGGCTCTGAGCAGCGCCGGTGCCTCCTTGAAGCCTTGAGGGCGTCTGCCGTGTGTGATGGGGAGTATCCAGAGGCATCCGCACCTAAGGGCTGGTTCCTGGGGAGATCCTGTGAGGACATGTGACTATAAGATGCCACAGAAATGGCCACTGGCTTGGATTTAGGAAAAAGTTTCACATGATTTCCTTCGTTACCAGATAAGCTTTTCTTCTTAACATTTTTATTAGTGGCATTTTTCTTGGTATCAGTGCCTGCGACTAAATTCTGTTTAAAATATGTCTTACCCTCTTCCTGGAGGGGTTGATTCTGCTTCAGATAATGCTCATCCTTTTGTGAGAGAATTGCATCACAGCTGGACTTGCGTAGCTTTTTCTGATAAAATTCCCTGAGATAGGAAAGCTTAGAATCTAGATAATCAATGCTGGGCTCTGAGCAGCGCCGGTGTCGCCTCAGGCTTTTTGGAGCATCTGCTGCAGCTGTGGACAGGTAGCTGGGCGTGCTCATGCCGGAGGGGGCCCTGGCATGACCCCGCAGGGGGACCTTCGTGTACACTGCTGCGACGCTCACCGGCTTGGATTCAAGGGGCCGTTCCATTTGAACGTCTTCATCTTTAGAACGCGCCAAGTCGAAGTCGCTCAGGGTTAAAAGGCCTTCCACCTCAGGCTGGTCGAGGTCATAGTCACTGAGGGTTAATACAGAGTCCATGCTTCTGCTGCCCTGACCAAGTTTCTTTACCAAGTCACTACAAGGAGCATCGACATCCTCATTTAGCTCATTTTCCAAGCTGTCATAGGAGGAGTCATTCAGTTGGAAGCAAGAGATATCTGTCAAAAAAAATCAAACCACAATTAACATTTTTACTTACCAAAAATACGTGCTGCCTTAAAAAAAAAAAAAAACAAAAAAAACCAATCTCTGGTACTTAATCTTCTTTTCACAGAGATTGTTCAGATTCCTACTCTTAGGAAAGATCTTTCAAAGTCTTCCCAGAATAAAAAAAAAATACATCGAGTACACTGAATTCATCTCGGTTCTTGAAGAAAAAGGCTTTCTTAATTAAGGTCTCCTCAAAGCAATGAGGACATGTTGTTAATACCAAGAAACAGTCTAAAATATAAAGGAACGAATACCAGACGTATGCAGGGTCATGACTGTGGGTGAGCACACATGGGCTGGTCTCAGAGGAATCATTTGTTAACTCAGGCTCTTCAATGTTCACTACTTTACTTAATCTTTACAACAATCATAAAAGTGAGACTTTACGGTTACCCATATTTATTGATGAAGATAATGATGGTCAGTGGCACAGAATGGTTATATGAAACTAATGAATCATTGAACATTACACCAAAAACTAAGGAGGTACTATATGTTGGCTAATTGAATTTAAATTAAAAAAAAAAGAAGAAGAAGAATTGGTCAAAGATAACTAGTAATTGGTGGTCCAGGAATTCGTATTCTGGAAGGTTGATTGGTTTCAAAATCCTCCCTGGCTCCACGGTGCTAGTGGTTTCTACGCTGTTCCACAGCATGATGTGTCTCGAGGGCCACTCAGGGGAAGGAGGGCGGGGGCGAAGACCAGGCCCGCCTCTACCCCTTTAGGACTTCTTACTCTAGTTTCAGCCACAGCAGTTCTACTATATATGTTAGGGATCCTTGTAAAACTTTATTTAAAAGAAGTTTAAAAACATACCATATGATGCTTCTGGAAGTTTTGGACCTCATCTTACACATTTCTTAGCCCCACCACACTGTTAACACGACCTGACCTATTAGCAGGTAGTCCAAGGAGGAGCAGAAACCCTAGGCCCGTGACTGAGGTCAGAGGCTTCCTTCACTGAGCTGTGGCAGACTCCAGGACACTGTCGCAGCATTTTCACAGACGCATGCCTGTTTCTCACAAAAACCAATCCACTTATTCACAATACCTGAGGCGTTCTCTCTAGTATCACATCTCACTGAAACCTGTCCCAAGAGGGAAGTGATTTCTTCTCCAAATATCCTACAGCAATTTTCAATCAGAAATTGTATGAGCAGAGAAACCTGCAAGAAAAAGGACAAAAAGACAGTGCTACTTTTCACACAGCTGGTCTCTAAAGCACATTTCATACATAAATCCTCATTTTATCAAAAGTGAAAAAGAATCTTGAGAAAAATTCATGTCTGCTTTAAAAATATACAAAACAGTTCTTCCTAAAAAACTATGACACTTCCAAGAGTAGTTGGGGTGTAGAAATTAATTTTAATTGGTGGGCTAAAGTTCCTTCTGGCCTTAGCTCAATGTTAACATTTTCATACTAATGCTACATATTTAAAATTAGGGTAACTTGGGGGCCCTGGATGGTGTAGTCAGGTAAGCCTCTGCCTCTTGATTTTGGCAGAGGTCACGGTCTCAGGGTTGTGAGACTGAGCCCCACATTGTGCTCTTCACTCAGCAAGCAGTCTGCTTAAGATTCTCTCTCTTCCTCTGTCCCTCTCCCTGTTCTCTCTTAAATAAGTAAAATAAAATAAATAAAATTAGGCTAACTTATACTCTATAGGGCATTTGGGGTAAAGAAATACACTTTCATATTAAAATTCATGAAGTATCATTAGATAAAGACTTATGAAATATATTTCACATGTAAAAGGCAGTTGTCATAAGCGTGGGAAGTGGGCATCCTCTGTGGGTTTCCCGTGAAGTAGGGAGACAGCTAGAGAGAAAACTTGCATTTTGCCTCACTCGTCTCTACCTAGGCAATTCCTTCCCTTGGACTCCCTGGAGGAGGTGAGGGAGGAGATAAGATTTTATGAGGGAGCTCTGTGCCTCCACTGAGATGTACTGCAACGTTTCCTTGGTTTCCTTGCCCCAGCAGCTGAGGCAAAGCAAGAGGCAGAGTGTTGGGAGCCACGGGAACTAATGACCTCAAGCCCCGTAGTAACTAGCAGGCACAAGAGAGATGTGATTTCAAGTAGCTGCTGTAAGAACTGGGTGTCACAGTATGAACTAGGTATCACCACGTCCATTTTTCAGATAAGAAAACTGGATCAACAGAACTAATTTTGTCCAAGATTGTACATCTGGCAAATGGTGGGGCTGAGGAATGAACCTTGGCTTGTCTACGTCCAAAGTCCTTTTTTATTAAATCGTATCATTTGCTTTCTTATATCTCTAAGGTTGAAGTCAGTCCTAATGTTTTGCCTCCTTGAAGGGAAAAGAGAAGTAAGCCAACTGCTATCACTGTTTTGCTCAAGAAATTACCATTCTGTAATCTACTGGGATAGGATAAAATACTCAATACACTCAAATTTATAAGGAGGTGTATTTAAGTTATTGAAGAAAATGTCTTTTGGAACTAATACCCTGCATTTTAGGTTCAAAATGGGGACTCAGTCCCCCAGGGCATAAAAACGAAAAACTTCATTACCTTTTTTGTAAATTCATTTTCTAGTTCTGGGCTGGAGGAAGTAGGAGGCCAGAGAATGCTTGGAGCAATACACACCGCTAAATTAAACGCAGTCATCTGATTGGATGAGGAATGCTGCTCAATGTTGTGTAATATCCCAAAAAGATACCTTAGGAGAACAACATTGGCTCTCGGAAGCTGGTCTAACAGCCTGAAGACAGAAAAATGCACTTTTTAAGAAAGACATTCCATAAAAAACTTGTGTAGATAAGCAACCCTTGCTTTTCATGGGGAACCATGCAAAGAAAGAACACAGTTCAGATATGCAAGAGTCTCAGTTACTATGGTACATGCAATGTAGGGACTGCCTGTACACAAAGAATGAAAATATGGACCGGGGATTTATTTACTTATTTTGTACACTGTCTGCACAACCCAATGAAGATGCAAAATAATGCAGAAAGAAGGCTTGTAAAAAAATGTTGCCTGCCTGAAATATTTACCTGAAATTAGTGCAATGTGTTTTAACTTAGGCAAATCCTGTAACACTTTAGAATATTCTCAACCAAGACCCCCGAAAAGCTTTTTGATGAAATTGAACAATTAAATTTTAGTGGTTCTTTGTCTCTCAGTAATAATATAGGAATTCTATCTCTTGGTGAGAACTCAGACCTTAACTATTAAGACTTTTAGGTCCATTCTGAGAGCTTATGTTCTGCTCTACCAGCTTCCAAGGTCAATTTCATCCCAAACTTCTTTTTCTCACTGGTATCACTTTCATATATAAGTCAAGCTTATAATAGTACATTTCCTACTGTTCCTATTTTGTAATTGATAGGGGATTTTAAAATTATTATTTATTGAAAATTATATTGACTACTATCCAGAAAAAAGACATATATGCTGATATTCATGGTTTTTTCTTTCCAACAAAAGTCTGCAACCTAGGAGGAAAAATAAGGTAATGTGACTCTTGCTGCATAAATAGCACAGAGGCCTTTCTTCAGTGTGATGGACTGACACTGAGTATAGTTTTATAAGGATAAGTTACAAAAGATATTGAAATAAACCAAGAGATTACTGAGTGTATTCAATGAAAAGTAAGGTGCTGTCTAGCATACTCTTCTGGGTTATCTGATTCCATAGGGGCCCTATGCCTTTGAGCTATTCTACAACTCTGTAAATTGTAGACTACTGATAGCACTACACCTAACACTTGCCTATAGACTTGAAAATTCTGTCTGGTGGAGAGACGTATGATTTACTTGCTCCCCCTTCATGCTCCAGTAGAAAAAGCCAGTTTTGTGTCTATGTGTAAAATCATTTTGGCATTTCTAATGCAAGTACGTACGTTGTGGTAGTCTGAAATCTCCTTCAAACTGGTAGTAACATCTAACCGGCTCTGTCATTAATTAAAGATTTAAATAAAAATTTTCACATTGTTCATTTTATATTTAAATGAGTCTTAATTTTACTTTTTTTTTTAAACCATCCTTTAACAGTTTGTAGGATACACAGTTTTAGACAATGAGCAATAATGCAGAGAAGCTGGCTTCCGCCTAACCATAAGGGAAGCACAGACAGTATGTGTGACTTGGCTTTGATTTCTGGTGTCTTCAATAGTTGTACTAATTGTACTAATTGTACTAGGCTTTGATTTCTGGTGTCTTCAATAGTTGTACTAAGTTCTACTGATAGAAGGTGTCTACCAATAGCAGTGTAGACATAATTCATATTTGAAAGTTGCTCAAGAAAAAAAAAAAACTACTAAACAGCATATGCAGATAAATGATATTAGGATTCTTGGATTTTGACAGACCTGGGAGTATTGCATTTTGTTAATGGACACTTCTTTCCAATTATCGAATAATGCAGGAAACACTGAGAATATGGGTGGTGAGTTCTGCCAGCAATCTCCGTTTGCATGAGAATAGACCATGCATTCTTTGTGATAGGACAGGCTTTTTCCTTGGCACTTTTCAAGAATTAAACTGTCTCTCTACAGTCCCCTTCTCCATATCTCTTTTGTCGCACTGATCATACTACACCGTAATTCTTGGTTTATCTATCTGCTCCACTAAGACAGTCAAGCTCCTTGAGGTGAGAAATTTTCTCTGTTTAAATTCAGTTGCTGAATGAGATAGACAAAGAGCTGTCTGGTTAGTTAAGTATTTACCAAAATTAAGATCATAAGTTGTAGATTGAGTCTAGTTATCAATGAGTTTCAGTTCCTATCAGATTCAGATATACAGGAGGTGTGTAATGGTCAAGTATTCTATGTTAATAAGATTAGGGAAAACCAATAATAACAATGATAACAGCTAGCATAAACCTATTTTTAAACTGGTCTTCGTGGATATGGCATATGGCTTTGATAGTCATCATTACTTGAATCGACAAGCTTATAAAAGCTTTTTAAAGTATTTCTGAGACATGGCTAAATTCGAATAATTACCTTTGAATTGTATTTATTTTCTCTTCATCATTTCCTTGATCCATGACACAGACCCAATGATCATAGAGATCTGATGAAAAAATACTTCCTGGAATATTTCGTAGAAAATCCTTTCACAGAAGGAAAATAAACATTTTAAGTCATCATTCTCATGCTAAATATGTACTGGGGAAATCAAAAAGCAAACATTTCATTGAAAAGTTAAGTCCACGCTTTTTCGGAGTACACGGAGCTCTGTGCCAGCTCCCCACCGCCGTGCACACATAGAAACACAGGCTTTGACTTTTTTCCAACAAAAACCAGAGGGAAATTGGAGTCTGGGCTATAGTGGGAGAGATAAGGACAACCTGTTCGGGTGGAATCTTGTTTTAGCCAACCAGTACAACACGACCGGTCTGGCCAACCATCCTGAGTCTTTTCCTGCTCTCAAATCACCAGTTCAAAGAAACGCACTAAGACGTTTGTGAGGTTCCTAACGTGGCAGTCAGTCATCCAGTCATTCTACACATACTTGCTCTCATGTGCCAGAGATGGTTGAGGTTGAGGGGTTGGGGACAGAGAAGTGAGTAAAGCAAAGTCCCTGTCATTTCGGAACTTTATATTCCAGGGGCACTGGGGAGCAACGCCATCCAGAGGTACTCAGAGTTTCTCCTAGCATTCCCCTCCTATGTTTGGGGATAGAGGAGGAAGCAGTCAAGGCTCAGTATGTCTGGGCTCTGGGGGCCTGGGACAGCAGCCACATGCCTGACGCACACTCGACCTGTGCCCAGTACATTATCCTCTGAGACCCCAGTCTGCTAGGGTCGGAGACGGCCAGAGGGGCTGGGTGTGGTGACACCAGACCATGTCACCTATAGGATATGACCAAGGGTATTACATATATATGTGTGTGTGTGTGTGTGTGTGTATACATATATATATATATATATATGATTTTTGTTTATAAAACGCACAAAAATAAATTAAATTTGGTCCTGGTCCTATATCGTTTGTGTCCTAGGCCAACTCTCTCTCTTGCTTTTGGCACGGTAGTAACAAGGCCAGGCTTGCAAAGTCTGCTGAGTAGACTCAGTAAACATTAGGCAGAAAAACTCAATTCAGGTCGAAGCACTGTGCCCATGGTCTTGCAAGTTCCTGCTTACAACATGGAGACAGGTGAAAGTCTGCAATCGAGCAGTTTTAACTCTCGCTGGAAAACCAGGTCAGCAACTTCACCTATGTGCCTTACAAGTGGCAATACATGGCGCGCTACTCTCGTGTCCTGTTTCCATTACTACTTGGGAAGCAGTGGCATCTGATCGTTATACTTGCAAATTTGGTGTGCATCCTCCCCGTATGAGCTCCCCCCGGGCAGGGACAGAGCCTACCTTCTTCTCTGTGCACCTTGGTGCCACACACCGTCCCAGACACAGTAGACAGAGGTCATTACTACACTGGTGCTATTTTTCCCATGGCCACACACTGATGAGGAACAAAGGAAGGCCAACTAACTGTAACTGAAATTTTAAGATAATTTAAAACACCTCTTTGTAGTCATGTCACCTGTTATCATACATTTTTTAAGAGTGGTTAACAAGTAGGAAGAGATTGCTTCAAAGTCTTTCTCTGTTCTATTATATCTTCTGTAGAAATGTACCCGGATACTTGTAATTGAGATGTGTCATCACAAAAGTCATCTCCTTTTGGGTAGAGCTATTGAATTTTCATAATTCCAAACTAATTTTAGTTGCTGCACCTACTTTAAAAGTCAGATTTAGAAGAGGCAAGATTTGTTATTTCAAAGTGGGGCAGTGACAATAGTTCTCTTTTTTAAATCTCAGTGGAAAACATACTTATGATGTGTCTTGAAGAAAAACATCATTAAATCTTAAACCTACACTTGAAAGATAATAACTCGTAACATCTCAATGAACTCTCCACAGCTGGAATAACAAGTTACGAAATACAGCCACCATCACAGCTGAGAAAGGATGTGAGCGCTGGTTGTGAATTACAATCACCAGCTCACAGCACTCAACTGAACGGGTCCTCCCCTCTGAGAGCAGAGCCCCGGTGGGTGGTCAGCACAACTCCCAAATTAACCTGAGATGAGATTCCTGCAGGATCAAAAATGAACTTTTCCTCAAAGGTCCGATGGATCAAAGTTACAGTGTCTCAAGCAATTTTCTACCCATAACAGTTTAAAGAGTTAAGCTTGTATTTAAGCAAAACCAGCATAAGTAAAAAATTAAAGGAAAACTTAAGTACTACTTCCAGATAGTCTTAAACACAAGAAACAAAACAAAAGCTCAAAAACTTTTGGCAAAAAGTATCTTGTTTTCTGCAACCACTTGGAAGAAATGAGAGTAACACACAGTTACATGATTACAAAACTTCAATTATTTGGAACCCATTTAACCAGATTTTTCAACCATTTGTCTTTTGATATTTTTGGACCCGTGATATTTCTGCAATTTGAAATACAACTTGACTCCTTTAGAACCATATTTCTTGATATTAGCCTCAAAAATTTAGTACAAAATTTTAAGTGTGCTGCTATGAAGAATAGCATAGTAAGGAAAATTTTCTAAAATGTAGGCTTCTAACTTTTTAAACTAAGAGATGGGGAAAAAGCCTAATTATATGAAGAAAAAAAAAGAAAAATTGTGTGTATATATACACCAGACATCCGTCTGGCTAAGCACACTGTACATATCTTTCTTGTACTTCAAGACTGAAGAGTAGTCATTCACCCCTGGCTCTGGTGTGTTCCAACTGGGCTGGGAGGTGGGAGCCCGAGATGGGTCTGTAGAAGCGAGAGCTGGGGTGGGAATCTCTGCTAAAAGCTGGTCCTGACTCTAGGTTTTCAAAACATGTGAGGCATTTGCAAGAATGTGGGGAGGAAAACATTTTAGAAGAGTTCTAACTCAATGATGGGTGTGAGTTAAGTAACCAAGGGGTAAAGGGTAAGTAAGAACCATAAAAAAATGCCAAATGTGGTAAGGGTTTTATAAAAGACCCAGATGCTGGAGTCATTCCTACTCTGCTTTTACTTTAAAAAGGCACTAGGGGACAGGGGAAAGGCATGATGATTGTACAAGTGAATGGAATTTTCAGTGGTCTCAGTGAGCAATTTTTTGTTTTAGTTGTTAGCCAAATGTTTATTACAGTAAACTGTTTCAAAGTTTAATACAAGTTTATTTTTGAAAATTTGCCTTTATTAGGAAGGTAATGAGACTGTGAAGAAGTCATCATAATCAGGATGTTTATTTTGGTAAATATGCTGTGCATGCTTTGACTATTTTTAATTAATTTTTTTTTTTTTTTTTTTTGGTATGGGGTGGTAGAGTGAAGATGAGACTGGTGTGGGATGAAAAAATTTAAAAAGCATTTCTGACATGCCATATCATTGGCAAGGGCTTGTAGAGGCCAGTGTTGGTTTTGTGAAGTGTATTCTTGTTTTTTTTTAAACACTTTTTAGGTTCTAAATCCATTTTGCTTCTTTGCAGCTGGGAAAAATGTTGTAATGAGAGAAACCAGTTGTCTCTTCCCAGAGCTACACCGTGGGGCAGATGAAGGGAGAACCTTTCCTACCTTCAAGACAGATGCTATCACAAAAACCGATTCACAGTCTAGGTGCACTTCAACTCCAGAGTTCAGTTTCTCTTTGAGCTCTCTGCAGGATTTCACATTGGCCGACTGTCTGAAGATCCCTTTTGTGAGGGGTCCTTTTTGATTAAGAAAGAAAAGCATATCCTATAAGGAAGCAAAGGAAAAAACCAAAATGGCACTTCACAGATACCAGCAGGGGAAGACATACTTGCCCTCTCTGGCCGCCGGAGGCCAGGGTGTCCCAGGGGGAAGTCACTGGAGGGGGGCTGCTGCGCGGACTGAAGTCAGTTTGTGTTTTGGGATCTCTCAATCTCTTCCCCTACTTATTCTTGCTATATTCAACATCGAAAACATTTTACTTTAATGAGACCGTCTTTTGTCTTTATTTTATTTATTTATTTATTTATTTATTTTTTTTTTAAAGATTTTATTTATTTGACAGAGAGAAACACAGTGAGAGAGGGAACACAAGCAGAGGGGATGGCAGCGAGAGAAGCAGGCTTCCTGCCTGTGCAGGGAGCCCGATGCGGGGCTCGATCCCAGGATCCCAGGACGCTGGGATCGTGACCTGAGCTGAAGGCAGGCGCTTAATGACTGAGCCACCCAGGCGCCCCGTCTTTTGTCTTTAAAATCAACTTTCTCTGACTGCTTCAAGGTCCCTGTAAACTTGTCTCCCTCCTTCCCTCACTCCTCTTTTCCTATTATTCTCTAATTTGGACTCCTTCCTCCAAATATGGAAATATTCTTGCCGGATTCATTCTCCACTTGCTTGTCTTTCTTTTTATGTGACTCTACACCTCCTTCTACGCCCTGTATTTACTTCATTCTCTTAAAATCAGGCTAAAAAAAATCACCTCTTCCAGGAAGTTTTCTCCACTGCATTGTGATCAATCTTCCCTTTTGCTTTCTTGCTAGCAAAGAAATGTCCCCTTCTTGTGGTGTAGGAAGGAGAATGCTTGGGGACAAGCAACCCATGGGATCTGAAACCTAGTTATGGCATGTTTTTACTCTGCGACCTTTGATAAATTTAAGGCTTTTAAAATTTGTAAAGTAGGGATGATGGTAGTGATAAGAAGTGCTCAATCCACTGTGCAGGGTGAGCACGACAGCAGCGAGGCCAGCGGGCGGCACGTGTCAGAGCACGATGTGGGGTCAAGTCCCGCATGTCCTGGACGTCCAGCACAGTGCTTGCAGGATGCAGGACACACTGAATGAGCTGAGCAGTCATCATTTCATATATCAAGAACACAGTACAGACTCAGTGGTTTCATCTGACCCACTCTATTTATAAAAGGGAACTAAATGCCGGAGGACGTACATGTGTAAACACCCGAAATATATCTAAGACACACACCGGATATTTTAAAAGTACAAGAATGAGTAGTTTCTCCTTCTACAGGGATTCAAGGAGGCTTACAACAACGCAGAGTTCCAGAAAGGCCGTGAGAGAAACGTGGGGGATAACGGGACTCCAGCGTGGACTTTGCCTACAGAGCCAAACTCTGGTTTATCTGAGTAGGTTTATGCGGCTCCTTCCTGAAACCAGCAGCCTCCACGATTTCTCCCCTTATGTCTCCCGTAGGATTCTGCAATAGCTTAATCAGATTTCTTTCCTTTGAAGCAGTAATAAAATTCTCAGCCAAAGCCAAAGCTGTGTCTATAGTTTTTCCATTTAAGAAGAGATTTCCCTCCCAGGGTTCTCCTTCCCCATTAGTGTCACAGGGCCAAACGAGACTCACCAGGACAGGTTTGGGCAGATTGTCGTTCTCACAAATACTTGGCAGAGAGACTCCGAAGAGCTGCCCCGGCACAGGGGATGTCGGCGACACAGGTAAGTTATCCAGGTGAGTGCTGGAACCACGCCAGAAGGCCCAGTTTATGATCGATCTTCTCCTTTTGAATGTCTTCTGACCTGAGTCTAAGGAAGAAGTGAGATTATTAGGCAAACTAATTCACTTAGTCTTATTTATATAGTTTCTCACTTACAGGATGTTGTTCATTTCTATGGTTCAGTGAGAAAACTGCTTATAGATGTCCTTTGTTACTGACAATTTAATCTAAGAAATTGCACGGTAACAGTTTATAAACTAAGGAAAAATCAAATATTTGGATTATTCTCCATCCCATTTTTGGAACATCACTGGTCTGTTTGCTTGAGTTTTGTCACTAAGATTTCAAAGGCAAAGAAGAGCCTCTCTTTACTGTAACAACTTAAAGCAAAAGGTGTTTCATACCAACATATATATTATCCTATTTTAAAATGAGATGAGGCATACGAAGAAGTTGAAGATTAAATCAGACCACAACTAAATGGTGAGAAAAAGGAAAGAGGGAGGAAAAGGAGAAGGGAGGAAGAGAGAAGAAGGGAAAGAAGAGGAAAAGGGAGAAGAAGGAAAACACCCAAGAGTTGGGACACTGGGGTGGCTCAGTTGGTTAAGCGGCTGCCTTCGGCTCAGGTCATGATCCCAGGGTCCTGGGATTGAGTCCCACAATGGGCTGCCCCTGCTCTGTGGGGAGCCTGCTTCTCCTCCTGCCTGCTGCTTCCCCTGCTTGTGCTCTCTCTCTCCAAAAAATAAATAAAATCTTATATACAAACAAAAAAACCCAAGAGTTATCTTTATTAAGATGTTCTCTAGAAACAAATACTGATTTATTACTTTATGTCCTTCTCTATTGCTGAAAACAAAGACAGGAAGCTAATGGTCTACATTTCCACCCCCCACCCTTCTTTCCAACTGCAAAGACTTCAAGGTATCTTTTTGGTTCTTGACTTTAAAAAGCATGTTTAAGGCAGCATGGATGTGTGCAAACAGGAGTGAGACTTGTTCTTGCCATGATGAAGCTTATACTGTAATGGGGGAAACAGGTCTGGTGATGGTGGGGAGAGAAGCAAGGGAAGGGCAAAGCACCCAAGACATTCAGAAAAATGGCAAAGCACATCTACCCATTAAGAGGGAGGGAGCGATCCTGGAGGAATATGCATTTGATCTGGATTCTGAATGAACAAAATTTCAACAGAGCACCTGACATCATGTCTTGCACTTTGTAAGTACTCAATAAATCATTCTCAAGCAGTAATTGAATTGAGGAGAGATTTAGATGGAAAGGGACAGCATGAACAAAGTAGGCAGAAGAAAGGTCGACAGTGAATCATGATTTTGTGAGATCATAGTGCTAAAACATTTTTTATGTCATCTGTATCTAATTTTAACATGAAAGTTGATGGATTTGCACAGGATCTGATACTTAAAAAGACAGCTCTCTAAAGTTCTTTTGGAAAAAAAAATAAAGTTCTTTTGGGCCTGTTCACTGCTATCCTCCGGCTCCCAGCACATACACACAGATAACAAATTAAACTCTAAATGAAATTTAAGAATACAAAAGCCTACCTAAAGGCACCAAAGAGTGACCAGAAGTAGGTGGGTACTGGAGGTAAAAGTATGATACTTGCAAGAGGGAACAGCGCAGCACAGGGTATGTATGTTTCCCCTTCTTACAGCTTTTAGCTTGAGGATGGGCTCCACGGCGGTAGGGTCACTACAAGCTAGAGAAATCTGCACTCTCACTGGCTTGAAAAACTCCAGAATGGAGATAGACGTAACCACAGCAGCTGGAAAGTGTGTGTGTATTCTCAGAAAGGAGAAAAAAGTGCATAGTGGGAGCCCCAGATACTGTGTATAAATTCTGCCCTCGTGTCTGGCTGGGCCGCCAAGCACACATGTGAGAGGCAGATTCAAAACGGCCCGTGATTAAGAATTGAGATTGGAATTGAGATTGGAGGTGGTGCCCACACAGGACCAGATGCTATTTTCTCCAGTGACAGCACGTGGGAATTAGTCATCCAACTCCGCTGTGTGGCACCGACAGCCCACCAAGCTGCCCCAGGGGATATTCAGCTGGTCAACGGTCCCTAACAATGGGACACTGAAGATGATCTTTTCAGGGTGGAAATGGTCATCAGTGTCAAAG
Organism: Procyon lotor; assembly: GCA_028646535.1. NCBI lineage: Eukaryota > Metazoa > Chordata > Mammalia > Carnivora > Procyonidae > Procyon > Procyon lotor. The sequence goes on along the minus strand of CM053613.1, from coordinate 84,659,834 downwards.
GCTAATTTCAAATAAGAATTTTACAGAAGTGTTTTATACTGCTTGGCTCCAATGTCCCTCAGCATTGAATTGACTCAGCATAAACAACTTAAGCCAAACACCACAAACACCAAGTTGTGAGGAGACAATCAAATAAGTAACATCTTGTTTTCCACCTGTGGCTTCCTTAGAATACAGTGAGTGCGCGGCCAGTGTCCCTGCCTCCAGGGATAGAGCTCTGGCGTCAGGAGCCCAGTTAGAGTCCTGGTTCAGATACTTCTGTGGGCAAGTTACTCCACCTGTTCTGTCAACTTTTTTTTTTTTTTTAATTTTATGTATTTGTCAGAGAGAGAGAACACAAGCAGGCAGAGAGGCAGGCAGAGGTAGAGGGGGAAGCAGGCTCCCTGCCGAGCAGACAGCCTGATGCGGGGCTCGATCCCAGGACCCCGGGATCATGACCTGAGCCGAAGGCAGCTGCTTAACCAACTGAGCCACCCAGGCGTCCCTTCTGTCAACTTTAAAGTGAGAATATGACCTATACCTCAAAGCCTTAGTAAGAGGATTAAGAAGGGCAATGTAGGTTGAAGTACTACTTTGCAAGGGTATGGGTCCCAGCAGTCTTCACTAAAACTGCGAAGACACCCATCTCTTCCCCACAAAGAGGACCCTCTCCTCAAATCCGTTCTCTATTTAGTGAGACAGCCTTTGGGAAGTGTGCAGCCAGAAAGGAATACCAGACTGCTTAACTAAAGCATGTCCTGCGCTGACATACCCAATCTGCCATTTTAAAACACAGAGAAGGAAACGAAACCCATTCCTAAACCCAGGAGGGAGGGTCCTGTGTTTACCAACGTCAATCTGCAAATATTCGTTTAATATGTATGCTGAGCAATTGTACTCAGTCTAGTTTCTTTGTATTTAACCTGGTTTCATTATTTCTAAAACTATCAGATTTATTTGACTTTTTAGCTTTCACACACTTCTTAGGAAAAATGCTTCATCATGAAGTTATATACCCAGCTATCATATGAGTGTTGACAGAGGATCAAGTAGAAATTGAGTCCTGTACGTCATTATAAATACTTTCAGCTGCAGTCATGCCTTTTGTTACGTACAGCATTCAAGTTTAGAGTTCATGTTCACTCTGGGACTGAGAGAAAAAAAATTTCATTAAAGTTATTTTCTTGCAGAGCTTTCAATGTATAGGTCTTACTTTCTAAATGTCAAAGGCTAAGGAAAAAATGCTATTACTATAAAAAATATAAGGGAGATGTAATTGTAGAGGAAACTAAATTTATATAAATCTAGCTTTACTAAACAATCCGGGAAGATTCAAGTTAATGTGTCTTCATGCTTAAATTAGGGATCTGAATGTTAAAAGTTACAATTCTTAAAAGTTTGTGTTTATAGGGAGTCTGGGTGGCTCAGTGGGTTAAGCCTCTGCCTTTGACTCAGGTCATGAACTCAGGGTCCTGGGATCGAGCCCCGCATGGGGCTCTCTGCTCAGCGGGGAGCCTGCTTCCCCCTCTCTCTCTGCCTGCCTCTCTGCCTACTTGTGATCTCTCTCTGTCAAATAAATAAATCTTTAAAAAAAAGTTTGTGTTTATAGATTATTTTAGAAAAATAACTAAAAAACCTTAATTAGAAATTCTAGCAAGATGGAACTTGGCATCAGGGAAATACGAATCAAAACCACAGTGAGATACCAACTCACACCAGTCAGAATGACTAAAATTACCAAGTCAGAAAACAACAGATGTTGGCGAGGATGTGGAAAAAGGGGAACCTTTTTCCACTGTTGGTGGGAATGCAAGCTGGTGCAGTCACTCTGGAAAACAGTCTGGAGGTTCCTCAGGAAGTTAAAAATAGAGCTACCCTATGATTCAAATGTAGTGATCCGAAGGGGCATCTGCACCCCAAACTGTGGAAAGAGCCCAGATGTCTATTGACAGATGAATGGATAAAGAAGATGTGGTATACACACACACACACACACACACACACACTGGACTATTACTCAGCCATTGAAACGATGAAATCTTACCACTTATATCAACGTGGATGGAACTGGAGGGTATTATGGGGAGTGAAATAAGTCAATCAGAGAAACAATTATCATATGCTTTCACTCATATGTGGGATATAAAAAACAATATAGAGGACCACAGGGGAAGGGAAGGAAAACTGAATGGAAAGAAATCAGAGAGGGAGACAAACCATGAGAGACTCTTGACCACAGGAAACAAACAGGGTTGCCGGAGGGGAGGTGGGTGGGGGATGGGGTAACCGGGTGATGGGCAGTAAGGAGGGCACGTGATGGGATGAGCGCTGGGTGTTACATGCAACTGAACTCTACATCTGATATTAATGATGGCTAACTGAATTTAAATTAAAAAGAAAATCCTAGCAGGGCGCAAATCGGAAGATCCTGAACTCTCCTCCTCCCATGGGTGCACCTAGTCTACAGCTATATATGGAACCACTTCCTCTAAAAAACCCTAAAAACTGGTGAACAACACCTTCACACTGCACAAGTGAGAAGGAAACGACACCAAAGTGGGTAAGAGGGGCTGAGACACAATCTCACCATAAAATCCCCCCCCCCCCCACGGTGATCCACAATTAGGAGGAAATTCAAAACCTAGAGCTTCTCCCTGAGGAGTGAAGAGTTTGTAGCCCATGTCAGACACCCCAACTTGTAAGACTAGCTGGCCCCTGAGAGATGAGTTGCCAAACATATGGTTTTGATGACCACTGGGCTTCTCACCCATGACACCCAGAGGGTTGTGCCCAACTGAAGAATGTTTCTTGAAACAAACAGACTCTCTGGTCCCACAGCCCAGTGCAGAAGCAGCTCTTTGAAAAGCACCCAGACTTTATGTGAAGGCGACTCATTTCCTAATTTTAAAGCATTGGTCTGGGGGGGGGTAGGGACCCACTGAGATACTCTCTATGGATGGAAGCTTCCTGGTCTCTGTCTGCCTTGCTAAAACTAACAGGTATGTATATTATATACACATATTTTATAATTTTACACACACACACACACACACACACACACACACACACTCCCAGCCAGCAGGTGCCATCTTTATGCTCCAGCTGGTGGGTACCATCTTCTATACTCTCCTCCTCTGCCTAACTAAAGCTGGCAGGTATCATATTTTTTCCCTCTTTTTAAATTTTTCTTTTTATTTCTCTTTATTTTTTACTTTTTTCTTTCTTTTCTTTTCCTTTTCCTTTTCTTCTACCTTTTTGGGCAAGTGCCATCTTTGCACTCCCCCTCTGCCTTGCTCCAACCAGTGGACACTATCTGCTCTCCTTCTGCTTGCTCAAGTGCTAGTATCTCCCAGAGATATCCACTTCTGGTGACCAGTTTTGTGGCTGTCACGCTGAGGATGCCCAATGATTGTGTGGTACGAGAGGCCAAGGGGACCTGCCTTTCTGGGTCCCATGAAACTGTAATAGTCAGAGACAGTTCTTGGCAAACTACCACACTCAGGGTACTGCAGGCAGCAGACTGAAACACACCCCCATTCTTTCTGTGAAAAAGGCCTACTTGCCAGTCCTAGAAATTCAGCTTTAGGGGCTAGCTTCAGATTTGGCACACATCTAGAGGCTATGAAGGTATTCTCAGGGAACATAGCATTTCCCCTCTGCTTCCTTGCAGGTGACCCTGCAGGTCACCACTATCTCCCTGAAAGAAGCTTATACATGCAACTGGAGCCCTACTGCTGCCCAGGGGACAGATGGCCTAGCTCTAGGGACCAGTAGGGTGTATGCTTGTGGTCCCACAGGACTGTATATATCTGCATTCTTTAAAAGCTGCTGCCTTAGAATCTGGTTTCCAATCAACTTAAATCTAGGGGCTGAATGAGATCCTCCCTTTTGGAACACTGACTGGTCTTGGCATACCCTCAATTACTGGGAGACATTAACAATGAAATAAGCTTCTTGCACAATCACAAAGGTTTGAAAGACAACCAAGAGCCAGGGCAGAGGTGAATGTCAAAGTTTATCTCCTATACAAGGTCAATCTTTCAAAACTGGGACAGGTAACTATTTCACTTAATGTATAGAAACTTGTACAGAGAATTAAGCAAAATGAAGAAACAGAGGAATATATTAAAAACAAAAGAAAAGATAAAATCTCAAAAAAAAAAAAAAACCAACCTTAATGAAGTGGAGATAAATAATGATAAGAGTTCAAAGTTATGGTCATTAAGATGCTCACTGAACTCAGGAAAAGAATGGATAAACACAGAACTTCAAAAAAGAGAAAATACAGGAAAGTTCTAAGCAGAAATCACAGAGCTGGAGCATACAGAAAGTCAACTGAAAAAAAACAAAACCACACATGACACAGTAGAAGGGTTAAAAAGCAGAACAGAGGAAGTAGAAGAAAGGATCAGTAAACCTGAAAACTGGGCAGAGGAACTTACCTGATGTGAGCAGCAAAAAGAAACAGGAACAAAAAAAAAGAGTAAAGACAGTTAAAGGGAGTTGTGGGACAATATCAAGATGACTAACATTTGCATTTTAGGATTCCCAAAAGGAGAAGAAAGAGATAAAATGACAGAAATACTTTTGTGAAGAAATAATGGCTGAAAACTTCCCTAGGCTATGGAAAGAGACATCCAGATCCAGGAATCCCAGGGAGTTCCAAATAAGAGGAATCCAAAGAGATCCATACCAAGACACACTATAATTAGAATGCAAAATGCTGTAAGTTAAAGACAAGGGGGGGAAATCTTAAAAGCAAGCAGAGAAAAACCACTTGCTACATACAAGAGAACCCACTTAACACTATTTGATTTTTCAGCAGAAATTCTGTAGCCTAGGAGTAGCATGGTATATTTGAAGTGCTGAAAGAAAAAAGTTTCTAAGGAAGAAGAATATGCTACATAGCAAAGTTATCATTAAGAATTAAAGAAGAGATCGAGAGTTTTCCAGAAAAGCAAGAGCTAAAGGAGTTAATTACTAGTAAACCAGCCTTACAAGAAATGTTAAAGGGACTTCTTAAAGCTGAAAAGAAAGAGCGCTAAGTAGTGACAACTAATCAGTAACATATAAAAATATAACTCTCAGTGGTATTGGCAAACATATAATAAGATAGTGGATTAATCACATATAAAGCTAATATGAAGGTTAAAAGACAAAAGAAGTAAGAATGACCAACTACAACAATTAGTTAAGGGCTACACATGATAAAAAGATGTAAAATGTCACATCAAAAACATAAAACAGGGGCGCCTGGGTGGCTCATTGGGTTAAAGCCTCTGCCTTCGGCTCAGGTCATGATCCCAGGGTCCTGGGATCAAGCACCACATTGGGCTCTCTGCTCAGCAGGGAGCCTGCTTCCCCTTCTCTCTCTGCCTGCCTGTCTGCCTACTTGGGATCTCTCTCTCTCTCTGTCAAATAAATAAATAAAATCTTAAAAAAAAAACCCAAAAAACCCATAAAACACAGCAGGTGTAGAGTAAAAACGTAGTGCTTCAGAAAGTATCCAAACTTAACATCTACTTAAACTAGAATGTTATAAATTTGTTATATGTAAGCCTCGCGGTAAACATCCAACAAAAATCCAGAGTAGGCACGCAAAAGATAAATGAGAAAGGAACTGAAGCATACCATTAAAGAAAATCATCAAACCACAAAGGAAGAGAGCCTGAAAAGAAGAAAGGAAGAGAGAAACTACAAAACAGCCAGAAAAAAATAACAGAATGGCAAGAAGCACATAGCTATCAATAATTACTTTAAATGTAAATGGACTAAAAGCTCCAATTAGAGTAGAAAACAGAGTGGCTGAATGGATTAAAAAAAAAATCACAAGTCATCCATATGCGACCTCTAAGAGACTCACTCACTTCAGACTTAAAGAGAAACACAGACTAAAATGAAGGGATAGAAAAAGATATTCCATGCAAATGGAAACCAAATGAGAGCTGGAGAAGCTGTACTTACATCATGTTGGACAAAATAGCCTGTAAAACAAAGTCTGTAATAAGAGGCAAGAAGGGCATTACACGATGATAAAGAGGTCAATTCACATAAGTATATAACATTTGTAAATATTTATAGACCCAAAATAGGAGCACATAAATATATAAAGAAAATATTAACATACTTAAAGGAATGAAGTAGATGGCAATGTAATAATAGTAGGGGACTTTGACAGCCCACTTACGTCAATGGACAGATCATCCAGATCAAAAATCAATAAGGAAATACTGGACTTAAATAACACGGTAGACCAGAAGGACTTAACATACATACAGAGCATTCCATCCAAATAGAACAGAATAAGCACATTTTTCTCAAGTGCAAATGGAAAAATTCTCTAGGAGAGATAGTATTTTAGGCCACAAAAATGGTCTTAACAAATTTAAGAAGCTTTACACTTTAAGGAACTAGAAAAAGAATAAATAAAGCCCAAAGTTAGTAGAAGGAAGGAAATCACAAAGACCAGAGGAGCAGTAAATGAAACAGATACTAAAGTGACAAAAGAAAAATCAATGAAACCAAGAGCTGCTTCATTGAAAAGATAAAGAAAATTGACAAATCTTTAGCTAGCTCACCAAGAAAAAGAGAAGGCTCAAATAAATAAAATCAGAAAGGAAAGAGGAGACATTACAGCTGATACTACAGAAATACAGAATATAATAAGAGATTATCAGAAACAATTATATACCAACAAATTGGACAACCTAGGAGAAGTGGATAACTTCTTAAAAACATACAATCTTACAAACCTGAGAAATGGAAGAAATAGAAAATCTAAACAGACCAATTATTAGTAAGGAGATTGAATCAGTAATTAGTATCTTCCCTACAAACAAAGTCCAGGACCAAATGGCTTAACTGGGGAATTCTACCAAATATGCAAAGAGGAATTCATACAAATCCTTCTCCAGCTCTTCCAAAAGATAGAAGGAAGGAACACTGTCAAATTCATTTTAAAAGGTCAGCACTACCCTGATATCAAAACCAGACAAAGACACAAGAAAACTGCAGGCCAATACTCCTAATGAACAGAGATGCAAAAATCTCAAGAATATATGAGCAAACCAAACTCAACAATACATCAGAAGGATCACACACCACGTTCAATTTATCCCAGGGATGCAAGGATGGGTCAACATTGGCAAATCAACCAATGTGATACACCACATTCCCAAAATGAAGGATAAAAATCATACGATCATTTCAATAGACACAGAAAAAGCATCTGACAAAATTCCACATGTGAAGGCAGCAAACTACACTCAAGGGGGCCAAATCTGGCCTGCCACCACTCTTTGGATAGTCTGGAAGGTTTTTATGTTTTTGAAAGGTCAAAAAAAAAAATCAAAAGAAGAATATTCAGCGACACATACAAATTACATGAAATTCAAATTTGACTACTACCTATAACAGTCTTGCTGGAACACGGCTACAATCATTCATTTACGCAGTACTGTCCACGGCTGCTTCCACTTCATGCTCAATGGCAGAGCCGAGCAGTTCTGACAGAGACCATTAGTGGTGCTCTCATCGCTTTGCACTGCTGCTCAATACAGCAAACTACAGTGACACATTCATATCTGGATAGTGTCTTGAGTGCCTTGTATCTCCTGATACTGTAAAATTTTAATTTTTTATTACCTGTCATGTCTAGTGTTGAGCTTTTAAACACAGAGCAGTGAAGATGACTTTGTTGTAAAAAATGGCCAAGTATTGTGCTAATCATGCAATAATATGACAGCTGTGCTAAAAGAATACAATATATGTTGACATTATCATACCAAGAACTCATCACAACATTCCCAACTCAGAAGAAAGTACTGATTATAAGAATTCAGGATATTTAAAATGGAATATATATATATTTTTAAATGGAATATATTTTTTAAAGATCTTATTTATTTGACAGAGAGAGAGAGATCACAAGTAGGCAGAGAGGCAGGCAGAGGGAGAGGGGGAAGCAGGCTCCCCGCTGAGCAGAGAGCCCGATGTGGGGCTCGAACCCAGGACCCTGAGATCATGACCTGAGCTGAAGGCAGAGGCCTTAACCCACTGAGGCACCCAGGCGCCCCTTAAAATAGAATATTTCAGCCCTGCAGAATTTCTCCCTCTCCCCAAAAGAACAAAAAACAAAATAAAACAAAAAAACCCAAACAAACAAAAATGAGGTTCCAACAAAAGTCAGCTTCTGAGTGGCTCATTGTTAGTGATACAAGGGAGCTGCTTATTTTGTGTGCTTGCAATAGATGAAGAGATGTGTATAGAGAAACCAGACTTGAGACTATTAGGCTTGTGGGGCGCCTGTTAAGCATCTGACTCCTGGTTTTGACGCAAGTTGTGATCTCATGGGTTGTGTGACTGAGCCCCACATCTGGCTCCATACTCAGCGGGGAGTCTGCCTGAAGATTCTGACCCTCTGCCCTTTCCCCCACTTGTACATGTGCACACTCTCCCTAATAAATAAATAAATCTTAAAAAAAAAAAAGACTATTAGCCTTAATGTGAGAACAGCTGCTTGAATAGTTGAGGACATTCTCAGTAATATCAATAGGAAACTAAAAAATAAGGTATTATTTCAAGCCACTATTCTTGGTTCTTGATTAGTTGGTAGATGTTACCAATACATACTACTCAGCTGTTTATTCTAGAAGTCAGTGCTTTCCTTGAAGTGACAGAGGTAGTAGCCTTGACTAGTCTGCATGGCACAACTATAGGTGAGAATATTTTCAAAGAATTGGAGAAACCAGTAACACTTCAGTACAGCCTGAAGTGGAATCTGCTCTGGTGGCCAGAGTGTGTGGACCAGAAAAAGATATAATTTGACAAATTTAGAAGGCTTGTGAAAATGTAGTGTTTAATGCCTACGGTTATTCACTGTATTATTCACCAGTGGTACTGTGCGGGAAATATTTGCATCCATCAGGTGTTACTGGATCAGCAGTGCCAACGGTAAACTTCATTCACTCTCCTGGACTTACCTACTGCCATTTCTCTGAATTTCTTTCAGAAACAGAAGCTGAAGAGCCTGACCTGTGCTATCACATAGCAGCTCAACGGCTCAGCAGGAGTGAAGTTTTACAGTGATCTTTGAACTCAGGGGTGAGATTGAAATTTTTATGAATGAGAATTTTCCTTGTGGTGAACGGCTTTGGAAATTAGTTTTTTTCAAACTGCAAATTTGATGATGTTTCTTAATGAATTCAACCTAAATTACAAGGCAAAAAAATGCTTACACATAAAACTTTTGAAAGGTTCATTTTGAAACAACTGACATTCAATCACAAGTAACGTTGAACTGTTTTTACAGTTCTCATGCTGTCAAAAGTAAAAGAAGCAAGATTTCCATTCTTACACAAATCTGTAGCAGTTATTTTCTGAGCTCAAACTACAGTTTCAGTGATATTTTACCACAAAGGCGGACACAGACCTGCAACGTCAGTCTTCTGGAACCCTACTCACACTACCCACACGATATATTTCCTATTTCCTATACAGTCTCACTTTCAGACGGAGGGCTTAAAGCTCAAACTTGGGTTAGGGTACATAATGGTCCTCTTATGCTGAATATCATTTTTATCGTTCTGGAGTCTTTATTATGGAGTAGGTAAAAGAGATGGTTATAATCACAGAGAATTCGGATTAGATCAGTAGACCAAGGAGAGACTTCTGTGGAAGTCATCCTAATTTTCCCAGACTTATCCATACCAAGATCGACGCAAGGCATCACAGTGAACTTGACACCCAACA
>CM053613.1:84612817-84649605 GCA_028646535.1 Procyon lotor | reverse complement strand
AACTTTTGGGACTTCATCAAGATAAAAAGCTTCTGCACAGCAAAGGAAACAGTCAACAAAACAAACAGGCAACTCACAGAATGGGAGAAGATATTCGCAAATGACACTATAGACAAAGGTCTGATATCTAAGATCTATAAAGAACTCCTCCAACTCAACACTCACAAAATAGATAATCATGTCAAAAAATGGGCAGAAGACATGAACAGACACTTCTCCAAAGAAGACATACAGATGGCTAACAGACACATGAAAAAATGTTCATCATCTTTAGCCATCAGGGAGATAAAAGGATATTTAATATGATTTTAATAAGGTGGTTCCCCATGACTGGGATCTGTTTGGACAGCACTTTAATGTTTCTTTTGTTTCTTTAGTTTGGGTTTCAGTTCAGCAAACATTTGTTGAGTATATGCCAAGCTTCGTATTTTATAAGGAGCAAAATTGAAAGATTTGCCCTTGTGTCAGGGGTTAGAATTTCAAAACCACGTTGAGTATCCCAGTACATGCTTTTGGATATGTGCACATAGCCTAAATCTTTGAGGGGGTAAGTTTCAGTTAGAGTTAACTTGGGCAAGAGAGACAGTTGGCTTAGGTTATTTCTAATAGCTTTTAGCTTTTTCTCACTTTTTGGAATGCTTTGATCACTTGAAAAAAGCCCTGCCACTATGAACTAAATTGTGTGAAGTCAAATATTCATCTTTCTGGAATTCTCCTCCCCTCCTCTTTTATTTTTATTTAGGAGCAGTGATGGAAAAGAATTCCAGAAATAGAGTGGCATGGATGTCAAGGTGCGACTATAATCATAAAGTAAGGTAGAGAACAGGAGCAAATAATCAAATAGGTCTGCCTCCCCTAAAGGGAGTTAGTTCTGTTCTCCACACACTGCTCCCCTGGCTTTTGGAACCATGATAAGCATCAGCCAGAAGCCGTCCCTGCCCTCCTCCAGCTAGAAAGTATTAGGACCACTGCAAATTCAGAGCAAAGTGGCTTTGGGGCTTGGTTTTGGTTTCTGAATGATCCAGATAAATTGAGGGATTGTTTAGCTGTTTATTCTCCAAACATGTGAGGCCCCTGTACTCACCACAGTTCTAGAAACAGGATTAGAAATAAAACATGGATCCTACCTCGAGGCACAGTATGAAGTGCTCCCTGGGAAACACGGCACACAGATACAAAATAAGTAGAGGACATACAAAGTAATGTATAATGAAGCACCACAGAGCACTTCTGTAGTACTTTCTGTTAGTAAATAGTTATAACACCTATGGTGAGTCAGATACTGCTGATATATCAGGATCCTGACCTTTTCAGAAAAAGATTTCGTACAGTATCTGCGTTTAGAGAGAAGGAATATTCTTTAAGTTATTTAAACATAAACTGAAATTCTTCCTGTTCTCCATGTCCTTTTTGCTAAATATTTGCTAATACCTTTTTTATTGTGACCTATTTCAGCCAGAAAAGTAGAAAAATAGACAAAAGTCATTTATTAGGAGAAAAACTAAAAAAAAAAAAAAAAAAAGAAAAGAAAAACTATATAAAAAGTACAGCCCGAACTGCTGCTTCTGTCGCAAATGTAATGCCGAATCCAAAGCCTTCTTGCTTTGGGCAGTGAGAAGCCGTTGTTGCAGACTTGACTCTGCCGTGAGTGGTTTTGGGACCTGTAGCAGATCACCTTATCTTTTTGTGCTGAAGTTTTTCTGTTTTGTCCAAAACATAACTCTCCACAGGACTCAAATCAAATGCTGACTCCTCTGTGAAACTTTTCCTGATCTCTCATCATCCTTCGGGCCCATCTCTCTTCTTCCCACTTCACTACCTAGTTGTCTGGAAGGACACTTTCTGACTCCAAAACTCCCTCAATATTTGGGGTTACACCTCTTTCTGTGACCTTATATCTTTTTTATATCTAATTACACTGTTGTCAACACATCTAGATGCCAGTCAACACATGCCTGGTCAATTTAGAGGATTTTTTGTGTTTCATTTCTTGTTCTGGTGACAGGTGTTAAAATTGTACTGATAAAAGGATTTATTTAAAATACCAGGCTTTTCAGGTGCTATGTTACATCATAATTTCATTCATATACTTGCAGCAATGGTGACAGTCCCCGGTGAAAAGGATTAATAACTGGCAAATAGTTTCTTACACAGTAGTAAATTTAAAACTTGGTTTTTTTTTTTACTGCTTGAAACATTCGTTGACAGTATATATTGTATGTGTTCTAAACAAAGCTTTTATGGCTTGGATTTATTTTTGTTTGAAATTGGAAGGTATGTTAGAATTTGAATGCTTTTTAAAAAAAGGTTAATAGTGTTAACATGAGATTTCCCAGCATAGGCTTGCATGAAACACTTAATATCTAATAAGTCAGCCCTAACTCAAATTATAACATCTTTTTAATATGTTACTGTTTTTATTCTAAAGTGAATTTTTTAAAAAGATTTTATTTATTTATTTATTTGAGAGAGAGTGATCACAGGTAACAGGCAGGCAGAGGGGGCGGGAAGCAGGCTCCCCACTGAGCAGAGAGCCCGATGCAGGGCTCGATCTCAGGACCCTGAGATCATGACCTGAGCTGAAGGCAGAGGCTTTAACCCACTGAGCCACCCAGGCACCCCTAAAATAAGTGAATTTTAATGCAGTAAAATAAACAACCAGGTTATCTGGAAATCTCAGTTACTTAAACTTTGGGTGCTTTTATCAAAAGAAGACAACTGAGAATATTTTATTGCAAACCAATAGCAGAGATTTACTTATTTGAAAGGCATTTCAGGGGTGCCTAGGTGTCTCAATCGGTTAAGCATCTGACTCTTATTTCAGCTCAGGTCATTATCTCAGGGTTATGGGATTGAGCCCCACATCAGGCTCCATACTGATCATGCCTGCTGAAGATTCGCTCTCTTCCTCTCTCTCTCTGCCCCTCCTCACCACCATGCACCCTCTCTCTCAAAAATAAATAAATAAAAATTTTAAAAATTAAAAGCATTTCTTCTTATGGCATGGGACTTATGAGACCACTTCTTTTTCTGGAATTATAATTACTGGTGTCCTTAACAATTTCTAAATCCGGTTTTCAAAGATTCAGTCACCTGTATGAGTTTGGTATGCAGAAAAGTTGGATTAAAATATTCCTTTAATATTGAACTTTCTATTTAGCATCCACTAAAAAAAATTATTTTCTCTTTTATTTCCCAGATTGACTTAATTTGAAATAAACAGAAAATGCTCAAAAATATATTTCAAAACCTCTTAAGAGTTTTTTCTTTAAGAGACTTCAACTCATTGCTGTAAATTTCTTTAAAAAAAAAAAGGCTTAAAGTCAATATTGTGTGGTTTTTTTCTTACTCTGAAATACATTATGTAGGTATTTTGGTAAAATAGTAAGTTTCCTTTCAAGATCAGCTCTTCTCTATTAGTTACAAACCAACTACTTGATTCAGCTCACTTAAACGTATCAACCTGAATATTAACATTTTGGCCTAAGTGAGCTGGAAGTAGCAGATAACTTAAGTCCCTGCCTGGAAGACTTCGTAATTCTAGTATATGATATGATATATGATATATGATATACTTCTAGCATATGATACGATATTTCTTAATTTTCTAACTAGAAATTATCCAATGATATTTTTTAGCTTTAGCAGATCCAGAAGCTGTAGTTAGAACTATCTTTAATCGGGTATGATTCTTTTGTTCCTTTCACGTACCATTATTATTAACTGAACCAGACCAGTCAAAGTACTGGCATGCCCATCCAGCATATTGATAACTTGGTTCATTGTTGAATCAGTAAACAAGCTAGCATAGAATCATTTCACATTATAGTCACTACACATAGAAATTTCCTTGAGTAGCTTAAATATGGTCAGCATTCTCATATGATTCAAGAAGATGACCCAAACTGATTTTAGTTCATAATTAAGATATACAATATATTTAGTTGACAGGCCATATAAGTGACTAAATTGGTTTAAAGGTTTCTCCAGTTGTTAGTTGGAATCTCTCTGTTCCTGCTGATTATTTCATAATCAAATAGGATTGTTCTCAGAGAGTTGTCATTTCCACTGGAGATTCCGCGTTCTAAAGTTCAGGTTTTTATCTGCTTGGGCTTACATCATTGTGTATCATTTGTATGTAAACTGAGTTGTTTTGTTGGTGGTGTTTTAAGCTCTGAGACAAGGCTCCTGTGGTCTTATTCTCCCCTTTCTTCTTGTAATGTCTTGTCAAGTGCTTTATACTAAGTGAATTCCTAATAGCTGTTGTTGATCAACTTGTGTGTCAAGGCTGTAAAGAAGTTATGTAGTTTAGTCCCTTTTTTGGAAGTAATGTCTCTTTGTGTATGATCGTGCGCTGTTAGTGTAACTGTTTATCAGTGTCCTTCCCTGTCCTTCCCTCTCTCCTTCCGTATTGCTATTGTATCTTTGCTTTTGTAATGTTTATGTTTTCCGGGCTCTTTAAATATTAGCATTGTTGGCATAAGATTATTGGTCTCTTTATATCACTTATGCTGCCTGTTCTGTTCAGAATTTTGATAATTTAAAAGTTTTCTTTTTTGTGGTTCTTGTTTTTAAGGCCTTACTCACACTGTTTATCCAACCATTTTTCTGTGCACTCTACAAACCCTTATCCTAGCTTTGTTCATTTTGATCTTTTGATCATGCACCTCCTCAGTAGGCTCTGTTCTACAACCACATCGGGATTGAGACAGTGTGAGATGAGCGATAGGACGCAGCACGGATGTGGGTCTGGGGGCCGTGGTAGCATAAACTGCCTGCGGCCACATCACGTTACCGTCTGTGTACAGTTTTCTTCAGTAATTCGAATGTGATTTTTTTCTGGATGATGACTCTTGAAATGTAACAGGCTTTCCCATGTTTTATCCTGTCAATAAGACAGATGATTGATTTAGACTAGATTTTCTGAAAATGTGCTTTTAGTTTGACTGCTTGAGATGAATATCTAATGGACAGATTTTTATTGCTGAATAAGATAAAATTTTGATGTTGTTAGTGGGTTTTGTGGCTTCATTTCAGTAGTCCTTTCTTTTTGTTCTAAATTACTCCTGAGCTAATTCTCTTAAGACTCACAAGGGTTACATTTACACAGGCAATATGTGTAAAGAGGTCCAGTCTGAGACCATCAACCTGTTAGACTCAAACAGGTGTTAGAACTTGAAAGCTAGGTCAATAAATTGGGATGACTCTGTAAACAGTGTACATGCCCTGAACATTGACAGTGTGCATCATGAAGATTGATGAGATAGAAATAAGAAGTGAGTAGTACAGATTGAAGAAGGGAGAGCAAAGAAGTAGAGAGTCCAGTTAGGAGCTCATTACAAACCATAGGAGAGGTTCTGAGTATCTAGACTCAAGGAGATTTTATTTTTTATTTTGAATATCCTTAAAAGATAAAATGTGATTATATGTGGAGACCAAAGAGAGAAGAGTCAAAAGTATGGACCCTCATACATGGCTGATGGGAATGTATAATCATATAGCCACTGTGGAAAAGAGTTTGGCAGTTTCTCATTGACTTAAACATAGAATTACTGTATGATCCAAAAATTCCATTCCTGAGTATATACTCAAAAAAAAAAAAAACCCTAAAACAGATGTTCAAATAAAATATGTACATGTATTTTTAAAGCAGCACCATTCACAAGAGTCATAAGGTGGAAAAGCCCAAATGACCATCAACTAGTGAATGGATCAACAAAAAACATGGCAGGTGAAAGAACCAGACACAAAAGACCACATATGATGGGATCTGAAGTATCTGGAATGGGCAAATCCATAGAGACAGGAGGAAGTTTGTCGCTGCCAGGGGCTGGGTACAGTGGGGAACAGGTACAGGTATTCCCTTGGGGATGGGGAGACTGTTGGGAGAGGGATTGCTGGTGGCCGCACAACACTGAATATACTCAATGCCCCTGAATTAGACATTTTAGAATGGTTCAAGTAGCCAATTTTATTTTGTGTATATTTTATAATGATTTCTAAAAAATTAAAAATTAAACTTGCTTAAAAGACAGTAACACTAAGGCTTGAATCACAGACTTAAATGCTTTCAGGTCCCTGGGAGGTGCAGTAAACAGGAAAAAAAAAAAAAGTGGTAAGAGAGGGAATGTTGTGAACTGGATATTCAAAACCAAATGCTTTTGAAACCTCTGGGTGGGCCACATAAGATGATTGTGGGCTGTGGTTTTCAATCTCTGCTACAAATGGAACTGAACAAAAATGATGGGTGATAAGACCATAGCTGACTGTCGAGCTAGACTCAGTATCACAAGATAAATGTAAGTCGCTTACCCAATGTCTTCACCATTTTCGTATGAGGCCTCGCCGACACATACCGATGCTTAGCAGATATGTGTAGGATGAAAAATAAAAGTAAGTAGATAAATAAAGGCTGGACGCTGAGTTTATATCCTTTTTCTTAGTTCTATCTCTTATCTCACCCCCAGAACTAACCAGTTAACAAATGTTCAGTTTGTGTTCTTAAGCATTCCCTGGTACCTTCTCCCCCCCACCCCACCCCCCGTGTCTTCTGTCCTTTTCTCACTGCCAGCTCAGGTTCATGACCTTTCTTGCCTAAGATTATTACAGTAAATTCCTAAAGGTCTCTTTTCCTCTAAGCTTGCCCTCATCTGTTTTCTTCAGCAAATTACAAAACACCCTGTCTTGCTTAAAATCTACTAGGGCTTTCACATAAAGTCTAAATGTGATGGGAAAACATCCATAATATGGCCCCTTCCTCACGTGCTGCTCCCCTCCTTAGGCCTTTGTCACTCCAGTCTTTCCGAACTGCCCACCATTCCTGCAGCACACCAGGCATGTTCGCTGTGCTCTTTCTCTTACTCAGACTGCCCTTCAGTCTTCACTGGTCAGCCCAACCTTTAAGACTTTGGTTCCTCCAAGGAACTATTCTACCCAACCCAGTCTCAGCAGGGGCTCCTGTTGTTGCCCCTCTCTGTGCCCTCAGTCCTCCGAAGTTCTCTTGTTGCAGTCACCTCACTTCTTTGTCATCATGTTACTTGTCTGATACGCCTGTCACACCAGCTTCTTGACACTAGGGACCAAGACTGTCTCCAGCACCTGGTATGTGGCAGGCACATACCAAAGACAACTCTTATCACTATAGCAAAGAATTAATTTACTATTATAGGCTCAGTACATGTTGAATAAGAATATTTCAGAGGTACAAGGCAGGATCTAAGTGCTAGATATCAGATAAGAGATACCAATCAGAGTTGAATTGAAAAAAAATTTTTATGGAAGAGATGACATTTAGAATGAGCAGTGACCTTGTGCTAGGCTTTGAGGTTATCAAGATCTACCTAGTACTTTCCATCATAATTAGTAATTATCACTTATAAAACAGAGAAATTTTCAAAATGTATTCTGAATTTTAGTTTCTTTTCTTCTGTGACTTCAGATGAAGCAACACCACCTCTAAAACTGAACCTAAAAGCAAACTTGCTTTTACAGTGAGACTTAGTAATAAATATTAAGAGGTATGACTGGCCAAGTTTCATGAAAGCTATTATCTAATTTTAGTAAAAAATTACTAAGTTTCTTAAATTCCTTTTTGCCTTTTAGAAATGGCTTCACAAACTTATTTGAAAATGGAATGTTAATATATAAGAAGCCAGCAGCAGGTTAATTCTTAGACTCAGCTTGTATTTTTTAGATCATTTTAGAGCTCTGTTAATTATAACTTGTAAATGCTAATCAGGCTATATTAAGAGGCTAAATAGAAGGTTACAGTCTTGCCCTCCTCCCCATTTCCATACTCTAAAGGACTAAAATAAACACATCTACATTGCACTCAGAATAAAAATAAACACTTCAGAGTCACATAATTGAGAAATACATTTTTAAGTAGGAAACACTGATTAAGATTGTAGTTTTAAAAACACAAAGGTTATTTGTGCTTTTGTTTCCTTCTAGGACAGATTTTTTTCATTTTAAATTATGTGAGTACTGAGATGTTTATCTTTACTCCAGACTACTGCATAAATGTTGGTTGTATTGTTTTGTTTCTTTAACCAATGCTTAGCTTGCTAAAGTCGTGAGGTATCTCTTGCCATACTTATATGTGGATCTTCAAAATGACGGACTGCAGACATGTACGTTGATAAATCCACACTGAAAAAGAAAAATACTTTAACTTCATTGTGGATTCTCCCCCACACCACCATCAAATCTTATTTGAAAGTATTACTGTGACGTGGAAAATGAGTTCTTATGTATGAAAATCCTTTGGAGTTGCTTTAAAATGCAAAACATCTTCTTTAAACAATAACCTAATTAAATTTTGGCCTACACTAACCCCAAACAAACAAACAAAAAATTCTAATTCCCTGTTTCAGACTAGCCTTTATTTATGAGCACTTAAATGATTTAGAACTATAGTTTAAACCAGGGGTCATCAAACTATGGCCCAGACAAGCAGCCTGTTTTTACAAATAAAGTTTGATTGGCTCACAGCCACACCTGACTATTTAGGCCTGGTCTGTGGCTGATTTTGAGATAGAGCAGCAGAGCTCTTACGGACAGCAGGGACCAGATGGCCCACAAAGCCTAAACTATTTACCGTTGCAACCTTTGCGTAATCATTTGAGGATTCATATTTTAAGCCATACTGCTCTCTGATGGTTTATTTTTTAAAAAATTATTTATTTGAGAGAGAGTGTGTGTGTGAGAGACAGAGAGCACAAGAAGAGGGAACGGCCGAGGCAGGGGGAGAAGCAGACTCCCTGCTGATCAGGGAGCCCAATGCAGGATTCGATCCCAGGACCCTGAGATCATGACCTGAGCTCAAGGCAGACGCTTAACTGACTGAGCCACCCAGGTGCCCCTGTCTGATGGTTTATTATTATAATTAAAAAGCAGTTACTTACTGACCCTAAAACTAAATGCAGAAGATGACTTTTCTCCTTGCAAAGTTTTTCTGTCTGGAAATGGAGAAACTAAAGCTATGTAAAATGCTGTCTGTGTTAACCATTCCTTCATCTATTCATTGCTTGCTCGCCTTGTCCTTGCTCAATTTTCATAACAGCAAGTGAAATTTCGTTCTTTTTTCCTGTAAATTTGAAAATCACTACATAACAGAAGATGCCATTATGCCTCCTCCCACTCCCCCTTCCCGAAGAATTTGAAATAGAAATTATTTCTCTCTATATGATGGGCCTTTTCTCACTGCCTAATTTTAATATGCAGTATTAAACAGAGAAACTCCCTTTTCTTTCAGAGGACTCTGGTTTACTGTCTTTGTTCCTCACTTATACAGCCCTTTAAATTACACATAGTATGTGCTTACTTAGTAGTTCGTGAGTATAATGGAATTCACTTCCTTGGAGAGGTAACTATAGCCTCAAAAGTACAGGAAATGATGGAACAGCTCTCAGAAGTTCACCTTACCTGAAGTAGAAATACATGCTACTACCACTTACTTTGAATACAGAGTTGTAGACTTTTAGGATGTTAGACCAGAAGATGTTATGGAGTCTTGGACAGCAGTGGTTCTCAAACTTCAGCATGCATTAGAATTATCTGAAGAATTTGTTAAAATACAGAATGCTGGGGCACCTGGGTGGCCCAGTGAGTTAAAGCCTCTGCCTTCGTCTTAGTTCACGATCTCGGGGTCCTGGGATCAAGTCCCGCATTGGGCCCTCTGCTCAGCAGGGAGCCCGCTTCCTCCTCTCTCTCTGCCTGCTTGTGATCTCTCTCTGTCAAATAAATAAATAAAATCTTTAAAAAAAAATACAGAATGCTGAGCCAGCCCTCCCGAGTTTCTGATTCAGTAAGTCTGTGGTGGTCCTGAGAATTTGCATTTTTATGACATTACCAGTTGATGCTGATGCTGCTTGTTGGGGTCCACACTTTAAGGACAACTGTAATGGGGGAACAGATGGCTGACCACTCAGACATCATCTCAGAGAGCGCTCAGTTGTGTAGTGTACCCAGGGGAGATGAGACCCTGTGACCCATACTATTCCAACCCAGGAAACACAGATAACCTAGAATCTCTGCTTATTGTGGCAGTCACCTCAGCCAGATACTTGGGATGACAGGACACGGCCTCTTACACCCTATACTTTGTTCTGACAAATTCTTGTTCCTTGAGCTCCTTTATAAAGATTAGACTAATAAACACTTTTCAGTTCTTATTGCTGTTTCAGTTATTCTCTTGGATTTTATTTCATTTCAACTCTGACTTGTTTCCCTCAGGTAACTCACAAGTATGCTTATCTCTGTATTTAGAAACGCTAGGTTAGGGTTGCTTGCTAACCATATCCATGATCTACTTCCCTCTCATCAGTAATATTTATTCCACCTTTGGAGTACATGTTTTTATACTTAGTCCTGGATACAAATTATAAAAATGGTTTCAAGATCTTCTAGTCCAGCTGCCTTTACAGATGCAGAAACTGAGGCAGCCAAATAAGTCACCGTGTCACACTTCTTAGCAAAAAAGCTTGGATGAGCCCACTTCTTCCCCTAGCCCCATTAAGTCCTAAACTACCATGTTCGGTTACAATGGGTGATGAGGGATGAGTCAAGATGAATGAAATGCCTGTCCTTTTGAAAGACTACATGGAATTTTTTTAAGTGCATGTTTTGAAACCATACTTACTTGTAGATCCCTTTCACTTAGTAGCTGTGTATTTTAATTGCTCTGAACATCAGCTTCCAAATCTGCAGAATGAGGGGTAATAACACCTACCTTCAGGGCTGATTGTTTCTCTCCTCTTCCTGCCTTTCCTCTTAAGGTTGCCTTGTAGTGCTAAGCTGCTTAAAAAATAACCAGAACCAGCCTTCAGTTCTTCCTTTCTCATTCCTTAACTCCCCAAGTCCCAAGCCATTCACATTCAGCAGACCTTTCTCCTGGAACTATTTTCTTGATGGTCTTAATGACTGCCTGATTTTTTTCCCAAGACATCTCGTCAGGCTTCAACTTGTTATCCCTCTGCCAGTTTCAGCACCCCAGACCACCCTGCTTTTCATTATTTTTCTGCTACTTTGTCACCAGCCTCCACCTTGTTCACAGATTATCCTTTTCTCACCACTTCAAACCAAATCTTTTTTTTTTTTTTTTTTTAAGATTTTATTCATTTATTTGACAGAGAGGAGAGAGATCACAAGTAGGCAGAGAGGCAGGCAGAGAGAGAGGGGGAAGCAGGCTCCCCGCCGAGCAGAGAGCCCAATGCGGGGCTCGATCCCAGGACCCTGAGATCATGACCCGAGCTGAAGGCAGAGGCTTTAACCCACTGAGCCACCCAGGTGCCCCCAAACCAAGTCTTTTCTCAGGGAGGTGTTTTCTGCCTTTTTTTCCATATTCTGTGCTCCTTCCCTGTGCAGTTCTAGCCATTTCCATAGTATTTATGCACCTGTCTTTGTATGATCACCAAATCTACATCTCATCCCTTACATCTCTTCTCAGGGCTAGCTGCCTGCCTGGTTTCTCCAAACCACCTAGTCCAATGATAATTTCAAACAAAATATATTTGAAACCGAGCTTGTCTCTTCCTCCTCTTCCACAATAGCCTTTCTCTCTTGTGTTCTTCATCTTTATTAATTGCTAAAATGTATATGGAAATACAAACAACTTAAGATTATCTGAAACAGCCTCAAAAAAGAAAAAGTTGGTAGATATACACTACCTGATTTCATGATTTACTGTAAAGATAAAATTATAAGACAATGTGTATCTAGCATAAAAATTAACAAATAGATCAGTGGAACAGAAGAGAAAGCCTTGAAATAGGCCCATGCTTTATACTCGTGTAATTTTAACAAAGGTGCCAAAGCAATCCATTGAGGAAGGGAAAGTGCACTGAGTGCTGAGTAATATGGTATCCATATACCATAGGGTTCATAGGGAGAATGAACCCTAGCCCCTGCCTTATACCATAAGCTGCAATTAATTTGAAAGAGACTATATACCTAGATTTTACAGATTTTAGTGGAAAACATTAGAAAATATCTTCTTTGACTTGGGGGTCAGTGAAGATTTCTTCAGTCAACAGAAATGATAAATTAGACACCATCAGAATTTAAAAACTTTATCAAAAACACAAGAAAGTATACAGGCATCAGACAAACTATTTGTAAAACATATCTGGACCAGTATCTAAGATATATAAAAAAAATTCCTTTAACTCAGTAATGAGAAGATATGTAACCCAATTGTTCTACATAGACAAAAGATTTTAAGATGATTCACAAATGAAGATACACAAACGACCGAAGAGACCATGAGTGTTCAACCTCATTAGTCATCGGAGAAGTGTAAATTAAAATCATAATGAGTTGTTACCATATACCCAGTGGAATGATCACGTTTTTTAAAAGACTAACAACACCAAGTGTTGGCAAGGTTGTGGAACAACTGGCACTCTCCTGCAATATTGTTGGGAATAAAAATTGGCACAACCGCTTCAGAGAACTAACTGTCAGGTTTTTCTTTTTTTTAAATTAAACATCTACCTATTCTGTGACCCAACAGTTCCATTCTTAGATATTTATTCAAGAGAAATTAAAACATAGATCATAAAAAGACCAGTATAATATTTAATAATTGTTTTATTCATAATACCTAAAAATTAGAAAGAGCCCAGGTCCATCAATAGGAGAATGAATAAACAAACTTTGATATATTTATGTAGTGGAATACTATTCAGCAGCATAAAGGAATGGATTACTGATAAATGCTGGCCAAAAAATAGCTTCCACAAAGAAGTACATATGGCAGCTCCATTTATTTGAAATTGTAGAACAGGTAAAACTAGTCTTCAGTGGGAAAAAAGTCGAATAGTGGTTGCCTTGAGGGTGATGGGGTGGGGATTGACTATTGCAAGGAATTTGAGGGATTTAGGGACTGAACAAGGAAAAAGATATCATTGGGAAGGATTGCAGGAGAAAGGAAGTCCTTCATGGCATGAGACCGTCTTGAAGCTTCTGGTCAAAGGACCACCATCCAGAAGGGGAGGAGGGCAAGGGAACTCCTGAGGTGAGGAGGATTGGAGAGGGTGTCCCTGGAGCTCACAGGGCTAGGGGATATAGCTCAGTAGCACCATGAAGAATCTCTGGGTTGGAGAACTCTGATGGGCAGCAGGGACTAGGAGTCTTGTCATCACTAGGCTCTATCTTACCAAGGCTAGCAGAGATCAGGTGTAGTTATGGGGCATATGCAAAGCAGTCCAGCCACACATGGCTAAAACTCTGCTCGTTTGTGCTATTTTTTAATATAATGGGGTAAGTAAAAATAGAAGTTTGGTGCCAGTATACTTTTGAGGTGATGGTCTCAGCCAGTGGTGAAACAACCCAGAGACCAATATATAGAGGCCATCTTCAGCCAAAATACACGACAAGTGAGAAGTTGAGGAAGTACTTCAGTGTGATGGTAATGTTCTAGCTTGATAAAGTTTTAGACTATGCAGGTAAAGTATTTGTTAAAGCTCAGTGAATATATACCTAAGATTTCTGCATTTCATTGTACACTCATTTTTTTAAATTATAAGTAAATATTGAACTTTAATGATGTTCATGCCAAAGTATTTAAGGAGAAATGAACTGCTATTTAAAGTTACACTGAAATGCCAAAAATGGAAAGGATTATTCAATAGATAGAAGGACAGATAGTTGAATAGATATATGATAAAGCAAGTGCAGTAAAATTTTAATGGTAAAATCCAGGTTGGGATATACATATGTTTATTATACAACTTACAACTTTGTTTCATGTTTGAAAATTTCATAATGAGATGTAGAAGACCACTGTGTAGAGAAAGACTGAGGGACCAATTAGGAAACTATGCCATTGCATTAAAAAAGATACAGAGAGCTTTATATTTCTTGACCAACTAGAAGCTGTAATTTTATAGAACTCGATCCTATATTTGATCATTTCACTAAAGATCTGTGGTATTTGATCTGTTACAGGGAAAGTCCTTCTGCCAGCGTGGATACATGTACATTTCTGTCCTCATTTGTGTGCTCCAGTAGGACTCTGCTAATTGATGGCCGTGTAGAACTCAAAAGAGGCCTACAGAGGCAGGAGCGACATCTTTTCCTGTTCAATGATCTGTTTGTTGTGGCCAAAATCAAGTAAGTGTACTGTAAACCGTCTCCCAGTTTATAAAATTGCATTCCCACTAACAAAGATAACCTTTCTATTCAGTGCTTACTGTAAAGAATGTCTGGCCTCTGTTACCATAACTAATATCTGAAGTGAGTTTAATAGTTCTGTTTTGTCTTATTTTTGGAAAAAAAAAAAAAAGTTTCAGTTGTTTATTCATTCAGTAAGTGTTTATTTAGGTCACACTCTGTCCCATGTTCTGAATCTATATAGGGGATACAGTACAGAATCTGATGGGTATGGTCCCTGCTTTTTTGGCCCCTTTATTCTAATGTGTGGGAGAAATTACAGATTGTGATTAGTGCTATGAAGACAGTTGGGTACAGGGTGAAGTAAAATATGGGGTATGTTAGGGAGGTATAGTCAGGGGGAAAAAATCACTGAAGACTGAAAAGCAATCAGCCATTCAGATATTAGGAGGATGAGCATTCTCGGCGGAGGGAAGAACAAACCGAAGGTGGTAGGAAAGTTTGGCCATTTGAAGGAGCTAAAGGAAGGCCTCTGTAACTGGAGCATAAGGAGGAGAATATGAATTGAGGTTGGAGAAATAGACAAGGATCAGGTTATCAGGACCTTGTCAGCTGTGTTATCTATTCCCATATAACAGATTACCCCCAAACCACAGTTTATAACTACACACATCTCCTACACAGGAACACTCATCTCGGACTGAGGAGTCTCATACTGAGGAGTGGCTTTACTGGTGCTTCTGACTCACAGGTCCTCATGAGGTTGCAGTCAAGCTGTTGACCGGGTTATAATCATCTTACAGCTTGACTGAAGCTGATGAATCCACCTCTCCGCTTACTCATGTGGATGCTGGCAGGCCTCAGTTCCTCCCTGGCTGTTGGCCAGACCCTGTGGTTCCTCTCCATGTGGGTGTCTCCACAGGGCTGCTCATAACATAGGATTGCTTCCTCTGAAGTGGAAGATCCAGGAGTATGAGATAGAGTGTAGGCAGCCGAGAGAACACCCCAGATAGAAGCCACAGTCCTTCATAACCTAATTTTGGAGGTGGCATACCGTCATTTCTGACATATGCTCTTGGCCACACAGACCAGCCTTAGTGCAGCAGGGAAGATAATTATGCAAGGGTGCGAATATCAGGAAGCAAGGATCGTTGGGGACCATCTTGGAGGCCAGGTGCAACAAAGGCTATGTTAAGGAGTTGGGATTTCATTCAAAGGGATTTTAATTAGGGGAGTACTATAATGCAGTTCATATTTTTAAGATCTTATTTCTGGTTCTGATAGGTAATGGATTAGAGGGTAGACAAGAGTAGAGAAGCAAGGAGACTGGACAGGAGGGTAGAGTAGCCCTGATGAAACACAATGAGGTCTTTATCTGGGGAAGTGGCAGTTCAGTGGAGACACGCATATTTGGAATACACTTGAGAGGTAACCAAAAGAATTTACGTTCCACTCAGTGCTAATTGCCCATGCATTTAAGACTCTCCCTAGAACGTGGTGGTTGCTACTTGCTCCATCCCCCACTCTCACTGATTCTCAAACCTAGTAGAAGATAAGAGTATTTTAATGAATTCAGCACCATCAAAGAGATTTTTAGTCACTAGAGAATAGTAAATACTGTTTTCTGCTAGTCTCACTCTCACACCTAAGTTACACCATGTCATAAATAAGACATGAGCACAGCGAAATTGTAATTTCACAAAGCAGTATATTTAGTATGAGTGGGGTTAATAACAGTAAAGACCTCACGTTTATTTGGATCTTATTGTATGTTAGGTACTTTTGTAGAGACTGACCTGCATAACTCTTGTATCAGGAGATACTGTTTTTCTCTTTTTACAGAAGAAATTGATACTCGGAGAAGTTAAATTACTTCATCAAGATCCCAAAGATAGTAATTAGTTGAGCCCACATTTAAACATAAGTCCATCTTCCTTCAGAGTCTGCTGTCTCTGTTACCCCTTTTCCTGTGGATTTCATAGGAAATTCCTCCATAAAAAGTTTTTGTTTTCTTTTATAACAGTATAGTCTTGCTTTTGTGATGTGTAAAAGGATCTAACTAAATACTTAACTAGTAAGAAACTGTATAGAATGCTTAGTGAACTGTTGATACATTTTTTTGAAAGAGGCAAAGATAAAAATAAGAAAATGGTTTCAGAATGTGTTGCAGTTTTTCCTTAGGAAAAGAAAATGTCTTTTTTTTTTTTTCATTATGGTAAGAACACTTAATATGAGATTTACCCTCTTAACAAATCTTTAAGTGTACAATCCAGTAGTGTTAACTAATAGGCCCAGTGTCGTGTGACAGATCTCTACAATGTATTCATTCTAGCATAACTGGCATAACTGAAACTTGTTAATTAACAACTCCTCATTTTCTCCTCCCCTAGCCATTGGCACCCAGCATTCCACTCTGATTCTACAAGCTTGACTTTTTTAGATACCTCATAGATGTGGAATCACGCAGTGTTTGTCATTATATGACTGGTGTATTTCGTTAGCATCATGTCCTCCAGGTTAATCTGGGTCGTTGCATGTTGAGGGAGTTCCATCTTTTTTAAGGCTGAACAATATTCTGTTGTATGTATAGACCACATTTTCTTTATCCATTCATTCATCAGTGGACATTTAGGTTGTTTCCACACCTTGGCTCTTGTAAATAGTGCTGCACTGAACATGAATGTTAGTACCTCTTCAAGATCTTGATTTAAGTTCTTGGATAAATACCCAGAAGTGAGATTTCTGGATCATACAATATTTCTGTTTTTAATTTTTTGAGAAACCTCCATATTGTTGTCCACAGTGGCCATCCCATTTTACATTCCCACCAACAGTGTACAAGGGCTCTAATTTCTCCACATCCTTACCAATACTTATTGTCTTTTTGGCTTTTTTGTTTGTTTGCTTTGTTTTAGGGGTTTTCTCTCTCTCTTTTTTTAAATAACCCATTCTGACAGTATGAGGTGATATCTTAAGCTTTAACAAAATTAGTAAGACTGAAATCTTACCACATATCTTTTCCAATCACAATGGAATGAAACTCAAAATCAGGCAAAGCTATAAACATGTTTTGAATGTAAGTAATGCCTACAATGTAGTTTTGGAAGTGGAATTGATATTGTAAGGAATATAGAGAAAGAAAATTCTTTCCCTCCAAGCCTTTGGCCTTTGTACTAAGTTCATTTGAAGGTATATGCTATTGATAGAGGAACAAATCATTTTTAATGTAGATTAGTTGCCATTTCTTTACTTAAAATCTCCTGGGTGGGTTCCCTATGCTAGGTATTATGATAAGAGAATCACAAAGGTCTTATTACATTTTCCTAACAATCCTCCAAGACAAGAGTCATTTTAGAGAGTGAATACTGAGACTCACGGGGGTTTGTCCAAGGTCATATAATAGGAAATGGCTGAGTTGGGGTTTTAATCTAGGCCTTATTTCCAGTGGCTGGCCCTTTGTACTATTCCCATTATGTGCCTACTTTTGTGCTCTGCCTGCAGGTAGATAAGCAAACAACAAACACTTTTTTTAATAATCCATTTACTGGACTTTGGGATCTTAGAGACTATTTATTTGTGACATGTTCCTACATAAGAACTGAATACAGTTCTTTCACCTTTTTTAGATGTTTTTTCCTCAATAATTATGATAATATTTAGAGTAGAAGACTTGTTTTCTCACCTGTCATTTATTGTTCAGGTTTTTGCTAATGTCTAAGTGGTTTTGTATAACCCATATAGTGTTTTGCTGGAAAACCTTTTATATAAAGATCATTTCTTTACCACTAGAAAATTGCTGTTTTAAATATATGCCAAATCTGTACCCATCATTTACTTGTAGAGCTGACTTTATTTTGACTGTCCCTTTCTCACATAAGATGTACAACCATTTTTTCACATACTGCTTTTGAAAGAACACTGTGTCTACTTAAATGTTTTTATGAATGATAGAATATTTACAGTTGATTTAATTCTGTTTTTAAGAGAGTCAATTCATTAAAGATTTTTTTAAGTACTTTCTACATTTATTGGGGATATTAGAGAGTATAAGTGATCTAGGTTATTTTGGGCAGTAGGTGGGCATAAGCCCAAAACTTTTGAGACAAAGAGGACATACAGATTTGAGAAGGTAATCATCATTATTGAATACTGCCACCTTGCAAAAATGTTACCAAGAATTGATTATATGGTCATTCTGACAGATAACATTTGATACATTCACAGATCCTTCTTAATTAGAACTTTGTTTTTTCCTGAAATAAACAGCAACCAAGAAGAGCTAGTTCCCTGTAATACTAAACCTATGTCTTTCCTGTCACTTCTCACCTTTTGATGGAGGATTGGGTTGTACCCTTGATCATTTATTTGTTGAAATGATATGAGAGATTAATCATGTAGTTGGTGAACAAATTCACTATGCTAAGTTCAATATTACTTCAGCTTATCTTCAGGCTCCATTTAGAAACTGCTTTCAGTCTGTAGGTTGATGGCATAGAAATAAATTCAAGTGGGATAACTAATTACTAGCTGTCCCATATTTATTTGGTGAAACTAAGTGGATTTTAATGAGTGAGCTAGTACAAAGCGTTTTTAAATTTTGCTTTTATTGGCGAAGGTATTCACTTCATGCTGAATGTTGACAGTGTTTACCTAAAATTCTGTTGAGTTTATTATCCTTTTCCATACTTCATTAGAATAAGTATTGAAACTGAAGGGACCTTTGTGACCACTTTTGATATTCATTAGAAAGCCAAATAAAGGGGCGCCTGGGTGGCTCAGTCGTTAAGCGTCTGCCTTCGGCTCAGGTCATGATCCCAGAGTCCTGGGATCGAGCCCCACATCAGGCTCCTTGCTCCGGAGGAAGCCTGCTTATCCCGCTACCATTCCCTCTGCTTGTGTTCCCTCTCTCACTGTGTTTTTCTCTGTCAAATAAATAAAATCTTTAAAAAAAAAAAAAAAAAGCCAAATAAAAGGCTATTTTTCAGATAGAATTATGGCTTTTTATCTTTTAAGATAACATTTAAAAACTTTAAAGTTTTTAGAAAGAAGTTAATATTCCATCGGTAATTATAGAGCAACCATTGGGAATTTACCGAAAGGAAGTGACTATTCATTATCAGTAGAATTACCATCAGACACTTGTGGAATACACTACTCCAAACGTACTTAGTAAAATATCTCCATCTTCAAATGCAGGGAAATCACCCTAGAATCTTGTATATTTCAACAGTTCACTGGGATTCCTTTCAGTATAAAGATTGGAATATAAGAAAATAAGGAAATAGATCCTCATTTTAACAAATTTGCAGTAAGGGACTACATTATGGAAATAAATAATTACTTTTTGGGTTGTTATTCTGTTTTTTTCAGGCAGTTTACCTTAGATTCATACTTTAAAATTTCTATTAGAATAGTCTAATGCTATTGGAAATTGAGTGTGAAAAATATGAAAAAACACACTATGACACCAGGACTAAATGTAAAATTTTATTTAATACTGACTTTTAAGTATTTGAAGCTACTCCATTTATCTTTGTGGACTTAAGTGTTTCTGAGATTCCTCTCCACCTGCATCGTAAACAGTTTTGTCAGAGAGCCTTATAGGTACAGAGAGAGAAAAAAGTGAGACTGGGGGCAGCTGGTCGGCTCAGTCAGAAGAGCATCCAACTCTTGATCTCCCAGGTCAGGAGTTTGAGCCCCATGTTGGGTGGAGATTACTCAGATAAATAAAACTTAAGAAAAATAAGGCTGGGGGCACCTGGGTGGCTCAATTCGTTAAGCGTCTGCCTTCCGCTTAGGTCATGATCCCAGGGTTCTGGGATCGAACCCCGCATCGGGCTCCTTGCTCTGCAGGAAGCCTGCTTCTCCCGCTGCCAATCCCTCTGCTTGTGTTCCCTCTCTCGCTGTGTTTCTCTCTGTCAAAAAAACAAAGTCTTTAAAAAAAATTAAAAAATAAAATAAAATAAAATAAGGCTGAAAATAGAAAAACCAAATGGAACTTCATGGTAAGATGCTTCCATCCAGAAGCTTTATAAGACCAACAATATCCAGTGCTTTTTATAGATTCATAATAGTTAAGAGCATTAAATAAGTTCAGAATTCAACACTGTTCAAGTTAGATTCTAGCTGTGCTAGTTAAGCTGTTTGACTCTTGGCAAGTTACTTAGCTCAGTCTTTCCATGGCTCCATTTCTTTATCTATAAAGTGAGGATTAAACTAAATAATGTTTGTAAAGTGTTTACCACAATGACTGACTGGCACAAGGAAGTTCTCAGTAAATATTAGCCAATAGAAGGGAAGTGATTATTCACACTTTTAGATGAATTCTTGTATCAGGAGGTGAATAATCTTGATGCTTCATTGATCTAGGGAAAGAATCATTGCAGTGACTTTTTTCCAGGGCAGTAAAAATTTGAAAAGTTCCCACCTGGTATCTGAAATATCTGATATAGAGAGAGACCCGATTAGGAAACACAAACTGTATAAAAAGAGAAATGGGAACATACCTTTCTTTCCAAAAGATTTGTAGTTTCAGTTTTATGTTACCTAAAGAGTCGCTTTCAAAAAGTAAGATTTTTTTAACAAGAAAATGCAAAGGAATAAGATTTTACCTTCATTTGAGTCTGTTTCAGATTTTTTGAAAAATCTAAAGATTCATAGCAACAGGATGAAAAATATTAAAATGAAACATAGAAAGACATCATTAGAGCCACAAGGCTCTTTCCTGTCACACTTATATTAAGTGTGCCCTACAGGAAGTATAAATGAAGTTTGAATCTAAACTATCCTTCATGTGTAATGAAAGATTATTTCAATCCTACACAATCCTTTTTCATTTTATAAATCCTACTAAAGAGTTCTGGCTTTAAATATTCTGTGAAGGAGTTTTAGGAATACTGCCTTATGAAGTGGCTTTGATTTCATGTTAGCTTTTTCTGTTTCCACCAATGGTTCTGAATGGTAGGAAGTGTGCAAATTTCCCTGAGCATTCTCTTTCCCAGTGCCTTCTAACTCACTCACTCTTGGGTCCATTATGAGCATTAAATCTGTGAATTTAGGTCAAGAGATAATGGTGGTTTCAATATCAGGTTCTAAGGGAGATTAGGTAGAAATTGTCAAAAAGCAATTTCATTGCCAACTTAAAGTAGATCACCCTCTGGGTCCTTGGAGATAAATATTAAGTATGTTAACTCTACTTGAGTATAGTACTTCTTGCTTCTTTTTTTTTTTTTCCCAGTTTAGGTTAGGGTCTCTTTTTAGGCTATAGTGTTTTAATTTTAGTCAGAATGTAAGAGAAAATGATATGAATGAAGTCTTAAGAAAGGAAATTTAAACTAAACTTTGCTTGTAAAGACTAGAAAATATTGTACCCATTTAGTGGGAAATAGATTGAAAATTCCTCTAATTAATTCCAGATAATATTTTTTAAGTGCATCTCCCCTAAGGTGAAAATTTTATAAATATTTTTACAAGTACTGTGTACTTGAATCTTTTGTTCGGCCACTCAGATTTTTTTGGAGTAGGCAAGTTATAAATAATAAATGAAATTTTTAGAACAGTAAATTTAAAATTAGATTTTTGGTCCAAATACAATGCTCAGCATAAGCAGTTTATGGCCATTTGCTGTCCATAGACACAACCCTGAGGACTAATACATCAATGTTTCAAAAGCCTTTTCTGGCCAAAGGTAACCCACCGGCTTCCAGTAAGCACTGAAGTTACAAATAATGAATAAGACATTCTTTGCTGATGATTAGTGGGAACTGTCCTCTTATTACAAGTACAGAAGCTCTCATAAAATTTTAGAAACAAAATAACAAGAAGTCTTGTCTGGTTTTTATCTTCTTAGATATAACAACAACTTTAAGATAAAAAATAAAATAAAATTAAGTGACATGTGGACAGCAAGTTGTGTGGACGAAGTGGGAGAAGGCAACACCAATGCCATGAAATCCTTTGTCTTGGGCTGGCCCACAGTGAACTTTGTGGCCACTTTCAGGTAAGAACCATAGCTGCTCCTGTATTCACATGTCAAATACAGTCAGGTAGGTGATTTCTAGGAGGGAAAGAAAAAGGTTAATCAAATTTTGTTCTGATTTTTTAAAGGAAAATATTTTATTCTGATTGAGTTATTCTTGAAGTCAGTAATTCATCTTTTGACGTACCCCAATAAAG
This sequence comes from Procyon lotor, assembly GCA_028646535.1. NCBI lineage: Eukaryota > Metazoa > Chordata > Mammalia > Carnivora > Procyonidae > Procyon > Procyon lotor. The sequence continues at coordinate 84,627,315 of CM053613.1, read as the reverse complement.
ACACTTGTAGGCCTTGTTTCTTCCTAAGAATTTCTTATTAAAGTATGTGGAGAGTGATGGTAAACACTGAGAACCTTGGAGTTGTTTGTCTTGGTCTGACCAGTAATTTTTAAAGGGGTTCTACTGAAGCACCTAAGGCCTGTGGGAGAGGAACGGGATGGTCAGAGCTCTGGAGCCACCACTCTTCAGCCTCCCCTTCCCTCCTCTTCACATACTGTTTTACATAGTGAGCTTTTGAGTTGGTCTTTTCAACCCACTGAAATAGACTTTTACTGAAAAATTTTATAAAATAGTCCAGTTAAGTTTGAATAACTGTTTTATACTCCCAATTTTCTTTTTTTTTTTAAAGATTTATTTGTTTATTTGAGAGAACAAGAGGAGGGAAGAGCAGAGGGAGAGGGAGAAAGAGACTCCTAAGCAGACTCCCTGCTGAACATGGACCTCCCCCGCAATGTGGGTCTCCATCCCATGACGCTGAGATCATGACCTGAGCCAAAATCAAGAATCAGATGTTTAATCGACTGAGCCACCCAGCCACCCCTATACTCCCAAATTTCCTAAAGAAATAGTTTTTAATTATAGACATAAAGTTAATGCCATGAAATAATGGAGGGCCTGAACGGAACATCAGGTTCTGATTTGGCATCGAGATGTGGCAATCAGAAGCAAATTTATCACTCAGGAAGTGAAAGTTAGTTTCCTAAGACTCACCCCTTGGCTGGGATAGGGTTGGAGAATATACAAATAGAGAATCTTTGTACTCTTATCCTGAATATGCTAAATTGACAGTTCTCAGGTCAGGATGAGCATTATCAAAATTCACACTTGGGATTTTGAACAGGTGCATGCTCAAGTCCAGTGTTTGTTTTACACTGCTAATGTCTAAGTGGTTTTGTATAACCCATATAGTGTTTTGCTGGAAAACCTTTTATATAAAGATCATTTCTTTACCACCAGAAAATTGCTGTTTTAAATATATGCCAAATCTGTACCCATCATTTACTTGTAGAGCTGACTTTATTTTGACTGTCCCTTTCTCACATAAGATGTACAACCATTTTTTCACATACTGCTTTTGAAAGAACACTGTGTTCTTGGAGTTGGAGTTCACATGCACACCTTTTTCTTTTGGTTTCTTCTTCCCACTACCACCAGATACCTCAGGCATCATTCTAAAGCCAGATAACTAAAATTTTCCAAACCGTTAATCTTACAATAAAACCAGACATGTCATTAAATTCTATTATGGATTATTGGCCTACCACAAGTTTTTAAGAACTTATTTGGAAGAAACATACGTTTGTATCATTCTCTGCATATCTTGTTTTCCGTGACAGATTGCTCCAGATAGTATCATTTTCTGTTGCTTGATCTCCTCAGAGTTAAAGGTGAAAGGAAGTAATACCTAGTAAGGGGCAAACCACATGATGTCCGTTTTTTGTTTTTTTCTTTAGAGGGAGAATGGCAGGAGGGGCAGTGTGGGGAGGGAAAGAGAGAATCCTGGAGCAGACTCCCCACTCAGTGTGGAGCCTGATGCAGGGCTGGATCTCACAACCCTGAGATCATGACATGAGCCGAAATCAGGAGCCAGATGCTAACCTGAGGCACTTAACCACCTGAGGGTGATATCTTTAAATAAGGAATTTCCATGAAACTTAATTTTAAGATGTGAAAATATGGAAACAAGTTTTACACACATTGTATTCTTCACAAAGTATAGTACTTTAACCAGATGATTAAGGTTAATTAACATCACTAGTGATGCCATGTACCCCTCGATAGAATGTGATGAGAAGAGCAATTCACCTTTGTGTTAGTCCTCCTCAAAACCCACAACCTCAGTCCAAACATGAGAGAAACTTCAAACAAGCCCAAATTGAGGGATATTCTAAATAGGTTAAACTGACCAGCACTCCTCCAGATTATCGCAGTTTTAAAAAACCCAGAAAAACAAAACAGGAGAAGACTTAGAAACTCTCCTAGACCAGTTACTAAGGAGACATGATAACTAAAGGCAATGTGTCATCCTGGATCGGGTCCTAGGATGGAAAAAGGACATTAATGGAAAAACGCAAAATCTAAAGAGTCAAAGAATGGGATTAATAGTAATGTACCAATATTGGCTTCTTAGCTTGACAAGCGTGCCATTGTAAAGAGGGTAACTTCAGGAAACCAAAAGGTAAAAGGTATCCCAGGACTCTCTGTACTATCTTAGCAAATTCCTGAAAGTCTAAACTTACTTCACAATTAAAAGATTATTTTAAGAAAAAGAGTTGTGCTGAAGAATTTTGGGCCTGGTATGGCAGAGTGAGGCCGTAGCAGACTGACCACCATACAGATAACAACTGTCAACTCTGAACAAAATGCAAACAACAACCAACACGTAAAGGTTCTACAAAGTGAACACAAGTTGTCAGACTTTGGAGAGGAATTGAAACTTGGAAGTAGGCACCAGCAGGGGGTGAGTTTCCTCTGTTTAAGGCATTGGCCAAAGGGCAGGCTGCAGTCATATCATGGTGCAGGGCAACTAAACTGACAGAAACCCCCAGTCTTTCTGGCCAAACAACCAGACTACAAGGTCTGAGTCAACCACAGCCACAGGAAAGTTAGGGGGGAAATCTCAAAAAGGAGAGTATCAGAGCAAGGAAACCCCAGATTTTGTATGTAGATTCTACCCACGTGTCAGACTGATTGCTGACATGCATGGAGCAGACTCAAAGCAACTTGAAGCTAAGGCTAAAAGAACTGAAGCAAGGTGCTGTTGAGTCTAATCAAGTTGGTTGTTTGTTGATGACAAAACCATTAACACTGCAAATGTAGCAGCACTCAGTCTCCAAACAAAATAGTCATAATGTCCAAATATAATCTAAAATTTCCTCACATACAAAGAACCAGAAAAGATAATCAATAGAGGCCAATCTTGAAATGATCCGTGTTGGAACTACCAGAAAAGAACTTTAAACCAGCTTTTCAATTGTGCTCACTAGGTAAAAGGAAAAGCCAACTAAAATGAATGGATAGATTTCTCAGTAGAGAAATAGAAGATATAAAAAAAAAAAAGCCAAATGAGGGGCGCTTGGGTGGCTCAATCATTAAGCATCTGCCTTCAGCTGAGGTCATGATCCCCAGGGTCCTGGGATTGAGCCCCGCCTTGGGCTCCCTGCTCAGCGAGAAGCTTGCTTCTCCCTCTCCCACTCCCCCTGCTTGTGTTCCCTCTCTCACTGTGTCTTTCTCTGTCAAATAAAAAAATTAAAAAAAAAAAAAGCCAGATGAAAATTTTAGAACTGAAAACTGCAGTATCTTAAATTATTTATATATATACATATGTATATATATATAAATAACTAAGGTTATACATACATATAGCCTTAGTTGCAGAATGGAAATGAAAGACAAAGGAGTCAGTGATTTTGAAAATACATCAATACAAATTGTCCAATCTGAAGAATAGAGAAAACATATTTTTTTTAAATGTGTGTACTTCTCTATTTAAGAGACAGAGGAAGAGGGAGAGAGATAATCTTAAGCAGGTCCCACACCCAGCAAAGAGCCCAATGCAGGGCTTGATCTCATGACCCTGAGACCTGAGCCAAAATTAAGAGTCAGATGCTTAACTAAGCGACCCAGGCAACCCCCAAAACAGACAATTTTTAATTCAAACTGTATCAGAAAACTTGTTAGAAAATACCAAAAGATATAATATACATATAACTAGAACTCCAGAAGAGGAGAGAAAGGAAATAGGACAGAATATTTGAAGAAATAATAGTCTGAAAATCTCCCAAGCTTAGTAAAAGATATAAATGGATAGATTTAATAAGCTCAGTGAACCCTAAACAAGAGTATGAAGAAAATTTCACCTAGTCATATCACAGACAAACTGCTATACACCAAAGATAAGAGAAAATCTTAAAAGCAGCCAGGGAAAAACAATACATTATATATAGGGGAACAATGATTTGCCTCATTGTAGCTTTTTCATCAGAAACTATGGCAATTTCAGAAGACAGTGAAATGGCATCTTTATTTAAAGTGTTAAAAGAAAAAAACCTTGAACCTAGACTGCTATATCCAGCAAAAATAGCCTTCAAAAATGAAAATGAAATATTTTTTTGAACTCGAAGAATTTATTCCAGTAGAACTTTGTTACCCGCCCCCCAAAAAAAGGAGACAGAAGTTTTTTTTAGGAAGAATTGAAGAACATCAGAAATGGTATATATCAGTCAATATTAAGAAAAATCTAGATCATGATCAGTTTAAAATGCCATCAGGCTAGCAGCTCAAGAAGCAGGTTCTCCTAACCCGTCACTACAATATCTATAAAGAAACCAAAAATGTAAAGGACTAATAGCTTTGAAATCTAAGACTGATAACTGCCACAATCAGTGAGGAATTCCCAATTGTGTCAAGTTAGAGAAAGAGCAAATAATAAATGTGAATTTTCCCTGTTTTCCCTTAGGACACGGAGTAGATCATCACATCTCAAAAATAGCCAGAAGGCATTTGCTTTGTCTTGTTCCCTGATTCTCATACCTAGCAGGCACTGCTCCCTGATGTTACAGACAACGACACGGTAGAATGAAAACACTGTTCAGATACACAGGAAGTGCTGGAGTCTGACAAGGATCTGTCTATAAGAGGAATCACAAGAATGATACTTTAACTTAAGTACCTAGTATGAATCTCAGTCTACAAAGGCAGGAAGGCAGGGAAAGCTTGTTTGTCTATAGACCGAACGAAAGCCCACCTTGAGCCTCCATTGTCCCGGCAGATTTCTGGGATGTCTTCCAGACAAGTGGAAGATTCTGACAGTCTGTTGTGGTCACTGCTGGCATTATCTTTTTCTGTGTCCTTTACGTTCAGAGGTACTCTCTGATTCCTCGCCACATGTGGGGTCCAGGAATCGTTGCCGATACAAAACTCAGGAACAGGCCTCCCTGGTTGCTGCCTCCAGTCCTTTCCTGTGGGGTCTTTCTTTTTCCTGAGGCGTCTCAACTGAGTAACTTGTGGTTCCCTGCTCACTGCCAGGGGCAAATGACTCTGTCCCCTCCCAAGTTTGAAGGTCTCTTTCCAATCTGCCTCGCCTTTTCTCTTTCTCTAAGATGTACTGCTTTCTCCTCTTCTTACTCTTATCAAATGAGCTTAATGAAGCCCTGAGATCACCTTGATTTTGGAGTACTTTTGGTTTTAGTTTGGTAAAAATACCTTGAGAACCACTAAAGGAGAAATTCTAGATTCTTCTTGCACAGAATAAGAGAAAGGGGAAAACACAAGAAGACTACATAAATCAGTCTCAATGAGTTAACCTGACACACTTCATAATTGTTTATTTTTGAACTAATGCATGCTGTGTATTCAAACAATGGAACACCATACAGCAATGAGAATGAACAATCTAAAACCACGTACAATAATATGGATAAGTCTCATAAACATAGTGTTGAATGAAAGAAGCCAGACACAAAATAGTACATGCTGTCTGGTTATATTTATAATAAAGAGAACATAACTATCCTGTTCTGTTAGAAGTCGGGATAGTGGGAATTAGTGCCTGAAAAGGAGCACAAGCAGTCCTCCCGAGGTGATTTTCTATTTCATAATCTGAGTTTTAGTCACTTGGTCGTGTTCAATTTGTGAAGAATGTTCAGGCTGTACACTTAAGCATTATACAATTTTTCTGTGTATCTTACATGCCAATAAAAGCACTTAGAAAAAATACTAAGTGCTTCAAAGGGCCAATTTTCTTTAGCTGCTTTGAAAAAAGTTGACAGGTCCAAAGAGAACTCACCTATTTTCTCAACACAGTTTTTTGCCAAATAAATCCAAGATTTGACACAGATGAGCCTAGAATATCTTCTGTTTGGGAAGGGTGAATATATTAAAAGTCTATATTATAAGGAACTGTGGAAGATGAAAATTGGATGGTCAGTGGAAGAGACGTAGTGTACTTTCAGATGCCCAATCCTGGGAGTTGTGTGTGGAGAAAATTGCTAAGCAACAGACTTAGAAACAAATTACAAATACTTGTTAAGTGTATTTTTCTGGAACGAGAAAATAACAAGAGTTTCCAGCTTTGTTGAAATTAGAAATATGCTTTAAAAGCTTTAAAAGTGAGTAACGACCATATAGAAATAAACACTGAATTATTTTCAAGTTTAAGAATTAAATGTAGCAGTAACTTCAGAAAAATTATTAATAGTGCTTTAGTTGTAAATGAATTGATCTTAGAAGATTATAGTAATTAATAATAGGTTTTCTGTGAACTAATTCGCTAAACTAAAATCCTGCTATATGTAAAAATATTTCTTTTCCCGACAGGAAAACTGGTTTCTGGGCCAAGATATTTCCATCAACATGCCATTTCTCTTTAATCTCAAGTCGAGGGTGGCACTGAAAGCCACAGAAACACTCTGAGACAATTAGCCCACTTTTACAGATGTGGAAACAAGCTTAGAGATGGGAAGTGATTCACTCATGATCAGGTAGTTTGCGTATGTTTTGGAAGCCAGGTGTTTAGATTCCAGATCAAACACTCATTCCACCATAACCGTTATACTTGTAAAAGAGCCATAAAGTAGGAAAATGGCCCAGTCTTGGATCCATTCAGGAGGTTTTACTAGAACTGTACTTGACTGTGTGGTTTTCCCCAATGGGGATTTTCCACCGGCCGATTCTCCAGAGCGCAATGAGGCCGGAGCTGCCGTGAGGTGCCTCTCCCTCAGTAACAGCTGTAGATATTTTGTCTGGATTGACACTCTCAGATATGTGAGCATAAATGTGTTGTGTGTTTAATTTTTTGCTCCCGTCTTCTTTCTTTGCAGTTCTCCAGAACAAAAGGACAAATGGCTCTCTCTCCTTCAGAGGTATTGTTTTCAGTATAACATATTCTTAATCTTCAACCGGTAGTTAAAAGCATTAAATTCTTCTATGCGGAGATGTGCCCCAAACTATTCCTCTTTTCTTGGTAGAAATTACTCATTTATCCTCAAAATAAAGAATTGTTTGAACTGTACACTAGCTGCTACTTACTGTAAACAGTGTTCTCTTCGGTACATGTGTTCCTTACTTTCTAGGAAGGAGAACATTGAGGTCTGGCTTGACAGAAATGAGTCAATAATCTCTCCCATTTCCATGTCTCCAACCTACCATTTGGAGCAGTTTCCTCAGAGCATGTATCAGGTTTCCATATATGGAAGGTTTTCTGCCAACACCTCAAAAATCAATTACTACCCTCACCTTTGAACATACAGACTAAATGGGCAATTAAGGTTTCCCTTATTTCCATAACCCTTCCCTCTTCCTCCCCTTGCTATTCCTAAGGGAAGATTTGCACTCTACCCGAAAGCTAAATGAGAAGTAAAAGGCCACTCTCTCGGTTTGGTGTAATAAAATATTATATATGCTCCTGTACTTGTCAGGGAGATTCTGGGCCTGTCCAGGGAAGGTCGGAAAGCTTGGAAGACAAAATGCCACCGAGAGGTGCCTAAACCTCACTGTGCTTCTCAGACCTCACTGGAAATAAATCTCCCATTTGTTTTCGTGCCCATACCTAATGTCCTGAGAATTGGATTCTCTTCCAACCCATAATGTAATCAGATTTTGCTGAGTCTTTCCATCTGTCTTTTAAAACATAGCATATAAGTATATTGAAAATATTAGCAAAATAAATTGATTTTAAAATAAACCATTAGCAAAATCCATCTGACTCAGTGTTGTTTTGGGTTGTTGTTGCATTTGATTAGATACATCAATCTAGAGAAAGAGAAGGACTACCCGAAGAGCATTCCCCTCAAAATCTTCGCCAAGGACATTGGGAATTGTGCCTATGTAAGTGTTTCTAAGCCAGAAAATTAAATTCCAAGTCCCCACATAAAGCAGAGCACCGTGGATGAAAAGAGGCAGGCAGGTGCACAGACAGACTGTGGATGTGCTATGGAGGGAAGCATTTAGAAACACCACTGTGGGAAAATGCATTTTCCTGGGTCTGTGTATGTGTTTGTACATGTGAAAAGTAAACCCTAGAGAAAATGAAGCAAGAGAAATTCACATTAACTACAGTATTTCATATTGACACTTGGAAAGAGTATTGCTTGTCAGATGTCTCTTTCCTCCCTCTGGCACTAAAGTATCTCTGGGTCCTTTCAAAAGCAGCTGCAGAGGCTTGTAAAGCCATTTTCACGAGGATATAGTTCCTATTAGTATTAAGCAATTTCTTCCAACTTGTCACTTCTTAAGTAGAAGCTGGTTTTAGATAGTTCTTCATTCTCTGAATTTTTAGGAGTTGAATCCCTTGGGTTAATAAATGGATGAGCCAGGAGAGATGACATTTTTAGGGGATCAGCATGTTTCTGCCTCACGGTTTTTATCATATTGGTCAAATAAAAATTAAGCCTACTTAACCCCAGTTATTATGTATAATTTGATGACTGGAAATGTAGAATAAATGCCAAGATGTTATCAATGATGAACAAAATCGAAACTTATGGATGTCTTTATGATACTCTACATTGCCGTACTTTACAACAGCTCTGGGTCACACTGGAAAAAGATGTAGTACAAAACAGTTATGTTTGGGCCAGAAGCAAAAGTTATGCAAATGTTCTGACATGAGTGCCAGATGTCACTGCCTGGGGGAAATACTCCAATTTTTATGGTGTGAAACTACAAAGATCTGTAGCAAAGTAGCAAAAAACAAACAAATAAAAACCCACCTCTATTTTTCTGCCAGCTTTGATTCAGTTGTTGTGGCAATTGGTTATAATTAGGATTTTCATGGAAAATCCCTTGGATTGTTTTTTTTAACATTTTCAGTGTATGGAAAGTATGTGCTTGAGAAAGGCCCAGAGTTCCATTCTCTTTGGAAGAGAAGGCAAGAGATGTGGTCAGGTTGGGTGCTCTGTTTTATCACCAGTACCCTGGTGATAAACTCAACAATGATAGGACACACTGCCCTTAGCTCTCTAAAGTTACATCCTGACAAGAGGTCCTTTCAGGGAGCCCTGCTTCCAGAAAAAGGGATTCCCCCCAAAATAGGAACGTATGTATGTATGGAAAGCATTCTTTATCCTTGGCCTTTAGTTATACACAGCTTATCAGTGAATTCTGCTAACATGGCGGAAAAAAAGCCACGTTTTCATTTTTGTCTGTTTGCTTTATTTGTTTACCAGCCACAGAGGACTGTCTGCTGAAATTCATTTGTTTTGTCTGCCAGAAAGGCATGCAAGGAAAAGCACACACCTATAATAACTGTTTTGAATGTATGTGTCTAATATTAAGAAAGATCATTATCTTAGAATGCAGGTACGTTAGGTGGTACTATTGATATAACAGGAAAGATTCTTCATTTTACAAAAGACTTCATGAGAGAATTTCTTTCAAATTTAAGGATAGTTTTTCAGACTTAAAAAAAAAAAGCAGATGCCCTTCATAAAATTATATCTCAAGTTAAAGCCCAATGTATAAAACATCTGTGCCATCTGGTAGAAGACAGACGCTGGGGTGGGTGCTCTAAGCCCTGGCTGTTGGCTTCTGGGAGACTTTTGCATAATCTCTGGAGCTCAAGAGCACAATTTGAAATCGATCAGCAAACAGCTTTAAGAGACAATTTGTCATGTCAAGTAATCGGCCCATGGAGGAAAAAAAAAATACTAGAATGGAAAGATAAGTGGCGAATGGTCAGGGGATTTCACTTAACATTATTCTTACATCATTTTTGTTTTTATATCATTTTGTTTCTGCCCATACTACTTATTTATACCATTTAAGTCCTTTCAGGGACACAGCCCTAATTGCTGATTCATCTGATAATTATAATATGTAAAACATATGTGCATAGTAAATACTTCTTCTTTGAGAGCGTAGCATTGTCTTACATTTAAGTGTCTTAGAATTCGGTGAACTCTATATAGATACCTCAAAATCTTCTGTTTGTTGCAAACTGTTTTTAAGTAGTGATTTCTAAATGTAGTTTAGCACAGGACTATCAGAGATCTGTTCAATAGCAGAGTTTGGCAACAGAAGTAAGCTTTCTAAAATTCTCAGTCCTATTTGCCAGATTCACTGGTTCTAAGGCAACTACAGGTTTCAACACAGAAAATCTCAGTAGCCACAGTGTTTGAAATAGTGTTCGATAAATGATGGTTTTTAAAAATTCTAAACTTTAAATGTCTTTTTGTAGCCAGTTTTTAGTCTGATGTTACCTCAGCTTCTTACCATGCAAAGAAATGACTGAAACCCACACTGTGAAAAACCCACACTGTGAAAACAGTGCTCAGGAACAAGGAGAAAGGGGTCCAGTGCCCTCCCTGTTTTATCACACTTGGCATTATGGAGATACAATTATGAGATGATACAGAGCACCAGCCTCACTAGATTTTGGCAGGGGTTCGTTTGGGAGGGTGGTCCATGTACTCTCTGTGGTTACATATGTGGTTAATCTTTTTCTTTCTTGCTGAAGGTCTTATATTTTGTGAGCTACACATTCCTTATATTAAGAGAAATAGATGTTTTATCAAAAGGCATAAGATGGAATGGGATGAAAGTAAATTATCATCAGGGGTTTGTCGTTCTACTTAAGTCATGTGCTTTATGCTGGTAACACTTGAAATCAGATTTGCCTTTGGGTAATCATTTTGTAATAAGTATTCACCTGATTTAATACCCTTTATTTATAGCTATATTTCTTATTTCTTTTTTTCTGCAGTCTAAAACTATAACAGTAACGAATTCAGATACAGCAAGTGAAGTTATCAACATGTCACTACCCATGCTAGGGATAACTGTAAGTTACTCTACTAGATATTCTTAATTAAAAACAAACTTTGATACTTTAGAGTTATATAAATATTATCCCTTTCTTCATAAGACCAGCTTACTACGAGTGATACCAGATTCCTGTTTTATTCCCAAAAATGGAGAAAAATAAGGCCAATAAAGCTTTAATATTAGATGCTACTCTTCTACTGACATTGTAAGATGTACATGAACTAGAAAACATGATAAATAAGGCTATAATGTTAGAGTGATAATAACATGTATTTTTACTGTATATGCTGCATACATATATAGCTGGAGGGGTTCCATAGTATAAGATTCTAATGAGAAAGTTCTAACCTCCTTCCCACTCGTCACTCTGTGACTATTCTTTCTCTCTATCGCTATCTCCTTTTCTGATTCTTCTCCTTTACCTAATTATTCTTCTGTGATCCCAAGATTCCATCAGTCTTAGGATGATGAATTCTCAAGGATTTCCTCTGTAGTAGAATTTATACGTGAAGAACACATAGCTAGAATCCATATTCACTGGCTGTATAGATCCAGAAGGTGAGATGGCTGGTACCTCTAATGATTTGGTGAATTAAAAAAACAAGCTTTGAATTAGATTGTGGAGCTAAAGAGCTTTAGTGTGCATGCCACCTGTTCCGTTGTTTTTGCATTTAGCTTCTGCTTCTTTCTGTTTTGTGGGAACAAGGTAAGTTTTTGAAATTTTGTTAATGGAGAAGATTGGCGTGTTTGAGGATGAGGTAGAGAGGACATTGGAAAGTTCTCCTCATCTCCTCCCTACCATTATATAAGCACCCCACAGTGGGTCTTGTATTAAAAGAAGTGACTTCCAGAAAGTTGGAAACTAAAGAAAAAACTTGAATAACACCATTTCCTGAGTCAAATTATCTCTAAATATGAAAGCACACTGTCACTACGATGTAGCATGTCAAATGTTTTGAGTATGTCATAGTCTGATAAGTTACATTTAGATTTACTCAGACATGGTACTATCATAAGCCCTTAAGCACTCAGAGAAATCAGGCTTTAGGGTAAGAAAGATGATTTTTTTTTTTTTTAGTAATCTGATTTCTTTTAGTTAAATATAATAATATATTTAAGATATTAGATTTATATACACAGGGAATAAAGTGAGTAGTTTAAGGGAAAGGAAAGGAGATGAATTAATGACATGACTCATTTTATTTATGCTTTTTATTTATTTTTTTATTTATGCTTTTTTTATGCTTTTTATTTATGCTTTATTTATTTATGCTTTTCCTTTGAAAAAAGTGATCCATTTCCTGAGACCAAAAATATTTCTATTCATTATAATTAAGAATTGAGGCTATTTGGTTATACTCTTCTATTCTAAGGGATTATTATAGTGTTTTCACATACTACCAAAAAAAAAGATTTTCATTAGATTGCTAGTTCTCCCTATTTGCAATAAAACTTTGTGATTAGATGATGGAGAGGGGAAGTGACAATGTACGGGAGGGGGCCAGAGGCTATTCTCCACAGCCAGGACCTTCCATTATAAGATCAGAACCATGGTTTTTAATCAAAAAAATAATGGCAAGAATATTGAATATTGCCAATCTCTTCCAGCCTCATTCAAAACATTTTTACTCGATCCTCTCCTAGAGGATGCAGCAAAGTCTACTTAATTTATTGTATTTCTTCCGAGTAAGGTTTTTTTAGTATTGCTGGACTATAATTCTGCTAATGAACAGTTTCATTGTTTTCTATGACTGGGCCTATTCTCTATAGACAGAATTCTTGTCCTTTCTGTTCCCAGGACTGGACTTGCCCAAAATAAAACCACTGTAGACTGTGCCAGCTACCTATCTCCTCAGAGCCTCTTGGTCATTCTCCTTCTGCTCAGAAATAGCTGAGCTAATAATCAGCCTTTGAGATTTTAGTTTTTCATCACAGGCACAGCAGGGTTTTGGCTTTCTGGATAACAAGGATGTCTTTGCAAGGGCTTGTTGGAAATTAAGTCCAGTCTTCTCTGAGAAGTCCAGAGACATAGCAGAAGTCAGGACTCTAAGGAAGAGATTAACCTTGAGGAAAACCAGGACATTTCTTTTTGCTTTGTAAAGAGGCCTATAATTTTACCTTCTGTGGGCTACCCACAATTGTGAGGGCCTGCTTCCATTGCGGTCTGTGGACCACTTGTCATCACTAGGGAAAAGGGACAGAACTCCTGAGTCTTCTGCTAGGGATGAGAGAGGGGAAGATAGGTTGTAGCAATTAACATTGCCATCTTCAGAAGCTGTATCCACCCCCATGAACCTGAATAGCGTTTATATCATCCCCACTTTTTTCCAAAACATAAAAATGACCAAAAAAATGTATCCTTATTCAATTACCAAACATGAAAGAATTACCATTACTTCTTTTATCCCCAAGGGTTCTGAGAGAGATTACCAGTTATGGGTCAATTCTGGCAGAGAAGAAGCACCATACCCACTTATTGGTAAGTTTCTTCAAAAATCTAAGATGAGATTATGTTTCAATTATGATTCTAAATGTCTCAGAGAATTGGTCATGTGGACCTAAATGTTAAGCACCATCAAATATTAAATTTCATATATCTGTTTATTCATATGATACACACCTATCAACCATTTCCTAAGTGCCAGGCAAATACTGTCTCTTCACTCAAGCAGCTAATGGTATAGTTAGTCAAGAAGAGAAATGTAAATTTCTCTATTTTTTCACTTTACAAACTGCTATTTTGCAAAAACCCTTTTAGATTTTTTCTGTAAGAAACCAGTATGTCTTGGTAGTCTTCCCTATACATTTATTTTTCACATTCAATTCTTGAATTTCCTGTTCCCTTTCCTCTTTACGACATTGCCTCTGGGGAAGACTATCTATAACCTAGTCATGCCTCCTAATTGATTGATGCTGTTCAAAACCTGCCCTGAGCATCATAATGACAATGAGATTAACTTATTTAGAGTCCTAAAAATATTTACTGACTTATCAGCTGGTTACTATTTCTCGACTTTACTATTTCTCTAAACAGATTTTCCAGCATTTGTTCTGAGGAATTATTGGTTAATAGATTACAGCTCACCTTGTTTAAATTATTCAGCTAAAAAATACTTCTTGATCAGTAAGGTCAATCCATGTGGTTAACAGAAATAGAGCAATTAAAATAAGGGACAGTATCTGTAACAGATCTTGAGATAATGACAGTAATAATGATGAAGATGATTTCTGCTAATAATTTTTAAATGCTCACTATCTGCCACATATTGTGCAAAGCATATTATAGGCATTATCTCATGTAATCCTCTCATTTACCTGGGAGATCACTACTGTGTAATTCAGGGTGTTTCAAGTGATCTGAATAATCTAAAACCAAACCTTTCCATAAAATATATATTCTCACACTTAAAGTAAGCTGCCATGTGCATAGCTGAAACCAAAATTCACCGCATTTCTAGTTTCTTTTTAAACACTTTTTACAAAAATCATTGAGCAACCAAGTTGTGATGAAAAATCAAATAAATACTTCAAATAATTGTTTTCATAAAATATATCAATTAAAACTATTTAAGATGTCAGCTTTGGCCTTAAAACAGCTTCAAGCTTCATTGCTAACTCACTAAAAAGAATAACCATGGGACATGATTTAGCATTAGTTCTCCATTGTGTATTTCAGTAGTGTGCTTTGGAAACTTTAATTGTAGTTTAACTACCAGCTGTTTTTTTTTGGGCGG
>CM053613.1:84581586-84612317 GCA_028646535.1 Procyon lotor | reverse complement strand
CCCCTTGCTCGTGCTCTCTCCTGTCCATAATTAGGTCTCAGGAGCTGTTCCTCCAGGTCTGGGGCACCCAGGAGCCCCCACTCCCCCACAGAGCTTGGGGTGAAAAGCTCTCCCAGGGACAATCTACTGATTTGAGTTTCTGATGAATAGCAGCTCTGAGGAGCTCATCAGTGTACTTAGACCACAGCCACCCCCCAAAGGACAGAAGCGCTGTGTGGCCTGAAAGGTGAGGCTTTCCCTTTTCCCAAGATGCAGATAAAAGATAAAATCCTTTATCAAATATATGATTTACAAAAGTTTTCTTCCATTCTGTGAGTTTTCTTTTTACTTTCTTAATAGTACCCTTTGAAGCATAGAAGTTTTTAATCTTGACAGAGTCCAATTTATCTGCTCTTTGTCTTTTGTTGCTTGTGTTTTGGGTGTCATATCAAAGAAACCATTGCCTACTCCAAGGTCTTTCTCCAAGAAAAAATTTTTTTCTAATTTTTTTTAATAATTTCATATCTTACTTTTAGATCTTTGATTTATCTTGAGTTAATTTTTATATATGGTATGAGATAGGACTCCAACTTAATTCTTTTGTATGTGGTTATCCAGGTGTCCCTGTACCATTTGTTGGTGGGTAATTAACTTTAATCATCAGATGTTTACCCTGTAGTTCACAGTGGTAAATGTCAGCACTATGTTAGAAAATGTAGTCTGCAGTATACAAGGATGACTCTTCCCAATCCAGTTCCATAGCAATACTTATATTTCCTTAATGACAGCATTCCAGCAGAGCCCCTTAAAGGTTTGTTCGTTTTCCTGTGTGTGTGTGTATGGGGATAGTAATACAGTTATGGAGGAGAGTGGATTTTAAAATTAACATAAACCTCCACTTATCGAGTACATAGTTTGTACCAGGCATTGTACTAGGCTGCGGGAATACAAAGAGAGGCCTACTGTAGAGCAGAATTCCAGTAAATAATTGTTAAAGGACTGGAGAAAGTTGGAAAGAAGTTACAGTCCCTGCTCTCTAGAAATGGGCAGAAAGATAAATAATATAATATGAAATGCCATAACCAAGGCATAATACGTGAAGCAAGATAGGAACACAGGGAATTGAACATATAATGAATATAACTGATTAAGAAGGAGTCATAAGAAAGCAAATTGCAGATTAGCTGGTAATATTGCAGCAATTTTGCAATTATTGAAATAATTTTAAAAAATGAATTATAGGCATTCTCATTTAAAAAATGAGAACATTTGGTTCTCATTTTCCTTTATGACCTCTGTTTTACTTTTTGGCAGAATAGGACTGCCTTTATTACTGAATGTAACTGCAGAAGAGACAGCTTAGAAAATCAAAGATCTAATGACTTTCTTCTGTTCATGTTATACTTCCCTAATAAATTGGTATTAGTAAAAACACAGCCATTTTAAAAATGCAATCACATTTATTCCTTTTTATGGCTTCTTCCAAGGTCCTCTTTATCTTTCCCAGTGAGAATTGGAGGAGTAAATAAATGCTACTTCATGTTTGTTTTTTAGCTCATAAAAAATTCTTAGTTTTGGGGGGACCTGAAAGACTAAGTAAGTGGTACAATATCAAGGAAATCATTATCAAAAGGTTAATACAATTGATTTTTTAACCTATTATGTAGTTTGTCAGTTTAGGAAAAAACAGATAACTAGGAGACCTGGGTGGCTCAGTCAGTTGAGCATCACACTCTTGATTTTGGCTCAGGTCATGATCTCAGGGTTGTGAGATCGAGCCCTGCATCTGGCTCGCACTGAGCATGGAGCCGAGCCTGCTTGAGGTTCTCTCCACCTTTCCCTTTGCCCCTCCCTGCCTCGCTTAAAAAAAAAAGTAAAAACAGATTACCTCTTTAAAAATACTCAGTTTCAGAATGGCATCTAGCATTTGTGAGGTCATTTAGCTATGAACATCAAGCATGTAGACATTCTTGAAAAATCATACTATACACTGTGATTTTTAAGCTAACAATAACAAAAAGCATTGTTTTAAACCTAGCCTCTGTTTTCTGTGAGGCAAAGAATGATAGTCTTTATTGTCATTGAAAAACTGAAATTTGTTGGTGCTAGTATGGGCATAGCCTCAACCTGCCCTGACAAGCTTACATGGTAATCTATTTGTAGAGGAATCAATAGTCTCTTTCTATTTCCACGTATTGTATTTCATACAGTTGTTATAAACAAAAAAGAAAATCCAAGTCTTTATGGCCTGAGAATAGATTCTTTGATAGATAAGTGAATTTGTATTGAAGTTACCATTGCCCCATTGTTTTTGCTATACTTTTGAACAAAAGAAAGAGTTCTGTGTATTTTTAATGAATTGACACCTAAATCTGTTTATTAAGCTCCTATTATTTTGGTCATGCTTAACATTTTTTCTTTTCTTTTTTTAGAGAGAGAGAGACAGACAGAATGCTGTGGGGAGGAGTGGAAGCAGGGGGAGGAGAGGCAGGGAGAGAATCTTAAGCAGGCTCACACCCAGCACGGAGTCCAACATAGGGCTCAATCTCATGACCTTGAGATCATGACCTGAGCTGAAATCAAGAGTCAAAAGGTTAACCAACTAAGCCACCCAGGTGCTTCTAAGACTTTTAATTACTTACAAGAAGAATGAATCCTGTGAATCTTAAATTGGCACAGACAATGTTTATTTCCTTGCATATCCTGGGTAAATCTTGGGTGGACATTTAACATGAGAATATCAGAAATAGAAGGGATCTAAGAGACTGTGCAGTATAAATCTTCTGATTTTCTAGATTAGGAAATGAGCCCAGACAAGTGATGGAATTGCCTTGGGTTGCATATCTCATTAGTGGTGAGACTTACTACAAACAATAGGATCTCAAATAAAAATAATATTCTTCCAGTAGTTTGATTATGTTCTGTTGCATGTGTATCCACTAGATGAGGTATATACACTCTACATTTGACTCCTTGTACATCTGACAATTTTGTAACCAAGGAAACACGGTCTGTTCAGTGTGGATATGGACCTCTGCCTTAGGTCTCCATGAGAAACTCCTGTTTTAAAAGCACTTTTCCAGAGGAAGATTGGTCACCCTTATTTGATTATTCATTCTCATATTTAACAGCCATCGCTCTCAGGAAGATTTCTTTTATGTCGGAAGGTTTCAAATTTGGGGTCCATGAATCCCTAAGGAATCCATATTATGCAGGTCTCTGAACCCCTTGAAATTATGTGCACAATGTAATTCACAGCTTTTAAAAGTTTTTCAGAGAACCGCTACCCAAGATCAAGGTGGTTTCTCAGTCTACAGTTTAGCAACGGTTCTTCTTGCGTTTTCTTCCTTGGAAGACACTTGCTATCTCGAAGATTATTTCTCCTTCCAAATGAAGAACTTCAGATCATAGAAGCTTTTCTCACAGGCCCTTCTTCCCTCAACATTTTAAATCCTATTTATGGCTGTCTAAAATCTTTGTAAACCGGAAAGGCAAGGAGCGCAGAATCAGGAATCCTGTATGACTGAAGCTTGAGTTGGGAGCGCGGCTCTGCTGTGCATGGTGTCAGCGGCTTGGGGCCGCGGAAGCAAGGCTGCCGAGGTGGATCCCGGAATGTGCTTCCCCCCGGGGTAGACTGGGCACACCCTAGTCTAGCTCAAAACGGATGGTAAGGAGCCCAGGTAAAGCTTAACGGATTGGGCCCATTTCAAAGTTCAAAGCATAGTAAATAGACGCTGAATAAAGGGAGTCCGGAGGATTGAGGTGAGAATCTAGCCCAGACCCAAAGGTGAAACAGAATCCTCGGAAGATGTGCATGTGAACAAACTGCCATCCTTCTTAGTAAAATCAGCCAGTCCTTTACTGTTGAGACCCTGCACGTGGGGCCAGGCCATTGGACCTCGCAATATGAGTACTTGTCTCCCAGATTTTCCTTCTCCCCTCCACCTCTGCAGTCACACGAGCCTCAGAATGGTGGGTTCAGGAGAGTTAACGCTCCCAAGAGATGTGAGTAATGGCAACAGTGGGATGGGGCTGACAAGCTGCAAGATATAATGGAGGTCATCAAAATCACTGACTTTTCTGGGAATCTGATGGAAACTGTGGGCTTTCTCTCCAGAAAGAATGATCATACAAACCAGCTCTAAAAGTATACAGAATTGTAAACAGCAAAGTATACAATTTAACCTTCCCTGAAACTCATTCCTGGTTAATAACTCCTGATTGAGAAGTATGCTATTCTCTGTTCCTTACCCATTTGCTTCCCATCTTTCATTCATGGTTTATGTAATTGTGTCAGTTGCTCTCTGAGCTATACTAAGGAGATTGGGGCATATAGTTTCCACAGTGAGCCAAAAGATTAATGGGGGGCAGGACCCACTGAGGCAGGACCCTGGTGACAACAACTGTCCTCAGAGATTCTGAAGACATGGTGAATTTGGGGGATAAGAATTGTGCCAAAGTCCAGTATCCACTTCTCACTGGATGATCATTCCTCTGTTCCTGCGCCAGGATCTAGGTTTGATTTTACTAGAAGCAGTTCCTTTATGAATAATGTAATGAGGTGTACTGATCCTGAGCCACTTAGTTTTCCAGGGTTCCTACTAAAGCAGCACCCAGTTCCCTGGATGGCTGGCCTAGGCCCGCCGGCAGTAGGGAAGACCTCTGGCCAGGGCAAGGTGAGAGAGTACAGCAGGAAGAACGGCCACGGCCTGAACTTCACTCCTGGCCGTTGAGGAGCATATTGGTGATTTTACTCGTTCGTTTCCAGTGGCAGACCCGCTGACTCTATCTAGAATTGTTAAATATATAAGATTGAATTTAGAGAGTGATTAGCTGGATAATCCAAGTTGAATAAATCCCTATTTACCAAAAATTATAGGTCCTCTGAAACAAAGTACTTGAATTATACAGTTAAGCCTATGTTTATGTGCCACTTAGAAAAGAAAAAAAAAAAAAAGCCTTTTTGGTCTTTTTTTTAAGTTACAGCAAAAAAAAAAAAAAAATCGGTTTGGAAGAAGGGATCCCTAAATGTGTAAATATTTAAATCTATTAAGTGTGTGAGAATCTAGTCTCTTTGGCTTTAATGGTTTTATTTTTGTCTTTTTTTCTCCATTTACTTGACCTCTTCAAATCCTGATTTTCCTTGCGGCCCAGGTTAGGGCCCGTCCTGTCGATGAAAGAAAGACAGTAGAGCTACTCAGAGGGCATTCTGGAGTATAAAATAAGATACTGCAGTCCTGCCTTTAGCAGAGGGGCTGGCACATAGTAAGCAGTGTATCTGTTAGCTGCATCTGATGCTAATGGTAATGATACCACTCTTCCCAAATACTCTGATCAACATTTAACCTCCTCATTCTAGGGCCATAAAAAATATTTAAAGCCTCTACCGCTTTTTGACACTTACTATCCTATTTAAGATGTTTTTTATCTCTACAATGAGATTGCAGACTCTCCGAGAGGCAAGGACAGGCAATACTAAATTTGCTGAATTGGTTTCAAAATTGGCATTTACTCACTTTGCAAGTCACATGGTCTTCATTTTAATTTTTTTTTTCTCAACAGAAAATGAAAACACTAGCAGAAAGGAGGAGGAGTGCCCCATCTCTTATCCTGGATAAAGCCCTACAAAAAAGGCCCAGTACCAAGTAAGTGAATAGCCTTGTATTACACATTTGGTATGTGCTATGTTTTTTTATTTTATTTTTTTTATGTGTGAGGTTTTTTTTTTTTTTATCAGCACCAAAATTCTCTGTTTAATAATAGAAAATATGAGTTCTTTGCTGATGTTATTTAATAAGGTCTGTATTTTATGTGACTCATAAAGCCTTTTAGAGCTGGTCTGTATGATCAGTTGCTTTAAAACTAATTAAAAAATCTCATATTACCTAGTACACAAATGTGCAGGCTGCACATATTGTTGAAGTTTATTTATAGAAATAAGTAGCAATCAGAATACTAAAAATGAGTTATTTTAACTACCACATATCTTGGTTATGCACAAACTTTAGCTAATTTTTTATCATAAGGTGATACTTCTGCCTGGGCATGAGGCAGATTTTTACCAATTTTAGATATGAAGAAAGATAACCAAATTGAGATTATAAAAAATGGAATGCTGATTTCTTATATGCATTATTAAATTGATTAGTGGATTAATCAGTAGAATTTGAAGTGGAAAAATGGGCTAACTTACAGTGGAAATGACCATTTCTCTTCTTAAGACTAAATACCATTTCAATAGACATTTTAAGCAAGTCTTTCATAATATGTAGAAATTGAATAAATATTCAGTCATTAACTTATTCGTTAATTTTTAAATGGCATTTTAACCAGGAGGTGTTTTTATGTTCAAAGGAATCCTGTGATGATTTTCCTCTAATCTGTGAATCCTTTTATATAAAGTGAAGTCTTTATCACCTTTACCTAAAATGAGGGTATATCTGATATTTCTATGAATGATGTGCTAATTTAACATAAAATCTGTGTGAAGGCATGGCTTTTTTTTTTTTTCCAGCACCAAACATAAACCAAATCCCAGTTAGTGAAACTTCCAGAACACTATGGTCACTCTCGTAGTACTCAGCAGGTTCTCAGACTCTGGCAGTTCCACCACCTGTCCCTAGAAGACACATACTTTAGGCATTGGGTTAATCAGGAAATGTAAATTACTTTTAATAGATGCCTAGTCAAAATGTAATTAGGAAGATTTTCTTAATTCTTCTTCCAAGTTATACTTTTCAGTGCCTATATAAATGATTTCTGGATTACTTGCATTAATGTATCTTTGCCTTAGTGTGAAGAAAAGATAATGGTAGTATTTTCACAGTTGGACCTTGATTATCTAGAAAACTCAGGAGTAGGTACTTTTGGGAGGAGGCAGAGAGAAGAGGCAGAATTATTAGTACAACTATATATATGGGTATATTATACATATAAAAACAGCTTTAGTATATCTACTTTTAAAAAAAGGTTTTAGGTATAATTTCTTATTGGAAGCTTCTAGGATAGATGTGTCTTAGGCTTTTCAATTATAAGTAGCCCTTATATCAGAGAATCTTTAGCCCAAGATCAGCAGCCAGTAGTGGTCTACTTACTCCCAAGCCTGTGAAAATCTGTAATACTATGCATGTAGATACTTAAAGTTCGTGTTTGGAAGTTTGGAATTTTGTGGACCATTTGAGTTTATCTCAGCAATTTAGTGGGCATTGGCCAGAGATGATAGGCATCATGTAATGCACAGGGTATCCTGCACATTAAAGAATTGTGGGGTACTCACATGGCTTTGAGGGTCCTATGCATGGTATGTTTGTGAAGGGAGCTGAAAAACCATCTCTGCCTATAACTTAACTCTGTTTTATAGAGAAAGACAAGATATTTTTATATATTTTTGTTTTAATAAACATTAAATTTTCCAGAAAAGCCATTACCTTACATATCAAAAGATAATTGTACTTTATATTGTTTAGGGCCATTTCAGAAAATCATTTGACGTTACTTCATTTTCCTGTACTTCTGTGTTATGGTTTCTTATCATCCAACTATTCTTAAATTTAAATATATGAATTGTAAGTAGTATAAGCACCTGAGTACTTCATTGTCTTTTAGTATAGTCCTGCAAGGGCATACGCCTATTGAAATACATAAATTATTAATTACTTTTATTTTCCTTAGTATTACTGTTAGGGCATTATATTGATACTTTTAAAATTCTGTTAAATATCTGTGAATTTCATTTCATGGTAGAAAAGGAGGAATAGAAATGAATACATATGCGTAGATGTTAGTATCACATTGGGAAATGGGGTCTAATAAGGCTGAGAAGGAAGAGGCAGATGAAGTACTGGGTCAGTATCAATGACAACACTTACCTACCTTACTGGAATTGTTGTGAGTTAGAGAACTGGTGTACTAATACACAGCCATGTCCTTCCCCATTCCGGCCTTCCCATCACCTCTGCAATAAATAGGGCTTACATTAGAACCAGTTCCCCAGATTTCTACCTCAGAAATAATGAAATATGGTGGAGGGGAATAGGACCTTCATTTACCATACAGAAATAGTGCTTTTACTCTTTGTAGTGTTGGGCAGTTAGGTTTTCGTATGTAATGTAATCTCTTAATTGGGAAGAACCATAAAGGTCTTCTAGTCCGGTGGTTTCCAAATCTTTCTAGTTAGTCCTCTGCAATGGGATCTAGATAGCTGCAATATTTTTGGAAACTCTTCATGGTTGATTGCAGTGCACCCTTGGCGGAGAACCACTGCACCAAGCTACAAAAGAATCCCTTTTTTAAAAGAGTGATTTTAGGGAAACCTGGGTGGCTTGGTCAGTTAAATGTCCCACTCTTTACTTCAGCTCAGGTCCATGATCTCAGGGTTGTGAGATCAAGCCCCACTCGTCAGGCTCCATGCTCAGCACTGAGTCTGCATGAGATTCTGTCTCTTCCTCTGCACCTCCCCACCCTCTCACACATGTGCTTATTCTCTCTCTCTCTCTTTCAAATAAATAAATAAAATAAACTTAAAAAAAAAAAAAAGAATTTTACTTTACTCTCAGTTGCACCCAGGAAACATGAAAACCTTCTAAAGACCAAGCCACTAGCTGACTGCTTCAAGTAGAACTTTGTGCAATAAAATTCTAGTACCTAAAAAGAAAAAACAATCTTTACTATTTCTTTACATGTTATGTCATGGGAACTAACCTGTAAAAGAAATAGACTACTGTAGTGCTTCATATTTCTTGAATTATGTACGTAGTCACCATAGCATTGCGTATTTCTTGTATTGCACACTTACTTGATTTTGGCTTTGTGACAGAATATTACTGTTTCTACTATGGTTTCCCAGTAAGGTGCTGCTTAGTAATTAATGATAGTAAAATTTTTGTCCAAAATTTAGCAAACATCCACAGAGGATTTAAAAGAATCACTTCATTTAATAGCTGTCGAACCTCAATTTTTATTGAATTTAATGAACAAGAGCTACTTTTAAAAGAGAGGGAAGACTTAGATTAATTGGTGAGTTAATGTCTGTGTTGAAGTCTTAGCTCCAGGGTTCTTGGATCAGCCCCTACAGTACATAGGAGTGGTTTATAGATTTTTAACTCTTCTTTTTTTGTATGTGGATACCATTTAAATCAGCTAGAGGTGATTTCTCTACTTATTTTAGTATGTGTCATAATGGTTTTCCAATGGGGCTACATTCAGCTGTTTTTACCTTTAAACTCAGCAGCGTTTGGTTCTCTATCTGAGAATAGCCTCACCTCATGTAGTAGCCATCCTCATGGTAACATTCTGGGCACCTAATCAGAGGACTTAAGTTTCCTTAAACGTAAAATGAGAGTGGGTAGAACTCATTATCTCATAAAACCCTTCTACCTCTAGTTCTATGGATACATAATTATGATTTGTGAAATTCGATCAAAAGGCTTCCTTATGCATACTCTGAATTCTAATCATTCTTAACTCCTTGAGGTTTCCTAAGCATACTGTACTCTCACATTGACTCAGATGTCACGTCCTTCCGGCACTCCTCTAACCCATTAGAGATAACATTCATGCTCCTGGAGCTTTTCAGCATAAGCACTCCTGCCCCTGCTGGGGCATCACCATCTATGTGGTGTTCCCTTGAATGTCCCTGCCATTTATTGGTAAATGGGACATACCTGCCATTTTGTACATAACTTGTGTTCAATTGTTATTTGTTGGATGAATTGGTGAATGAATAATTGATTCCATTTCCAAACCAGAACAGAACTTAGTAAGTTTGCACAGTTTAGTAGTTTCTTAAGTTCGTGCCTTTCCTGCCCTCCTATAGGTAATTGACACAGAGACTTTCCTTGTTTGTCAGTATTACTGGTGAAATTCTGGCAAGAAAGGCTGATTCCTGCTGACAAAGTGACTCTGAGTTATTGTTAGGAAGTTTTTTCATGTAGCAAAATACTCCACAAACTCATGTGGAGTTCTATGTGATCTAGAAATACCACATTTATTGGCATTCTCATGGTATTTCTTAATTGTTTACTCAGGGAGAGATTCAAGTCATACAGAGTTTCCCTCTAGAAATTCACTTGTTTTGATAGGTACTGAGCCCACCCTGTAGAAGTTACACAAAAATGTACCCACTTTTGTTTTAAGTTACAATCTGTTAGCACATTTAAGTTGATGTTCACCTACTTCCATCCCCACATCCAAATTAATTTACTGCGTATGTGCTATTTGCAAGACTACGTGCTAGGGACTTTATATAGTTTCCCTTTTCAGTCTCTGCTCCCTGCTGCCAAGAGGACAGGCAGAAGAAGCACTGTGGTGCCACAGGAAGGGCTGGAGCTTTAGCTGCATTCCCATGCCACATTTTCTGTGTGACCTTGGAAAAATCACCTAATATCTGAGTCTCAGTGTTTTCCTCTATAAAGTATGAATCTAATGCTTGCATCACAAAATTTGAAGTGTGAAAATTCTTAGAAGACTGACTTTGTTATTATTAGTTGCCTCTTTCCTTCCCTTAGATACTTTTCATTTCCAAGCTTTAAACCTCCTGACTCATCCAGCAAAGTCAAGCCTGTTTGTGAAAAGCTCCTATTTCATCATTATAGCATTATATAACCAGAAGCAAATCATTGAGCCTGGCTCATTATGTAGTGGAAATTGAGTCAAAGATTTACCCTAGGTGACACAGTTGATTCTAGACTTAGAGATGGGATTGGAAATGCAGGCCTCCGGTTTTGATGGTATATTCTTGGCATCATTCAAACAAAAGGGCTTTGAGATAGTGGCTACGAGCATGGATTCTGGAGCCAGATAGCCGGGTGTGAATCCTGATACTGACTGATCCTACTAGCTTTATGATGTCGGGTAAGTTTTTAAACCGGGGATAATAACCTATCTTGTAAGATTTATGTGAGGAAGACTAAATGGGTCTTACATATGTAAATTCATTGATATAATCACCAGCACATAATCAGTGATCTATGTACGTAGTAGTAGCAGTAGTAACAACAGAAGTGGAAGTATACAGAACGCTCATAGAAAAACTCTATGAGCACCACAGCAGATTAGAAATAAAAAGGATGAAAGATGCAGTCTAGAAGCTAGCTGGACTCTAATATTAAATTCATTTTATAACACAATTATATTTCTAGGTCTGGCCTGATCCAAGATTAACTCAGAACATTTTGGATTTATTTCTGGTAGACCCTGACAACTCTTGAGGTCTCCCTAAGCAGAAGTTCAAAGTATAGCTAGACTGATTCTGGGAAATAAGGTCCTAAGACACAGAAGATTGACCTGGTTTGCTTGGCTCCTCTGGACGAAGAGTCTCTAGGAGAACCAATGTGCCAAAGCTATGAATCAAGATGAGACACATATAGAATTGGCTGGTTTGGAATAAGGATGCTAGGATGAGTGAGCCCATCAGAAAGTGTTAGAGAACTAGGACAGCATCTTTTTGCTCACTGGCTTCTGCTTCCTTTTGGTCACTTCACTCCTGTTGTGCATGACTACACACACACACACACACACACACACACACACTTGTGCACACTAACATTGCCTTACCTAGGGTCTCCCTCACTGTGTTCTACAGACTTCTCATTATCCCCATTTCCTTTTTTTCTCTGTTCTATTAGCGTTATAATTTTAATACTGATCTAAAGTAGATGATAACACATCATCCTTTCATATGCAAGGAGCACATTTATACCCTGGAGTGGTTTACTGAGGATTGTGGCCAAATCTACTTTCATAACAGAATGAAAAACCACCTCTACCTGTGATTGCTCAGTGTGAACTTTCCAGATATGGTAAGTGGAATGAATTGAATGACCTCATAAAGGCCATTCTCATACTGAAGACTAAGATAGTTGTGGTAACAGTTGGATATAATTTATAGGAAAGGTCAGTTACTAGACTTTTTTTTTTTTTTGTAATTCTGTAAACTTTCCATATCTAGATACAGTTTCTTGGTACAAGACTTTGAAATAAAATTTTGAATTTTATTATTTTTTTATTTTTTTTCTTCAGTTGTATTTCTTCTTTTTTTAACATCTTTATTTTATTTTATTTTTTCAGTGTTCCAAGATTCATTGTTTATACACCACCCCCACTGTTCCATGCAATATGTGCTCTCCTTAATACCTACGACTAGGTTCACCCATCTTCCCACTTCCCTCCCCTCCAAAACCCTCAGTTTATTTCTTAGAGTCCACAGTCTCTCATGCTTCATCTCCTCCCAACCCCCCCCAAGTATCTCCCAATTCACTTTTCCTTTCCTTCTCCTAATGTCCTCCATGTTATTCCTTATGCTCCACAAGTAAGTGAAACCATATGATAATTAACTTTCTCTGCTTGACTTATTTCACTCAGCATAATCTTCTCCAGTCCCATCCATGTTGATACATCCTTTCTGATGGCTATGTAATATTCCATTGTATATATGGACCATATCTTCTTTATCCATTCGTCTGTTGAAGGGCACCTTGGCTCTTTCCACAGTTTGGTAATTGTGGCTATTGCTGCTATGAACATTGGGGTACATATGACCCTTCTTTGCACTACATCTGTGTCTTTGGGGTAAAGACCCAGTAGTGCAATTGCAGGGTCATAGGGTAGCTCTATTGTTAATTTCTTAAGGAATCTCCACAGTTCTCCAAAGTGGCTGCACCAACTTGCATTCCCACCAACAATGTAAGAGGGTTCCCCTTTCTCCATATCCTCTCCAGCACTTGTCGTTTCCTGTCTTGTTAATTTTGGCCATTCTAACTGGTGTAAGGTGGTATCTCAGTGTGGGTTTGATTTGAATCTCCCTGATGGCTAATGATGATGAACATTTTTTCATGTGTCTGTGAGCCATTTTATGTCTACTTTGGAGAAGAGTCTGTTCATGTCTTCTGCCCATTTTTTGATGTGATTATCTGTTTTTTGATTGTTGAATTGGAGTTCTTTATAGATCTTAGATATCAGACCTTTGTCTGTAGTGTCATTTGCTAATATCTTCTCCCATTCTGTGAGTTGCCTGTTTGTTTTGTTGACTATTTCCTTTGCTGTGCAGAAGCTTTTTATCTTGATGAAGTCCCAAAAGTTCATTTTCGCTTTTGTTTCCCTTGCCTTTGGAGATATGTCTTGAAAGAATTTGCTGTGGCCGATGTCGAAGAGGTTACTGCCTATGTTCTCAGATGAAAGACCTCAACATGAGGCAGGAATCTATCAAAATCCTAGAGGAGGTTTTATGCGGAGTGAAATAAGTCAAGCAGAGAGAGCCAATTACCTTATGGTCTCACTTACGTGCTGAGCATAAAGAAAAACATGGAGGACATTGTGAGAAGGAAGGGAAAGGTGAATGGGGGGAAACCAGAGGGTGAGATGAACCACGAGAGACTGTGGACTCTGAGCAACAAACTGAGGGTTTAGGAGGGGTGGGGGTGGGGGGCTGGGCGAGCCTGGAGGTGGGTATTGAGGAGGGCACGTATTGCATGGAGCACTGGGTGTGGTGCATGAACAATAAATCTTGTGACACTGAAAAAATAAAATAAACATTTTTGGGGGAAAAAAAAGACATATAAAAAAAAAATAAAAGCAGTCCTGGAGTCCAGGGAATATTTAGCAAAAAAAAAAAAAAATCCTCAATACCTTTTCAAAATCACAAATACACTTATAGACACATTATCTTAGAAGAAAACCTGTGCCAGATACTCATCATCATGCTGCCTTGCACTCTATGCCAGCCGGCTCTGCAGGAGGCCTCTTCCTATAGTTTGGGACGATGTGTCCATAGGTTTTCATTGAGAGATCCATAGATAATTGAAGGTGTGAGATCAGAAGAACATAAAGTAGGCATTAGATACATGAATATTGCCAACAGCCTGCAAGATCCCTCTTTCCTTATGAGGAACATTTTCCAAAGTTACAAAATTTGGTTGTAAAGGAGAGAGACAGGTTTTGCTTTATAAGGTGGCAAAGTTGGCGAATTTTTACCAAAATGGAGCTCATTGCTTTGTTAAGCAAAAGGCTTTCCAGACTCACAGGTCACCTTATTCTTTTCAAACTACTTTTCATCTTTAAAAATAATCAAATACGTCTGTTCTTGGTATGTTGTGCTGTTTCCTAGGGCATAATGCTGGGAGGACATTATTAGAAGATTATATTAAGTCTCCACTTTCCAGTGGACTTTGACAGAGTCAAATTAATTTATTTTTGCACTTGCAAAACAGTGCATCCATTTAATTGCTGCTTCCCAATGATAGCCTAATTTGCTAATTGCAGTTATGAGTCCATTTTATCTTTCATATTGGCACCAGGAAAGTACTGACGGCCTCATTAATGATATTTACTCCCCTTTCCACACCCCTCTGCATGGGGCTACCCACTGTCCAGAGACATTATTACTGTACTGGGCGAGGTCCTCCCTTCCCCTATGTAGCTTGAAAGCTAGGATTCCTCAGAGGAGCGTTAGAGTTCCATTACCGACTTTCCTTCAGAACCTTGGAAAAAAAGGACTTAGGAGGGAGGTGGAAGAATAATCCCCACTATTATCAAGAAGCTTCATAGAATGGTGGTTAAGAGTGTGGGCCCTGCAGCTATCCTACCTGGGTAGACTCTGGCCTTGCTTCTTACCCAGAGAGAGAACTTTGACAAGTTCCTTAACCTGTTAAGGCCTCACTTTCCTCATCTATAAAATGAGGATAACCTTGTAGGGGAGTCAGAGAGTTGATACTCTAATGTATCTGGCACAAAAAATATTATGTAAGTTTTTTTTTTATTAAATAAACTGTTGAGAATACATAAATCCTTCCTCCATTTTGTCACATGGTACAGAATTTCTTAGTGTTCCATGCTCAGGTCTTGTTTTCTCAACTTGACTATCTGCTTTCTGAGTGAAGGGACCTTGTCTTCTGTTCTTCACATCTCCGTGTTCAGGGCTAGGGATGGAACAGAGACTGTCACATTCGCTGAGCTGAATGAGTGAGTCCTTCCTCCTCCAGCCCAGGTAGGACAACTCTCAGTCGGGGTAGGAAGAAGGGTAAGAGTCCACTACTGCCTGAGAGAGTAACAAAGCCAGCATCAGAAAACCACAAAAAGAAGTATCGGTTCTGGAGTGACTGGCTGTTTCATAGATGTGACATAATGCTCACATGTTTACCGTGTCATCTGTGCTATGACTCACTGCCTTCGGTTCTCTGATGTATAGCCCCTGGTGTATTGAGAAGACACAGAGAACAGGGTCTCGTTCCTGCTCAGTCACTGCATGATCTTGGTAGAGTCACCTAGCCTTTCCTCAACAAGGACTGTTTGCTCATCTGTCAGTGGGAGGAGGGAGGAGTGGGGAGAGAGGTTGACTAAATCATTTATCTACTTCTTCCACCAGCCCCCAATTTCACAGTTTGCTTTCTTTGTACTAATTGTAGCTTCATCACGTGGAGAATGGACAATGGTATGACTGTTCCTTGCAAACCTTTATATCACGACTCTTGTATCCCAGGAGTGTGTCTGTCACACTACTAAGGACTATGTGTCCCTTTCATTGCAAAGGTCAAGCATTCACTTTTGTGGGATCTTTGGTCTGTTTGTAATTATAATTTCATTTTGTTTGCCAGCCTCCATAATGGCCCCAGTGATTCCCACCTCCTGGTATTCACACTCTTGTCTAATCCCCTCCCACACTGATCAGAAGTGATCTGTGTAACCAGTAGAATATTGCAGAAACGACAGTGTATCACTTTTAAGATTAACGCCAAGCTTCTATCTTAATTGTTCTCATACTCTCTTTGTCTCTCTGATCTCTTGTTCTGTGGGAAACCATGTCCTGAACAGTCCTATGGCGAGGCCGATAGGGGAGGAACTGAAGCCTCCAACCAGCAGCCATATGAGTGAGATTGGAATAGGATTTTCCAACCGAGTCAAGTTTTCAGAGATCACGGCCCCAGCCTGACTGTAGCCTCATAAGCGATGTGAGCCAGACCCAGCCAGCTAAGCCACTCCCCCGTTCCTGACCATTAGAAACTGTGTGAGAGAACAAATGCTTGTTTTAAGCTGCTGTGTTGGGGTAATTTGTTAGGCGGCAGTAGATAACCAGCGGTCATCTTCACTTTATTAAACTAGCTTTCTAGAATGTTGCTCCAGTGTACCTTTTATGTATTCTTATAGCTAGAGGTGGAAAGATGGAAACACATACTGTTTCCATTTGTAAATGAAAATGCTCACTTTCCAGATCATGTAGTTTGTTGGAAAGGGGGCCGGATGACATTCTTTCTTTCTTTAAACAGCTTTATTGAGATACAGTTTACACCATATAAATTCATCCATTTAAAGTATACAATTCAGTTGTTTTTAATATAGTCACAGAGTTGTGTGGCTATTACCACAGTCTTCTTTTTTTAAGATTTTATTTATTTATTTGAGAGAGAGAGCATGGGCACAAGTGATGGGAGGAGCAGAGGGAGAGAGAGAGAGGATCTGAAGCAGACTCCCTGCTGAGCAGGGAGCCTGACATGACACAGGGCTCCATCCCATGGCTGCAAGATCATCACCTGAGCTGAAACCAAGAGTCGGACGCTTAACTAACTGAAGCTGTGCAGGCGCCCCCTATTACCACAGACTTAAAGCGTTCTCATCCCTCCTAGAGGAAACCCCATAGCCATTAGCTGTCTTCCTCTTATCTCCCATGTCCCTTCTTCCCCTGTCTCCAGTTCTAAGCAGCCACTCATCTCTTCTTGGTTCCTATAGCTTTGCCTCTTGTAGACATTTCATATAAATGCAGTCATGCACTGCGTGGTCTGTTTTGACGGGCTGCTTCCAGTTGGCAGAATGTTTCCAAAGTTCTTCAGTGTTGTACCTTATATTAGTACTTCATTACTTTTAATTGTGAAATAAGATTTCATTAGGTGGTAGATACATCACATTTTGTTTATTTGCTCATCAGTTGTTGGACATTTGGGTATTTTCTACTTTTTAGCTATTATGAAAATTCATATGCAAGTTTTTGTGTGGACATATGTTTCATTTCTCTTGGATATATACTTAGGGTGGAATTGCTGGGTCGTGTGATAATTCTGTGTTTAGCTTTTGAAGGGACTGCCAAACTGTTTTCCAGCACAGCTGCACCATCATACCCTCCTGCCAGCAACATGTAAGGGCCCTGCTTTTTCCACACCCTTAACAATGCTTGTTATTTTCTGGCTTTTTGACTATAGCTGTCTCAGCCAGCTTGAAGAGGCGCCTCTTCCTGCTTCTCATTTCGTTATGATGTTGAGCATCTTTTCATGTGTTTACTTGCCAGTTGTATCTTTTTGGGGAAAAGTTCTATTTAAAACTTAGAGCATTTTAAATTGGGTTATTTGTCTTTTTATTAATGAGTTGTATTGCCAAACAGTATTCTTAATATTATGTACATATATACACAAAGCAAAGCACAGGATTGTGGCACTAATTTGAGGCTGGTGAGGCCCCCCCAAAGCACTTGAGCCTGAAACATCTGAATAATTGAAGACCAACCAAGCTTCAGTTGTCCACTTCATTTTGCATTTATATATCTTTGGTTTTGGTTGCTTTTTTTCTCCTTCATTGAAACTAACCCTTCTGTTTTGGGGGAAAAAAATAATTTCTAAAAGCATGGTCCTTTAGCAGATTTCTGTGATGCATACTCTGTAAATTAAGAGATTTAATAATCTTAAACTTTTTGATAACTATGGCTTTCTGGAATATCTGTTTTCTTGTTTGTTCTTTAAATACATAGTTGTTAGAAATGTACATGTGTGCATTTTAGAAAATCTGAAAAATGCTGGGAGGTAATAATGAAATTTTGGTCTCTGTTTATGGATATCTATCTTGAAAGCTTTTTCTGTCATTTGGCTTCAAAGTTCATGTATGTAATTTTATAACTGAATCACCAACATCATGTATGATACTGTGCATGGTAGAAATATTCCCTACTTACTCTATTTATATATCATGTATGTAAATATATTGAAAATAAATAAAATTCTATGGATTTGCTTTTACTTGTAACATGAAGTATGGAGTTAGGAAATAAATATGCTAAGGTTTTAGAAGTTGTAACAACATATATGTTTTATTTCTGACATCTCAGCTTTTTCCTACAAAAATGTTGTCATTTCTTTATTCAAAGACTGCCCACCATGAGGGAGACACTCTTACTAGATAAGAGTTTTTCTATACTAGCCTTCAGAGAGCTCACAATCAAGTAGTTAAAGAAAAAAAAATGTCAGAAATAAATTACATTAACAGACTATAAGTGCTATAATGAAGGTAGAAATAAAACAACAAAGCGACTGCCTTAGGCCTTGAGGTGATACTTTGATGAATTAATAGGAGTTTCTTAGCAGAGGGAACAGGTGACATAGTGTACTATTCTAATGCTCAAAGTTCTTAGGAAGGAGTGACAGGTGATGAGGATAGTAGAACAAAGACCAGATTGAGAATCGCCTTTGTCAGGCTCAGGACTTTGACTTTCTAGAGGGTAGAGCAATAATCTCAGGAAATCAGAGTTAGTGATGTGATTTAATTTTTGTTTTTGAAAGACAGCTCTATCAAAGAATTGATTAGAAGAGAGATGGTCAAGGCAGGTAGGCTATTTAGGAGACAGTTGAAAAAAATTCAGTCAAATAATGAAGAGCTTATATGGTAAAGAGGAAAATTTAGAGAGTGAGAGTTAGATTTGGAGATAAGAAAGAAGGAATTAAGAATGAAGTTTGTAGCTTTTGAATACTAGATAAATATGGTGACATTAACAAATTGGCCAATTGAGCAAATTTTCAACATGGTGAATTTTAATGGTATAGGACAAAGTGTTAGGATTAGCAATACTAGTAAAAGCTATAATTTAAATTGAATGCATACCATTTACCAGGTTCCTTCTTAAGTATTTTGTGTATATATTTTTAAGTGACTTTTTCATTTTATAGTAAAGATATTTAATCTTAGAAATTTAAAATAATTTAGCTTAAGCCTCTCAGCTATTAATAAGTAAAGCAGTTGAAATTTAAATTTATTTCTCTATAATGTTACATTTTGTGACCTTACGCAACATACTGTAAAAAAGATAGTTTTACTTTACCTCAGTAAAATCATTTCAATTTTGAGAATTTCCTATCTCATAAGATAAAGAACATTTCTAGAAGCTAGGTTTATGTAACTTCATTGTTACTGTTATAATCTCTTTGTGGCCATTAGATTCTGTGTGTTGTAGTTGCACATGGGACAGATGAGAGATCATCACTTTAAATGAAAATGGTGGAATAGCTCTGAAATAATTCTGTTACTTTTATCTCCAACTCAAAGAAGCTAAAAATTCCTATAAATTACATTGGTTAATGTAATTATTTACTTAACTGAGTGTTTTCTAATATAATTCAGGGAAGTTGAAATGTTCTGCATTGCATTTTATAGTACTTGGGTTTGTTTTCACTTTTTACTATAATTTTTAATGTTAATATCTAAGTTTCTGGCCTATGCCAGAGAATATGATTGTATGGTATATGATTTCTAATTTTTCTTCATGACTTGTTGCATAGTCAGATTTTTAGAAGTGTAACGTGTATGTTGAAAAGTATGTTACCAATTATGTGACTCATCAGTCCTTTCCTAATATTTTGTCCTCTTCTTCTGTCACTAAGAGAGTTGTGTAGTGTTTTCCACTTCAACTGTGGACATATCAATTTCTTCTTTGTTATTTTATTAGTTTGAAACCTATATTGTGAGGTCCAGAAAGCTCAGGATAGTTCTATTTTTTATCAAGTAGAAGTATCTTTCTTTTGTCCTATTTATTTCTTTTGTCTGTCTCCTTTGGCTCAGCAGAATGTGTTTGAGATTCATCCATGTTGCATATATTAGAAGTCTGTTCCTTTTAATTTCCAAGCAGTATTCCATTTGTGGATATAGTGCAGTTAAGCTTCTTCATTCACTTGTCAATAGACATTTGAGTTATTTGCACTTTGGGGCTATTATGAAGAAAACTGCTGTGGAGTTTGTATGCAAGTCTTTTCGGTTTTCACTCTTTTGGGTAAATGCCACAGAGTTAAATTACTGGATCATATAATAAGTGTTCCTTTACCTTTAAAATAAACTGTCAAGACAGTTTTCTAAGGTGTTTGTACTATTCTACATACCCAACAGCAGTGCATGAGATCTCCAGTTGTTCCACATCCTGGCCAAAACTTAGTAAATAAATGACAATTTTAAAATTTTTAGCCTTTATACTGGATATAAAGTGGTATCTTAGTTTAGTTTTCATTTGCGTTTTCCTGAAGACTAAGATATTGGGCATCATCTCATGTAATTATTGCCCATTTTCCTTTGTGTAGTGAACTTTTGTGCATTTCTTCATTCGTAAACCTAGGGAATTATAAGAGTTATTTATATTTATTCTGGATATATAGGTCCTTTGTCAAATATATATAGTGAAAATATTTCCTCTAAATCTGTCTTGTCTTTTCATTTTCTTTAATACTGCTTTTTAAGGAGCAAAAATTTTTGGTTATGATGAAGTCTAATTCAGCAAATTTTCTCTTTTATAGCTTATATGTATGTGCCTTATCTAAGAAATATTTGAATATTCGAAAGTCTCAAAGATAGCATCCTATATGTTTTCTTCTATGCTAGGCCTGTGATCAAGTTGATTTAATTTTTGTATACGTATAAATAGGGGTAGAGGTTTATTGTTTTTCCTTACAGATATCTATTTGTTGCAATACCAATGACTGTAAAGAGTTTCTTTTGCCAATTGGGAAATTGGGGTCTGTGTTTTCCTTCTGGAAACGTTGTCAAAAAACAAACTCACCTTATTCGTGTAGGTCTACTTCTGAACTCCATTCTTTTCCATCACTCTATGTCTATCTTTGCCAATATCAAATCTTCCTTACTGAACTTTCTAATAAGATGTTCATGGTTTTTGTTGATATTGTAACTTTTTAATCACATGTTCCATAGGATTGTTGCTAATATGTTGAAACACAGTTGAGTCTTTATTGACCTTTGATCTTATGAAATTCACTCATTGCTAGCTTTTTTAAAAAAAACTCAAATAGCTTTAATGTAGATTTCTCAGGATATTCTATATACACATTCATTTCCTTTGTGAATAAAGATAGTTTTACTTCTTCCATTCTGACTTGTTCAATTTTTATTTTATTTTCTTACTTTAATGTACTAGCTAGAACTTCTGGTATATTGTTTAATAGAAGTAGTGTGAACAGACTTAACTTTATTTGTTCCTCATTTTAGGAAGGAAGATAGTCTTTTACCATAACATACGACGTTTGCTACCTATAGCGTCTTTTTATAGGTGTCCAGTATTAAATTGAGGGATTATCTTTTAATTTCAGTTTTTTAGTGTTTTGTCATGTATGGATGTTGACTTGTCAAACACTTCTCTTGCAACTTTGAAATGATCATATCTTTTGATCATATTGTTGTTGCTTTCTTTTTTTAATCTTAATATAGTGAATTACAGTAATTTTTAAAGTAAACTTTTATTTTAGAATAGATTTACAGGAAAGTTGAAAGACTATTACAGAGTTTCTGGGTACCATCAGCCAATGTACCTTGTTAACATCTTAAAATTCTATAGTACATTTGTCACAACTAATGACCCAGGTTTAATACATTGTTATTAACTGAAGGCTATACTTACCAGATTTTTTTTATACTTACCAGATTTTTACCTTCTGTCCTTTTTCTATCCCCAGATCTCATCCCAAGTACAATATTAGATTTAGTCATTATGTCTTTCTTGAACTCCTCTAGACTATGACAGCTTCTCAGACCTTTCTTATTTTTGAGGACCTTGACAGTTTTGAGGCATTTAGTAGAATGCCCTTCATTTTGGGTTTGTCTGATGTTTTCTTACAGTTAGAATGGGGTTACGTGTAGGTTTATAAATTATTTTCAGTCCATATACATTAAAGATAGGGCTGCAGTTTTCCTGTACTGTGTCTGGTTTTGGCACCAGGATAGGGTAGCCTCATAAAATGAGCTGGGCAGTGTTCCCTCCTCCTTCCATAAGGTGTATAAGGGGGTGCCAGTATTTCCTCCTCAAATGCTTGGTTGAATTCACTAGTAAAGTTATCTAGGGTTTGAGGGGTTTCTTTTCTGGAAAGGTTTTAAATTATGATTTCAATTCTTTAACAGAGATACAGCATTTCTTCTTGAATTAGTGTTGATAACTTATTTATTTCAAGGAATGTGTGCATTTCATTGCAGTTGTCAACTTAATCACCACAAAGTTATTTATAATATTTTTTATGTTTTTAGTATCTGTAGGAACTGCCATTATAGTTATTTCTTTTATTTTTGATAGTAGTAATTTCTGAATTCTTTTTATTCCTGAATCAGTCTAGAGATGCATCAGTTTTATTTATCTTTTCAAAGAACTAGCTTTGGTTTTGTTGATTTTCCCCATTGTGTGTTCATTTTTTACTTCACTGACCTTTTTCTGTTTTGTTTTATAGGGATTTATTATAGTATAATTATGGACAATAAAGTACTCATATTTAAAGTATGTAGTTTGATTAATTTTTATACATTATGGACATGAAACTACCACTACAATCAAGATAATGAACATTTTCATAACCTCCAAAAGTTTCCTCGTGTACCTTTGTGATCCATTCTTTCCTGCTACACTATCAACCTGTCCTCAGGCGATCAGTGATCTCTTCGATGTCACTATAGGTTAGTTTGCATTTCTGAGAATTTCATATAAATATGCCATGTTACTTTTTATTGCCGAGCAGTATTGTACCATGTGGGTATACCATAATGTGTTTATCCCTTATACCTACTGGTAGGGTTTTTGACAATTTCGAGATTAAAAATAAAGCTACTTTGTACATTCATGTACAGCATTTGTGTTTCCTTTTACTTCATATGTTTTTATTCTTTGGTAAGTACCAAGAATTAGAATGTCTGGGCTGTATGGTAGATATATTAAGAAACTGCCAAAGCGTTTTCACCATTTTATATTCCTAGTAGCAGTATATGAAAGTCACAGTTCCACATCTTCACCAACACGGAGTATGGTCATCTTTTAAAAATTTTAGTCATTCTTGTACGTGTGTTATACCTCTTTCTGGTTTTAATTTGTATTTTCCTGATTACCAATGAAGTTGAGCCTCTTTTCTTGGGTTTATTTGGCATCCATATATCATCTTTGGTAAAGTGTCAGTTCACATCACTTATTCATTTTGAGGTTTTTTTTTTTTTGTCTTACTGTTGAATTTTAAGTATTCTTTATAAATTCCAGATCTATGTATGCTGCCCATTATGGTAGCCACAAACCTTTGGAAATTTAAATTTAAATTAATTAATTTTATTATGTTAAATTAGCCAACATATGATACCTCATTAGTTTTTGATACAGTGTTCAACAATTCATTAATTGTGTATAATACCCAGTGCTCATCACCACACGTGCCCTTCTTAATACCCATCACCTAGTTACCCCATCCCTCCATCCCCCTCCCTTCTGTAACCCTTGGTTTGTTTCCTGTAGTTCAGAGTCTTTCATGGTTGTCTCCCTCTCTGATTTCTTCCCCCTGCAATTTTTCCTCCCTTCCTCTATTGTCTTCTGCCCTATTCCTTATGTTCCACATATGAGTGAAAGCATATGATAAATGTCTTTCTCTGATTGAGTTATTTCACTTGGCATAATCTCCTCCAGTTCCATCCATGTCAATGCAAATGGTGGGTATTTATGCTTTCTGAAGGCTGAGTAATATTCCATTGTATATATGAACCACAGCTTCTTTATCCATTCATCTGTTGAAGGGCATCTTGGCTCGTTCCAGTTTGACAGTTGTGGCCTTTGTTGCTATGAGCATTGAAGTGCATGTGCCCCTTCTTTTCACTACGTCTGTATCTTTGGGGTCAATACCTAGTAGTGCAATTGCTGGGTCATAGGGTAGCTCTATTTTTAACATCTTGAGGAGCTTCCATACTGTTTTCTAGAGTGGATGTACCAGTTTGCATTCCCACCAACCGTGTAAGAGAGTTCTCCTTTCTCCACTTCCTCACCAACACTGCTTGTTTCCTCTCTGATTAATTTTAGTCATTCTAACTGGTGTAATGTGAGGAAATCTTAATTTGATTTTGATTTTCATTTCCCTGATGGCTAGTGATGTTGAACATTTTTTGATGTGTCTTTTAGTCATTTGTATGTCATCTTTGGAGAAGTGTCTGATCATGTCTTCTCCCCATTTATTGACATTTGTTTTTTAGGTGTTGAGTTTGAGAAGTTCTTTATAGGTCTTGGATACTAGTTCTTTACCCATAATGTCATTTGCAAATATCTTCTCCTATTCCATGGGTTGCCTTTTAGTTTTGTTGACTGTTTCATTTTCTCTGCAAAAGCTTTTTATCTTGATGAAGTCCCAAAAGTTCATTTTATATTGAATACAACAAATGCAGTTCCCTAATCACCCTAGCTACATTTCAAGTGCTCATTTAGTTACATATGAATAGCGGCTACCTGTTAGTGCAGATAAAAAATATCTCCATAATTTCAGAAAATTCAGTTGCCAGTATAGTTCTGAATTGAAGTCCCTAATTGAGCCATGTGTTTTGTGAATATTTTTTCCAGTATGTAGCTTGCCTTTTCATTATAGTAACACTGTCTTTCCAAAAGCCAAGTTATAAACTATAATGAAATCTATCATTTTTTTTCTTTTACACTTTTGTGCGTTCTAGGTACTATTAAATTTTTTTTCTAGACCCAAGATTGTCTTTTCCTGTGCCTTATGGTAGAATTTTTATAGTGTCTGATCTTACATTTAGAGCCTTGATCCATTTTGAGTTAATTCTTTTATCTCATATGAGATGAGCATCAATACTTATACTACATACGGCAATCCAGTTGTTTCAGCACTGTTTTTGAAAAGGTTTTTCTGTCCTTGCTTAATTATCTCTGCACCATTGTCAGATAATCATTTGGCTGTGTAAGTGTGTGTCCAGTTATGGACACTATTTTGTTCTTCTTGCTAGTATCACACTTTCTTGATAACTGTAGCTTTAAAATGTAATTTAAATCAGGTGGTGAGAGTCCAACTTTGTTCTTACTTTTCATTTTGGTATTAGGTTCTATAAGCTTCCTTAGAAATTTTGTAATCAATGTGACAATCTCTGTAAGAATGTTGCCAGGATTTCAGTGATAACCACATTTCATTGACATCAATGTGAGTAAAGTTGACATTATAGCAATATTGAGACTTGCCATGCATGAATACAATATTTCTTCATTTATTTCAGTCTGCTTTTATTTCTCTTGACAACATTTTACAGTTTTCAGTGTCTTGTATATATCCTGTCAAATTTATCCCTGGGTAATTATTTCATGCTAAGTGGTACAGTTTAGGATTTTTAATTTCCAATTGTTCACTGCTAATATATAGAAAAATCACATAGTAGTTGTATCTGGCAACTTTATTAAATGTACTATTAGTCCCAATAGCATTTTTAGTAGAGTCATTAGGACTTTCTGCACTCACAATCACATGATCTTTCACTCAATGCCCCTTCTATTATTGAGGTTTCTCCACTTTGGCCGTTGGGAACGTGAACTATTTCCACCCCTGTATTAGTTCTACCTGCTTTTTCCCTGGTGGTTGTTTCCCTGGCCTCGGACACTTCCTCACAAACATGCATTGATCAGTTGTCACATGAAAACTTGAGCAGAGCCCTTAGCAGATCTCTGAGCCCTGGCTCTAGACAGCTCTTGCCTCATTGGTTACTCTACTTTGTGAATTTTAGCCACTCTGGCCTCCTTGACTTTTTAACTCTGTCTCCTCAAGCTGGGCTCTGTCTGTTTGGCTTCCTCGTCCCTGAACTGGGGAGTAGAATCTATCTACGCAGCAACTACAGCAATCTTAGAGCTCACTTAGTTTTTTTCTCTTTTCTTAGGGATCACTGTTCTGTGTGTCTGTTGTCCGGTTCTGAAATGGTTGCTTCTTCCTTCCTTTCTTCTTTCTCCCTTCCTCCCTCCCTCCCTCCTTCCCTCTCTTCTTTCCCTCCTTTCTTCCTTTCTTTCTTTTTCCTTTTCTCTTTCTTTCCTCCACTTTTTTTAGTTGTGTAAGTCTTTCTAGCATGGTTGAAAACAGAAATCTCTAAATGACTTTTGCTCTTATCTTTATTATTTCCTTCCTTTCACTTATTTTATACTTTTTTGTTCTTCTTTTCCAAACATCTTAAAATGGAAACTTGAATTAGTGTTTTGAACCTTTCATCTTTAGCATGAGATGTTTTTTCTAAGCACTGTTGTAGCTGCATTTCACAAATTTGGATATGTTGTGTTTTCATTCTTCTTTAGTTCAAAATGTTTTTTGCTTTCCCTGTAATTTCTTCTTATACCCATGGTTATTATACTTTGCTATTTAATTTCCAAAAATTTCTGGCCTTTCCCAATGTTTTTCTATTATTAATTGCTATTTTAATTCTAATGTAATTGGAGAATATACTCTATATGATTTCTTCAAATTACTAGGACTCTGAATCTGTAGATCAGGAAGGGTAGAACTGGTATTTTAATATACTGCGTCTTCAACTCAACATGAACAAAATGTATTTCTCATTTATTTAGGCTTTCTTTATTATTCCTCAGCAGTGTTTTATCTTTTTTTGTGTACTCGTATTTTGCATATTTTATCATATTTACGCCTAAGTACTTCATATTTACTGCTATTTGTAAAAACAGTGTTTGTTTGGTTTTTTTTCTGTTTTTTGCCTGTATGTAGAAATACAGCTGATTGTGGTATATTATACATTGTCTATCCTGCTGTTTTGCTAAACTCACGTATTTTAATAGATTTTTTTGGTTCTACTTAACTTTCTACAGAGGTGATCATGTTGTGTATAAAGAAGGATAGTTCTACTTCTTCCTTATAATCTAGATTCTCTTTATTTCCTTTTTTTGCCTTATCTCTCTAGCCGAAGCCTGAATACATTGTGGAAAAGAAGTGGTGATCATTAACATCTTTGTCTTACTCTTGACATTAGGAGGAAAGAGGAAATTCCCTTCTATTCCTAGATTGCTGACTTTTTATCATGAATATTGAATTTGGTCAAATGTTTTTTCACCATCTATTGAAATAACCATAAGATTTTTTATTTTTAATTTGTTAATATGTGAATTACGTTGATTGATTTTAGAACATTAAAGCAACTCGGCTTTCTTGAGATCAACCTCACTCAGTCATGATATAACATCCTTTTTCATGTATTGTTGAATTCGATTTGCCAAGGAGTATTTTTAGAATTTTGGCATCTGTGTTCATGAGCGATACTGGTCTATAGTTTTCTTTTCTTATAATGTCTTTGTCTAGCTCTGGTAATCAGGTTAATACTAGCTTCTATGAATGAGTTGGTATGTTTCTTCTCTTTAGTTTTCTGGAACAGTTTGTGTAGGGTTAGTTTTCTTTCTTTCTTCCTTTCTGGAAGAGTTTGTGTAGGGTTAGTTTTTCTTTCTTTCTTCCTTTCTTTCCTTCATTCCTTCCTTCCTTCCTGTTTTAGAATTCACCTGTGATAGCTGTGTGGGCATTGAGTTTTATTTTGTGGGAAGATTTTAGCTATTTACTCAATGTCCCTAGTAGGACTATTCAGGTTATTTGTTTTTGAGTAAGCTGTGGTAGATTACATAGTTTGGGGATATTTTCCATTTCATCTACATTGTCAAATTTATAGCCATGTAATTCTTCATAATGTTTCCTTATTGTCCTGTTAACATCTGTAGAATTTGTGGTGATACTTTGTCTCAAATTTCTGATACTAGTATTTCTAATATTAGTATATTATATAATAGTAATGTTAGTGTCTTTTATGTTTGGTCAGTCTACCAAAAATTTAACAGTTTTTTTTAAGATTTTATTTTGGGGCGCCTGGGTGTCTCAGTGGGTTAATAAGCCTCTGCCTTCATCTCAGGTCATGATCTCAAGGTCCTGGGATCGGGCCCCACATCGGGCTCTCTGCTCAGCAGGGAGCCTGCTTCCCCCTCTCTCTCTGCCTGCCTCTCTGACTACTGGTGATATCTCTCTCTCTTTCAAATAAATAAAATCTTTAAAAAAAAAAAAAAAGATTTTATTTATTTGAGAGAGAGAGCATGAGCAGAGGGGTGGTCTCTATTTTCTGTTTCCCATTTCAATCATTTCCACTTTGATCTTGAGTATTCCTTTCTTCTTGTTTTGGGTTTAATTTGCTATTGTTTTTAAGTTTCTTAAGGTAGAAGTTGAGATAGTTGTTCTAACTTTCTTCTCTTCTGACAGAAGCACTGAAGAGCAAAAATTCCTCCCTAAGTGCTACTTCAGTGGCATCCACAAATTCGGTATGCAGTGTTTTCCTTTTCAGTTGAAAACAGTTTCTAATTTTCTTTTTGATTTATTTCCTCTCTGATAAATGGGTTGTTTAAAAGTGTAGTTTTCATATGATAAGATGTTCTTGGTATATCTTGTGTATTTCCTGCCTCAGACCTAGAATCAGGTATCTCTTCAAGATTAGAATTTGGGCAGTTGGGGCATTCATTGCTTCTAGGTTGGTCATCATTTTTAGGTCTTTTCAATGGATATCATAAGAAGACTGTAATTTTTTTAGAGACAGAATATGTCATAACTGAATATAAATTGATTTCCAACTCAAATTTGAGACTACAGGTGTTTACTTAACATAGTCTATGTTAATATTTATGGTTCCTTTCTTTCATGCTGATAATACCATTCCCAATGACTCTGGGAATGTAGGAAGTAGAATATCAAATAATTACTCCCATTATCTTGAAATATATACATAATAACACTTTCAGAATAACATTATCAATATTATTACCACAAATGATTACTGAAAATAGTTTGATTTTTTAAGCAGTTATCCTTATCTTTATGGTATATCCCAGCAATGATAGTTATATTACTTGTTTTTTTATAAAGTCACTTGGTGAAATAGTTTTCTCTAGAACTAAAATTCTAGTTTTATCTAATTTGTTTTAATTTTATTTTTTCTGATTTCATAAAATTCTATTGTGTGAAAAAAACTATAAAATTTTATAAAATATTTCATAAATTGTAATTTTATAGTTTTGTATAAAAACTAAATTTGTATAGCTTTATAAAATTCTGTAATTATGTAAATGTTTACATAGTACATGTTGAATCTATTAAAACAAGATATATTCAAATAAGTTGGCTTTCTATTTCTGTCTTCTCAACTTTTTTTTTCCCTTTGCCTTTACTAACTTTGAAAAACTCAACTTCTTATAAGCAAATATGAATATATATGTATTTATTCTCATTATGAAACAATAGTACACTCTATACTTTCTGCCATATGTCTTTTAGATAGCAATATATCTGTATGATCACTTTGTACTTGTATATAGAGATATTTTTCTTCCCTTTTTATAGCTTCTTGGTAATCTGTTGTTTATATGTATCATAAAGCAGTACCTTACTGATGAATGACTGATTACTTTTTTTTTCATTCTTTTACTGTAAAGAAGCCAGCAGTAAAAATCTTGTACTTATCAGAAGTGGGATAGCCATATATAATTTTGCTAGATACTGCCACATTTTCCCTTTGTAGAAGTTGTGCCATTTCTTTTCTTCCTGCTGATGCAGAAGAGTTCCTGTTCTCACCACAGCCTATCTAACAGAGTATGCTGATGTAATGTATCAGGGTAGCATTAATTTAATTTTCTATTGGTGTTAACTAAAACTTTTAAATTATATGTCATACTAAATAAATGTAAGTTTTAAATTATTTGCTATACAAGCATAATTGGAAATGCATGATAGAAAACCAAAACTTATCAGTACAATTTAGAAATATAAAATGTTTTTTATATAAAAATAAATGCTAAGGTATTGTTTTGACTATAAATTGGCTATGTCCATTTTTTAAAGCATAATTTTGATGTGTCAGTGGTAAGAGTGCCACTGAATTTTTATTGAACTGAGAACTTACACCCAGATAATATTTTCATATTGGTGTTACAGTAAGAAGTAAAATATTATTTAACTTGCAAATTAACTGATTGGTTTTAAAGTACCTTTTTCAGTTAACTTGTGCATGTGAATTCCTTGTCTGCCTGCTGTTTTTTCCCCTGCTGTGTTTTTCCTCCTGTATTTTGGATAAGCACATAAGTTCTTTATTTATTATATAAAAATGAGCTTATTGTTATGTTTATGCACCTGGATACTGGAATGGACTAATTCCTCTTGGATTTAGTAATTGTCTGCTTTTTATGAAGAAGAAAATAAGATGAAAACAGGAAAAGAAGACAGAGGAATCAGTACCAACTTTGTATTTTTTAACCACCAGCAAACATTGGACAGATAGGATAACTTTTAAGTGAAACTACTGGTTCAACAATAGTCCTGATATATTTGTTTTGGAATT
This sequence comes from Procyon lotor, assembly GCA_028646535.1. Taxonomy (NCBI): domain Eukaryota; kingdom Metazoa; phylum Chordata; class Mammalia; order Carnivora; family Procyonidae; genus Procyon; species Procyon lotor. Next base: position 84,581,957 of record CM053613.1, on the reverse strand, counting down.
GTGCAAACTTCTGAACTGAATCTGTGGTATAGAAATCTGGACTCAGTTCTCATTGGGCTGAAATCTTTTTTTAACCTAATGAGAAGTATGGATAACTCTGATTTGGAGGGCTAATATATTCTGTAGTTTAACATTTTTAATAGGGAAAAATTGTAAACATAAAGAAAAGTTTATAGGGGCGCCTGGGTGGCTCAGTCGTTAAGCGTCTGCCTTCGGCCCAGGTCAGATCCCAGGGGTCTGGGATCGAGCCCCGCATCGGGCTCCCTGCTCCGCGGGAAGCCTGCTTCTCCTGCTACCATTCCCTCTGCTTGTGCTCCCTCTCTCGCTGTGTTTCTCTCTGTCAAATAAATAAAATCTTTAAAAAAAAAAAA
>CM053613.1:84552869-84581086 GCA_028646535.1 Procyon lotor | reverse complement strand
CTATTAATCCCCTTTATCTATTTTGCCCACCACTATCCACCTCCACTCAAAAACATGTAGTGAATACTGAATCATTGGTCCAGGGAGAAATACAAGGATAAGTTCCTATAAGCTTCTGATCATGATATTTTTATCAACTGATCAACAATAAGTAAGCTCATTTTATGTGTATTCTGTTAAAAGCATCTTATTCAGTATAAACTGTTGATTCATTAACATTGGGCTTAATGCCAAAAGCACTGTAACTCATACTTGCATTACCCTCTGGGACACTAGAGAGCACTTGGGCCCTATGGTTGGAGGCCATTTTAGATAGAAAAGCCACCATCAGAAAGCACAAAAAAGCAAAAATGTGAAACTAAATAGATTTTTAAAAAGATACCTATATTGTAAAAGAGAGCTGAAATAAAAAGGCTGGTTATCACCTTGTTTGACCTCGATTGAGAATGTGTGTATTGGGCAATTCAAAGTTTTCACTGCTATGTGAGTGTCCACCAATGACTACCAAAGCACTATAAGTATTGATTTTGGCATTTCAAATAAATTTTAGTGAGTAGGTAAATTCACAAATATGAAATCTACAAATAATTAGGATCAACTAGGTTTTTCTGAAGCACACAAGAAGAATTTACAAATATTGAGCACATTCTAGGCAGGAGAAACCATCCCTCAACTATCAAGGGATCAGTATCCTACAGATTATATCATATGTTTACACTATAATTGAAGTAAACTAATCTTTCCCTCCAAAAAACTTAGAAAATACTTAGAACTAAATAGTGATCAAAATAATATGATTCAAAATGTGTGATAGAGCTAAAACAGTGGATATTAAGAATTTTCTAGCTTTGAATGTTTTTATCAAAAAAAGAGTGAAATTTAATGAGCTAATGGTAAAATTGAAGTTAGAAAAGGAACAGTAGAACCAATCAAAAGAAAATAAAAGTAATGAGATAATAAAAGCAGGAAGTAGAAAACAAAATAAATAATATACATTTATTTAGATCAATATAGCCAAAAATTAACAGACACACCTTGGTGAAACTGATCATGAAAAAAGGTAAAAGAAACTCTTAGAAATGAAAAGTGTTCATAATACATTACTGCAGAGTTAGCTAGAGAATAATATCTTTATATTTTGTCCATAAAATTTAAATATACACAAAACGAACATACTCCTCAGGGAGAAATAGAAAACTTAAAAAGTCCTATAATTAAAAAAAAAAAAAAAACTCCATCGGTAATCAACAGTCTTCCTAGAATAAAAACATTTTGAAATGATTTTATAGGTGATTTCCACTAAACTCTAAGGAACAGATCATTTCAGTCTTATACAAAGTCTTCAAAACAGTGGGAGAAAAATAATAGAAAAAAGTTCCCAACTCATTTTGTAATATTAAATAGCCTTTGTAATAGTAATAACCAAATCTGGACAAAGAGAATGAAGTAAATAAAATACCAATAAATAAATTGAATAAATAAAATAAAATACCAATCCACTTTCTTTCCCCTTTAGAAAATTAAGAATTCTGTTTACCTTTACTTCTTATATCTGCTAAGACTCCTCTACTTCAGAGTTCACTAGTATGAATACAATGATTTTGCCTGGAAGATCTCTGAGTTTCCCTGGTTTTAATCCACTGGGGAACTTGAACTCACTGGGAGTAGCAGATGATTTCTTACCCATTTTATTCTATCCTTTTCAGCATGGAGATAATTTTCCCTGAAAAGGCAGAAGTAAAACAGAAATTGCACCCTATTTTTTTCCTTTGTTATCCATTAACATTACACAATCATTCTTAAGTTAATGCCTGAAATTATTATTATTATTATTAATAACCCATAACTTAATAAATTCCAAAGTGTGATCACATACTTGGCATGGAATAGTTATTGCAATTTAGCAAAGAAATATCCTGGATAAAACTTGAACCAAAACCAAATAGGACAGATGGTTTCACTCATTTATTCAACAGCTATTTATTGATTATCTGTTACATGTTAGGAATTATGCTAGTCACTATGGACAAAAAGTTATATGGTCCTGACCTAGAAGAGTTCACAATTTAGGAGGTGGGAAGGGGTGGGATGGGGAGTTGGAGAGGTGGGATAATCATTATGCATTTTAATACTAGAAAGGAAGGGGGGTGATTGTCAGGAGGCAGAACGAACCATCAAAAAGGATTTATTTTCCTTCATTGTAGACCAGGGAGTACTATACAGAGAATATATCTTGATTTTAATGAAACACCATAGTTTCTTCTTATCTGACATGGCTCCTCAGTTAAATATGCTGGTGAGCAAAACTGAAAAACATGGACTGATTGAGAGCATAGTTGGTTGCATTTCAAAAGGGTAATTAATAACTAGGTATTAACATGAAAGGATGTCTTTCCTGGTGCTATGGGGTTCTGTTCATGACTGTCCTCTTCAGTAAACCTAGTGAAGATGTGGAAGGCAAGCTCATTGAATCTACAGAAGATGCAACCCTTGCTGGGGGAGCTAGGATGGGCAAGGACACTTAGACTTAAAGCTATCCTGAAGAGTTAGAACAATGTGCTTAGGGGCGCCTGGGTGGCTCAGTGGGTTAGGGCCTCTGCCTTCGGCTCAGGTCATGATCTCAGGGTCCTGGGATCAAGCCCCACATTGGGCTCTCTGCTCAGTGGGGAGCCTGCTTCCTCCTCTCCCTCTGCCTGCCTCTCTGCCTACTTGTGATCTCTCTCTCTCTCTCTCTGTCAAATAAATAAATTAAAAAAAAAAACAATGTGCTTAAAGCAGATGAGATATTATTCAGAAAAAAAACAACCCACATAAAAATTTGATTGCATGTTAAGGAAAGAAGAAGAATAAACAGTAGTTCCTAGACAAAATCTGGAAGTTTTAGTTGACCACAAGCTCAATTTTAGCCAGTAGTTTGATATGGCTAGTAAAAAGTGAATGCTATGCTAGAAAAGTATACCATAAAGATATGCTTGTACATACTGCTAATTTAGCAAATACCAAGCTATATTAAAATTTGTTTAGTGTTTTTCCCATTAGATTGTGAAATATTTGAACATAGGGATTGTAAATTGTTTATTTATATATTCCCAGGATTTAGCTCAATTCTTGGAATATAGCAAATGTTCAGGAAATAGCTGTTGAATGACTAATGAATAATTATATGTAGAGGCTTCTCTGAGCATTTTAATGTAATTAACTCATTTTATCCTCCCAATACACCTATTGATGAAAGTTTTCTTATTATTTCTATTTTATAGACGAGGAACCTGAGGCCTCAGTACGTGGTTTATGAAATAGGGGACATAGAAAAGCAAAATACACAAAAACTTTTAAAATCTCAGTATAGAAAATAGTTCCAAGCTTTTCTTTTCAAGGTTTTTTCAAGAAACAACTTGTCCAAGGTCACATGCCTATGAATGGTAGAGCTGAGGATTACATAGTGTCTACATGATAATATGCTGTTGGACTGCATAGCTTAGAGCATAATAAAGTCCCAGGGTTAATGGAGATACTTGTCCTTCTCTCTTCCCTCTTTTCCTTACCCTTTTATCAAAAAAAAAAAAAAAAAGGATTTAAATTGGCTTATAAAAATAAATAACAAAATGGAGAAAAAAGGAGAAATTTTAGCTAAGAGAAAAGAAAGGTAGGTAAATAAGTTGGAGCTATGGTAAGGCTAGGAAACAAAACACATATAATGAGTCTTATCTCCGTGAACTTCTTTGTGACTATCTTTATAGCTCCCTTCTTTTACCTTCTATTGCGTTTCTTGTCTACATGATGCTTTTGGCACTTAATCATGGACTTATAATAATGTTATGGGTACAACTTTTACTCCTCAGTAAGATTGTATATGTCTAGAGGTAAGGACCTGGTCATAATATCTTTAATATTCTTTTGGCCCCTTATATAATGCTAGATTCATAGTAGATTCTGTATAAATAACTCCTGAATTGAAAGCATTTTCAATTACTGGGATTAATATCTACTTCTAGACTTTTCCAAATCCTTTTTCCCTTTCTTACTTTTTCTCTTTCTGTCTTTCTGGAACCCCAGTCAGAATTAACTGTTCTTCCTCAGTGTTCCTGCAAAAGGCAATTTTCTTTATATTTCTACTCTAAAACTGACCTACTTCTTACATGTTGACACTCGTAGATTGTGATCTATTTTTGGACATTACTTATGATCATTTTCCACTCTGAAGTCAATTACTAGTAAATGTTTACTAGTAATTAATTTTTACTAGTAAATATTAAGATTCAGTAAATAAATATGGGAAGGAAGGAAAGAAGAAAGGAAAAGAGGAAGGATTTTTTTTTTCCTTTTGTCCATTTGACTGCTGGTCATTACCAGGAAGACAGTAGGAGAAAAGACTTAGATGACAAAACTACTTCTTGAAAGAATCTTAATGAGGAGAAAATAGTTGAAATTACTTGCTATAATGAGATTTTAAAATTTGTCTTTTGCTTTTCCATGCTCCCTTTCTATGAATAAAGAGTGTAGTAATTAAGGGTCTGAAACCGTACTATTTGGATTCAGATGCTAGCACTACTACTGCATAGCTCTATAACCTTGGGCAAGGAATTTATTTCTATGTGCCCCAGCCTCCTCATATGCAAAATGGGTTTAATAAAAATACCTTTTAGTGTTGTAATATGAATTAACTAAATTTGTATAGCTAGAAATAATTTAGAGTGGTGCCTGGCATATATATAGTACTAAAGAAATGTTTGCTATTATTATGATCCCTGCTTTTGAAAGATTGTATATCTTGTCTGGTATTGCAAAGTTTGGAATGCCAGCTATGATTAAAGCATCAGTTGCTCTTTTAGTACTAGAAACACTCCAGGACTCACTTTTAGCCAGGGCACTCTATTTCCCAGAGCAATGCTGGCTACAAAAAGCAATGCTCACAGAAGATAACAAAGTATGATTGCAAAGTCAAGAATGTGTAACCCCCAGAAACACCCAAAGAAACTTGGTTTAGATTTGTCCTATGCTCGAGAGCATACTTGGTATGAGGCAGGCAGAGGTCCAATTAATTAGTTGCCCTGGCTATGGAGAGGAGATCCTGGGGATGGGAGGATGGTCCCACTAAACACCCTGACTCAGCTGCGACATTCCTGACAGCTGGACTTAGGAGCTGGCTCCAGGATATGAATCCAAGTTTACAAATTCCTTAAATTAAAAGACATGGAACAGAGGCAACTGAAGCCGGCTACATTTTTATTCTTAGAACAATAGCTTTACGTGGCATAGTCTTTTGAAGTTTGCAAATACCCTTTCCAATACTTTGTCTCATAAATTCACCTGTGAGAAATACAGGGCAGATATCTTCATTAAAAATGTGTAATATAAAAATAAGTATCAAGGGGAAGATACAAATTCACTTATCACTTCCAAAGTAATTTCTTTTCTTTTCTTTTCTTTTTTTTTTTTTAAAGATTTTATTTATTTGACAGAGAGAAACACAGCAAGAGAGGGAACACAAGCCGAGGGAATGGTAGCGGGAGAAGCAGGCTTCCTGCCGAGCAGGGAGCCTGATGCGGGGCTCGATCCCAGGACCCTGGGATCATGACCTGAGCTGAAGGCAGATGCTTAATGACTGAGCCACCCAGGCGCCCCCCCAAAGTAATTTCTAATATTTCTTTTCCTATCCACTGGAGTACAGTTTTCTTAAAGAGATAACACCCTGGGTCTAGAAGTAGACAAACAGGGGCACCTGGGTGGCTCAGTGGGTTAAACCTCTGCCTTTGGCTCAGGTCATGATCTTAGGGTCCTGGGATTGAGCCCCGCATCGGGCTCTCTGCTCAGCAGGGAGCCTGATTCCCCCTCTCTCTGCCTGCCTCTCTGCCTACTTGTGATCTCTTTCTCTCTGTCAAATAAATACACAAAATCTTAGAAGTAGAGAAACAAATTTGGGTAAATGGAATTATTGAAAGGATCTTCTTGGGGGTCATCTAGGTAAGAAGAGCATTGGTGGTACCAGGAACATGGCTCAAATGTTTGAATTTGACTGTGTACCCTCAGCCTGTCCAGAAGGTCATGACAGACGCAACTCCTCCATTCCTATGGTTTACTGCTTCAACTTTATCCTAAACTCTGTTGAGAATCTAGTCTGGATTCCCACTTGCCCAAGCTGTCTGAGCGAAGCTATTCAGCTTTGCTCAATCTAGATACTCCTAGTAGAAAGCAGTAGCTGATGGGCAAATAAGGCAGTTAAATTCAGTTCAACGTTTATTTATTGAGCCCCTAATAATACAAATTACATGAATGTGCTAATCTATGTGAATGAAGTAGGTTCAGAATTGGAGATACAAAGACGTTAATCTAAGGGATTCATGCCTTTAAAGAGCTCACAATTTAATGAGCTAGACTTACATAAATCTATGTATAAGGGGCTAGGCTGTGGGGTGTCTAGTAAGAAACATTAAAAAAAATGGACTATGAGGGCACAGAAGAAAGTGCTTATTTTTGATGGGACAAGACAAGTGCCCTGGCGTACGATATTTTATTTAATCCTGTGAAGTCATCGACATGGAAACTGATTATCCTCATTTGAGAGATGAGTAAGTAACTGAGCCTGAGACAAGTTGCCCAAAGTTACACGGGAAATAAGTGAGCCAACAGACTGGAACTCATGTCTTCAGGAGCTGACACATGTATTCTGTTTAGCACGTTTCGCTGATGATACTAATCTGATTGGGAACCTGGAGAGTCCTGTTGTAGGGCTCCTGAAACCCCACTGTTCCATGGGAAGCCAGCGCCCTTTCCTTAGACAGGTCAGGGCCTACCCTTATGTTACTTATGGTTGGAACTCGGACAGCTGGATTAATAAGGCCATAGGAGGAAACTAGACACCTGTAATTGGAACACATTTGATACGAAAGAGGCACCGAATCCCAGGAATCAGTCCAGGAGTGGGCTCTGCTTCCTGCTCTTGAGTAGTGTTCCTGTATCTACAAGCGCTGGGGAGACCCCCAGCACTGTGGCGGCCTGAGAAGTGATTTCTCAGCGAGAACAAAGGAGTGCTGCCGAACTGTGCGCCTGTTACAGAACCGTCATTCTGCACACTCTTTATTTGCAACACTCACCTTGGGAAGCTAATGCTTCTAAGTGATGCCTAGGCAGGCTGCCAGTTGTTTTTACTTATCATTAATGTGTGCTTCTGATCTGGTTACCATGGTTACGGGAAACTCCAGAACTGTCTTTCACTCAAACCAGGGGACCCATCTTTTATCCATGGTGAATGCTACACTCCGATCCAGCGTTCCAGTCTGGTCCCATCCACACAGGGGCCCACTTCCCTGTGCGTTGTAGTGTACAAGAGCAGGGCTTTGAGCAAGGGAGCCTTATTATTTTTTTAATGTTTTATGGTGTGCTTTTGTAATTAAAGAAAATGCTACTACCTGAAAGGAAAGCAGGATATTTACTCCTCATAGGAGCTGGCGATCTGCCTCAGCTAAGGGCCATTTGCCTCAAATGAGCACATTACCTCCAAGGGAAAAATTCGTTTTCTTTGCATTTCTCCTCCATAGTAATCAGAATTCAACAGAATTACTCTTCTTCATCACTACATAGTGGGGGATCCCAAATGCCATGATTGGTCTCAACTTTGTCTATGATTACCCAAGGCAGAATCACCACCAGCCTGTGAAATTACTTCCCGTGTTAGCGGGATGACCTTTGGAAAGGCCAGTCTTCAGAAAGTGCCTGGAGGAGCCTTAGCCCATTCTCCTGCTCCATTGCCCAACTGCCTCTGCCTGTGATAAATTAGACATTCAGAGGGCACCAGCTAAGATGCCTGAGCTTTAGAACAGGCATACGCTTTACGCATCTACAATCAGCTACCCCCTCCGCCCCCTCTGTTTGAGCTACTCAGACAGGAAGTTGGAGGTTGTTGGTAGAGCCACTGATGTACTCCCGGCCCCCTTTCAAATCTGCCCTTGGCATTAATTTTTCACTGATTTCATCTGCACACACATGTTGGGCAGGACAGGTGAAGGAGCCACTTAGAATGGTTGGTCCAAGCCCTTACCACCAACTTTTTGGTTACAATACAAAAAAAATGCTCTTTCTCATCATACATATCATTTTGATTCATCACTGTTTGCAGTGGCTTCATTTTGTTCTTTCTGGAAAGGATTACAGAGAATTCTTTTACTCTGGGTCTTTAAAATAGGAACCCTTTATTCGGCTCCCCTAAAATCCAGGCAGCAGGCAGCTCTGGCAGTCCCCCAGAGCAAATAATGACTCGGTATTTCAATATTCATTCTGAGCACTGTCTATTCCCCTGGGCAGCCAGGCACATGGCCCTCTGGAAATCAAACAGCAATAAAATCCAGTTTGAGCTGGTCAAAGTTAAGACATTTCAGGGAATTTGGGTTTGTTTTTTCTACAAGCATTAATCTGACCACACCACTCTCTGTAGCTTCTCCTCAAGGACAACAAGTAAAGTTGCCTATTTAGGAAGGGATCTGACTTAAGAAAAAGGGTTCAAATTAACTGTCTCCTTGCTTGACAACCAAAATGTTCCCCATAGCCAGAGTCACAGTAAGGATACCTAATCAATTCTTATTTGCCTGCAGCTTGACTTCAGTTGAGGAAAGTTTAATTTAGTGCTTGTGTGGGTGGCTATGTGCAAATTTGCAGAATAACTCGCATTAACTGTTTATTTACTTGTCTTTTGGAATTTGGCATGCAGCCTGGCAGCCAGTCACTAGCCAACACTTAGCAAAAGTGGGGAATAAGGAAAGTTTATTTTAGACAGCCCTACTGCCTTGTTCTCCTTCTTCTTCCCACATCTGTGGCATCCCCTCCCTTAGACGCCCTGAGCTATTATGTTCTCTCCACACCTCCCCTCTCCCACTCCCTGTTCCCCCACCCCCCACCCCCTGCCCCACCAGAAAGCTTGCTCTGGAAAGAATCTGAATAACTCATTTGTTCTGAGTTATGAGACATCATCTCATTGGGACAATAATGTATTTTTTATTTAGCAATATTAGAAAATGAGGCATAAATAGAATATCTACATAAATAAAATTTCCAGATAAATGGAAATTATATGTTTTAAGTGCCGATTAAAAAAATGAATTGCCTTGGGTAGACTCATTTAAAAGTGCATTACATGTATCCCTGTATTCATATGCTGAGGGCATTACAAGTAATTAACTAATTGTGCAGCATTTTACACCTTACGTAGTGCTTTCAAATACAATTTCTCATTGATTCTGACAATTTTTAGAGGAAGACATTGAGCTCGTGTGTGTGGTGTGGGAATCATTGTCTCAAGTACAGGTTGTTATACTATAATTCATACCACATTGTGATACAATGATGTCTTTCATGCCCATTCATGAGTGTACATCATCTGCCCCTTCTTAAGGTATTCATTTGTTTGCAACCCCTTCTGGGTCTTTGTGCCTCCCACCTCTGCAGACACAGCTCCTATTTCTCACTACTGGAGAAGGTGTATCCAGCAGTTTGAGCCGTCCAGTCTGGTTTACTGTTCCTCCTTTAACTAACTGCTTCTAACCTCTTGTGGACTGGGAAACCCAGCCAATGGGTTAGTCTATTAGAATAGTGTCTATTAGATTAGTCCATTAGAATAGTGTCTTCAAGTAAGACACTTGACAAACAATCCATCCTTTATGTCAGTTTCGCTTTCAGAATGACTTTATTTCTGAGATAGAAAGCTTTAAAATTCTCCTCTCTCACCACATTTTCTGAGACTACAACCCTAATCTTGTTTTTATATCCTTGCTTATTCAGACTGGATCTCATCGTGGGCCAAACCTATGATGGTTTCCTTAGGATCCCCACATCTCTTGACGAGGAAGTCTGGTGATCAGGTTCCTCTCATCTTGCCCTAAGGCTGCTGAACATTCCCAGAGAAATTCAGGAAAACACGTTGGATAGCACATTATAATTTTTAAAAATATTTATTTATTTTAGAGAGACAGAAAGAGAGCACGCAAGAGAGCATGGAGCAGGGGCAGAGGGAGAGGGAGAGAATCTTTAAGCAGATTCCCTGCTGAGCAGAGTCTGACTTGGGGCTTGTTCCCACGATGCTGAGATCATGACCTAAGCCCAAACCAGGAGTCGGATACTCAATTGACTGAGCCACCCAGGTGCCCTGCACATTATAATTTTAAAACTTTATAAAAATAATACATGATTTATAGAAATATAGAAGATGAATTTTGAAATGGTCCCTTCCTTACCAAAGGAAATAAATCACTAGCCACCTACAATCCTAACTCTAACACAAGCTCTGTTTGGTAGTTTGGTTTATTTCTCTCTAGTCCTTTTTCTGTGCATATATCCACAAATGGGTTTGTGTCCATTTAGATCATACTTTAAATTTTGCATTCTTTGTACACATATGTTTATATCATTGGCATGTTACCTTGTCATTGTATACTTTTTACAGCCATCATATTTAATGATCATGGAATATTTTGTCAAGTTATTATATCATAAGTATTTTCAATGTTTTTAAAGATTTATTTAATTTTTTGAGAGAGAGAGAGTGTGTGTGGGATGCAGAGAGAGAGAGTCTCAAGCAGACTCTGTGCTGAATGCAGACCCCAATGCAGAGCGCAGTCTCACAACCCTGAGATCACAACCTGAGCTGAAACCAAAGTCAGATGTTTAACTGTGTCACACCAGCACCCCAAATATTTTCAATGTTAGTCAAGATACTGCTATTAGATATTTAGCTTCTTTATTATGGTTTGTGATATTGTAGGTAACTTTGCAAAAAAAAAAAAAACCCTTTTATATTTACACATTTTCTCTCATTGATATTATTTCCTAATCAATTCCTAGAGTTAGACTTACTGATCAAATGGAAAAAGCATTTAGAAAGCATGAAGTCTCTAGAACCTTAAATCTTTACTTCTTCTCTTACATTATCTTTTTCTATTAACTATGCACACTAATCGAGCACTTATCTTGTGTCTGCTTTGTGTCAGGCATTGGGAGACCCAGAGGAATAACTCGTGGTCCCTAGCCTCGAGGGATCCTCCCTTCAGAGTTACCCTGTGATTGGTACCCCAATGAGGTATTTACTCGGTGTACTGGTGACACAGAGGAGAGAATGACTAACTCTTGGCAGAGGAGACCAGATGTTAGCATTAAATTTTGAGGAGAGAGCAGGAATTCGCCAGGCAAAGGCACAGATTCCAAAGAAGCATGTTGTACTCAGAAAACTGCAAGCGGTTTGTTTTCATTTGAACATAGTGGGGAACCGATAAAATAAGAATCCCTGCTACAATTTACGGTAAGCTAGGTATCAAGTACTTGCTGAATGTTTTCTAGATATCCTCTCCATCAATCTTCACAACAACCTGTGCAGTAGGTATTATTAGCCCCATTTTGCAGAGGAAGATTACTTACTCACTGATTCCTGATAAGTAGTGGAATGTGTATTTGAATGCAAATCTTCCTGACTGCATAGCCAGTGCCCCTAATCATGGTGTTTTACTGTCAGCTAGATGCAAAGGAGAGCATTATGGGAGCCAAGATAAGGAGAGACCAGTTCATAGAGGTCTTTGTAATTTATGCTGACGACTATGGCCTTTTATTTTTAATGGAGCTGGCCTGGAAATTCCCTCTTGTGTGCTCATGTCAGACCTATACATACTTTTATCATAGCACTTGTTGTATTTATTTGTAGTGTTTGTTTACAAATGTGTATCCTCCATTAACCTGAGGTTCTCCAGTGGAAAGACTGTCTCTTATTTATATTTGTCTTCTCAATAACTGGCTCAGTGCCCAGCAAAGTGCAGAGATGAAATCATTGTGAATGAATGAATGAGTGAATGAATGAATGAATGAATGAATGGAGGAATTGGGGGATTTTAAAATTTAATCATTGATATGCTGCAGCAGGCTCTTTCTGGCTTGCAATTGCCAATCATTATGTTTTCAGGAATTATCTGAGCTTGTTAAGCACAGAATTATTCAAAATTAAAGCATATAAATTTACAACTAAATGCAAAATATTAAAACAAAGGTCATAAATTGTCAAAACTCATAACTTCTTAATTATTCTTTAGTATTTTATTATTATATATGGTCTTGAGGTTATTTCATCTATTTCCTCTGAATGGAAATCTTCTATAATGGTGAGCTGCTCTTCCAACTCTGCATTCACAAATGGTGACTGAAAATTGATCATAATACTGACCTCTTCTTCTCTTGTGAAACTCCTCTTTGGCTTTTGTGATATTCATTGTGGTAATTTCCCTGTTTCTCTGCTTATTTTCTTTCTGTCTTTTAGAAATTCTTTCTTTGGCCCTCTTAAATCGTACTTTTAGTGATTTCACCTACTTCTGTGTAGAAATGACTTTCTCCTTTCTATCTCCAACCTGAGCTTCTGTTTTGGACTCTGAATGCATAGCTCAGTTCCAACTATCTGTTGGTATCTTGACCTAGATAGAATAAGTTTCAAACTGCACCCATTACATTCCTGAGACACACCTCTCCCCAACCCCCAGTACTCCTCCTGGCCATTCTGACTTCCATGATTATGTAGATGGCAACTCCTTCATTTTACTTACTTACTCTGGCTTGAGTACTTAAAGTTGTCTTTGTTTCCTTCCTCTCATTTCCCCTGACATTTTCCTTAAAATTTTCGTCTGAGAGTCTTCCTTTTGTCTCCTTGCTACTGAAAGTTGTATAGTGGAGATAGCTTGATCACATTCTGCTTTGTACTACACTTATTTATGTGCTTGTCTTATACTTCTTAGATAGCAAGTCTTTTAAAAGACAGGAACTAATTTTTAGGATTCTTGGTATTTCTTAGAGTATCTAGTAGTATTATATATAGTAAATGCTTTATCTTTATTCATCAAACTTAATTGAGTGATGCCTGAGGGAATTCTCTAATGAATAAATTGTATGGACTTTATGAATATATTTTGGTGCCTTAAAGGTTTTTTTTTTTTTTAACTAAATTCAAGTTCTCTGCTAAAGTTTGCGTAATTGAGACTGACAGAGAAATAACTTAAAAGTCAGAGTTTGTAAATAGAGTAGGCTGAATTGTGCTTCCTCCCAAAGATGTTTACATCCTAATCCCCAGAATATATTATCTTATGTGGGCAAAGGAGACTTTAGAGATGTGATGTTAAGGATCTTGAGATGGGGAGGTTACCCTGGGTTATCAATGTATCCAGTATAATCACAGGGGTCCTTATAAGAGGGAAGGAGGAAGTCCAGAGTCAGAGAAGGAGATATGATGATAGAAGCAAAAGTTGAGGTAATGTGGAGGCAGGAGCCAAGGAATTCAGGGATCTTCCAGAAGCTGTAAAAGACAAGAAGACAGATTCTCTTCTAGAGCCTCCAGAAGGAATGCAGGTTGGCTGACACCTTGATTTTAACACACTGAGACTAATTTTGGACTGAGGACTTAAGAACTATAAGATAATAGAGTTGTGTGGTTTTAAGTCTCTAACTTTGTGGTGATTTCTTATGGTAGCATAGGAAATTAATACAGGGGAGTTTGCTGGAATGTACATTTTAATATTAGACAAAGCAAGGAATCAGTTCTTTATTGTGGAATTCCAAGTATCTATAAGCTGTTTGGAGGAGGAAGGCTTTGGCCAATACATTAAGAGATTATGAGACTCTTTGACCCCATCACAAGTAAGCACTAGTGAGGCCTCCAAGGCAGAAAGTTTCAAATGTACACATCATGTTCAGATTAGGAAAAAACTCATCATAACCCTAGGAGTCAAATTAGCCTTCAGAGAATGAGAAATCAGAGAGCTAGAGGCTTCCCAGAAAGTATTCTTTGCTTTAGGGATGAAGACAGCAGAGGCTAAAGTGTGTGAAGTTAGGGCTTTGATGCAGCCCCATGACTGATCGGCGGCCAGAGTTCACATTGCTTCTGTCCTCATTCAGCTTTCTTTCCTCTCTCCTTTATCTGAGCCACCCATACATTCAAACCATCAGTGAAAAATTTCACCTTCCATTCTTTAACAGGGTTTTGAGCTAATGTGATCACGTGCATTAGTTAATATTGCTGTGTAAGTTAACCCAAAACTTAGTAACTCAAAACACGTTTATTATTTCTCACAGTTCCATCAGTCAGAGCTCGGACGTGGTTTGGCTGATTGTGTCTAGCTCATAGTCCCCACATCACAGTCAAGGTGTTGGCTGGGTTCAGTCATTTGAACACCAATCGGGACTGGACCACCTACTTCCAAGATTGAAAGTTGGTACTGGCTGTTGGTGTGAAGCCTCTGTTCTCTCCTTAGGACTGCTTGAGTATCCTTGTAACATGGTGGCAGGTTTCTCCTAGATCATGAAATCCAAGAGAGAGAGAGAACAATAGGCAAAAGCCTTCCTTTTTATAGTCGAGATTCAGAATTTGCATAGCATGACTTCCATTGTATCTGATTTATTAGAAGTGATTCACCAAGTCTGGCTTGCATTCAAGGGGTGGAGAATTAGATTCCATCTTTTAAGGGAAGAGTGTTAAGGAATTTTTGGACATATTTTAAGACCACTGCATCATGCCTTAAAAGCATAATGACTAGAGCAATTATCAATAAACATATATATGGCGTTTTGCATTTCATGATGTATTTTTATATACACTATCTCATTTAACCTTATAAATGCTTTGCACAACAGGTATTATTATTATTGGCCCAGTTTTATAGAAAACAAAAGTGAAATTTAGAGACCTTAAGAAACTTGCCAGATCTAGTCTTTGTGGCTTCTAAACTAATGCTCTGTTTTATCTTCCACTTTGACTTTTTGTTTCCCAATACCAGTGAGTCCTTAGGGAGCAAACACAAGAAGGATATAGAATATGTCCCTTTTTCTTCACATACTTTTGTAGCTCATTAAGAAGAAGCATAAATTAAAATGTAATACTTTCTATGAACAGGTCAACATACATTTTAACCTTCAGTCCACTTCCCAACTTCACTTCCTCTTGTTCTCTTGACCTTCAGTGAACAGATAGATGCTCCAGTATGATAGTTATGCAGAGTCTTGCAATAGTTGTTGACTACTGGGATACTCAGGGCTGCCAGAAAACCAGGAGTATGGTAATTAACAGGGCACAGAGGCTTCCTTCCCTCAGTGCACAGATATGCTTGGTGAGAAATAGATGTTGCCGCCATTTTAATTCACATGGTCATCTATGTCTCCTTAAAGTCCAGTGACTTTACCAAGGGTGAAGAAAGAAAAATCTATGTTCATTGATCATCTGATACATCCCAGATATGGTGCGAGTTACTTTACATACTGGTGAGCTCCTTTAGGGTGAGACTTACTTACTTACCTTTGTCTCTTCCTTCTCTTCTCCCAAATTCTAAACAGTGGAGTTCTACAGGGCTTGTTTTTTGTATTTCTTCTCTTCATGTATCTTGACTCATGGGTGATCTCATTCTGTTATGGCTCTACATGTCACCTCTATCCCGAAGGCTCCCACATTTATATCACAAGCCTTGATCTCTCCCTACAAGTCCACATGCACAAACCCAGATGCCTACCGGACACCTCTGTTTGGTGTCTTAAACCCAAGCTGTACAAAACAGACCTGTTGGTTTCTTTGCCCTTACCAGTCACAGTGAACTGTGCTGTATATATATATACAGCACGTATGTGTATATATCTGGTTCTTGCTGACTTTTCTGGAGTCCTCTCACACTCACATCCACTGCATCAGTAAACTCTACTAATTTTATCTTCAAAATCTGTCTGAGACCCAGTCAGTTCTCAGCATGTCTGTCACTACCTCCCAGTCTCAGTCATTAGCCCTTCTCCTAACCTGTCCCAGCTTTTCCTGCCTCTGTTCTCATCTGTCTACTTCCAGCCTCTTCTCCCTGCAACTTCACAGCGATCCCTTAGCAATATAAATCCCTATCTAGCCACTCCCCTAGCCAGAATCCTCTAGCAGCTTCTTACAACACTCAGCTTCTTCCCAGCATCTCCAAGACCCAGTCTGGCCCTGCCACACTCACCCTTGCCTGCTTTGCTTCAACCACAGGAGCAGCCAAACTTTTGTTTGAACATGCCAAGCATGCTCCCGCCATCAGGCTTCCATCTCCTCTCCTTGGTGCTGGAATGCTCTTCTACAGGATAGCTCTTTGGTTTGCTGCTTTACCTCATTCAGCTTCTGCTTACTTGTCCTCTCCTCAGAGTGGTCTTCTGTGGCCACTCCATTTAGAGTAGGCCTACACCTCCCCCCTCAGTCTCTGTCCCCTGATCCTGCTCTGGTTTTGTTTATAGCATGGATTAATTGTGCTATAAACACATTGTGCATATTTATGGGGTCAAAGGTGGTGTTGTTGATTATATCCTTCAACAGAACATAAGTAGGAGTTTTGTTTTATTCATTAGGCTAATAGTAGGTACTCAGTAAACATTTTCTGAATGAACGAGTGAGTGAGTGAATGAAGGAAGGAATGAATGAATGAATCCTTGTATCCTTAGTATCTAATTACAAACTGGAACATAAGAGCTGCTTATTAATGTCTACCTGAATTATCTCAATTAGTTCTCCTAACTAGAGATGTAAATAATTTTCTCATTTTATAGAGACAGTATATAATTGGCCTTAGGGCACCCAGCTGAGCAGAAATTTGATTCCTGGTCTCTGCAGCTTTAGAGTTTCTGTCATTTCCACTTTCCCCTCGAGTTTCTGTTTCCTTATGCTCCCTCTGAGGTCTCGGAATGGCTCAGATGACAATGAAAATTCTCCTTTGCTTTGTGTTCATATGAGAAAGGTTAGGGGAAATCAAAGTGTATGGGATCTGGGTCTCCGCAGTGACCCAGAGAGACACTGTTGGCAGATGCCAAGTCTTCTCGCAGGTGAGGGCCACAGTATTCTTGCCCCTTCCCTCCTCAGAGAACTGTTCCAGAGGGCATCTTGTGAGTTTTTCCTGGCCAGGCAACAAAACATCCCCCAATAGTGGTCTCAGGCCGAGTCTAGAAAGCTTCAGAGCCCCCATTCTGTTGCAGTTCTCTTCAGGTCTCAGGAGAGGAAATGGTAGAGAGGAGATGGTAGAGTATGACACCCTGCATGCCATATGTGCCTGGTTCAGCATCCTTAGGAAACTGTGGGCGCGAGCGGCTATGGCTCTTCCTATTTTTAGAAGCGTTGGTGACCCAAATCAGTTACTCTTCCAAAGAAGAGTCAATAAGGCTTATGTCAATAAGCCTTACAAATAAGGAAATTTAGTGTAGTTGTCATTTACTGTATAGCTACTGTTCTGAGGCTACTCAATCTCATGGGCCGTTTTCTCTACAAAACTACCTTTAGTTACTGCAGCCCAAATTGCTTTAAGCAATCCATCACTGGCCATTGGGTTTTATAGTTTGTCCTTCAGTTATAAAGTTCTTTGATGTGGTTCATTACTCTTTCACAGTGCATGGCTTGGTCCCCTAATGGGATTGTTAGCTCCTTGAGGACAGGGGCCAAGCACACATCCCTTTCTTGCCCTCACAGAGCCTTTTTCTTCCATTCTCTCAGTCCCTGTAATCAGTGAAGAAGCTCATATCTGTGGAGGTTCTTGAAACAGTTCAGGCCAAGGTAAAGAATATATTAGGAGACTTCCTCCCCCACTCTCTTATATCCCATCTCAACCAGGTATCTTAGTCTAGAATTTATGGTGCTACATTGACCCATGAATAACATGCCTGGAGGGAGCTCTGGGCACTTTCCCATTTAGCCATAATCTTCCCTGAAGGCTTTCTGCACAGGTCTCATTAGAACACTCAGGCATATGCTTCAGTTTCCTGCTCAACAGTCCAACAGTCCATTTTCCTCCTTGGGGCTGCATCCCCTTCCTGAAGACTGGTGGAGTTTGTGGAATCCATTAGGAATTAGGAATTCCTAATTCCATTGGAATTTCCTAAGTACTGAGAGTGATAAAGGTGTTTTTTGTTATGTCACTGAGGTGACTTTTGAACTGCACCTAGGTAACCAAAGCATGGGACTGGTTACCCATGGATCCAACCACATGATTGGAGAGAATTTTTAGTCCCACCCTCTAACCTTCTCTGGGACGGGTGGGGTAGGGGGAGGCTGGAGTTTGACTCAATCACCAATGGCCAGTCGTTTAATTAATCATGCCTGTGTAATGAAGCACCCATAAAAACCCAAAAGGATGAGGTTTGGAGGGCTGTTCCTGAGTTACATCCTTTCATAATGAGCCAGTGATATAGTAAGAAAGATGTTTCTCTGAATTCTGTGAGTGGCTCTAGCAAATTGAACGCAAGGAAGGAATTGTTGGAACCTTCCATCTATAGTTGGTCAATCAAAAGCGCAGTTAACAACCTGAAATTGTGACTGGCATCCAAAGTGCAGGGGTTTGAGGGTGGGAACCGTCTTGCAGAACAGATCCCAACCGGTGGGATCTGCTGTTCTCTCTGGGTGGATAGTGTCAGAATTGAGTTGGACTGTAGGACACCCAGCTGGAGTCTGAGCATTGCTTGGTGATGTGGAGAACATGCCCTCCCTCCCCCCCACACATTGTAGCTGTGAGCAGTGTTCTCATTGGAGGTTGTGGTGAGTACAGGCTGGATACTGATGGAATATGCTAGAAAATTTATTTGTGAATCATCTGTCTTGAAGACAGATAGTTATCTGTCTTTCAAGATAAAATCTTGTAATTCAAGATTATCTTGAATTATCTGTCAGGCACTGAATTCAGTATTTTCACATACAGCACTCCAGATTACTGATGAAGAACCCATGGCTCAGAGGGGTCATACCTAGTTTTGTAGTGAAATGTAATCCTCTTGAGGTGAGGGATCATGATGGCTCTCTCATAATTCCCCCTTGCCAGGCTTTGGACTCCACACCTAAATGATGCTCCTTAAATGTCTGAACTTGATAATCATGATAATTTGCACAAAGTCAAGTGGTTAATGAATGAATCAGGAATCATTTTTATATCCATTATTTAATTGTATTTGCATTTCATAATAACTTTGTGGGTTATTTATGAGCAAGTATTGTTATCATTAGCCAAATTCTATAGATGAGAAGCCTTGTACGAAGTTATGAGGTAGAAAAATTTATTTGAAAGGCAGAAAATAAAGAATTAATTCTTTTGGTCTGGAATGCGTAATTCACAGGAAACTCACAGTAATGATAAAAGTTAATAGGTGGTTATTTAAAGGATAATATAGTCAACAATGCCAGGAAATTAGAAGCAAAATTCCTTTTTATTTGGTAAAGGGCATTTAATATAAACTTCAAAACATGGCTATATGTGTGCTAATTGTTCTTAAATTATTTTTGTAAAACTTTTGCCAGCATTTTTATGGAAGCTTGAAGGGAAAAAATTACTCTGTGAACTTTTTTTTTTTTTTTTAACTAAGGCAAATAAATAAATAACGATGAAACTTTGTGCGTGCCTCTGAAACCCAGATAAGGGTTCCTTTGTGACTCTCACTAAGATAGAAAACTCTATTTAAATTTTCTCACTTCCCCTTTCCTTTCAGACCTGATCCAGTTAGCCTTGGCTCCCACCCCCTCTTTCCCCAGTTATAAAACCAAACGGAATGTTTGTACTGAAGGGACAAGTCTGTACAGTGACTCAGAGGAAACAAGCGTTTATAAACCATGTTTCCCTAAAGCCTCAGCACAAACATGGTTGTGGCCCAATTCCAGACTGGCCAAGGCAAAACTCAGTAGAGTGGCCCCAGCAAAGCCAAGTGTGGGAGGGGCCCGGCCAGAAAGGGCCTGAGCTGCACATGGCCTTGACGCAGCACCACACTTTGGAGATTTCTCATCTCCAAGAGTCAGCACAAGAGTGGCAGAAATGAAATCAGACAAAGAAATGTTTGGGCTTTGCTGGAATGGGGTCTTCTCTTCAAATGTTCATTGTAGTTTGGTCTGGCCATAGTTTGCTTGCTGGGTATCCTTTCTCAATTCCTTCTTGTCTACAAGATGTCTCCTTTATGCAGTATCTTTGCCCGAGGGCCTAGGCTGACAATAGCTGCTTGGAATACATACAAGGACAGTTTGGTTTTCATTCTGAAGCCAGTCAGATCTGGTTTTGAATCCCAACTCGCTATTTCATACTTTGACTTGACAAATATTTATTAAGGACTTATTTTGTACTAAGGATGGTTCTGAGTGCTGAGAATATAGGAACCAACAGGACAGACAGGGACCCTGTTCCCCTTTCCATTCTAATTGGAGGAAATAGGGAAAAGCAAAGACAAAAAGATGATTTCAGAGTGGTGGCAATAATGCCAGGGAAATAAATTAGGGAGGTTGATGGGGTGACCAGGGAAGCCCTCCACCGGATGGTGAGGAGGATGATTCTGTGCAGAAGTGACATTTAAGTGGAAATCTGAATGACAAGAAGAGGGTCCAGGAGGATAAGATCAGTCCTGGCATAGGCAAAAAGTCCTGAAAGAGGAATAACATTGGCCTATTTGAGGAACAGAAAGAAAGCCTGTGTGGCCGGAGCACTGTGAGTGAGGGAAGAGTAGGCCAGGTGAGGCTGGAGGGTGTGGCAGGTCACACAAAGATGACCGCCCATCTTTGAGATGCTAAAGTGCCAAGGGAGTGATCTCGGACCAGCTTAGCTGCCCACTGACTACCGCTGAGTGACTCCCATAAAAGCCCCATGAAACAAAAGAACCATCCAGTAAAGCCTTGACCTGAAGTCCTGACACACAAAATCATGAGATAGAATTTTATCTCGTATTTCTTAAAAAGATTTATTTATTTGAGAGAGAGTGAGCGTGTGTGCATGAGTGAGCATGTGCACATGGGGTGGGGAAGGGCAGCCAGGAGAGGAGGAGAGAGAGAATCTCAAGCAGAGCCAGGCAGACATGGGGCTTGATCTCATGACTCTGAGATCAGGACCCGAGCTGGAATGAAGAGTCGGATGCTTAACCAACTGAGCCACCCAGGTGCCTCTCTTACAAGCTTTAAGCCACTAAATTTTGAGGTAGTTTGTGTCTTAACAAATAATATCTAGAACACAAGAGTCTAGTTACTTTGACCTTGAGGCAGGGTAAAGAGTTCGGCTTGAAGAGGATGAAGTACCACAGGAGAGCTTACACAAGGGTGCAGAGGCTTACGGGAGCTACATTTTAAAACTTAGCGTGACTGCTATTTGTCTCTGCTTCCTAGTTCTTTGCCTTGTACAGGTAAATGGAACTCTCCTTGGTTTCTTTAACTGTAAAATGAGAAGAAGAGTACCTACATCATAAGGTTGTTTGGGGACTGAATAGTATTAAACGACTAACGTAGAGCCTAGCACCAGGCTAAGGGCCCAGCAATTGGTAACTGCAATTGTTAGGATTTTTCTGGCTCAGCTTCCCACCTGGAGAGTTGAGGAGACCAGTGACTTCCTCTTACTTCGTTCAGGAGGCCCTAAGGAGAAATGTGTATATTCATTCATAAAGCCCTTTGACATTCCAGTTGGTGCCTCTCATATCCATCAGAACTGACCCCCAAGGATGCCATTTGTATCCTCCGTGCCTCCTCTCCTCCTCTGATATGGGTCCCATGGATCCTCCAAGATGGCAAGCCACGTTAGCTGACTGGATAGTGGCCCAGCCCCTGTGGCTCCTTTGTCCCCTCCAGCCTGGGCTGTGCCAGGCTGCTGCGTCTCAGGCTGTCAGCTGGTGGACTCCAGCCATCATCCTGGTCAAAAGAGCAGACAGCCTCACTCCCTCCTTCTGGAAGAAGAAACTGACAAAAGAGTGATTCTTTGACTTCCTGGATGCCTGTAGAACTTTCAGTGATAAAAGTATATTATATTTGGTTATGTTCTCGATTTCGCTAACGCCTATTATGAGCTGACCTAGCCTACCCACACAGTGGCCGTGAGCGGGCTTGCTCACTGACCCTCCAGATAAGCGGCCCACTTGGCATCTGCGGCCCTCCCCTCACTCTGACTCTGTTCCCCTTGCCCAGACTCCGCTTCTCTGGTTTGTGCGTTAGATCCGTTCTTCTCAAACCTGTGCTGGGAAGCTTCAGTTCCTCTCTTCAGACATTGCTCTGTAAGGGGACAAGTGTTCTCAGTTACAGAACTGCTCCTTCCCGCTCTCGTTTCTGAGATTCGGGCTATGCAGCTGCGTGTTAAGACTCGGAGACACACTCCAGCCAGAAACTCTGTTTTACTGGGCTTCGGCCAGTATTGCGTAAACCTATTTAATCATGGAACTGTTTTGAGTTTCTCCTATGAAGAATCTCCTATAAAGGAATGTTTGAAAGATACTGCATTAATATCTTTCCCCCCTTCCGGGGACTGTAAGTCTTTTTTTTTTCCTTTAGGTTTTACCCTGCCTCTTTCCATTGTAATAAATGCCAAATACCAGAACTTTTTCTTCTTCTGAGTGTTAGTTCTGTTCCCCGGCTTTGAGTCCTGAGTCCATTACTTATGAGCAGCATAACTTTGGGCAAATTAATCAGTCTGTGCCTCAGTTTCCTTATATGTGAAAGGTAGTTAATGATGGTACTTTCTTTAGTAGGGCTGCTGTGAGGATTATTTATGAACTCATGCATAAAGAGTGAGTTCCACATTTTTGGCTCACAAACGTTAGCTAATATAACCAACATAATGTAATATATTATTACTACTACCATTATTATTTAAAGCAAGAGTCAACAGCAAGGGTCTGTAGATCTTTTATATAGATTTGTCTGGCTTGCACTGGTGTCATCCTGTTCTTTTTTGAATCACCTCTGCTGTACAGCAGCATCTGATCTTAGGACAGGTGTTTACAGGTAACTGTATCACCGACATCAGTAGGAGACATGTATTAACGATTTTTTTTCTCCCACTCCTAAATCTGTGTAATACTTTGTAATAATTGTATTTGCTGTTTTATAAGCACTAATGCCATATTGGAAA
This sequence comes from Procyon lotor, assembly GCA_028646535.1. NCBI lineage: Eukaryota > Metazoa > Chordata > Mammalia > Carnivora > Procyonidae > Procyon > Procyon lotor. Next base: position 84,558,236 of record CM053613.1, on the reverse strand, counting down.
ACCCAATGTTGATAGTACTGTTTAAAATGTAGTGATGTGTCTGCAGTATATTTCAGCCATTACCCATCAAATACCCCTGAAAGAAACGTTACTGGGGAGATGTAAGCCTCACGTTAGAACATCATTTATTTTAAGCACTTATGAGTTTTCTTAGTTCATCAGGTCTCACTGTGTTTAGGAGAGCCTTGCACGGTGTGATAGCATTAATCCCATTTTTTAAATGAGGTCTCCAAGGCATATGGAAATTTTATTTTTTTATTTCAGTGGGTGGAAGCAGGAAGACATAGGCTAGTTATCAGGGTGGAGGACAGCAGGATTAGGACCTTTCTGGGATCAGCAGACACTAGTATGTGCTTTTGTTTGGACAGTCAGAGCTGGCCTTGAAGAATGGAACCAGCAGCCTCTTTGATTCTAGTCTCTGGGGAAGGGGATACAAAACGAGATCTATTGACTTCACAAGGAAAAGTTAAGGCCAGTGTTTTCTCTTTGAAGTAGGGATAATCGGGGTTGAACTGAATCGCGGTAATGACAGTTTATCATAAACTGAAGTTTCGTGATTAGAAGAAACCCTATGTTATGTAGGTTCCTTCAGTTGTGCATTCAGTCTTTCTTAAACTATATGGTTGTTGTCGTTGGGGAAGAGTGGGTTAGATGCTCTGTTCAGCTCCCCACTCTTTGCCCTGTAAACAGCTGCCCCAATAAGGATTCTATATGTGGGAAAATATTCTGTAAGGCTACCCTTGAAAACCTGACCTTACACTAATAGCGACTGTACACAGTACAGTCATTCAATAAACAGCTTGAAGCCTCCTGACTTAGAAGCAGTAAGCTTTCAGACACATCTTTGGACTAATATAATGACAGAGATGATTTTACAATGTAAAACACAAGCACTCCTTACAGAATTATTGTTATTAACATTTTCCCAGAGGCTTTCTTGCTTGCATTCTCTCTATCCTTGAATAGAAGATGATTTTCTTGTAATCGGGAAGAGTGAGAGTCCTGAGAGGATCATTCACTCTCCAGGTGGCAGCGCTGTGCCCATCTTGTTACCCCCTGTATCTCTGGGGCTGAACACGAGCCTCGCACCAGGGGGTCCAGGGAACATTTGTTGGGTGAATGGGTGGAGTAATTCTCCCAGCAAACTAGTTAGAGTTCAAATTACCGGATGCATTATTTAGTTCTCCAATCTGTTCTGGTGTGCTTTTTAAAAAGTCAAAAATCAAACTGGAGCCCCTTTCAAGAGCAATGCTTTCTAGAATCCAAAATACTGAGGCACATAAGAAAAGATGACTCCTTTCCATCCATTGCTGTCTTCAAGGCAGTTTCATATGTTGCCAAAAGCAAGAAGACAAGTATCTCTCAAATGCAATGAAGACAAATTGCCTACTGCTATTTAATGAAAAGGAAACAAAATTGATCTTACTTTGCACTTTTATACAAATACAAGTATTTTTTAAACCCTTAGGCCAGAAAACTTCCCTAGAGTAATACCGTATGATTGCTTGGCATTTATTTCTTTATAAAAATACCAGTAATAACTCTCTAGTAAATGGGTTTTTATTTTATTTTGGGCAAAATCAAACCATAGAATAATTGTTAGCGTATATAATATACATAGCCTCTTTTTGCTGAAGATCATCTCAAAAACTTATACTCTTAGATCTATCTCAAAGTGAATAAAAATGAAGTTATACAAATATTTCTATTGGCAATATATTTTTTCCCTGCTGTTTCACAGGACCAAAAGAGTGAGAAAAAAGATTCACTGAGAATGCATATGCTAGTAATTTATGCATACAGTGTCTTGGAATATTTTTCTTACAAATGACTTTATATTGAGGACGGATCTTCCTACAGCTTCTGATTCAAGCCAAGTGTTCTGGATTTGATATTAGGATTTACTCTCAACTGTCTTGCTTGAAGGATAGGGAACAGATCAGGGATCTCTAATAATAATGGAATAATTATGAAAAGAAGAACTAAAACCAAGAGAAAGATGTTGCCATAGACTTCAACAACCATCAAATTGGTATTAGGCTTGTTGCCTGGAGCCTATAAATTCAAGTTAAAAGGTTCACTCTGAAAAAGAAAGAATCCTAAAAACCCTAAGAAAAGCATTATTTCCCAGTTTCTGTTGTCGTTGTTGTTGTTTTGCTTTGTCATTCTTGGCATCCAGAACATAAGTTACCCATTAACTTTCAAGATCAAGTTTTGCCCTTCCTGTCTTGGGGTGTGTGTGTGTGTGTATTCTCTCCAAAGCAAATTAATGACTCTACTGTTTTACAAAACAGAAAACATAGAATTTGTGGAAAGAATGGCAAAGTTTGTGGGAAAACATACTAGTTTCTGCTTACCAATGATCTTGTTAATTTAAAGCAATTTTCTGTACAGGTATTTTTCTATTCCCCACCCTCTCATCTGGAAAACATAGACAAGCCTTCCTTAAAAACATGCCAGCAACTCATTTACTGAACCCCCATCCTGGATCCAGCACTGCTGGGCTCTGCGAAGTCTCTGTGAGATCCTGGCACTCAAAGACCGAATGGTCTACAAAATAATGATGTCTATATTTGAAAGGTAGTCTGGCAAATTGAAAAACAGACTGACTTGGAATCAGAAGATGTGAGTTACCTATCCTTTCTTTTATTTAAACTATCTGTGTGATTCTGGGCAAATCCTTAATATGTAGGTCTCAGTTTCTCCATCTGTGAAACAGAGAGATGAAAAAGTCTGATTTTAAGCTTCTCCCAACTCTAACGTTCTAGGATTCATTTGGTCTCTTGTCCAGCAGGAAAGCCCTATGCTTCCCAATGGCTATAGGAGGATTAATCTTACACAGTTAAGACATCTCTGCCATTGACTGGCTGTGTGAAATTAAGTAGATCACTTAAGCTCTCCTTTGGTTTACTCACTTGTAAGGTAGGGATAATCATATAACTAATGTGCAAGATTTTAAAAAGATAATTTATGAGAAAGTCCTTTGTGAATTTCAGTATATCGTACAACTATCCTTGGACCTCTGCTACTCAAACATAAAATGCTACTTTCTGATATAAACAATCTGAAACTATCAAGGATGACCATTCTCATTACTCTTCATACTAGTTTTTAAAATTATTTATTATTATGTGAGTTTTTATAAATATGCGATAATACATGTGTAACAGATGTTTAAATTTCGAAGCATAATAACAAAGGAACATCTGCAAGCCCACCACCCATTCTAGGTACCAGAACATTCTCGACATCAGTGAAACAGCTCTGTATGATTTTCTCTGACTCAACTCTGCTTTCTCTTTAGAGTTTGTGTTTTTAGTATTTCACTTTTACTTTTTTTTAAGTGAGCAGTGTTTTTTTTATTTAATTTTATTTTTTCAGTGTTACAAGATTCATTGTTCATGCACCACACCCAGTGCTCCATGCAATATGTGCCCTCCTCAATACACAACCACCAAGCTCACCCAGCCCCCCCACCCCCTTCCCTCCAAAACCCTCAGTTTGTTTCTCAGAGTCCACAGTCTCTCATGTTTCGTCTCCCCCTCTGATTTCTCCCAATTCACCCTTCCTTTGCTTCTCCCAATGTCCTCCATATTTTTCCTTATGCTCCACACGTAAGTGAAACCATATGATAATTGACTCTCTCTGCTTGACTTATTTCACTCAGCATAATCTGTTCCAGTCCCATCCATGTTGATACAAAAGTTGGGTATTCATCATTTCTGATGGAGGCATAATATTCCATTGTATATATAGACTACATCTTCCCTATCCATTCACCTCTTGAAGGGCATCTTGGCTGTATCCACAGTTTGGCAATTGTGGCCATTGCTGCTCTGAACATTGGGGTACATGTGACCCTTCTTTTCACTCCATCTTTATCTTTGGGGTAAATACCCAGTAGTGCAATTGCAGGATCATAAGGTAGCTCTATTTTTAATTTTTTTCAGGAATCTCCACACTTTTCCAAAGTGGCTGCACCAACTTGCATTCCCACCAACAGTAGAAAAGGATTCCCCTTTCTCCACACCCTCTCCAACATTTGTTGTTTACTGTCTTGTTGATTTTGGCCATTCTAACTGGTGTAAGGTAGTATCTCAATGTGGTTTTGATTTTAATCTCCCTGATGGCTAATGATGATGAACATTTTTTTTATGTGTCCGTTAGCCATTTTATGTCTTCTTTGGAGAAGTGTCTGTTCATGCCTTCTGCCCATATTTTGATGTGATTATCTATTTTTGAGTGTAGAGTTTGAGGAGTTCTTTATAGATCTTAGATATCAGACTTTTGCCTGTAGTGTCATTTGCAAATATCTTCTCCCATTCCTGGATTGCCTGTTAGTTTTGTTGACTGTTTCATTTGCTGTGAAGAAGCTTTTCATCTTGACGAAGTCCCAAAAGCACATTTTTGCTTTTTTTTTTCCTTTGCCTTTGGAGACATGTCTTGAAAGAAGTTGCTGTGGTCAATGTCAAAGAGGTTACTGCCTATGTTCTCCTCTAGGATTTTGATAGATTCTTGCCCCACGTTGAGGTCTTTTATCCATTTCTAGTTTATCTTCATGTATCGTGTAAGAGGATAGTCAAGTTTCATTCTTTTATATAGAGTTGTCCAATTTTCCCAGCACCATTTATTGAAGAGACTTATCTTTTTTCCACCGGATATTTTTCCTGCTTTGTTGAAGATTGTTTGACCATAGAGTTGTGGCTCTAAATCTGGGCTCTGTACTCTTTTCCACTAGTCTATGTGTTTGTTTCTGTGCCAGTACCAAGCTGTTTTGGTGATCACAGCTTTGTAATAAAGCTTGAAATCAAGGAAAGTGATGCCCCCAGCTTTGTTTTTCCTTCTTACCATTTCCTTAGCAATTCAGGGGACCTTTCTGGTTTCATACAAATTTTAAGAAATAATACCTATTCTCCTGAAGCTGTTTCAAAAAATAGGAACAGAAGGAAAACTTCCAGACTCTTTCTATGAAGCCAGCATTACCTGATCCCCAAACCAGGCAAAGACCTCATCAAAAAGGAGAATTTCAGACCAATATCCCTGATGAATATGGATGCCAAGATTCTCAACAAGATCCTAGCTAATAGGATCCAACAGTACACTAAAAAGATTATCCATCATGACCAGGTGGGGTTTATTCCTGGGATTCAAGGGTGGTTCGACATTCGCAAATCAATCAATGTGATAGAACAAATCAGTAAGAGAAGAGCGAAGAACCGCATGGTTCTCTCAATTGATGCAGAAAAAGCAAATGACAAAATAAAGCATCCGTTCCTGATCAAAACTCTTCAAAGTATAGGTATAGAGGGAACATTCCTCAACTTCATAAAATCTATCTCTGAAAAGCCCACAGCAAATACCATTCTC
>CM053613.1:84494288-84552769 GCA_028646535.1 Procyon lotor | reverse complement strand
CAAATTGGCAAAGAAGAAGTCAAACTCTCTCTCTTCGCAGATGACATGATTCTTTATATGGAAAACCCAAAAGACTCTACCCCCAAACTACTAGAACTCATACAACAATTCAGTAATGTGGCAGGATACAAAATCAGTGCACAGAAATCAGTTGCTTTTTTATACACTAACAATGAAAATATGGAAAGGGAAATTAGAGAATCATTTCTACTATAGCACCAAGAACCATAAGATACCTGGGAATAAACCTAACTAAAGAAGTAAAGGATCTGGGGCACCTGGGTGGCTCAGTGGGTTAAAGCCTCTGCCTTCGGCTCAGGTCATGGTCCCAGGGTCCTGGGATCCAGCCCCGCATCAGTCTCTCTGCTCAGCGGGGAGCCTGTTTCTCCCTCTCTCTCTCCCTGCCTCTCTGCCTACTTGTGATCTCGCTCTGTCAAATAAATAAATAAAATCTTAAAAAAAAAAAAAAGAAGTAAAGGATCTGTATTCAAGGAACTACAGAACACTCATGAAAGAAATTGAAGAAGATTCAAAAAGGTGGAAAAGCATTCCATGCTCGTGGATTGGAAAAATAAACATTGTTAAGATGTCTATACTGCCCAGAGCAATCTATACTTTCAATGCCATCCTGATCAAAATTCCACTAGCATTTTTCAAAATGATGTGTTTTTAGTTTTTTAAAAAGATTTATTTATTTTAGAGAGAGAGAGGGAGAGAGAGAGAGAGCATTAGCAAGAGGGGCAGAGGGCGAGAGAATCTCAAGCACACTGCATGCTCAGCATGGAGCTTGACCTGGGGGTCCATCTCATGACCCTGAAATCATGACCTGAGCTGAAACCAGGAGTTGGATGCTTAATGTATTAGTGTTATAATATTAATATCATTAGATTATAATATTAAATTTTAATTACATATAACTTGTATATTGCTATATAAATGGTCTGCAATTTATGTTATAGTTAGATAACTTATAGATTTATATAATTTGTTATATTTATATACAATTATATTAATAAAATACATATTAATAAGATTTATAAGTATTATATAAAACATAACACATAATTATATTTATAACAAATGTATTATTGTAATTAATATGTTAATTACATGTAAGCTACAATGTTATACATTAATTATAGTATTAATGTAGTAGCTTAAAAATATAGATCATTTGGTTCTGCTATTATAGAATAGTACATTCTATGAATATGCCACACATTATTTATCCATTTTCATGAAAAAGAATATTTGGGTTGTTTGGAGTGGTTCTGCTATTAAAACCACAAAATCAGAGCATCCATGATCAGTCTTATATTCTCCTGGTGTATGTGAATAAGAAGCTGTCCCTCTCCATCCATGCTTAATTTTTATCCTTAGTATTTATCACTGTCTTGTATTATGCGAGTGCACGTACACACACACACACACACACACACACACAGACATGTATGTGTCTTAATCATTACCTGGATCCTTGACTGGAATAGCAGATTCTATTTTTTCCATGCCATAGGCTCAGTACCTAGTAAAGTGCGTATAGCAAGGGCTCAGAAAGTATTTGTTGAATGAATTAATGAGTGAATGAATAAATCAATAGGGTTTCATTGCTTGTTTTTTAAGTAAATTGCCCTGTCTGGGTTCCTTATTGATGCAGAAATCAGCATGGAATGTTGAGAAGACACTAACCCACTATTCTGGATCCTGATTGCAGATCGCCACTAACTAGCTGCGAACCTTTTGGACAAGTTACTCAACCTTTCTGATTCTGAGTGTCAACATTTATACAAAGGCAATAATAATGATCTCCAGCCAGGTGTTATTAGTATGTGATGCTTATGCAGATGTCTTATAAACCATGAATTCACGAATATATACTAGCTGTCATTCCTTTTGGTAAAAATTCCATGTGCTTTTGTGGAGATTCGAACAAAAATGAGTAAAAGATAAAATTACTTGTTTTGTATCAAGAATTTGTGAGGTTGGATAGGGAGCCTGAAAAGGAGGAACAGACTAGAAAGAGCGAGGAAGACCAGTTCTGGGGCACAGTTGGGTACCCTTCCTATAGTGGATGTGTGTTAACAAGATTTCACTGCAAAATCAAGCTATTTTTAACCTCAAGAAAGCATAAAGAATCTCTTTTTAAGTAGAGCAACCAAGATAGTGTGGTACCCTTTTCAATCAGCCTGCCTAAATTAAATATTCATTTTTGTGTCAAAATAACAAGCTATATATAGTTGGGCACTAAGAAGGGATAGAGTCGTCTGAAGGTAAATCCTTAAAAAGTCCTGGATATAAAATAGCTGTAACATCTATTTATACTGAAACATTTTACTGAAACATCCATTTATACTGAATCAAGATTCTATATTCTGGAGAAACGATATTTTCTTTTTTTTTCTTCTATCTTGGTCTCACATGCACAGGCAAAGGCAGAGGTGATGCCTGAGGGGAGTTTTTCATCTACCTGGGTCCAGAGTGTTATACCGGAAAAGATCCCTGGATTTGGAGTTGGTTTGTCCCCGTGTTGTCCAAAACAAATAGCATTGGCCCCTGTGTTATCTATAAAATGGAGTTAATAACAATATTGTCCCACTTCGAGGGTTGTAAGAATTAAGTCTGTTGAATGAAAACTTTTGTAAGCTGTAAATTAGATGTTGATGTTAAGGGATTTGAGTTATGAGGTTTAGTGTCATGAGACTGGAACCGAAGGCAAAAAGTTTGTGTAATGAGAACTAGGCAAAAATGCGAAGTGAGCAGTTTGATTTTGCCCTCTTCCTGTCGTCCCCCAATGTTTATGAGGTATTCATTCTTCCTTCCCAACCTTGTCTTTCTCAGGGGCTCCCAGCGCTCGTGCTCAGACATTGCTGCGGGTCTCCGGCGTCCAGAACTGGAACCAGACATCCCTCCGCCCTACACATCCATCCTGTGTCCCCTTCCCTTCCCTTTAGGCTTCGCTCTCGTTCCTAAAATAGTTCCAAGGTTTAGCAGAATGGCAGAAAAAAAGCATTATTTGGCTTTATGTTCACCTAGAGCCTCAAGTCCTGAGTTTTGATCTGATCTCTGGATGAAGTTTATTTAGTCACAGAGATCCACTGACAAGAGCGAGGGATAAAAGGTCCACTGGGAAGCTTTAACTTTTCTACGACTTGCCTAAAGGTGTTTTGACAGTTTTACATATACCAGGAACATACTGGAAAAAGCACAGACCTCTCTCAACCTTTGACAAGGTCTGGGTGACACAGTTAATATGAGATCATTGTTAATAAATGCTCATAGAGTCTATGGTTTTGATTCTGTGTTTCATATCCACAGCAAGAGTTTAAACAGGTTGGTTAGGAGAACAAACTTAGTGAGTACCTTAAGGAAAAAAGGAATAATTTACAATTAAAAAAAATTAAATATATAACTATGCACAGATTGGAAAACCATAGAGTAGTCTCTTTCACCTCCTTGTCTCTCCCTCATGGCCCATTACATAGCTGCTCTCTTGTCTCCGCTTCTATCCATATTCTTCTGCACTCCCTTCTCATCCTTTCTGGGTCAAACCCCAGAGGAACTTAGCTTAGCTGGATTGGGTCCCCGTTACTACGGTGTTGGGTGAAGCCCTGAGTTAATTGACCTAGTGGGTCTCCGGTCCACCTCACCTACCCTTGACTCAACTAGCAGCCAGTGCTTTGCAGAGAACAGCCTGACTTTTCCTTCTTGGGCAGGGGCAGGGGCAGGTGTGCGGGTTTCCCGTAGAAGAGAAATATGATTGACAGATCCAGGACTCCTAGGTGTCAGGTGTGTGAGCGTGAGGGAGCAAAATTGCTTTGAGCAGATCACTGTCTTAGCTTGAGAGGCCCCCTCAAATCTCATAGTTGCACAATGCGCTCACCTCGACTATGAATAAGATTGTTTCCCTCTTCCATCCCCCCCCCCCCTCTCTCATACGTATCCAGTTTCTCAAAGACTCTAGAAAGGATTAGGCAAAGAATTCTGTTCTTTGGGGTGAGGTGAAAAGACTCCTAAGGGCAAAGCATCTCAAAAGATTTCTCTTATGATTGTTGGAATTTGAGGCCAGTGTTGAATTTCATTTCCCATCTCAAATCCCAGATCCCTTTCTGCCAGTTATCGGCTGTGAGACCTGGAGAAAGTGATCTTCTCTATATAATGGGCATAATGCTGCATTACATCTGCCTCCACACGAGGTAACACATGTGAAGTGCTTAACCCCATTCCAGGCACACAGAATGTGTGCCACACACGGCAGAGGCTCAGTGTGCTGTAGCTATTTTTTATTGTGATTGCCTGATTGCCTCACTTATTAACTGGCCAAACATGCCACTTAATCTACATTTATTCAGAGCTTATCCTGTGTGAGACAGTTCGCCAATGCACTTAAGGCACCCAAAATAATTTAAAATATTAAACATTAAAGTGATTTAAAAGTTTTAACAACCATCTGACTACCACTGCTAATTTTTTGAGCAAAGCCCCCATAAATGCACTATCTTACTAGTATCAGTGAGTTTGAGTATTGTCTTAAGCTACAGACTAAAGAAACTCTTTTTAAAAAGTTCATGATGGTGAATCTATGTAATCAAGCTGGAATTTTTCTTGAAAGAAAATTTTTAAATAATGACTAAAGTTCATAGTATTTAAATAGACTGGGAAATTATGCCAAAAGAGACATGGTTAAGCTTCAGAAAGCACACATTGCCTAAAATTTTGAATCTGTATAATTTTTTACATGACATTTCTTCTCAAAACATTTTTTTCCCTTGAATGAAAAATTCTGTGCTAACTCATATCCTCCCCAAACACTCCTTGCCCTGCAATAACTTATCAGTGTGTGCACAGGATGGAAAAAAAAAAAAAAGCGAAGGAAGTAGTTTTCAGTTTCAAGTTTCCAAAGGGTTATTATAAATAACAACCACTATGTTTGAACAATGGTGTTTTCTAGTTAATTTAATTTTTTGCTTACTTGGGAATTAACTCTAATACTCTTTTCATTTTGATCCACATTGAAATTTACTGTAAGATGGTGAACATAAATGAATTTTTCTTACATAATTCCAGGTGCTCGGTCAGCGGCAGGAATGTTAATTCTCATACGAGGTATTCAAGAAACACTCGTTGAGTGCACTAAACTGTAGAGATACACAGTGCAGAGGACTGGGCAGAAGACGTGTTGACTCTCAGATATGGTCTAGGGGCTTTCAAACCATTTTACAGCAACCCACAGTAAAGAATACATTTTATATTGCAAACCATTACCAACACACACACACACACACACACACACACACATACACACACCACATAAATACTGGAAAGAAAAATTTTGCAAAACTATACTTACTAGCTACAGTGCACTCTGATTACTTTTACCCTACTCTATTCTTTTTCCGTTCTAAAAAGAATGTTATTTGTGACCTACTAAATTGAGTTTCAAGACCTGTCAATGAACTGTGAGGTATAATTTGGAAAATTCTGTTTTGAAAAGCAAATCTTTTAGATTGGCCTGTTTTGTTGTCATTTGCATAATTCACTTAGGCATAGAACTCAGGTGGAAGTTTTTCTAGTTATTTCTTTTAACGTTAACAAATTTGAACCCTATTTCTTGTTTAATACTACCCTTCAAAGTTGGATTAATTTAGCTTTTGGTTACTGTTACTTAAGTGCCAGCCCATTTCTGTAGATTTGACCTAAAGAAATTACTAAATCTGATTTGTTGAAGTATCCAAAAAGGAGAGAATTAAATGATTAATGAAAGCCTTTGAAATTAAGAAATTCTAAATGATTATTGTAAAATAATACCTTAAAGTGCCTGACGTGAAATTCAGATTTAAAAATAAGAAAGGACAAGTCATCAAGCCAGTGAATTAACTGAATATGCTCTAGAGTCCTTTCTTCTGTGGGCTACCCATTCGTGCTTTTTACTGGCAAAAGGAGTCATTACTGTAGTATCCTGCTGTGTTTCCTTATTCAGGGGTATGCAGTGTATATGTTTTTCAAAGTAGTTTTTTAACAAGTGTGCCTGGGTGGTTCAGTCACTTAAGCGTTCGACTCTTGATCTCAGTTCAAGTCATGATCTCAGGGTCGTGGGATCAAGCCTCATGTTGGGCTCCATGCTCAGCGTGGAGTCTGCCTGAGATTCTCTCTCCCTCTCCCCCTGCTTCTCCACCAGCTTGCTCATTCACTCTCTCTCTCTCTCTCTAAATAAATAAATAATATATATATTTTTTTAATCACAAAGAAACTTAGTATGTAGATCCTTAAGACTTGGAGAACTTGAAAACCTCATATTGGGATAAATACATCTTCTTCCACTTTCTTTGGCTCTTTGATTAAAGGCTTCATTTGTCAGGGGTGGGGATGAAAATGATGGAGAGGAGGAGCAGAGGTAGTTTTGACAAGCAGCGATGTGGCAAGTTGTCAAGGTCAGGAGTCTTCTTTTTTTTTTTTTTTTTTAAAGATTTTATTTATTTGAAAGAGAGAGAGATCACAAGTAGGCAGAGAGGCAGGCAGAGAGAGCGTGAAGCAGGCTCCCCGCTGAGCAGAGAGCCCGACACGGGGCTCGATCCCAGGACCCCGAGATCATGACCCGAGCTGAAGGCGGAGGCTTTAACTCACTGAGCCACCCAGGTGCCCCAGGAGTCTTCTATCAAATAGACAAGCCCCCAGGTATTTCCTGAGTGCCCACGAGATTCCTCGCCAGCCCCATGCTGCTGAAACCACTAAATGTTAAGCTGTCATGGTACACATTGCAAAACCTCAAATTTCTCCCGCGGCTGCCGTGTCGCTTTTTATCTAGCCCAAGTGGTGTGTTGTGCAACCAAATCTGGATACTCCAGGCACAGGATGTTTCTGGTGCCAGAGGAAGCGGGGGGCAGATCTGAAGGATCGTGGGAAGCAACTCTTCAGTCTGCATTTATTCCCAGGCCTGACCCGAAGGGCTGTGTGATTTGAGGAATGACCCCAGCGGTACTTCCCTCTTCCCAGAGAGTAAAACCACAGGGCAGTTTGGGCTGACGTGTTGGCACCTGCCTGGTGTCTGCCCTGTTGTTACTGTCACCCTGAGTCACGGGGCCTCAGTGACTGTCTTGGGGGCCGCAGAAGTGCAGGGGGGCAGGGGGAGTCAGTCCCTCTGGGGCCGGAGGAGGTGGATTTCAGTTCATATTTCAGTTGTGTGACGCTAGACCCTTCGCTTGAGTCCTCTAAGCACTATCTGTTTCCCTATCTGTAGGATGCGGACAACAATACCTACCAAGTCAGGTTGTTGAGAAGATTAAAGAAAATAAAAATAAAAAATTAACACGTGTCAGATGCTTATTATGGGCCAGGCACAGTTCCAAGCACTTTCTCCATTACACATTTGGACCCATGTAATTCTGAGCACAACCCTATGGGGTGGGTGTCATTTCCCATTTCCAGAGGAGAGTCGAGGTTGATTTGTGCAAGGCAGTGCAGGTAGGAAGTGGCAGAGCGGGCGTTGGAATCCAGGCAGCCTGACTCCAGAACCTACGCTCTTCACACAGTGTGTTTGTGGAGGGCATCAGGAACGTAAAACTGTTTCAAACGGATCTGCAGACTCCCAGATTCACCCAGCGAATGGTCAACAATTGTGCCTCCGTGTCCGTGGGGTGTGAAGCCTGGTGCTAGGTGCTGCAGGAAAGCAAAAACAGGACACTGTTGTCACGTATAATAGGGAAGAAAAAGCCACTGGCTTCGCTTTAATGGGGAGAGGTGTGTGGAGATTGCTATAGGAACCCGAGGGATGAGCAGGGACCGGCAGTTGGCCGTCTCAGCTGCTGAAGGGCAGAGGGAGGTGGAAGAAGGGAGAGCTCAACGAAACTGCTGAGGTGTCAGGTCGGAGGTTGGGAACAGTGATCCCGCTGACAGCGGGAGGGGTACACGGGAGCTGGTGGGAGGTGGTCCTGCTCGTCCTGGGCTTCCCTCTAGGGACCCCAAAGTCTATCATCTGGGCGGCGTTGGCTTCGAACTCAACATGCAGCTTGGTCCTCATTAATTCACTCCACAAATGTTTGATTAGCATCTATTTTCGGTCATGGGCTCTTAGGCAGGCTCTGAGGGCCTCCCCATCACAGAGCTCACACTTATTGTGAATTTGGAGCAAAAGGCTTTCAATCTGTTAGTCCTTTAGGTATTTTCTTCTCTTCTCTCAATTTTATGTGCAGTTTCTGTCTTTACTGATTGCTCACATGAGTCCCTGGGGTGAGAGTATAAATGGAGATCTGGTTACTAATTTTGTCTTAATTTTTTAAGTTATAATCAGGATAGCAAACTTAAATAAAGGATGTTCTATCTTCCTACTTAGACAAAAATACCATGTAAGCACGTTGGAGGCTGGGTTTGAGTTTGCAGTTGTCACTCAACTTGGAGCCCTGGCAGTTTGCAGAGAGAGCACTGTCTATGGCCCGTCTTGTCCCTGCCTCACGTGCCCAGTAAGGGACCTTGGGAGCATGCCTGGGGACGTACTGCCTGCGTGTTTCAGTTTGTTCACCTACCACACACCACCAGCAGCCCCTTCTTGGGCATCCTTTGGGCCTAGCCCCATCTGCTCTCAGGAGAACTGACCCAAGAGAGAACTGCAGTTGGTCCCAGATGTGGGATTGAGGTCCTTTGTGTAGGAAATTTTAGAGTTCCGAGAACCCGGAAGTAGGGACACAGGCTCTGGGGACTTTTTGCCTTGTGGGGAGGAGCAGATGGAGGACGTCTGAATGTAGCCTTTAAGTGTGGAGCAGAAGACAGGCCCCTGCTGGCCTTATGTGTGGGAGTATCATTTCCCTGTTGGAATCTGGTAGTTTGTGCTTTTATAATTCTCTAGTAAATAGCACATAGGTGTTCCCACAAGATTAGTGTGAGCCCTGATCTAACTCTTGATACCTGTCATAAATTAAAGGTTTCAAATATTTATTTTTGTAGACCTTGTCAAAAAGATAAAAACCGACAAAGAAAGAAAGAAAAAGGGAAAAGCAAAAAGGCACCCACAACTCTGGTCTTACTGAGGACAGCTGCTGCAGAAGTTCTCAGGTATTTAACAAACCGAACTGAGCCAGGGACTACTTACTTTGCTGTAAATTCTGTGGACATTGTCTTCCCATGTAAATTCAGGGAAACCCTGATTTGCATTGTTGCAGTTTTTATTTTACTGCAACTTTTTCCTCTTATTATTCCTCCTCATAATTAATTTCCTACATTTATAATTTGCTATCAGTTCTCAGAGTTGCTTCACGGCATCTCATCATTTGCATGGGCTCTCAGGCTAGAAATCAGAAAAGATCACCTTTTAAATGGTATTAACGAGGACTTTGTTAGTTCAGTTCAGTTCAAAACCATGCACTCCACCCATTATACCAAGTACTGAGTTTGCCCCTAGAAAGATCTGGAAGATGAGGACATGGTTGCTCCCCTTTAAGGTCTTCCAGACTTGTGGGAGACAGCTGTCTAAGCACATCAGTTACAGTAACACATAACAAATGTCACTGTGGAGGCTCTGTGAGAAGAGAGGACTGCAGCATTGACGGTGGACCTGGGGACGGGAGTGGGGCTCTGAGACCATCTCGCTGAGGAGTGGGCATTTCTGCTGGTCTTAAAGATGAGTAGGAGTGTTCCAGATGGCTGAGATGATCATTACTGTCCCTTTTCCTTTTGAATTATTTATTTATTTTTTACTTGTATATAATCCATGAGATGTCAGGGTCTTTTGATGCCATTGCTCTATGAATTTAGATTTTTCTGTGTTTTCTTATTGTTCAGCCGTTGTCTCACATATGGGACAGTTTAGTGTCTAAGTGTCGGTGTTACCATCTATAAAATGGGAACTACTCAAACCTACTTAATAAAGTTGTTTTGAGGCTCCAAAAGATACAGAGTCTAAATGTTTAGCACTGTGTCTGTGTGTGAGTTAGGCTTGTGTTTGGCACATGTCCTAAAGCTCCAATAGTCATGGCTTCCCCAGGTTGGGGTTTGCTTTCCTGGGATATGACGAAGTCCTGAGGGGAGCAGTGTAGGGCTGGTGTAGAGACTAGAGGGCGCCGGTGTCCTGGACTCCTGAGAACTTTCTGCTCTGCCTTTCTTATCATGAGGCGTTCTTTTTGATGCTTGTTAATTCATGATGACAAGATCTCCACTGTACCTCTAGCCTCATGTCCTGCTCAGGGAAGAACAAGAAAGAAAGAAGGAAAGGGTCATGCCTTTATTGGGAAAGCCAGGACTTGCTCAGAAATCTCTGAGAGACCTCTGTTTGTGTGACACAGGCCAGAACTTCTCTCCTGGCCTCCCCCGACTGGAAGGGAATCTGAGAGGGCAGATATTTCAGGTGACCTTTTTGGCATCATCATAAGAAAGACTGAGGTTTTCGTGGTAAGGAGAAAGAACTGGATGTTGTGCAAGTAGCCAGCAGTCTCTGCTACATCCAGCACACAGTAAACCCTCCACAGCTGGTATTAGCTTGCAGAAGGCACTCAGTAAGTGTTTGTTCAGTTGGATCCAGCCATCATGCTGCCTTTCTGGTCCAGGTCACCATGATCTCTTGCTACAGGAAGAGCCTCCTAACTGATCTCCCTGCCTCCGTTTTTGCCTCTCTACAAGTCCATTTCCCACTAGGGGCCAATGTGATCTTTCAAAAATGTAAGTTGACCTAAATGTAAGAGCCAAAGCTATAAAATTCCTAGAAGAAAACATTAAAGTCTCATGACATTGGACGTGGCAGTGATTTGTTGGACAGACAGTAAAGGCATAGGCAATGAAAGAAAAAAAAAACATAATTTGGACTACCATTAAAAGTAAAAAGTTGGGGCGTCTGGGTGGCCCAGTGGTTTAAGCCTCTGCCTTCGGCTCAGGTCATGATCTCAGGGTCCTGGGATCAAGCCCCGCATCAGGTTCTCTGCTCAGCGAGGAGCCTGCTTCCCCCTCTCTCTCTGCCTGCCTCTCTGCCTACTTGTGATCTCTCTCCTCTCTGCCAAATAAATAAATAAAATCTTTAAAAAAAAAAAAAGTAAAAAGTTGTGCACCAAAGGGCACCAAGTAAAAGGCAGTTACAGAATGGGAGAAACTATTTTAAAGTGATATGTCTGATAAGGAATTAATATCCAGAATATACAAAGAGCTCCTACCAGTCAACAACCAAAAAACCAAACAACCCAATTGAAAAATGGGCAAAGGATTTGAAAAGATATATCTCCAAAGATGATATATAAATGGACAACAAGCACATAAAAAGCTACTCAACATCATTAAACATTAGGGGAATGCAAAGAAAAGCCACAATGTGATATCACCTTACATCCATTAGGATGAGTGTGAAAAACAGCCAATGACAAGTGTGATGAGGATGTGGAGAGATTGGAACCTGTATGCACTGTTGGTGGGAACGTAAAATCATGCAGCCACCATGGGAAACAGTATGGCAGTCCTCAAAACTTAGAACTATAATGACCTATGATCTAGCAATCTCACTTCTGAGTATATACCCCAGAGAGTGGAAAGCAGGGTTTTGAAGAGGTATTTGCACACCCATGTTCACAGCAGCAGAACTCACAATAGCTGAAGGTGGAAATAGCTCAGGTGTTCATCAGCAGATAAATAGATAACGTGGGGTGTATGCACGCAATGGAAGAGTATTCAGCCTTAAAAAGGAGGGAAATTCTGACACAGATTCAAGCTACAACATGGATGAAACTTGAAGTCATTATGCTAAGTGATAAGTCAGTCACAAAAGGACAAAAGTTGTTATGATTCTACTCATAAGAGAGATCTAAAGTAGTTGAATTCAGAGACGGGAAGTAGAATGGTGGTTCCCAGGGGCAGAGGGAGGGGAAATGAAGAGTTGTTTAGTTTGTTAGTGGGTGTAGTTTCAGTTCTCTGATATGAAAAAGTTCTGGAGATTGGTTGCGCAACAATTATACACTTAAAAATTAGGATGGTAAGTTTTGTGTTATGTGTATTTTACCATAAAAAGTCAGATCACATCATTCTCATGCGGAATCTTCTAGTAGCTTTTCATTGTACCAGAATAAAATCCAAATGACCCCTTACGAGCTATAGGCCCCACTGATATGTCAATTGTCTACCTCCCTGACCTCATATGATAGCATTGTCCTTATTTGTAATGTTCCAGTGTTACTGATCTTATCCACTGGACTTGCTATCCTCTTTCCTGCCATGAGGCTTTTGCTCTGCTTTGCTCTTAGCTTGGAACATTCTCCATTTTCACACTTTTGGTTCCTTCTTACCATCCAGATGTAAGGTCAGATATTTCCTCTTCAAAGAGATTCTTCCCTAACCCTGTCACACCTTGGTCACCGTCTATCATGTTGTCTCATTTAATTTATTCATAGCCCTATCACTATGTGAAATTATCTAATTTGTTTATGACTTTGTTCAGCAGAATCTAAGCTGGATGAGAGCAGAAACTTTGGTGTGCTACTGTATTCTCAAGGTTGACACATATAGGTGCTGAGTACATATTAGTTAAAAAAAATAATTGAATTTATTAATATTTATTGGGTTTTCATTATGTTCCAGGCAATGTACTAGGCACCAAACATAAACAGACATGATGTAATCAACTTCATAATGGTCTAATAGTAGGCTATAGCCTTTCCCAAGACTGGAATCTAAAGAACCATCACCTGTCGAGGACCTGGCTTAGAGGGGAAGCAGACCTGAGTGATGTAGGGAGACCCCAATGGCTCCACTGAGCCTCTGCTTCAAGCTTTATTCATGGTTAGTGGACTCTTAGATTTTTTATTTATTTTATTTTTAAATATTTTGTTTATCTGACAGAGAGAGAGGACAAGCAGGAGGAGCAACAGGCAGAGGGAGAGGGAGAAGCAGGCTCCCCACTGAGGAGGAAGTCCGATTCAGGACTTACTCCCTTGCGATCATGACCTGAGCCAAAGGCGGATGCTTAACCGACTGAGCCACCCAGGGCCCCAGATTCTTAGATTTTTTAAATCACAGGTTCTCTTGTGTGCTTATGCCAGTTTTACCTGGCTCTCTGCCCCTTGCAATCCAAAGAGTCCTAACTCATAAATATGCAACAGAGTTGCAAAGAGTCATGGACTCTTCATGCATTGTGGATGGATATGAACATATGTAAGGAGATGGAGAAAATTTGATTTTCCAGTTCCTCTTAGGAAAGCCACAGCATTTATCTGAGAGGGAGAGAACTGAGATGACCATGTACAAGTCAAATTTCTCTACATGTGAAAGGGAAGAATCCTCTTATTAATCCGGTGGGAGAAGGAAGAAGAAAGGAGGGAAGAGGCGATGTAGGAGGGCATGAGATGCCAACATTCACTCAGCCTCACAATCCCCAAATCATTAGGAAAGTCTGCAGACCTTCACAGTGCTTGGACGCAGGTGGGCTTGTATGCGTGGGCATCAGGGAGCTGGTGCAGGGGCTGGATTCCGTGCCTGGGTGGACAGGATATGGAACTGAGGCAATAGATAGAGAGGCAGAGTAAGGCCTGGGAAAGGATGGCCCTGAAGCCATAGAAAATGGGGAAGAGGCATTGGATTCTCCGTAGGCTGTAATTTGGGCTCACCTCATGTTGCTCCAGATCTCCTAAGAACAAGAGGCCTAAGATGATTTGGTCTGTATAGATGTTTTTTGCTCCTATTAAATATATTCTCAGTACATTACATTTCATCCATGTGCTAACATGAATAGTTTTGCATATACATATTATAGTCTTTGGCTTTATATATAATTTTTTAAAATTCTTACACAGAACTTTTCTTCCAAGAGCTTTCAGGCTCTTTTAGAAGTTTCAGTGTATTTTATACATTTCAACCTATTTTAGAAGCGCCATCCTTATGTTCTGTAATTGTCATGGGTTGCTATGATCATCCCGCTTTGAATGCTTTACAGGAATTTGTTTTTCTTCTAAAAACATGGCCCAGGGCCAGAACCTGATTATAGATGTCTGAGCCAGTGGTCAGTGTCAACTCCAGAAAGAAATGTTGTGAATTTTCAACATATTGTATAACCCAGCCTTTCTGAAATGACTGATGCTATTTTAAAAGCAAGAAGTAATCACAGTGCTCAGTGACTCGTCACCACTGTGGATCAGAAGACAGACACTGGCCAGATCTTGTACCTGGGACCGAGGCAAACAGGACCTGAGCCCAGACTTGCTGTCCTGTGTGTGGAGAGGCCCTCAGGGTGGAGGACGGCAGTGCCTAGGGATGCAGGTGGTAACAGTCTTGCATCCTTGTCATTCAGTCCCTTGGCATTTGCTGTGTGCTACAGAGCAGAAGGACACGGAGGCAGGGGGAGCATTTAAAGACACAGGCTTTGGTTCAGTCCTGGTTTCCTCTATGTTAACCCTCTTTCCTCTTGGGGCACCTGAGTGGCTCAGTCGGTTAAGCATCTGCCTTAGGTCATCTGGCTTAGGTCATGATCTCAGGGTCCTGGGATCGAGCTCCGTGCTCAGTGGGGAGTCTGCTTCTCCCTCTCCAGCTCCCTCTGTTTGTGCTCTC
Organism: Procyon lotor; assembly: GCA_028646535.1. NCBI lineage: Eukaryota > Metazoa > Chordata > Mammalia > Carnivora > Procyonidae > Procyon > Procyon lotor. Next base: position 84,538,270 of record CM053613.1, on the reverse strand, counting down.
TCTATCAGATAAATAAGTACATCTTAAAAAAATCAAGCCTCTTTCCTCTGGAAGCCTTAGATTCTTCATCTGTAAAATGGTGGTAATTAACACCCATTTTGCAGAATTGTTGTAAGGATAAAATGCAGACACTGTCCAAAGCATTTAGCCTGGGGTTAGTATGCAGACGCCTCTCAACAAGGGAAGCTATTCCACGTTATTACTAAGTGCATCAGTGAAATTATTCACTGGCATGAAGAGACAAACATATGGAAATAGTAAGAGGTTGCAGTAAAAACAAACATGTAGCAGAATCATCTACACAAAAACTATTTGCATCATGCAGACTATGTTGTCAAAATGTTAATATTATCAAAATGTTTTGATTTTTATGTCACTGGTACACATATAGTGATTCAGCTATTTAGAAGGTAAAATGAAAAGTATTTGAAAAATTAAATTCTCCCAATTCCTTAGTTAAGCTCTGAAAGATCAGCAGGATCTGGGTGTGTCAGTATGCTAACCCAGCATGACCTGACACTTCACCCCGCCACCTCTCACCTGCCTGCCCCCCTTCTCTTCTTTCTGCCTCATGGGAGGCAGTACATAATGTGGGGATTGATAGTGTGTGCTTTCCAGTTAGAAAGGTCATAGATGATTGCTTAACTTTCTGAATCTTTATCCTCAATAAAAATGAGATACTCTAGGGGTGCCTGGGTGGCCAGTCAGTTAAGCATCTGACTCTTGGTTTCGGCTTAGGTCATGATCTCAGGGTGGTGAGATTGAGCCCCGTGTCAGGTTCCACAGTCTCTGTGGAGTCTGCTTGGGATTCTCTCTCCCTCTGCCCCTCTTCTCCACTCTCTCTCTAAAATAAAGAAATCTTTTTTTTAAAAAAATGGGATACTTCAGCTCAGGGTGTTGTAGGAATTTAGTACAAAAATACCTCAAGTTCTCAGTGAAGGGTCTACTATGTGCAAGGTAGTTAATAAGTGCTTGTTATCTTTTCAATGATTGAAAATTTTTGCTGTATGTTGATGATTGTCAACGTCCTAGCTCTTTTCTTGGCTTAGCAGACAAGGTATTGTGGGGCACCTGGGTGGCTCAGTCAGTTAAGCTTCTGCCTTTGGCTCAGGTCCTGATCCCAGCTTTCTGGGACTGAGCCCCTCGTAGGGCTCCCTGCTCATCGGGGAATCTGCTTCTCCCTCTTCCTCTGCCCCTCCCCCCGCTCATGCTGATGCTCTCTCAAATATATAAGTAAAATCTTTAAAAAAATAAAGTACTCAAATATCTTGAAAGTATTGCTCTTATCATGCAGTTTATAAACTACAGATATTTACAAATTGGACATTGGTTAGATCATCATTTCTCAAAACATGGTCCAGGGATTCCTGGGGGTCCCAGAGATTCTTTTAGCAAAGTCCCCAAATCACTTTTATGGGATCTGTAAGATTACGTTCTCTTCCTAATATTACTATGCATCGTTGTCCTTTTTACTCTCATTCTGTCACCAGTGTTTTAGAGACAGCATGATGTGTTAGATCAGCAAAAGAGTGAAGGGAGAAGCAGATGTGGGAAATCAGCTGTCTTCTTTTAAGGCAGGCTTCAGAGACATTTGCAAAAATGTATAATAATGTTATTCGTCTCACCATAATTTTTTTGTTTTGGAAATATAGTTATTTTTCGTAAGAGCATTATTTGAGATAACATATAATTGGTCTATTCCTGGGATCTTAAAATGAGTTAATAAAATATTTAAAAGTTTCTCATAATTCTGACTTGGTAAATATTGATAATTATGATCCACATAATCAAAAACTCTTTAGAGTTCTCGGTAATTTTTAATAGCATAAAGAGTCCTGAGTCCAAAATGTGTGAAAATAACTGGATTTGTTACATTATGGTCCATGCAATATGGAGTATTATGCAGTTATCAAAAATATCACAGAAATGTATTTATTGATAAGGAAAAGTATTCATAATATATTAAGTGGCAAAAGGTTACAGAATGGTGTGCTATGTTTCTCTATTCTTAAAACTTATATGCATATGAATAAAAGATGATTCTATTTTATGTTTATTTTGCTTGCCTATATTTTATTTTCTGTCTTTTCTGCATAATTAACATGGATTACTTTAGTAATAAGAAAAAGAAAATTGATTTTGAAAAAAATTCACTTTACTAAAGCATTCATGATTGCCTTACAGCAAATAGTCTTGACCAAAGATGCATATTTCTCCCACCATCTGACTGCAGTAGAACAAATGGTTTGAAAACAGTACAAGCTAAATTCTGGGAAATTCTACATTTTCTCGGGATGATGATTTGCAACGTTTTGAAATAACAGATAACAGTGTTCGCCTAAAATGACCTAGAAACTTGACAAAGCATTTAAAAATGGACTGAACCAAATTTTAATGTTCTGGAAATACACAGCATTATGAGGCTGGAACAAGTTGTTCACAAATTAGTTTCATGTCCTGTTCTGGGTCTTTATCTTTTCTTCTCCTCTCCCTTTCCTCTCTCTTCTCCTCTCCCCTCCTCCCCTCCCCTCCCCTGTCCTCCCCTCCCCTTCTCCCTCCTTACCTCCCTCCCTCTCTTTCCTTCCTTCCTTCCTTCCTTCCTTCCTTCCTTGTACTTAATACTATAAGATGATAACCTGTATTATTCTCTAATGGTATCATGTGTCTACCATTTTGTCACGAGGATGAGACTGTGTTGTCCTTCAGAGCAAGGACTGAGTCTTAAAATTCTTTTGCAACAATTACCATGGTACCCGACTGACAGAATTCAATATGGAGGAGGCACTAAGTAAACCCTTGAAAGATTGAAATGTTTCATCTTTCTTTCAGGCTTACTGTCTGACTAATTCATTCTTATTTCACATGAAAATTCTAAAATGTCTTCTTTACTATATTATAAGTGTAGAAGGAGCTGGAGAATTCTTAATATCAAAATGTTTAGCTTTCCTGCAGCTTGAGAAACAAAACTAAGCTTCTCTTCTGCAGTCAGATATAGATATTTATTACTTAAAAACAAAACAAAACAAAACTTTCTCACTGATTTAGTGGCTGACAGATCGTCACACTCTATAGTGCTAATTGCCTTATTCATGTCTGTTTTTTTCCATCTGAAACAGAAGTGCCAAAGCACAAGCCTGACCTGACTGAAGGATGGCTGATTTTCTGTACCAGCTGCAATGCCCTGATGACTTCTAGACACGAGGCTGCTGGCCTTTCTCCAACAGGTACAGCCGATGTTCCCACAAGGCAGTGGCAGTAGACGTGAGAGGTGGGGCCAGTTTCCAAGTCTGGATGGAGTTATTTGGTTGGAAAAGCAGAGTTTGTTGATGGCTTGGTGTGAGGAAGAAGGAGCAGTTGAGGGTGAAGCAAAGATTTCTCACTTGGGGACAGGAGCTTGGAAAGGCCATCTGCAGAGTCAATGACAGAAAGCCTAGTGAGGAACTGGATATAATGGATTCAGGTAAAGACACATTGAATGAGTTCAGTCTGAGACTTCTGTGGCATGTGAGTACCTCAATTCCTAGAGTTTTCTCACCATTAATGGATATTATCCTTCTCCAGGCTTTCCCCCCGAGCCCCTCCCTGAGGGTGGAACACATCTCTGATCCTAGTGTCCCTTGAATTTATTTACTCGGCTTGAGTGTCTACTATCTTCATCTTTGAAACCTATTAGAAAGGTTCCACATTATCTCCAGCTTCTTCCTATGGATGTTGTCTTGGAAATAATATTAGATCGTCTGTTTTTCTAACCCAGTGTGTCATTGGAGTATCTTCTCTTCCCACCTATTTCAAAAGACTTTAGATAGTGCTGAGATTATGACCACCTTGAAGGCAGGGAAACTCTCTCTCCTGACAATGTGTTTGAAATACTGGAAAGCAAATAGAATCATATTCCAAATGAGGGGAGCTTTGTATTGCTCTTGAGCACCTGGGCATGAGGATAAGCTTGTGTTGTGACAGGCAGACCCCAGAGTGGGGCTCTGAATTATCTGATTACTGCAGTTGCTCTTCCCTTCATTAGTTGTGTAAGTCGCCTAATCTCTCCAGGCCTCAGTTCACTCGATTATAAAATTAAGGAGCGAGATGATCACAAAAAACCCAAATGATGCTTATAATAATCACCATAGTTAATATATGTATTGATTACTTACTACATGATAGGTATAGTGCTAAGCATATACATTATCTCACTTTCTTATCAGCTGTCCTTTGAGGTGGGTACTAGTTTCACTCCCAATTTACAGATAAAACTGAGGATTGGAGAATTTAAGCAAGCTGCAAGCGAGTACTTTACTAAGCAAATCTAGTAAGTGGTGTATCTAAATTCAAATCTAGATCCATCATACTCCCAAGCCTTTGCCCTTATCCACTGGCGCACCATTTCTCAGGGTCTCTACCACTTCTTTCTAAAATTTTCAAATTTGATTTTTTTAAATTTTATTTTATTTTTTCAGTGTTCCAAGATTCACTGATTATGTACCATACCCAGTGCTCCATGTAATACGTGCCCTCCTTAATACCCACCACCAGGCTTACCAAAGCCCCCACTCCCCCTAAAATATTCAAATTTGAAACAAAAAGAACAAATTTATAGTGAGCAGGACCATGGTGATTTCTTCTCCCCTTGCCAAAATTGAACAAGACTGCTAGAGATCCAAAAATTCTTTAACAATGTGAACAAGGCCAATTTTTTATTTTAAGCGATCCTCTGACATGTTGGAAGCCTAGTCCTGGACCAAGGGGAAGATGAGCACCACTCACATTCTTGTTAGCACTGAGGGCAGGCCAGGAATTATAAAGCTGTTTATTGTATGGTGGTCAGCCGCCACCGTCCCTGCCTCCAGTTAGAGCTCATGATTCATACAGAAGAAAGTGCTGTGGACATTCTGTAGACATCACAGCCCTGTTGGGAAGCTTGGGTGAATGCACTGATGACCGAGAACTATTGCCTTGGGAACATTCCTAGAGTGGGTCTAAGACATTGCTTGTAGTTAGTCGTCGGATGTTAGTTAACGGCACCTGCTAGGGCAGAAGAGCCTAATGTCTGTGTCAGATCAGTAAGTTTAGAAAACTATAACACCCTCCCCCTCAATTAATTCAATCCCTAAGCACCTCGAAGGGGCCAGTCACGGCACTAGGTATTGAGGACATGAAGCTGCACTAGACATTGAGTGTGCCCTCGGGAGCTGTGGGGAGGAGAGAGACACACCAGAAATACAGCTCTGCCAGGGGAAACACAGTGCACTGAGCACACTGAGTAGGCTGAACCTAAAATAATTTCAAGGAGGAGTTAAGTTTATGGTTGAAGGTCCCTAAATAGAGGTTCTGCCTTCCCTTTCTGGATACTCATCACTGAACTAAATACAAATCCAGCATAGCAATTTTTAGGCTGCTATCTAACAGAGAAGGTGATGGACAGAAAAAAAGTGAAAAATAGGCCATCAAAAGAGAGAAGACCCTTCAGGGTCTTATGAGTGTCAGTTGAAGGCTTTCTTATTAAGAACTATGTATTTTCAGAAATTAGGTCACAGAAATTTGAGATTTTTAATGTAACCAGACTGTAGAAAAGGAATGCAGGATTGCATTACCTTAGGTTTGTTATTCAGTCTGCTCCAACATGTAGCAGGTCCCAGGTAGTTCCAGGTCTGCCTGAGGCCCCAGCTCTGCAAATCAGTTAGGGACTCAGGTTCATGGAGGTTCCACCGTCTTCAATACATACTTTCCATCATTGCTCCGGACATAGACATCTAGCCAGGGTAAGGAGGAAGAGCACAGAGGATATTACCTAGGAAGATTTTCTAGGGGAGGCTGACTAGGAAGTGGTACAGATCACCTCTGGTCATGTTTAGTCTCCAGGCCACTGCCAAGAGGCCACGGGCAGCTGGGAGAGGCAATTCAGCTGTGATTCCAGGAAGAAGAGGAAATGGTTTGGTGAATAGCAAACAGTTTTTGCCACAACCACAGACGGGGATGGGGCAAGTAAGCCAAAGATGTCTTCTGGAGACCCAGCCTGAAGGAAGAAAAAGTTGGAGGGAAGAGAACAAGATAATCTCTACTGAAACAGTTTAAGTTCTCCTTCACCTCTTGCTGGGAATAAGGCTAAGTCACAAAGCAGCACACGTCCAGGTTTTCCAATTGGACTTCACAGACTGAAGTCAGCTAGATATCTGTGTGTCTATATGCAAATTTACACCTTTAGTGTGAGCTATGAGTATTTTATGGTATATTCTGATTATTATACTCCTTATTATGATATCACATGCAAATGTCATCCATCTCTTAATAATAATAGCTGTTATATATTGAGTCGTCATTGGCCAAATTGAGTTTTCTCAATGAAGCTTTCAAGTAGCTACTATTATTATAAGAATTTTGTAGATGAGGAAATGCAGGCTTAGAAAAGTTGCATTATGAGCAGGTAATATAAATCAGATAGTGTTATTCTCTTGCTGAAAAGTTTAGTGGCTTCCTATTGTGATTAGAATAATCCAACCTCCTTACTTTGGCCTACATATCTTCTATAATATGACCCAGCTTTGTTCTCTTATTTCTTCTCTTCCTTCTCTATGCTCCAATTTCAGGGGGCTTCTTTTTGTTTGAAACCCCAAATTCACCTTGGCTTAGAGCCTCTGGACTTATTATTCCCTTGGCCCTAGATTTCTCAAATGTCTAGATCATTTTTGTCAATTAGGTTTCAGGTCAAATCTGATCTCCTGAAAGAGGCCTTCCCTGACGATGCTATTTAAATTAGCATGTTTGTTCCCTGGCACAGAGGGCACTTGTTAAATATTGCTGAATGAAAGCAGTAAAGAAATTCAAACCCAGTCATAAATTAGCAACAGTTGGAGCTGGTATTCTAGCCGTTCTTCCTTATGTTAAAAGCAGCTTGTGATCGTCTGCTATAGAGTCCATAGACATTGAGTACACACTGTTGGTTGGACCCAGCAGTGATGTTTTCAGAGACCGAAGACAAGAACTTGATAGATTTCAGCTCTCATTAGTGACCTCTGGTAAGGATGCCCCATTTGTGGACTCTGTCATTTGTGACTGTCTACACAACCTTCCAAGTCTAAGTTTCTCTGTCTATGAAAAGGGGTAAAATTCCACTTACCTCATCTCATTCTTGTGAGGATTACATGAGGTAAACATGTGAAAACTTCGCTGGAGACTCTAAAACATGATATGAAGATCTATTTTTGTAAGAAAGAAAAAGAAATACACGTTTTCTTCCTCGGTCCTTTCCGTGGGTTGTTGTATGTGGCAGGAAGTAGTGGCGGGTGGAGGGGCAGGTCGTAGGCAAGGCCCTGAGCTCTCTTTGGATGGCTGGGGCGATGGCATCCCCCACCTGCACACTGAGGATGGGCCTGCGTCCTGTCCTGTCATAGCGCTCACGTTAGCAGAGACTTCAAGCAGTTTTTAGGGGATAAACGTGCTCAAGGGAAAATTACTTTCTCTGAGAACATGACCCCACCAGTGATTTGTTCTGTAGTGGGAAGAGGCCCAGAGTGCAAACGTACTTACCCTCAGTAGGGCTCCGCAATGAGAATTGCATTCTGTGGCACCAGCTTCCAGTTTAGCACACACAGCTTCGAGAGGGTTTGTAATGGCATTACAGGGTGGATGGGATTTTGCCAGATTTCTCTAGCGATTCTTTAAAGACTTCGGTATACTGAATTGTCTTTGCTCCTCTTTTACAAGTTTAAGAATGTACAAGCAAGATGCTTAATCTCTGCTTTAAATAGATGCCTAACATGTTTTTCTGTGTGTTGAAGAGGAGTGGGCAGCGTCCTTAGTAATTTTGCTCAATTGCTCATTTTACAAAGGACACAGTGAGGTGCTTATCTAAGCTCAGGAAGCTCTTTTGTGGCAGAGTTGAGACTAAAACTCAAGTCCTCTGACTCTCAGAGTAGTGCTCTGGTCACAACATACATTCAACTAAATAATTGTTGGAAAAGAGTTACTTTTTGAGCTTTGGACTTGTTCCCTTATTTCTCCCATGTTACGTGCTACCCTGTGGTTTAACACCTGCTAGAAGGTGTACAGATCTCTGTCTTTGCAAGCCTCCATGTTGTCTTCTTTCTCAAAATCATTGCAGATGGAGAAGTTTGCCTAAGGAAATGTCCAGAAGTCTTTGGGAGCTGCTAAAGAGCTGGGGAGCTTGGAGTCTAAGTGGGAAATATTCTAAGTCTCTTCCTAGAAGAGCTTTTCAGCTGAAAGAGGACATAACACTTTAAAGACTGACTTCATATCTTTTATAAGTTTGAGTTAATAGAATTTCTAAATCATTTACTGTTCACACTCTTTTCTCCCTCTTGAATTAAGGAGCTAGTAAATTTTTTTCAATTAAAAATTTTAATTGCAGTAAAATACACAAAACATAAAATTAACCATTTGAAGTGTACAATTCAGTAGTGCTAATTATATTCATTGTTGTGCAATCAATCTCCAGAATGTCTTCTTAGTGCAAAACTGAAACTCCATACCCATTAAATAACAGTTTTGCATTTCCCCCTCTCCCCAGCCCCTGGAAACGACCATTCTTCTGTCTCCGCCAATTTGACTGCTCTAGGTACCTCATAAGTGGAATCATATAGTAGTTGTCTTTTTGAATTAGTTTATTTCATACTTAACATGTCTTTAAGATTCATATATGTCATAGCATTTGACAGAATTACCTCCCTAAAGCTGAATAATATTCCATTGCCTGTATATACCACATTTTATTCATCCATTCGTCTATTGATGGATGGTCGGGTTCCGTTCACCTCTTGATTGTTGTAAATAATGGCTTCTATGAATGTGGATGTGTGAATATCTCTTCAAGACCCCCACTTTTCAATTCTTTTGGGTATATACTCAGAAGTGGAATTGTTGGGTCATAGTTAACTCTCTATTTTATTTTTTTAAGGAACTATGATCAAATAAACAATAAGAAAAATTTTGGAAGTGATAAATCCTGTAAAGAACATGCAATAGGACTGAATAGGAGATAGTTAAAGCCATCGTGTTTGAAGAAGTGACCCTTGAGCCATGATGTAAATGAGGGGAAGCACCCAGCCATGTTAAGACCCGGAGGCAGTGTTCCCGACAAAGGAACCACAAGCGTGTGAGTCTAAGGCAAGAAGAAGTTTGTCATGCTCAAGCAAGTGAAAGAAGGCCAGTGAGGCTGAGCAGAGTGGAGCAAGGACAAAGTCACAGATGAAGTCAGAGAGGTTGGCTGGAGCCAAATCCTAGAGGGCCTCCTGACACAAGGGAAGGATTTATTCTCCGATGATGTGGTCTACATTTTAAAGGCATTGTTAAAATATGTGTTGCTATCCAAGGAATAGGTCTGAGGATGATGGGCTGTTCCCACACGGCTCTCACACGTTCCCTTGCACAGTCTTTGTCCCCCTTTGAGTACAGGAAGTCCCTGCACCAGGCAGAGGCTTGTCTTTATTCTCATACCAGGCACCAGACAGCTTTCGAGGACTGCAGGGTGTTGAGAGAAGAGTGGAAACAGAGAAGGTGAAGAGGGAAAACCAAAGCTCAATTTTCAGACGTCGAGACTTTATTTGAGTAGAGGTGAAAGTATAGTGGACACCATCAGTTCCTTGTCCATATGCCCTCCGTCTGCACCACCATGTGCATCCCAAGGACATCGTGGACTCACCTTGCCTGAAGGCCGGCCAGAACTGCTGGGGGAAATATTCCCCTGGAAGCAGCCCTCTGCCAATTACCAGATGGGAGATGCAAGATAAACATTCAGATTCCCCTGCCCTTCACATGGAATAGCTCGGATGTGTTCTACATGGTTCATGGTTTTCCAGATTTCCCCGGCAGGACTGAGCCCCAGCCCTAGAAGAATCTTGCTTGATAGTGCACTGTTTATTAGCCTCCTCTCTGTCCCATTTTCTACACCCCTGGTGCTCATATTCTTGTCTCACACTCTGCTTCTGGGGTAACCCGCCCTGTGAAAGAGGGTATCTGGCCTAAATCCTGCTGATTATTGCACTGCCTGTTGGGATCATGTCAGAGGATCCATTTATTGAGTGCATCCTATACATTTTTCTATGGACTTCTAGACATAGGAAGCAACATGAAAGCTTTAACTTGTGAATAGATTTTGTGCAAGAGCAAGAATCTGCTCTTGCAGATTAGATATAAGCAAGCGAGATGAAATCAAACATCTTTGCATTTTGCTCAGTTTGTATTTAACTCAGCATTTAACTCCCTGACTAGTAGACACTGGGGAAAAACTTACTGGATGAGTGAGGCAGAAAATATGGCAAATATCCGGGGATGAGATGAAATGTACATACTTTGTTATTTCTTTGATTCTTGGGAAACCCAAGGTAGTGGATAACCTTCCTTGATTCTCTTTCATTTTATCTCTCTGTGCCCAAACTACAGCTGGGAACTGGGAATGAGGTGTGTGTTGGGGCTGTGACGTTCACTTAGCTTTTCTCTGTTAATTTATCTGAGCTTAACTGTTATTTAACTAATGAAACAAATGTTTTCCAGCACCTACTAAGTGTCAGGCGCTCCGATGAGAATATGGAGATACACGGGCTAGCAAAGAGACAGAATCCCTTCCCTCTTGGAACATAAATGTTGTTGCGGATAGAGGTACTGCAAACATTATTACAAGAGCCACTTTTTAATTACAATTGTATCAAGTACCATAAAGTAAAAGTTCAGTGTGTCATGGAGCATATAACTAGAGACCTAATCTAGTCCAGAAATCTAGAAAAAGTTCATTTGAGAAAGTGACATTTAAATTGAAACTTATAAAGTAAAACGATTGAATTAAATGTTTGGCAATTTTCTCTTTGGCTTTGAAATCCCATGATCCTATTCCCACTTTAAGCACTGCTTAAATTCTTATGCCAGTCTCTGGGCACAGTGGTGGGTTGTGGCTCTAAGTTAGGAAGCCAACTTTTTGCCCTGCAGGTGACTCTGTGACAAGAGGCACACAGGCCCCTGGCCCAGATCACCCAACTCTGTTCCCTGCGAGAAGGTCTTGAGGATTTTAAATACACAAGGTCATGATGTATCTGTACTTGTTCCACCAGTTTTTGTAACCTCATGTGTGCTCGTTCTTTTTGGCCTGTCTTGCCTCTTCTGTTAACCCATCAATATATCTCTCGTTTGAATATTGAAGGGACATGACTGAGGACAGATGCACACTTTTGGACATAGAGACAAATAAGATTCAGAATTAGAAATAAAAGTTCAGATAATTCTCATGTACAGGTTCCAGGTACTGGTGAAGATTCAGGCAGCTGTAGAATATGTCATTGTTCTGGGTTCTCCTTTTGTGTGTGTGTGGCCCAATCATTCTTAGAGAACTTATCTTCGTGCAAACTGGAGGACACTACATTCTTCAGCTGCAGACAAAGCTCTTCTAGGTCTCTTCTTCTCTAGAACGAGCCAGTGCAGCCTAGAGGTGCTGTGCAGTAATTATGAATCCTGATGGCACTTTAGTATGAAATCTTGGAATAAGGTATCTTAGTCCAACTTTTCACTGATTTTTAAATTTCCTTACAATTTGCTGATTAACCAGTGTTTCAATAAGCCAGTACAGAAAGCTCATTGCCTCCTAAGGCAAGTGACTCATTCCAGACTTTGAATGGCTCTGTCCATAGGCTTAACCAGTATCTGTGTCCCTAGGATGACTTTTCCATTGCTCCTGTTTATTCTCTGTACTCTGCCCAAACAGGTGTGGAGCTGGAATTTTGGGTCATTTTACATGTGGTATTTAAACAACACTGAAAGTCTCTCTTCCTTGGCACAGTGATGCAGAGAACAAACAACCTATCCACACAAACTGTGCAAATAGTAGCTGCCTGGCAAGTTAGAAAAATTCAATGAAAAGAAGCAAAACAAAAAGAGAAATAAATATAAAACACTCCAAAGCGAAAACACCACCTCAATCACCAGAAAAATGTGCTTTTTCACTACAAATATTTTAACAGGGCCTGTTTCCTACCCAAGAACAAAGATGGGGAACCCTATAAGTAATCCCCAGAGCAGACCAAAGCCATGAATGGTGAGCACCAAGCACAGTGGTTAATGGAGCCAAAGGGAGAAAGAGAAGTCCTATGTGGGTAGTAATTATGCTCAATTATCTGACCTCCCAGGGTCAGTGATGCAAGCAGAGACCTTCATAGGAGATAACTTCATAGGAGAGATATCTGGGGCGAGTATCTGTTTAAAAGCAGAGGATTTTCCCTAACATCAGTAGGAGGAAAAGTATATGTTTAGTGAGAAATAATTGGCTGTACCAAATATAGGACGTACTATACAAATGCTTGTACCTAAGAATGGCTATCTAAATACTGAATGTACATTAAATATAACCGTTAAAATAAAGAAAGTATAGAAATAGAGACAATAGATGGCTATATATTAAATATAGTTTAAGAAGTTTACTTTTTTGAGCAATCTAAGTCTTGGAGCTAGAGGGGAAATGTTTGCATTGCAACACCAGTTCTTAAAATTAATCTTTGACCCATACAGGTATTCTGAGGATCGTGTTAATAGCTAGCAACTATGGTCCAATATTTTTACACCATCCCATTTAATCCTCGGCCCTAAGAAGTATTATAATAATTATCTCATTTTATAGATATGGGAACTAGAGTTTTATGAAGTTAAGCAGATTGCTCAGGTTCATACAATCGGCAAGTGGCAGAATGAGACTTTGAGCTCAGGTTAGTGACTCAGAGTTCAGGCCTGGGATGTCCCTCCATAACTGGTTGTTGAATGAGGAGGAAAGCAAGATGAGGTGGTGGCCACTGCCTCTCTTGTAAGGACGAACTTGGATCTGAATGAAGTGGCATCTGAGAGGAGGCTTGAAGGACAAATAGAAGTGAGATAAAAAATCAGGTCCTGGTGGGAGCCAGAAGACAGGAAAAGATGTTCTGGTCAGAGGGAGCAGTATGTGTGAAGGTTTGGAGGGAAGAGAGTGTGCGTGGTAGTATGAGAGGTCTGTGTAGATGGAGCCTGTGTGAGGCTGGGGGGGAGCGATGTGACAGACTGTACTTTCCAAAGATGGCGTGCCTCCTGTCTTACATGCTCTCCTACTGCTTTTCCATCCCTCCCCCCATTACGAAATGGGGTTTCACTCCCTCCCTCTGAATATGGTGGGCCTGTGACTCCCTTGTAACTGCTATCAAGTGAGGGCAGTGACACTGAGTGATTTCTGTGGCTAGGTTCCAAAAGGTGATGTGGCCTCTTCATCATTAGTGAGGACATCCACCCTTGGAGCCCTGAACTGCCTTGTAGGAAGTCCAGTGACCCCAAGGTTGCCATGCTGTGAGGAAGTCTGGGCCCAGAAAGAAGACATTTGTAGGCATTCTGACTGACAGTCCCAGGTGAGATCCCAGCCAACAGACATGTGACATCATGAAGGTACCGACCACCAGACATATGAGTGGAGATGCTTCCAGATGATTCCATTCTTTAGCTATTAAATCATGCCAGCCTTTAAGTCCCCCCAGAGGAAGCCCCAGACATCATATGGCAGAAACAATAGTCTTTGCTTTGCCCTGAGTTCCTGACCCAACCAACAGTTGTTCTATGCCACTGAGTTTGGGGATGGCTTGTTATGCAGCTATGGTAACTGGAACAAGTAGTTGTATTGTGCAGGGAGCTAATTAAATATGTCTGAAGTTCAGAAGAGAGATTCGGGCTAGAAATGTAGCCCTCCGAGTTTTTCTGTGTTGTCGATGATGGCCGAAGCCCTAAGGAGAAGAAGGCATGGGGTAATCCAGGGCGGTGTGCAGAATCACAAGAGAAGAGGGTTAGGAATGTCACTCCGGGACATAGCAACATTGAATGTCAAAGAAGGACAAGGAAAAAGGAAGAGTCCGAGAAGGAGGCATCAGAGGAAGGAGCCACACCACGAGAGAGGGCTCTTACGGAAGGCAAAGGATGAGCAGATTTCAGGAGACACGCAGGGACCAGCGCTCTCAGCTGCCTCGGAGAGAGCACAGCAGCTAGTTTATCGATAAACAGGCGTCCTTATCCCAGGCCATTTCTGGAGAGAAGCGAGGAGAAACGGCGGACTGAGGTGTGGTGAAGAGCCGAGCTTGCATGGTAGGCACTTAAGAAAGATTTGTTGAATGAATCTGAAATGGAATGCAATAGAGACACACTGGTTACGCTGGGAGGAGAGAGAAGGAGCTGACAGAGTGTGGAAAGCCAGCGAATCTCTCGGTGAGATGGTGGGGAAGGGAACCTAGTCCCGCATTTGTCATGGAAGCTGCAGCACCCGACTCTTCCAGCTGCTGTCCCTTGCTGGGGTGACCCTTGTCTGGAGCCTGTTGCACACACCCCACGGTGGCCAGAGCCGCTCTCGAGCTCCGGGCGGGGGCTCTTTCCACCGCATGGCAGCGAGGCCTGGATGACGGTGGCGTGGCTGTGTTGCCGACACTTCCCAGAACATGCGAGTCCTTTGTTGAATGAGGGGGCAGAGGGTGGGGGAGGGGAGAGCAGTCAGCCAGCCGCAAAGCAGGTCGCCAACTGTGGACTCGTATACGAGTGCCATGGAAAAAGTTAAGAACACCGTTTATTCTGACAGCACCTTCTTTCTTCCAAAAGCCTGTAACACTTTCTAATTCAGATTCGTTCCCCAGATCACCCAATCCAGCTGAAACATGCCATTTCCTTTGTGAGTTTACTGAAGGGGTCAGGAGAAGGGAGGAGGGCGGCAGGGCAATCTTTCCAGACAGTTAATATTCTGATTTTTCGCTTACATCCAGGTGTAACCAAAGACCTAGCTGTTTATCCACGGTAGAAAGGCTTTTCGCTGACTTTATAGTTTCTGTTTTACATTGTCATTTTAAGCTGGTTTTGAGATAAATTTGCCTGGCACAGGTTCTTGACAAGTGGTTTAGGGGTGAGTTATGCCAAAAATCTGTTATTTACTAAGTGGGGAGAATCCTTGTCTAAATATACACTGTAATGCAGCGTTAAAGGGGTGGTATAGTTGGCCCATGAACAGCGTGAAGGTAGGGGATGCCACCTCCCCCTGTGCCCTCACAAAGTTGCATATAACTTCTGTGTCCCCAAAAACTTAATTACACAGCCTTCTGACCAAAAGCCTTACTGACAACATAACGAGTCAATTAACACACAAGTTGTATGTTATGTGTATTGTATACTGTATCCTTAAAGTAAGCTAGAGAAAAGGAAATGTTAAGAAACTCATAAGGCAGAGAAAATGCACTTACAGTACTCTCCTGTATTTATGAGAAAAATAAAAACCCCTGTCTAAGTGGACCTGCACAGTTCAAATCCGTGTTGTTCTGACATCGACTGTATTTCAGTTCAGCTGCTGTTCAGGTCCCCTGGTTCTCTGTTGGGCTGAGGTCTGCCCTGAGCTGGAGAAATTCTAGGTCAATGGAAAATTATGATTGCTTGAAGCAAGTTAGGAAAATGAGTGAATTATGGATCTTTGCCAAATCATGCACTTAAAAAGCCAACTCATACTAACCAGGACAGCAAAAATCCTCTTAAAAATGATCATTAAAGTACTCCTGCCTTACACTGGCTTGCCAGATATTGCAGGGAGTTAGACTCCTTTGGGCTCTTAAATTCTGAAGCAGCTTCTCAGGAGAAATGGTTAGCATTTCCATTAACATCAAATCATCAACTTGTGCTATAGAAGAATCAGACTTTGAGTCTTCTCCATGTTCTGGGACCCTGTTTGCAGATGAATGCTTAAAACTGGTTTTGTCGTATTATGCCATTGAAGCCACATCAAGGACCTGTCAAGAGCATACTGTTTCTCCTGCCAGATGATCACGAGACATAAATGTTTCCAAATTTGCTTCCCCACATCTCCCCAAGTTCATTAACCAAAGAACGAAAGAGCAAAGGAACCAAAGAGCAAAAATGCTTCAGAATACTTTTTTCATACTTTCTTTTTTTTCTCTTTTTAAATTTAAATTCAGTTAGCCAATATATAGTACATTGTGAGTTTTGATATAGTGTTCGATGATTCATTAGTTGAGTATAACATCCAGTGCTCATCACATCACATGCCATCCTTAATGTCCATCACCCACTTACCCCATTCCCCCCCACCTCCCTTTCCAAAACCCTCAGTTTGTTGCCTGGAGTCAAGAGTCTCTCATGGTTTGTCTCCCTGTCTGATTTCTTCCCATTCAGTTTTCCCTCCTTTCCCTTATGATCCTCTGCACTATTTCTTTCTTTTTTTTTTTTTTTTTTAATTTATTTATTTGACAGAGAGAAACACAGCGAGAGAGGGAACACAAGCAGAGGGAATGGTAGCAGGAGAAGCAGGCTTCCTGCTGAGCAGGGAGCCCGATGCGGGGCTCGATCCCAGAGTCCTGGGATCATGACCTGAGCTGAAGGCAGACGCTTAATGACTGAGCCACCCAGGTGCCCCCCTCTGCACTATTTCTTACATTCCACATTTGAGAGAAACTGTATGATAATTGTCTTTCTCTGATTGATTTATTTCACTTAGCATAATACCCTCCAGTTCCATCCATGTCGATGTAAATTGTAGGATTTCATCCTTTCTGATGGCTGAGTAATATTCCATTATATGTATGAACCACATCTTCTTTATCCATTCATCTGTTGAATAACATCTTGACTCTTTCCACAGTTTCTCTACTGTGGACATTGCTACTGTGAACATTGAGGTGCCCCTTCTTTTCACTACATCTGTATCTTTGGGGTAAATACCCAGGAGTGCAATTGCTGGGTCATAGAGTAGCTCTATTTTTAACATCTCGAGGAAACTCCATACTGTTTTTCAGAGTGACTGTACCAGCTTGCATTCCCACCAACAGTGTAAGAGGGTTCCCCTTTCTCCACATCTTTGCCAACATTTCTTGTTCCCTGTCTTGTTAATTTTAGCCATTCTAAGTGGTATGAGGTGGTATCTCATTGTGGTTTTGATTTGTATGTCTCTCAGCTCTATGGTCAACTAATCTTCGACAAAGCAGGAAAGAATATCCAATGGAAAAAAGAGTCTCTTTTTTTTCATCCTTTCCATATTTCTTCCCATATGGATAATGGGTTCATTCAAGAGGAATATTAAAGTCAAGTCTAGGAGTTGTCACAGTAGCCTTATGCACAGACATGTTGGGCTCCAAAATGGGCTCTGTAAGATGGACACTTGCTGAGATGGACCCCAGTCTGTGTTTGTGGTGCCCAGCTTTCAGGGGCACACCTGCTGAGGACCATCCTCCTTTCTCAGGCTCTGTGATGATTAATTGCACATGTCAACTTGACTGAGCCATGAGGTGCCTACATACCTGGTTAAACATTATTCTGGGGTCTCTCTACAGAAGTGTTTCTGGATGAGATCAACATTTGAATCAGTAGACTGAGTAAAGCAGATTGTTGTCCTGTATGTGGGTTGAGGCCCTCTGAAGGCATGAATAGAACAAAAAGGCAGAGTAAGAGAGAATTAACTTTCTTTGCTTGATGGTCTTCAAGCTGGGACAATAGTCATCTCCTGACTTTGGACTAAGACTCAGACTAGGACTTATACCATCAGTTCTCCTGGTTCTCAGTCCTTTGGACTGAGATCCTGGGAATTCTCAGCCTCTATAATCATGTGAAACAGTTCCTTAAAATAAGCAAGTAAGTAAGTAGTTAAATAAATATCTCCTATTTGTTTTGTTTCTCTAGAAAACCCTCTTTGATAAAGGCCTCTTGTCATGATTTTCCCAGTCCCAATGTTCAGGTCCCAATAAAAGACAGGATGGATATTCTGACAAATTGTGACCCAGTGTCTCGCTCACAGTGAGGCCCTCTCTCACTGCACTGAGTGGGGGTTTCAGTACCACTCAGATGGTTAAAATGGCAGAGGCCATCACATGCCAACATGATCGCCTCCCTTCTCCCCTCCAATCTTTCTTGGGTTGTTTGGTTTGAAAGCTCATTTATAGGGAGTTTCTTGTTTAGAGAAGATAACAGTACAGAGCAAATGATCGAGAAATATTTCTTCAAAAAAAATATTTCTTCAAAGCAGTTGTAAATTCTTGACCATCCTGGATCTGATTGTCTAGTTTGCCAATTATTTAGGCTAATACTGGTATTTCAAGCAGTTCACTGCTTGCAGGTTATTTTAGTATTAATTCACAACTCAACTTGAAGATGATCATGGGACATGGAAAAAAATCAAAGTAGAAGCAGTTCATGTTACTGCTTTCTTTCTTTCTGGTTTAATAGGGGGTAAGACTGAGGTTTAGGGATTACACCTGAGGTTTTTGGTACCTTTCACTGGGTGGAAAAGTGGAATATGCCCCATCTCAAAATATCAGTTCCTACTCCTATGCTGTCACAGTTTGGGAGGTATGCGTGTCAGCATGTTTGTTAAAAAATGGCAGCTGGTAATTTTGCATATCCAAGAAGAACTTGAGGAGAGAGCCTTGCATGAGCCTTCAAAGGAAGGATACAGTTTAAAAAAAATATGACTCAGACACTCAAACATTTGCTTAAAATTTATGTGGGACATATGAAATATTTCCAAAAGAAAATTCAAATAAGCCTCATAATAATGATCAGACTGGTACAGACTGATGCAGTGGGAAGAAATCACAGTGAGGAACTGGGAAGATAGGACCGTGGTCTTATTTTTGCTGCAAGCTTACTGTATGATCTCAGGCACATCACATCACCCCCTCTGGTCTCTACTTGTCATGGTATCACATGAACAGAATGAGGAGCTATATGGTTTTCAAACTGTATGTCATAGTGTCCTGCTGTCTGCAGAGGCGGGGATAACCTGAGTGGGGCTCCCAGCCCCTGCTTCAACTAAAGAAGCTCCATTTTGATTGATTTCATATACAAGTGTGGCTTCCATGCAAGATTTCGTTGGGGGAAAGTGCTCATAGCTAAAAAAAGAAAAAAAAAAGAGCTTACAAATATTTGACTAGATGATCTCTAAGTGTCCTCTCAGTCATACATTTTGCCTAATTATTTCAGTTCACTTGGTGAAGAGTGCGATCCTTGATTTGTCCATGGGGCAGCAGTAGGAAGAGGTTGGAAGAGACATACCTAAGTGCTTAAAATGGCTGTTTTTTGTGTCCCCTCATTCAACAAACTTTGTTCATCACTGACCCTACTTCCAGCTTTATTCCCTCTCTAGAAATTACCATTGGAATTTAAAAAGTTTCTTTAGGGGGTGCATGGGTGACTCAGTCAGTTAAGCATCTGACTCCCCATCTCAGCTCAGGTCTTGATCTCACGGTTGTGAGTTCAAGCTCCTCACTGGGCTCCACACTGGGCTCCACACTGGATGTGGAGCTTACTTAAAAAAAAAAAAAGTTTCTCTAAGAACCAAATGCTTAAATGTATCATAAATTTTTCTTCATGATATTTACCCCTTTTATATACTTCCTTCAATGTTTGATTTTATTTTGTAGTATCCAAAATGCCCAGATTAGATATTATTTCAGTCAGAGAAAATATCCCAAAGATCCCGAAGTCAAAGGTAAAGGTTTTAGTTTTTTTTTCTTCACCATTTGGCATGCTAGTTAGCACAAATGGGAGACAATTCACGGTCACTTTATCTACGAACCTAAAATCACATTTTGTATTTTATATCTCATTGGGGATAGCTCAGAATCCTCTGAAGCCCTCTGTTCTCCAGGTGGAGTTAATCAAAGTGCTGGGTCTTACTGAAGGGCAGAAATCTAAATCTTATCTTGTCTAACTTTTTCTCTCCGGTTTTTTTTTGGCATAAAAATACCTTAAGATGTTTCAAAAAATCCAGATTTTTTTTTTATTCTTGTTGCCTCAGCCAGTCTTAATTCTATTGAAGTGTTTTTCTTTTAATCCAAGTACCATCTATTAAAGAAAAGGATAATTTTTTAGAGTCTGTTAAGGCAGGTCTGTGTTTCCAAAGGGTGCCTCGAGATATGTGTTGCTGATGACACCACTACCTAAAAAGTAAGAACTAGCCTTTTTTTTAAAAAAAGATTTTATCCATTTATTTGTCAGAGAAAGAGAGAGAGAGAGAGCATGAGCAGGGGGAGCAGCAGGGAGAGGGAGAGGGAGAAGCAGGCTCCCCATTGAGCAGGGAGCCTGATGCAGGGCTTGATCCCAGGACCCTAGGACCATGACCGGATTCGATGGCAGATGCCTAACTGACTGAGCCACCCAGGCGTCAAGAATTAGCCCTTTTATTATGATTGTCATTATTTTTCTTTAAAGTACCTTAGGCAAAACTCATTAGGTAAAAATATTAGACTTTGTTCTCTAGTCTTTTAAATGGTTTTCCTTTTTACATCTAAGATTTGATGATACTGTCCACATTAACCAGGGCAAAAAGGGGACAGATTCCCTTTTCCATAGTTAGAGAACCACCTTTTATCTGCTTGTAATAAAGTTTTAAGAACTCTTCTGCCAAATAGGGAAATGATATCATAAGTACTTATTCAAGCATGGCTGTTGATAAATCTGTTCTTCTGGGTGAACTTCTCATTTTCCATTCTCACAGCTGCATCCATTGTCACAGAAGCAGTGAAGAGCAAAGCTTTATTTGCAAGGGCTACTCGTTAGCAAATTCAGTCTAAGAGAAGCCATTCCCTTTCTGTGTCTCTATCTCCAGCGACACCTGCAACTGCATCCGCTTCCACACCTATGATCTCTATGACCTTCCACATCTATCTGTCTATCCATCTATGTATCACTGTATCTATCTGTCCAGCCCTCCACTCCACTGGAAGCCCCGGAAGTACAGGGACGGTACTTAGGCATCTCCATGTGTCCCCAGCACTTCACTGGATAATCAGACAACATGTGAAGAACTGAACCACGTAGCATCATTTCCCACATGTCCACAGAGAGATAGCTAGTCGACTCCTAAACCCCACTGTTAACATTTCTGATCAGATAAATTAAAATATATTACCAAGAAATTATAGCAGTAATAACAAACTATAACTTATACAAGTTTCTTCAGTTTTTTTAAAAAGCAGGACAGCAGACTTTATCCTTTGATCTTCCTACTGTGGCGTGAACACACCCTGGTCATCTCACAGATGAGGAGTCTGAGGCTCAGAAAGATTCCATGTCTGGTCTTAGATCACACATCTTGTGAGTGCTTAAGTCAGGATCATCTGCAGACTACATGCTCTTAGTCTGCATGATGCCCTGCCTAAATGAGATAAGGGGAAAGCAATCCAGGTCCCAAATGCACAAGAGATCTAGATAATGCTTCCTTCTAGAAGTCTGGGCATCAGAAAACCAACCAGTTTTTCTGAAGCTGATAGACTGCTCTGTGAGCGTAGACATTTGTGTGGGAATCTGTGGCTTTGCAATAATTCTTCACTCCTGAGTATCTGTCTGACAGCATCCGAGGACTTGGCACATTGCAGCCTCTGTACTCTCCATCCCATTTCCCTCCGTTTGGAATTCTGTTAGCACCTGCAGCAGCTGGAACCTGAGAGAGGTTTGGGCTCTGGCAGAAGTATCTGGAAGAGACTTGCTTCCTGGAATCTGGAGCATATGGCCCTATAAAAGTTCCACATTCCAAACTTCTGTTAGGACAAAACAAAACAAACACACACACACAGTCTCTGAATAGAGGGCTGATTCTCCTGGCCTTAAGGAGATAAGTGGCTACCAAAAAATATTAGACCAGCAGGTACTAAAAAAGAGAAAACAGCAGAGGAATAGGTTACTCCAAGAGAGGAGAAGCTAACCCTTGCCTCACCGCAGCTGTGGAACCAGACGGCTCTCAGGAGCTTTGACTGTGGCGGCGTGATACCTATTACTGCCTAGGTTTCTCATTCAATTACCGCGTTCTCAACATTGTCCTTTAAGTTTTGGCATCAGTGGACTAAACTGGCCAGCTGACAATTTTTAACTGAGCCTAACCTTGATTTTTCAAGACTGGGGAGCAAAGGCAAAGGGAGGGTAGATCTGGGGAGGATCCTCCTGGGGTGACCTGACTGGTTTCAGGTCAAGCAAAAGACAAAGCCTTTCAGCAACCACTCCCTCCATGAAACAGTATTATTCTTCTGTATGGTCTCTGCTCTCTGCTTTAGAGCGTTCATCTCTCTAAATGTTGCCCTTGACGCAAGTGCCACTGGTCCTCCACGGCCCCCAGAGTAAAAGCCGAATTCCTTCACAGAGCATTTGAGGCACTTCCGGGACTCACCCTGCCCACCTATTCCCCTTCCTACAGTCAGATTCCGAACAGAAGAGTGAGTTAGTCCCCACATTTGCGCTCCGGACCCCACACATACTGTGTGTCTGTGTGCCTTTGTTGTATTATTTGTTCTGCCTGAAAATATCATCTTCCCTACCTTTATATTTCTAGATTCTACCTTATCTTCAAGACCTGGCCACCATGCTTCTTGATGAAGGCTTCCCTGCTTCCCAAGCTCATGCTAAGCCACGTATCCACTTATAATTTGGAAATTCTCCTCCCCATCTGGATTCTATTATTTATGTCCATGTTTTACCTTTCCGGGCTGGTTGTCTGCACCACCCCCTTAGCCTAGATGCACCTCGTCCCATGCTCTGGGATTCTGAGCCTTAGACACATCAGCTGCTCCTGTGTCTGCCAGCTTCCGTCTGACTTCAGCTGGTGGGAGGTGCCAGTAGGAAGATGAAAGTTGGGGAGGAGAGCCCTTCCGTCTCTGTCCCGATTTTAGCGCTGCCTCTCTGGCGGTAGCTGCCTCCGTCTGAGATTGTAGCCTCGGCCCCGCGGCCCTTCTTCTACTCTTCAGCTCTCTTCAGGCTCCAGTTACACTCCTTCCTCCCCTTGTCCCTTCACGCCTAGAACTAGGAATGCTCACCATTTGTTGCTGCTGTCTGGATGCTGCAACAGCCCTTGTTAGTTCCTGTAGCACACTCATGCTCCTGTACGTGGTCCTTTCATCAAAGTCTTTTCATGTGTGCCATCTAGAACGAGTTATCTTTCCTCCTGAGACCCTGACTGCTAAGCCCCCTTCCCCGATAACCATCTTGAAGGCATTGTTTGCGTGGCACAGGGAAGAGCGAGGGGGTGAGGTGTTTGGAGCTGTGGTCCAGCCCTGCCTCTTGCTACCTGCAGAATTTTGGGCACGCCCTTCCCCTCTCTTTGCTCCAGTTTCATAGTTTGTGAAATTATGGGGGCTCAAGTGAGATTGTTTTGAGGCTCAAATGAGATCATTTGCCAGAAAACACTTTGTATGTTTTGGTACAGGATCCGATGCTATTATGATTCATCTTTCAATCCTCCATGATGTAATAAGTGCTCAATAAATGAGCTGTTTCATATAGATCTGCCGAATGAATGGATGGAAAAGATCATTTTCCATGTATTTCTGAGTCAGCTCCTCAAAGGTGTCAGAAGCAGGGATCTCTTAGTAAGGATTTAGAGTACCAGAAGACCAACATGGATCTCACACAGCCAGCAGAGGCCCTAGTGGGGAGTTTCCTGTCCAAAACCCATTCTGTCCAAATGTTCTGTAGCCGTACTGATTTTTAATATATTTGTTCTAACGATTACCAAGAAAAAAAAGTGTTGCAGAGATCTGTTTTGAACTAGTGGAGGAAGTGATCTGAAGGAAGAGGCCTCTGAATGTTGACTTGGGCCTGGGATGCAACTAAACAAGGCTGTGGAGAAGTAGTCTGGTACCCAGTCTGCATCGTGTTTAAAATGGACATTTGACATCAGTTGTGAGCACGAGAGGGTGAGTGTCAGTTGTGTGTAGAGAATTTTCGTCAGAATGCGGGGTGTAGTGAGTTGAATGGCGGCCCCCAGAGAGATATGTCCATGTCTGAATAGCCAGATACTATGCATGTTGCCTTATTTGGAAAAAGGATATTTGCAGGTATAATTATGTTAGGGATCTTGAGGTGAGTTCATCGTACATTATCTGAATGGGACCTAATTCCAATGACAAGTGTCCTTGTAAGACACAGAAGAGGAGAAGAATCACATGAAGAAGAGGAGACGTGTAGGCCAAGGTCAGAGGCTAAAGGCTGCCAACAGCCACCGAAAGCTGTAAGGTGTAAGAAGTAAGGGAGGTTTCTGCCCAGAGCCCTCGGAGGGAGCGTGGCCCTGCTGGCACCTTGATTTTGTACTTCGGGGCTTCACAACTGTGAGACAAGAAATTTCTGTTGTTTTGAGCCACCAAGCATATGGTAATTTGTAGCTATAGGAAACTAATACACAGAGTAAATAATGTTTGCAAAAACCCCGGAGGAAAACCCACCAGTAGCCATTGTCCTCAGCGAGGCTAGGTATATTGGAACAATTTAGACCACGAAGAGTGCTGTTTTAGGACCTCCTCAAGGACTCCAGAAATGCCCGGAGGGTAACTGCTTCCTTCAGTCCCTTGGGCAAACAGGAAGCATCAACCCAATTCTCTCAGAGCAGAAGACTATCAAAACAGTAAAGGACCTAGGGAGTCGTGAGTCCAGCAAACCCTGCTGCCAGAGACCTTTGGAGAAGTGATAGTTCTGTCATTTGGTAAATGTGGCTTTATGAGCTACTTATTTGAACATGATTTGTTGTAAAATAAATAGGCTTGGGAACTAAATGGCCCCATGAGAAGAGCTGAAGCCCATGAGGAATGCCCGAGGCGAGGGGCCAAAATGAAGCTGTCTTTCAGGAGTCTGGAGAAGAATGCCACACAAAACTCAGCGTAGCTCTGTTCAAGGACAGGAAGTGTTAAAATAGGCTAGTAAGAGCTGGAGCCAGGGACTTGGCAATTTATCATTTGTGTGAAAAAAAATAATCCCGGGCACATTCCATTGAACGTCTTTATGAAGGTGTTTTGTGCTTTGGAAGCACTGCAGTTTCTGTGCACTATTTCTGACTTCCATTGGAGAGCTAGGGGACTGTCTATCATTTTCACCTCCTTGGTCTCCCCGCGCACAAGCCAAGGATAATGCCCAAGGGGATTGCATCAATTTCCCCTACAATAATTTATCTTTCAAGAACCTCAAGTATCCCTTTGATTGAAGAGCCACGCTCTGTAACAAACCTGCATCTGTCCAAGTCTCTTCTATTAAGACTTCTCAGTATTGACTGATCCATGAACGGAAGCTTTTCTTTCTTTCTTAAAATATCTTAAAATTCCTGGTCTTCTGATTTCACAATCAAAACATCGTTTTTGTTGTATTCTTACTATTAAACACACTGGAAGTATGGCAGCTTCTAAAGTGTATGGGAGTGGGGCCAGTAAATCTGATTTCCCCCTCGTAGGGGACTAGGTCAGGCAAGATCCCCAAGATCAAGACTGGTTTTAAGACTTTGGTCACCCAGATGTAGATCCGAGTGGAAGCTGATGTGAAACTCTGCTTAAGAGAAGAATAGAAGATTTATAGTCAGAAAAGCCATGCCAACCATTTATTCTGAAAACCGAGAGTGGAGCAAGGGATCGGGTTCTCTGTGAGGGCCTGGAAAGGATAGGAGCTTGAAGCAAGAATATGGCTTCCAGGACTCATTTTTATTGGGTGCTAGCCATGTGGTACTACGAGCAAACTCAAAGCAAATAGGAACAGATTTGGAAAATGCTCTAGCCTGTCTGTGTTCAAGTTTCACCCAGTGAGAAATGATGCTCCTTTTTTTTTTTTTTTTAAATTCACTAGAGCACTTACTGTATCAGAGATTGATTAAATAACATTAATTAATTGACTTTTAAACATTAAGCAATAGACGATGCCTGGTTTGGGGACTAAGATAATAGAATTCATTTTAATTTTTTGTGAATTAATAATCTGCATGGTATCATTCAATTAAGGACACAGAATTAATCAGAACTACCTGAGTGACATCATTTACTTTCCAGACTAGATCATGGGTGCCCATTGATTGTTATTTTCACAATAGTACCCTTTAAAAGTTCTTCTCCTTTCACTTTTGCATTGATCCTTTTTGAATTCTAAGTAATGTTCAATGACTCTTTTTTTTTTTTTAAAGATTTTTATTTATTTGATAGCGAGAAACACAGCGAGAGAGGGAACACAAGCAGAGGGAATGGTAGCGGGAGAAGCAGGCTTCCTGCCGAGCAAGGAGCCCGATGAGGGGCTCGATCCCAGGACCCTGGGATCATGACCTGAGCCGAAGGCAGACGCTTAACGACTGAGCCACCCAGGCACCCCATGGTCAATGACTCTTAGCTGATTTTTTTTAATGTGCAAAATCTCTCTCAAACCCCCAGCCAAAAATGCTTTGTGTCGTGCTAAATGGCTCCTTTACTATTGCTATCAGTACCTCTGCCAGATGTTCTGGCCATGGTTTTCTGAGTACCTTTGAAATGTGATCACCTCTGACATATCAGAAAAATAAAAAATCAGGAGACATCTCATCTACGCAGCCTGATTCCCCAAAGGTTCCCTGGAGACGCTGAGCATGCCTAGATCCAGATGGGGCTGTATGATCTGAACTGCCCGTAAGTCCAGGAATTAATAGATCAAGCAGCAAAGAGAAGGCAGCTAAGCAAAATGATGCATGACATATTGTAGAGAGAAGGCCTCAGCTGGAGGGCAGTCAAGCACTCACCCTTACTGTTGGAAGCTGTTGTGCAGACGACAGTTAATAATACACAGCAAGTGTTGGACCAGATTTACTTCTGTACCCTGAACTGTACCATGAGCACCAACGCAAGACGAAAACAAAGCCTTGTTCCAGGGTGGAGGTGGGTAGATAACACTCTGAGTTACAGAACTATCTTCGCAAGAGAAATTTAATAAAAAAGAAACCTTCTGGAGCTTAGTTATACTTGGGAACATTTCACACAGAGATACCTGCAGCAAAAAGCTCCCAAATATTTCTCCAGAATTTGTATTCCAGAGGCCCAGATGCCTTTCATTTGAGTTAGGTCCCAAGTCTTAAGAAATCTCTTTAATCCCAAGTAGCGCAATTGCTGGGTTGTAGGGTAGCTCTATTTTTAACTTTTTCAGGACCTGTTTGCATTTCCACCAAGAGTGTAAGAGGGCTCCCCTTTCTTCGCATCCAGTACTATTTATTTATTGAAAGGATACAAACAGTAATTCAAAGGGGTACATGCACCCTAACGTTATAGCAGCAGTGTCTACAATAGCCAAAATATAGAAAGAGCCCAGGTGTCCATTGACAGATGAATGGATAAAGAAGATGTGTGCACAAACACACACACACACACACACACACACTCTGGAATATTACTCAGCATCAAAAAGAATGAAATCTTGCCATTTGCAACAATGTGGATGGAACTAGGGGGTATTACACTAAGTGAAATAAGTCAGTCAGAGAAAGACAAATGCCATATGATCTCACTTATATGTGGCATTTAAGAAACAAAACAGATGATCACAGGGAAAGGGAAGAAAAAATAAAATAGAATGAAAATTGAGAGGGAGGCAAACCATAAGAGACACTGAATTCTAGGGAAAAATATAGGGTTGCTGGAGGGGGGGATGGGGTATCTGTGTGATGAGCATGAAGGAGGGCACGTGATGTAATGAGCACTGGGTGTTATATGCAACTGATGAATCACTGATCTCTGCCTCTGAAACTAATTTTAAAAAATCTGTTTAATAGAGGACCCATCACTTGGGAGGACAGGCTCACATAGCGTCCATTGCAGTATTGCCAGAGGTAGGGGCTGCTTTGTGAATAGTGTAGACAATGTGGTATTCTTGTGGAAATATTCAATATGCATCATCGAATGCCTGCTGTGTGCCAGGCCCTGGGCTAGACCTTGGGAATATAACTGTAAGGCATTGGAAAAGCTTATGGTGTAGAGCAGGAGAAAGAGAACAGCTTATTCCAGGGAGACTGACTTATCTGAAGAGGAGGTACGGAGTGGATAATAAAAAAGCAGACAGCTAAGCTGTATTCTTGGGTTTGTATCTGGGACTCTGTCACGTTTTAAAGTGAATTAACCTCTTTGGACCTTGGTTGCCTCATCTGTGAAGTGGGTATAGCAATCACACTTCATATGTTGGTGAAGACGACAGAGGAGTTGATATATTTAAAGCCCTCAGAACATGGCCTGGCATGTAGTGAGCATGTAAGTCATAGTCCGATGGAGAGACAAGCAGGTGTGATGGAAATACATACGAGGAGCAGAGCATTTCGTCGTGTGGATGTCACTTTTCGGGCTACCTCCCAGAGAGTGACATCTCAGTTGAGAGCAAAAGGGAGGAGGGGCCAGTGGATAGGCAGGCTGTTTGGAGCCTGGGGAAAGAGGGGGGACACGTGTAAAAGTGGAGACAGGAGTGATGTTGGCATACATCCCCTCACATAATTTAATGTTCTCATGTTGCCTGATTCATTTGGCAAGAAACACAGGTTCACAAGTTTGCTGCCTTCACCAGATGACGGATTATCATTTCTCCAACACCTCTTCTGTGAATTGTCCCTGCTAGACTGTGTTAGCTGCCCTCCTTGCTGTGTTTCCATATCCCTTAGTGACAGCAGTCACATGACACTGTGCTTGTTCACTCGTCTGTCTCCCCAGTCAGGCTGTCAGCCCCAGAACGGCTGGGTTTGCTGCTTTCTCCTCACCCCCGGTGTTCCTAACATCTAGAGCAAGGTCTGGTTTATAAGAGGTGCTCAGGGAAAGCGGACTAAACAGTGTGGCTTGGGACAGAGCAGGGACCCAGTCTGAAGTGCCCCTTTTTCTCATCTTGTAGCCCTTCCTCAGAGCCCAGTCTTAGTTTTTCTCCTTCCAAATGTTCTATGCTTTTCAGATAGAGAAATATAACAGCTACAAACATATGGGCACAACTTCTCCCTCCAAAATAAAGCAGCTAATTTTTTGCTGTAAAGAGGTAAACATTATAAAAGAAAAACAATGAACAAAATATACTTAATATCCACAGATGTCAAAATCCTAAGGAGCTAGCCATACATAAGGGAATTCTCACTATATGGCTACAATGCAAAGTAAACCCCATGCTGAAGCCTCTTGCTAACT
Source organism: Procyon lotor (assembly GCA_028646535.1). Lineage (NCBI taxonomy): Eukaryota > Metazoa > Chordata > Mammalia > Carnivora > Procyonidae > Procyon > Procyon lotor. Next base: position 84,509,387 of record CM053613.1, on the reverse strand, counting down.
TTGACATCAAATTAGGAATCATTCCCTTAGCATTTCTTTGATTATCTCAATTAATTTCCATTTATGCATTTTCCAAGGGCCTGTGGAAAAAGTCCATGGTAACTCACTGGTGGGCATCTGTCTTCTTGGTCCTTCCCTTTCCTCCCTCTTCTTGAGGCTTAAGTTTGGGAGTTTCAACATGCATAGCACTACTAGCCAAAGGACATTTTTCTCCTCACTCGGAACCACTCAGCATCTTTACACAGTTCCCAGAGAGATCATCTGAAGTGCAGAGACATCCCTAATGCATAATTTCAAAGGCCATTTCCACATCATAAATACCAGATCTTGCGAAATGGGAGCAAGACACATATTTGGCTTGTTGACTTATTGCACATGCACTGAATCAGGATGGGAAAAGACCCTCTAAGGTCTTTGAAGGGGAGGTTTGGAGACAGGGAAGTCACATTGTTGTTGCACGCGTGGAGGATGCCTCAGACCTGCTGTGGCCATGGCCTTGAAGAATGCATCGAGCTCCATGGCATACACAAGAATTACCGATTCATGTATTTACTCAACAAGGATTTACCGAGTATGCAATCTGTGCCAGACCTTGAGGATACAGCATGAATCAGGATAGAAAGGGCTCCGTCTTCATGGAGTTTACATTATCATGGGGAGTGACAGACAACAAACAAATATGGAGAAAAACGAGATAATCCCAGGTAGTGGCAACTTCTGTCAGACCCACAGGGAAATAGTATAGAGAATGATTAGGCCTGGGAGGTCAGGGGGGCGTCTCTGTGGAGAGGACATTTTAGTTGAAGTAAAATGTTGAGAAGAACACATGAAGACCTGGGCAGGAGGAGAACATTCCTGGCAGAAGTTGATGACAGATCAGGGGCCAGCTCTGTGGTTTCCCTATTCTTGCAAGACTCACCAGTCACACTAAAGGAGAAAGAGAAGGGAGAGGGGGAGAGGGAGGGAGGAAGGAAGGAAGAAAAATGGATAACTCAGCCATTTCCAGATGACCTAGGGCCTCTGTGTGACCCAAGTGAGGTGGCACCATGCACATCACATTCTGATGCCTCTACCTCCTTTCAGTAGAGGTGGCAGAGCGAAAGGTGTGAGAAGGGAGAGGCCACCCCACTGGAAGGCAGAGGGCTGCTGTGGCTGGAGCAGAGCAAAGAGGAGGAAGAGCAGTGTGATTTGACTGCTCCTGTTAGGACATAGGGCATAATAAAGCTAGCTGACATTGCTACGTCTGATTCTTTAGAGCCCGTTATCTTATTTGTCACCACAGCTCTTCAAAGTAAGCACTATTATATCCTCCTTTTGTAGATGAGGAAATTGAAGCTTAGCAGAGCTAAGTAATTGGCCCAAAGTCACAGAGCTGGCAAAGTGGTGGAGTCAAGTCCACGTGTGTCCCTTCCAGAACCCAGACTCGTAAATGTTAGGTCATACTTTGCTTTTGAGAGGGGCCGGCTCCCTGCCATCCGGAGGAGCCTGATGGACAAGTGAATGTCACCAGAGATCTGGTTGGTTCCATTTTCCCTCTGGCCCTTCTAGAAGAGGAAAAACAAGCAAACTGGTTTATTAGCATGCCTTTTCCTTATCAATGGAAAGAGTGAAAGGTTCTCCAAAGACCTACAGCAACAAAATAAGAAGTAGAATTTAGGGGGGAAATGGTAAGACCATGAAGAAGCTACTGAGAATCATAGAAATAGTAAGAGTCCTACTTGCCCTTTTATTCTGAGTTTCTGGAGGTTCTTTTCTTCTCTTAGAAGGATTTTCCCTTGAGGGGCTCATCCTATATCACAGAAAAAATAGAGGTTACAGTGGCCTAATGTTGATCATTTTCCCTCCTTTCTCTCTTAAAAGAGCCATGTGTTCTTCTTTTATTTTTCAAGGAGTGGAGTATATGATCCCGCATGGGCTTGTGTGTTTAGAGGGTGGGCTTTCTGTTTTATTCTTTGTTGTACCCCAAACCTGAGCTTTATAGATGTTGGTGGAGAGAATGTCTTCATATTTAATTCTCAAGTTTCAAACAGCTTACTCTCTCCAATAAGAATGAAAAAAATAGAAAACGAAGCATTCAGATAATAAATTAGAGGTTGATAGAGAAAATTTTAAAATAAAGAGTATTCATCATATGTGGTTTTTTTCTCTACATTACCTTTTGGCTCTTAGAGGCCTAGTTTTCCTGCGTGAATCATGTGGATAAAACTGTCTCCCTTTTGAGGCTTTTCCAAGGATTCAGGAGTGTATATGTAAAATAACCACCTTGTAGCCTAGCTTATTACACTTAGATTGTTGTGTCCCATCAATACATAGCATCATTGGTGTTATCCTTTCCATTGCTGTTTTATTAGATGCTCCATTGCCTGAAATAAAATTCCTCAAGAGTGTGGAAAAAAAAAAAAGAAGGACTTTCCCTTAAGCTAATCCTCTTAGTCTTGAAGCATGAGAATGTGTCAGGATGGATAAGCCTTCCTCTTTGACTGGTGTTTGACTTAATGGCACTGGCGGTTTCCCACACAACATTGTTTTACCATCTCTGAACTCCCTCAGGAACGGCTACCGTGACATCAACTATGAGACTCTTCATTCAACTAGGAAACTATGCTCAGAGAAAATATAAAATTCTCCCTATAAGATCCTGCATAGTGAAATTCATGTCACTTCACTAAAAGTCATGGTGTGACGGGAAAGAACCCCCCTCTGATCATTGAAAGAGCTGATTCTTCTCTGTGTCATTTATTCATCCATTTTTTTTGGATGATGTGGGCCCTTATCTTGGGAGCCCCAGCACTCCTCAGCCCCAAGGTTTCTTTTTACTTAAAGAGAGTTTCAATTACAAGAAAAGACCATACTCTGGTCTACTAGAGCATGTGGACTAATCTCACAGTAAAAGGTCTGGAGATCTCTGGTGGGACCTGGAACAAGAAAACAAGAAGGTGCCTTGATAAAGCTCGATAATTACTCATTCATATTAAACCTCTGAAGAAAGGAAAGGATTTCAGGTAACCTGAAAGGCTGGCCAAACTCTGCCCTTGACTTAGGATAAAGGCATTCTGCTGGTGGCTCTTTTTCCTGTAGTGCTTGTGCCCCAACAAAGGGGAAAGTGAACTTCAAAGAGCCACGTGCAAGAATTTTATCAGGAGGAAATGCCATAGGATGTGTTTCTTCTCTTCTTACATTTGTAATCACTAATCATGCATGTTTTCATTAGAAGTCCTCTTTTCTTAACTTACCAGAGCTGCAAGAACATTAAAAAACAGAAATGAAAACTTAATTAAACTCCTTCCAACAACATATATGAGACTGAGTTTAACCATAGTCTGATTCTAGAGCAAATGAAATATTTCATTTTATTTTATTTTTAATTTAATTTTATTTTTTCAGTGTTCCAAGATTCATTGTTCATGCACCACACCCAGTGCTCCATGCAATACATACCTTCCTCAATAGCCTGGTGGTGGGTATTGAAAATTTTATTTTAATTCAAGATAAATTTACTTTCTTACATGAGTAAACTAATTTACCTAGAAAGTATTTTCTGCCTTCAAACATTGACTTAAAATGATTTTTTTCTATTTATACAGCACATTTTACTCATTTCCCCAGAATGCCTCAAATGTAACAGGAAATTCTCAATTGAAAGGGAAAGCTAAAAATGAGTCCTAATGCCAGAATGATGTGCTTTCTAAAACTGCAAAACTGGACACGTATTTATATTTACATAAATTACATAAACTAACTCATTTAGTTTTCATAGCTACTCAATGGCATGAGGTTCTTGAACCCATTTTATGGGTGAGGACGCAGAGGCCAGGTGGATTCCATAATTTTCCCAGGGTCCTATAGCCTGTAAGTGGTAGAGCAGCGATTTCGGGGAAGGCAGTCTGGCTCTAGAACCTAGCCAGTTGTCACTATTTTAAGTGGCTTCTCAGCGTCATGCTCTCTCTGGTCTACCACCAAAATATTTGACACCATGCCTCTCCTAGAATATCCAGAGTGTACTGCCCACACTACTGAAATCCCCACTTTACAGTAACTGTTACCGTAAATTAGCTGTTCTTTCTTTTGTTGAAACATTTTTTTATGTTTTTTATACAAGTGTGTGTGTTTTTATACCTTTTTATACAAATGTGTGTGTTTATCGAATAAGGAAGGTGTGTTAAACACAAAAAACAAAGGCCACAGCCTGACCTTTTTTTTTCACAGCCTGACTTTTAGAGGATTTTATAGGTGATGGATTCGATTGCTCATTTTATCTGTCTTGTTACTTATTCCCAGTGATTCTCTGACGACCTTGTTGCCCTTCAGCCCTTTCTTTCCCCCATCTTCTGCCACTGTCCCTCCCTGGGACAGAGAGTGGGACTCTCTGGGACTGTCCTGGGACTATCCTGGGACTGTCCCTCCCTCCTCTCTGCAGACACCTGAGATTCCCTGCTGATGCACCAACTGGCCGTGTTCTCTTTCTCACCCTTATCTTGGAAGGTTCCTGAAAACTGAAGGCCACAGGGGTGTTCTCTACACCGTGGATGCTTCCTTACCATATAGAGACGAAAACGGAAGAGAGCGGCACATGTGATAAGATGGTATCCAAGGACCAAACCTATCTAAGCAGATAGAATTTGCTTTTGATTGACGTTTTGATGAATTTGCGGGGAAGTTTTGATATTTTAGAGAAATATCAGACGACATCTCATAGATAATCTAATCCAAAAACCATTATTTTACAGACAAGTAAACACACACCCAAAGAAATGCCAAGGAGGAAACACATAGTTTGGCATCAGGCAGACAAAAGTTTGAATCCTTGGCCCTGCCTGCAAGCGGCTGGCTGTGTAGTCTTGTCTATTTCCCTGGAGTCTTCTGAGCCTCAGTTTTCTGTAAAATGGTGAGGATTGTTAACATTCACGCCACCGCCACCACCATCACTCTCTCTAATCTAAATCCCCATAATCCCTTGCATGGTTTCAGAAGAGCCTCCTAGTTTTTACTCCTTATAATCTGTTCTCCACTCAGCAGCCAAAGCGGACTTTCCTAAAACATAAATCAGATCAGCCTTTCTTTTCACTAGTTCTGGGATAAAATCCCAGGAAGCCTAGCATGAGCTGCCCCCTGCCTTTCTGGGCTTTGCTTCTCTTCGTGGCTGTGCTCCAGCCACACAGACTTCTCTTTTCTTCCTGGAACATGCAAAGCTCTTTCTGGCTTGAGAGCCTCTGCCTTAGCTGCTCCCGCATCTGGGGCGCTGCCTGTATGGTGGTTCCTCCCCTGGTAGCTCCAATAACCGTGCCCCCCACTTGATACCAAAAGGCCCACACGTTGGCCTTTAGATATCATATAACCCCTTTCACATTCTCCCCCACAGCATTTATCGTTATTTGTAATTATCTGGCATTTATTTATTTATATTTATGATTTTATTTTATTTTATTGTTTGTTATACTTGGTCAAAGTTGCATTTATTGTCAGTGTTTTATTGAAAACTGCAAGTGTTGATACATTTGGAAATATGAAAATAGTACAGAAGTATAAGAAATGAAACATGCAAGTCCTCTTTACTGCCCAGCAGCAACCCAGGTTAACAGTCTTGTGTCTATATGTCAAGACTAACTACACACATAAACATAGTCACAAACACACACAGGTTTTTATTTAACCAAAATGCAACTTTACTGTATGTACTGTTTCCACTTTGGTTTTTTTTTTTTTTTCTTTTTTTATTTCTTTTTTTTACTGCTTCGCTTATCTGTACATGTAGATCTATGTAACCTTTTTAACATCTTAATCATATTGTTTCACGAGATCATGATTTATTTAAACCCTTCCCTTACTGATGGATACTGAGCTATTTGTCCCTTCTGTGTTTTTACCAGCAATGCCACAGGGAACACCCATGTGCACATGTATCTGTGTCTGAGCCACAAAGCAGTCTGGAGGAGAGAGAGTAACAGGATTTTGGGGTAGAGATAAATAGGAATTTTAAATTTGAAGAGATACTGACAAATTGCCTTTTTGTGTAATTACCTTGCTTTTAAAGGAGAATGGATTAAGCTTAAATTATTTGTATCTCCTCCCAAAATAAAAGATCCTTGTGAACAAAGTCCTTATTTTACCAGAGCAGCTTCTGACACACAGGAACACTTCTCAAATGATAGATTTTTTTTTTTAAGATTTTATTTATTTATTTATTTATTTATTTATTTATTTATTTATTTATTTATTTATTTAACAGAGATAGCGAGAGAGGGAACACAAGCAGGGGAATTGGCAGAGGGAGAGGGAGAAGCAGGCTTCCCATAGAGCAGGGAGCCCAATGTGGGGCTCAATCCCAGGGCCCTGGAATCATGACTTAAGCTGAAGGCAGACACTTAGTGGCTGAGCCACCCAGATGTCCCAATAGATATTTTTATTAGTAGCAATACTAGCACACCAACTCATTTGATGGAAAATCACAGAGGGTGAGCAACTCGTTGCCATGGGTTTTCCTCGGGGCTGGCAGAGTCAGATTCTAGGCTTTTTTATGTCCCTGGAGCTGGGTAGACCAGCGCAGGGTGGCAAGGGGGAAGTGCTGGGACAGAAGATCAAAGTAGCCTGCAGAAGTCTGATGGGCAGAGCCAGGGCCCAGAGGGCCAATGGCAATAATGTGAGTACTGCCAAGGTCTGGAGTCGGAATTGTGCTCAAACACTGCCTCATCCCCAACTGTGCTCTGGGGAGTTAGACGTGCAGAGGACACCATGGGATGGGGACTGCTGGGTATTACTGTCTGGGGCTCTCAGGTACCAGGTACTTTTGACTTTGGCTAGAAGAAGGTACAAGCATCTGCTTCAGGCCATGTTAGACCCTGAGGCTCCATCACCAAATCAACCATGAAACTTGTCAAGAAGGGAAGAATTCAGAGGAGGAGTCCCCAAAGAGCACATTCACAGAATTCAAGAGCCTTTGAATTACCCTCTAGCACTTTGGTGACCCAATTGCAGGTCCTTACTGAAGCCTGACCTCTTCCTGCTCAAGGCAGGTCTGAGAAAATAGTTAGTAAAGGCTGAGAAGAACTTCTCAACGCAGAGCAAGGCTGGCAATGCCAGGATCCCGAGGTGGGGAGCAAGGACGTGCCGTGTTGGCAAGAGGGTGGCCTCTTCCACACCTTTAGGTTGGACGCATTCCCCGCAAGCCCAGTTTTATGGAAATACAATTGACATAAAACACCGTCTAAGTTTAAGGTGTAGAGCATGATGATTTGATGTATGTATGTATTGCAAAATGATTGCCACAGTACATCTAGTTGTATTTACCACACATAGTTACAAATTGTGTGTGTGTGTGTGTGATATGAGCACTTTGAAGATTTAGTCTCTTAGCAACTTCCAAATATGGAATACAGTGTGATGACTCTAGTCATCATTTTGTACATTGTATCCCAGAACTTCTTTATCTTATAACTGGAAGTTTGTACGCTTTGAGTGCCTTCACCCATTTTGCCCACCCACCGTCCTCCACCTCCAGCAATCACTAATCTGTTCTCTGTATTTATGACTTCCTTTTGTTTTGTTTAGATTCCACATATAAATGAGATTCCAATGTATTTTTCTTTCTCTGTCTGACTTATTTCAATTAGCATAATGCTCTCAAGGTCCATCCATGTTGTTGCAAATGGAAGGATTTCCATCCTTTTTTTATGACTCTCTGTATGTGTGTATGCAGCCATAAATATTTATATTTATATCAATCTTTATATCAACATATCAATTTTGTATCAATTATATCAATTTATATCAACACTTTCTTCATCCATTCATCTGCTAATGGACACTTACTTAGGTGGTTTCCATGCTTTGACTGTTGTAAATAATGCTGCCATTATCAGAGTTGTGGACATCTCTTTGGGATAGTGATTGTTTCATTCAAATATATACCGATAAGTGGGATTTCTGGATACTATGGTATTTTTGTTTTTCATTTTTTGAGCAACCTCTGTACCGTTTCCCATAGTGCCTGTACCATTTATATTCTCACCAACAGTGCACATCCTCACCAGCATTTGTTGGCTCTTACTTTTTGATGACAAATTCATCTCACTATTCTGAATAATTAAACACATTTCTTACGCTCTGTCTGATCACTGTCAGCAAAGAGGAGATAGACTTAACATCAGACATAATTATTTCTGATCAGGAGCTCGGAGGGCAAGGGTTTCTCTCTTCCCTCCTACCTCACCTTGCCTTATCCCAATTATTCCCACCTTGTTTAATCAAATGAATTTTGAGCAGAGAATGAGAGAAGGGACATTCTGTTGTGGAACGTGAGTTACCATATTCTACTTTCAATTACAGATGAGGTCAGTACTACAAAAGGGGATCTTCCAAGGAGGACCTGGGCTTAGACCTTCCTGCATCCATTAGGATCATGATTTAGGAGGACACTAGGAATTGACACATAAAGTCACCTAACGGATGATAATGGAATAAGATGAAAGCAAATAAACACACAGGAGTTTTGGCAACACTGGGGTTGGAGCACCTGGGCAGTATCTGGGACCAGAAAGGGGAGATGCTTAGGGAAAAATTCACCCATGGCCTCTTTTTTAAGTGGAATCCAAAGGAGAACAGGCTAGGTGGAGAAGGGGAAGTGTGGAGGCATGTCAGCGTGGCAAATGAGAACTGGGAGGTAAGTGATTTCTGCTGTAATCCTAGCTCTGCCATCTTTCATCTTGGTCCCCACTTTGTGAAGAGATGTCAGTAACCTCTATGATATCCTGAGCTTCGAACTGTTCTTGAATCTCTCTTCTCTCCGTTGAAATGTAACTGCCTTGAGTCTCATTCCCTCAGAGACCTCGTTGTTGCTAGAGGACAACACATGCTACTGGGCTGTCAAAAAATCTACCACACATAAAATATTTCAGACTGTTACCCTTCTCCCTCACACATGCAAAGAATGCTCAAGCCTTTGGAAGGCTCACAGATAGAGACCAAGGTCAGGGATTCCGTTGGCCATGACATGCCAGTGAGAAGATAGATCTTAATAGGCAGGTATATTTGTGTTTCTCTATTAACAAAGTAAGCTCTCAGTAAGAGTTACAACGGCAGCTAACACTTTGAACACCAAGTACTAGGCACTCTAGGAGCCAAATAGTCAAAACAGCTTTTTTGAGGTAAGTCTTCTTATCCACATTTTCCTATGACAAAAACAGAGGCTCAGAGAAGTTAATGAAACTCAGACAGTTAATAAGTGGTCATGCCAGGGTTTCAATCCAGGTCATTTGACTGTCTCTTTGGGAGGACACCAAAAATATTTCCTCCCAGGCTGGACCAGAAGTGTGCAAGTGCTTGTTGCTCTCGATTCAAGTAAATGTTTCTGGTTAAGAGCAAACCTAATTTTAGTAACATCTCTAATTTCTGGAGAACTGACAGAAGAAATGAGGGGCTTTTTCTCAAAGCTAACCCAGTTTTCTACATCTAAAATCCAAAAGGCTTGATGTATCCAAGACCACATAAGGATATCTTGGATGTACTCTTGAGTGTTTCTATCTAACTTCATGTCAGTTTCAGAAGAGATAATTCCCAAATAGCTTCAAAATAAAAATTCTATTGCCTTTCTAGTGAGAACATTTCAATTGGAGGTAGTTCACCTTAGAATCACATCACTTCTCAAGTACTTTGATATGACTTTCCAATACCATCTCTTCAGTCCTGTTTCATTTCTTTTTATCTAGATAATGTTGGCCGTAGCTCCCTAATACTTTCATCTCCAAGGTGAAAGATAAGACAAGTAAAAAAAAATCACTCTGGGGGCACCTGGGTGGCTCAGTGGGTTATAAACTCTGCCTTCAGCTCAGGTAATGATCTCAGGGTCCTGGGATCGGGCTCTTTGCTTGTGGGGAGCCTGCTTCCCCCCCTCTCTCTGCTTCCCTCTCTGCCTACTTGTGATCTCTCTCTGTCAGATAAATAAATAAGTCTTAAAAAAAAAAAATCACTCTGTAGTTTACCAGCTTTTCTCCAAGCTTGTTGCTCAGCAAAATTCACATTCTACAAATCTCGTTTCCTTACTAGGTTTTCTTTCTTTTTTTTTAATGTTTGGTTTTTATTTTAGGGGGAGAGGAAGAGGCATTTTTCAAAATTGTGAAATACAGGGACCTCTCTGTACTATTTCTGCAACTTCCTCTGAATGTATAATCATTTCAAAATGTTTTTTTAAAAACTTGTGAAATGCACACATAATAAAGGAATATGTATGGCTTAAAGTGCACACCCATGTGCCTGCCACCCTGGTTAAAAAATACAATATCCCCAGTGCACTGGAAGCCCACCTCCCATGGTACCATGTTCTCTTTTCCAGTTGTATTCCCATGTTTCTTCCCCAGAAGGGACCACCTTCCTGACTTTTATGTATACCATATTTTTTTTCTTTACTGACTTACCGAAAATGTTCATATCTCTACATAATTTTGCGTGTTTATTAGCTTATATCAACGGAATTATTCTACATTGTATGAACTTTAATAGGGTTTTTTTATTCCTGAGATTTATTCATTTTATTGATGTAATTGGGGAGGTTATCAAGAGGACATATTTCACCATTCCCACAGCAGGAGCTGTTTTCAAGGACCTATTGAGAGAGTAAGGTGTCATTGTGTCCATCTGTATGGTATATGAGACCAAATCCCATTAAGGCCTCTACATAAACTTTTAAGATTCTGGTGGGAGGGTGTGGAGATCTACTTGCCTTGTGGTTGCTCAAGGCAAGTCTCGTATATAAGTTCCCTTGCTTGTTAAACTTTCTGCCCACTGACCTGGAGTGTTCAGCTTATTTCTTTCTTTTCACTCCTTGTTTTCCATGAACAGGGGCCAGTTTGTGAACTAATAGTCATTTCTTTCTTTTCAGTGCTGTATGCTATTCCAATTGTATGATTATTCCACGGTTCAGCCAATCTATTTATGATTGACGGCTGGGTTGTTCCCATTGTTTACAGTGTGCTTTAAATATTCTTGTACACATTTTTGAATGCACACAGACAGCATTTTCTTTTTTTTTTTTTTTTTTAAAGATTTTATTTATTTATTTATTTGACAGAGAGAGGTCACAAGTAGGCAGAGAGGCAAGCAGAGAGAGAAGCAGGCTCCCCGCTGAACAGAGAGCCCGATGCGGGGCTCGATCCCAGGACCCTGAGACCATGACCTGAGCCGAAGGCAGAGGCTTTAACCCACTGAGCCACCCAGGCGCCCCGGGACAGCATTTTCTTTAATGCCTTTTATTAGAGAAGAATTAGTGGGTCATAACATAAGCATATATTCTACTTTGGCAAGTGATACCAAACGGAAATTCAAAGAATTGTACCCATTTACTCTCCCCCAGTACTGGATGAGAGTTTCCCTTGTCCTACAAACTCACCAACACTTTATATTGTCACGCTGATTTTTACTTTGTCTAAGGCCTGTGTAATGATTTTTTATTTTTGTTCTAATATATATTCATCTGCTTACCAACAAAGTTGAGCATCTTTTCAAGAATTTATTGGCTATTTCAGTTTCTCTTTTATTGAATGTTCATTTAAGTCTTTTGTCCATTTTTTCTACTGGGTTTTTGCCCCTTACTGATTTGAAAGATTTCTTTTTGTATGCCTTGAATATTAGTAAATTATTGATTATACATGTTGTAAAAATTTTCTCTGTTTATGGCTTACCTTTCATCCTCTTTATGATATCCTTTCAAGAATAGATGCTATTAATTTTAATGTTAAATTTTCTATTCTTACCCTATTTGTGCTTTTATATCTCAAGAAATCCTCACAACATGAGGTTGTGAAAATATTTTCCTATATTATCTTCCAGATATAAGTCTATAGTTTTGTTTTTCACAGGTATATCTTCAATCCACATAGAATTGACTTTTGTGGATGATAAAAAGTAGAGGTCAAGTTTCATTTTTTTCTTCTGTGGATAAATAGTTGCCCCAGTACCTCGCTTGGAAAAGTTGAAGAGTCTGCCCTGTCCTTATTGCTTTGACTTCTGTCATAGGTTAAGTGTACGTCTACATGTGGGTCTGACTGTGGGTTCTTGACTGTGTCCCATCAGTTTTTTCTATTCTTGTGCTAATTCAGTGGTGCCTTAATTCCTGTAACTTTGTAATACATCTTAAATGACAGTTTCCTCGCCTTTGTTCATCTTTGAGTGATTTGCCTTTCTTGGCCTTTTGAATTATTAGAATCAGATTATCAAGTTCTATTTAAACTATTTAGAAGAATTGATGTGCTTTTGATTATGGAGTTTGTGATCCAGTCCTTGAATTTGGTCATCTCTTTATTTGAGGATTCTTTAGTGTCTATAATGGAGAGGATAGGCCAGATTATGTTGAGGTTATTGCCAACCTGCCAAGCTCAGTGACTTAGCACAAGATTTATTTCTTGCCTATGCTACATGTCCATTGTAGGTCAGCTGGGAATCTGCTCTGTGTCATACTTACCCAGGAACCCGGGGTGAGGAAGCATCAACACCTGGTTGTAGGGGTGGTGGGACAGAAAGGTGGCTGCACAGCATGCTGGCCCCTAAAGGTCCCACTCATCTTTCTTCATTCAAACCAAGTCCTGTTGGTCACGTCAGGGGCAAAAAGGTATATAGGATGGAAGAAAACCAAACATAACTGTGACCACCAAAACATCTTTCAATCGGGAGACTTTTGTAATTTTCTCTGTAACTATCTTGTTATATTTATTCATAGATGCTTCCTATGTTTGATGACGCTGTAAATGGTTACATCATTTACTTTTCTATTTGCTCCTGGCATATGAAATGCAATTTATTTCAGTATGCTGATTTTTATTCATCAACTTTGCTAAACTGTCTTATTAATTTTAATAATTTGTCTATAGTTTATTTAGGATTTCCCATGTATTGGATCAAATAATTTGTGAGTGTAACACTTTGTTTCTTTCTTTCTATTTCTATACTTGTTATTTTCTTTTCTTGTCTAACTGTTCTAGCTAGAATCTCTAACACCATGTTGAAAAGAAATAATGATAGCAGGCATCATTGTCTTCTTCCAAATATCAAAGACAAAGCTTTTCATTTTTCATCATTTAGTATGATGCTTCTTTTTTTAAAGAATATTTTATTTATTTATTTGACAGAGAGAGAGAGAGATCACAAGTAGGCAGAGAGGCAGGGAGAGAGGGGGAAGCAGACTTCCCACTGAGAAGAGAGCCCAATGCGGGGCTCAATCCCAGGACCCTGAGGTCATGACCTGAGCCGAAGGCAGAGGCTTTAACCTACTGAGCCACCCAGGTGCCCCATAGTATGATGCTTCTTGAAGTTTTATTTTGTTTTTGGTAGAAACTCTTTTAATAGATCTCCTACTATACCTAGTTTTTTTTCCTATTATTGTTTTTTACATCCCCATGACTTATTTATTTTATAATTGGAAATTTGAACCTTTTAATCCCCTTCATCCATTTCTCCTGCCCACCCCCTGCCCCCTGCTTCTGGCAACCAGCATCTGTTCTGGTGGTACCCATTGGTATAGACCAATTTATGGATGGTGAGACTAAGGATAAATGACTTGTCCACGGCCATACGACGGCTAAGTGCCAAAGCAGGAATCAATCCAAACCTGTTTGGCTCCCCCAAACCTTAAACGTAACAACTGTATTATGCTGTCTTTCACCCAGCATCTCACACACAATGAACAGTATGGGGTCCCATTCCAGGGATGGCTCAATTCCAACTCCAAATCTTCTGATTTGGACATAAGCTCCCAGGTAATCAGTTTTTGTTTCTTTTGAGCCTTAACTCTAGACTCAGTTTTGACTGAAACTTAAAAATGGAACAGCCAGGAGTAGACAAGACTGCTTAGTTCGAGAGCCAGAACTCTCTAGAGCCAGACCTTTCTATCTGGCAGACGGTAAGTAGTGACAGCAGTGAGCAGACAGTCTGAACCTTTCAGGTTTACGTTTGGATTTAATTCCCTGTTACTAAGCTTCTTTTATGTGGCAAGTAATTTCATGCTCAGTACCTTTTCTTCTTTTACCCGTAATAGACATTATACCATAGATATTTGTGTGTGATGAGGATGTGTGTAGGCGGAGCATACGGCAGTTTGTAAGTATCCTAGATTTCAGTCAGTTTGAAAATTAGTTCAGTCGGGGCGCCTGGGTGGCTCAGTGGGTTAAAGCCTCTGCCTTCGGCTCAGGTCATGATCTCAGGGTCCTGGGATTGAGCCCCGCCTCGGGCTGTCTTCTCAGCGGGGAGTCTGCTTCCCCCTCTCTCTCTGCCTGCCCCTCTGCCTACTTGTGATCTCTCTCTCTCTCTGTCAAATAAATAAATAAAATCTCTGAAAAAAAAAAAAGAAAATTAGTTCAATCTTTAGCCATCAACTTTGTCTGACTGTTTAAGAGATCTTTTAACAGGAAAGAAGTAGTTGGGATTGGCAACCCTGTGTGCCCTTTTTCCTTAGAACATTTGTGGTAATAGTACTGGAGTTCTTTGCCTTTCCCATATTTGCTCTGTGGGTTTTATCTAACTATTCTGGACATCAGGGAGGGAACTGTGATTCTGAGTGTTGTCCCCTCATTTTAAGAAGTTGGAGTGCCTTGACCCTAGTGGGAGATGATTTATTTTCTCCACCTTCAAAAGAGACCTCTGAGGATAGCACTCTCCTTCTCCTGCCCCAAGATGAGCTATTTGAATATGTGGTGAGAGTTACATATATAAACTCAATCATCTTATCTCCCATCCCTCAGGTGCTTTCCATGAGAAGTAGGTCATTGTAGAGACTGTGAGATAGGGCAGTGGTGGGGCTAACCCAGGAGGGGCTGCAGAAAATAAATAAGAGCATAAGTCTTAAATACCTAGGCTAGAGATAGCACATTGTACGTTCTCTGAATTATTGGTGGGAATCATGAAATGAATAAAATTTCTGAAGATTCTTTTTACCAGGTTGGTGTCTGTATTCAATATATAATTGCATAATCTCAAGTCAAAGCTGTCATGGCACGTGTGTGTGTGTGTGTGTGTGTGTGTGTAAGAGAAAGAACACATGTTCCTACAATAATACATGAATGGATTTGAAGAGAATTTCAGCCAATCAGGAATATCTTAATCTACTTCTGTAATAGATTA
>CM053613.1:84465295-84484907 GCA_028646535.1 Procyon lotor | reverse complement strand
CAATGACATAGAAAATTACTATCTTTTAAAAAATGCTTTTTCAGTATGCCAAAAATCAGGAATTGTTCAATTATAGAGAATAGATATTTCCATTTTAAATAGTTAAATTTTTGTCTTCCATGTTTGCCCCAAGATTTCCCATATATTTCAGGAAAGGTAGATTATTTCAGAACAATTTATTACAATGTTTGTCTTTCCCCAGAGTTTTGAGTTTTAGGATATTCTGGTGGTGGGGCAAGTGCTGGAGACTGGGGATGTGATGGAGGTGGTCTCAGCTGGAGGCAGTGGGCCAGCTGGAGGGAGACTGCAGACTGGACTATTAGCAGAGGGTGCTACCCCACACGAGGCAGTAGCTAGGCAGCCATTGGCATCTGCGGAGCCTGTCGTGTCTTTGGGCCATGGGTGGGGCATGGGGGGGCGGGGCTTGGCCTCTAACTGATGTAACCTTGAGGTTACTTCTGTGATTACCTGGCTCCGATCAGCATGGATATGACACTGGAGCAGGTTAGAAGACTTTGAGGTGCATGATAGCTTCACTTCCAGATGCACAAGAATGAAACGAGTGACGGTTGAGTGGCAGCAGATCCAACACACAGCGAACCCAGTGAACGGGCCTGCAGGGGAAGTCTGCCTCTGCCTTCCAGGGCTCGGGTCAAATTCTGCTGCTCTCTCTGCCATCCCAACTCACTCATCCTCTCAGAAGGTGTCCAATGAGCCCCTACTGGGCGCCAGGCTCTCTAATAGGTATTGGACCAAAAGAAGTTTATTAAATCATTCAACACTAATTTATTGACCATCAGTCATGTGCCAGGCAATGTTCCGATCACTGGTAAACAAGATAGATAATGATTCTGTGTTCACAGAGTTTTTGCATCCAGTGGATATTTGAGATGTAGAAACATAGAAAAGTGCTAAAAAAGGATTTAAAATCAGGTAAATAATTGTAACACGGTGGCTGTTTTACTTTGGATGGTGAAAAAGTCTTCCTGGGGGAGGTGACCTGTGTGCTGAGATCTGAATGGTAGTAAGAGTAGTCCTGTGAAGATCAGGGAGAAGAGAATTCCATACAGAGGAACAGCCGGTATAAAGCTTCTTTATCAGGAGTGAGTTTTGCCTGTTGGAGGAAAATACAAGCTCCTGTAGTTGAAGATTAGTGAGAGAGAGAGAGAGAGAGCTACAAGAAAACCTGGAGAGGTGAAGAAAGATATTTGGGGCCTCCTAGGTGAGGATAAAAGGCTTGATTTTTCTAAATGCATTGGAAAGCCACTGGAATTATTTTTTTTTCAAAATTATCTATATTTATCTACCTGTCTATCTCCATAGAAAATATAGTGCTTGCTTGCCATTGCATACATGATATGTTGTTGTAAATATCATTCTGCACCCTGCCTTCTTCACTTAACAATATGCCTTGAAAATCTAGGCCACTAGGGATTTTTAAGCAGGGAAATGACATGATATGATATAGATTTTTAAAAATATGACTCTGGCAGCTGGAGGGAAATGCATGATATGTCTTTGTTTCAGCTACTGTAACAAAACACAACAAACTGGATGTTTTTAAAAAAACAAACATTTCTTTCTCATATTTCTGGTGACTGGGAAGTCTGAGATCAAGGCGCCTTCAAATTTGGTTCCTGGTGAGAACCTGCTTCCTGGTTCATGGATGGTTCTTCTTGCTGTGTCCTCAGATGGGAGACAGGACAAGGGAGCTCTCTGAGGTCCCTTTTATGAGGATACTAATCGTATACATGAGGTCCCTGTCTCATGACCTAATCATCTCCCAAAGACCCCATCTCCATATGCTATCACATCAGGGATTAGGTTACAGTGTGTGAATTTGGGGGACATAATCATTCAATCCATTGCCGTATGATAATAAGATTGTAATGGGTATGGAGAATGGAGTGAGTAAGGTACGACCCAACCCCCAAAGGCCTCAGTCTCTCTTCTCAGCACATTTGTTCTTGGGGTCAGTCTGGTGGCCTGTGTATTTGTCCTTGGTCTCTCAGACTCAACTGTGAGATCCCTGGGGCCAAGTCGGTGTCTTTCTTGTTGATCTCTATGTCTCAAATATCTAACCAGGTGCCTGAAACTATAGTAGATGCTCAATGAATATTTGTTAGGTTGGTGAATTAACAAGACTAGACAGTTTTCTCAATAATTCACCTTACCCTGAATAGCATGCTTTTCTTCCCATGATTGGTCAGTGTTTGTGATGGACCATCCACTCAGAGTGTCTTAATGAGAGGCCTTTCTGTGACACAGAATGGAAACCAGTGATTAGAGAATTTTATGTTCTCTTTGGGATGATGGGCAACATTCAAGCTGGTGAAAAGCCCAGGAACTTATTCATATAAAATGACTAAGAATACTAGGTGTGTTGGTGCTGGAGAAAATTTAGGGAAATGTGGCAGCTGCCTTCAAGTATGTAAGGAATGGTTATATGGAAGAGACAGTGTACTTATTTTATATTGCTTGAGGGAAAAAAGCAGGAGCACAAGTACCCATCTCAAATAAAGAAAAACAATTTTCTACAGCTACCCAGTAATAGAATAGATTCTCTTGTGAGTAATGAGCACATTGTCTCCAGAGATATTCAAACAGAAATTAGATATTAATTTGTCAGGGATGCTGCAGAAGTGACCCTTGAATTTTATATAATAACAATAATAGCTACCCTTTATTTAGCACTTTACCCTGCTCCAGACGCTCTGCCAAGAGCTTTACAAATGTTATCTCATTTAATTTTCATAACAACTCTATGTGGTAGGAATTATTTATTTTTTTTAGATGAAGAACCTTAGGCTTAAAGAAGTGAAGAGATTTTTACAAGGGTATACAATTAGTAAGTGGAAGAGCTAGGAATGCATCCAGGTCTCTCTGACTCTAAATTCTTTGTTCTTTATCATCCTGGGCTCAGGCATGCCCAGGGGATTCCTAAACCATGGCTTCTTTCTCAGTCCTCTTCAGGGTTAGGCCACACCATTTCATTCCTTTCCATCACCAAGGATGAGAGGTACTCAAAGGCAGGGACATTTTCTGGCTATTGCTGGTGGGTGTTCAAGGCTAGATGTGGTGGGAAAAGCTCTTCAGTTACTTCTCTGAAGCTGGATGGAGAGAGTTCTGGGATAGCTCTTCTTGAGAGAAGCTGTCGTCATTTCTCTAATGCTATGTCTTCCTTGAGTCCTTTCTCATTCTTGTTTCTAAAAGTCCCTAGGTTTGCATCCACCAGTCTTGCCCAATGGTGCCAGCACTGCGTTGATTTCCTGTGGGACCTCACAGGAGAGACAGCTTGTCAATGGCAGGATTCAGATACTCATGAACTCCCAGTCTAGAGTCATCCTGACCTTATCCTAACACCCTCAACATATCCTGCATCTTCTGACAGCTGAGTTTCTTCCATTCTAAGATGTTGATATTCTAATACTCTTGGAGTACAAGGTGACTTGTGTTGAAGATTCAGAAAGGGGGTGACACTGTTGGAGACGTTGGAAGCATTTATGTTTCTCCAAAATTCATATGTTGAAGTCCTGTCCCCCAGTGTGATGGTACTTGGAGATAGGGCCTTCAGAGGGTCATCAGGTTTAGATGACGTTGTGAGGGTGAAGTCCCCATGGTAGGATGAATGTCCTTGTAAGAAGAAGAAATGGGACCTTTCTTGCTCTAGCCCTCTCTGCTTTGTAAGGATCACAGAAAGAAGGCACTGCCTACAAACCAGGAGGGAGGCTTTCACGAGACTCCAAATCTGTCAGCACCTTGATCTTGGACTAACCAGCCTCCAGAATTGTGAGTGTTAATATTTGTTGTTGAAGCCACCCAACCTATAACATTTTGTTAGAGCAGCCCAGACTGAAGAAGACAGACAGGAAGTGGTTTCTGTTTTGTTTTGTTTTGTTTGCATTTATGGAAGGGAATTGTTGAGTGACAGGACTTTAGTTTGGTTTGACCTCTGTGGAGGAAAATGTAAAGTCTATGATCATCACAAAGCCAAGGAGACATCCTATTTGGATCTCTGATGGAACAGCCATCTGAAACGCCTGTCTCGTATCCATGCATGCTTGACAACCTGGTGATGAAATCAGCACGGCGCCTCTTCCTTTCCCATGCTGTCCAGAGCCCCCTGTGGGCAGCGCTCTTACCCAGGGCAGCTCTGGGGAAACCCCAGCAGAGAAATGCTTCACTTATGAGCCCCGGAACGGATAATCCCCGTAGCCAGTGAAAAACCACGTAACTAGTTTCCCTCAGTCTAAAGAGAACCCTGCCCAGCGTACACCAGCAAATATGCCCCCCAGTAGTGTACCTAAGGAAAAAAAATCTATGGTTTTCTCAAAGGAAAGAGAACTTTTGGAAAGTAGAGACACACAGATTGCTGTGTGAGATCAGGGAAAAGAGAACTTTATCAGTTTTTATTGAGTGGCTACTCAGTGTCAGGCGTTTTACAGGGTCAGATGTCATAACCCCCCGTAACAACCCTGTGAGGATGTGATGTTCTTTACTCAACAAAAGGGTAATGAGCACAAACTACATGTTCAGTTCCACTGAGAACAGAGTTGTAAGTAAAACCCGCAGAGACCCTGATCTCCAAAAGCTTACCTTCTTAAGGATACGAAAATAATGCTAGGGTTTATTGAGTAACTGAGTGCCAGATATATTTTATGTGCTTTACGCACACTATTATATTTAATTATTTCCAAACCTCACAAGGGAGGGAGTCTGATCCATCCCCAGTTTGTCACTGAGGAGACTAAGGCACAGATAGGAAGATTAACTTGCCCCCATTGCCCATAGCTAGTCAGTGACAGAACGGCAATTCTAACGTGACCCAAGGGGTCTGGCCCCAGAACTCATGCTCATGACCTTGTCCTTTTCTGCCTCTAGGATAGGAATACGCTCGAGATGAAGAGGGTGGGGCTCACATGGCCAGAGATTGGCCAGAGTGGTACTTGAACTCAGGTCTGTCTGACTTTCAAGCACGTGCTGCTTCATCAGGCTCTGATCGACAGCGGTGAATCTACACACCCTTCCAGGCTTCCCTCACCCCTCCTCCCTCCCAGCAAGCCTTCGACGAATACCTTCCGATTATCACGGACAGTGCAAAACACTGCATTCCTACTGTAGATTAAAACTTTCTTTAGAGACTTTGTTTTTGGTTATCAAGGGTTGAGTAAGCAGAAGACAAAAAGTTATTCACTAGTCAGTGATTTAATCTGTATGCATTCAGTAAGTTTGAAAAATTTTCTTGGATGTTCAGAACAATAGTTCTGTTTTCTCCAAAGCAGTTATTTTTAAATTGACACATGTTACTTTTCTCATTCTTTTTTCTATCTCTTGAGTGTTCGAGAATGTGCACAAGTCAGCAGAATTTGGGTAGTTTTCCTTTTCTATTCTCAGAGAGGTCGTACCCTAGAGCACAGGGCCTGGCATCGCGGGCCTGGGATTCCCCACTTAGCGCGTGTTTCTCCAGCTGGTCCTGTCACCGCTGAGCGCACAGCGGTGGGGGGCCCGGCCCCAACCCGGTGTCAGCCGTGTTTTCCCTCTTATCATATTTCCCATGCTCAAGTGGACGAGGAAGTGGAGAGAGCCTTTCAGCTGGCATGGCGGGCGCCCCATGAAAACAAGGACCTAGGAGATGAAAAAAGTAAGGAGGCTGCTACTCTGGGAACCCGTAGGCCTCACAGATTAGGAGACAGCTTGGGACTGATGATCCCATAGAGGAGAAAAGCCGTGAGCGCATCTTGTGTCAGAAGCCAGGACGGGCACCCTTACATACACCCCCTCACACTCCTAGTGCTTCTGGGAAGATCTGGAATAGGATGGGGATTCTCTTCATAGACTTGCACTAACCTGTTGGAGAAACACAGGACCCCAGTCTGCCAGCTGTTCCATACGACTTCCCAGCTCTGTGAGGCTTTAGCGCCTTGCTCAGGAGACCGGCAGATCTGGAAAGCCCTTCTGTTCTGTCACCGAGGGACGCCTTGCTTTTCTGAGGTCCTGACCCCTCTCCCTGGAAACCCCCAAGCTACTTGGAGTTGCCGTCTGTCCTAGCCACTCGTTAGAGGTCCCAGTCTCCGCTCACATATTGCACAGTTTTATTTCATGGCCACAAGTACTCTCCTTGACTCTGAGCCCTCAGGTCTCCCTTCAGCAGAGAATTGATTTTATGACATGCGGATCCCTTCAGTCCAGCTGAGTGCCTTTATCCAGTCTAATTAGGCTACCGTTCCCTTGGTCCCTATGTAGGTCCCCAGAGACCAGTTGGTCTTTCCTTCTGAACCACTGTTCAGGTCAGAGCTCTGTCTGGACTGTCTGCCCTCCCTGCTCTGGGCTGGACAAAAGCCAGTTCGCCGGCACAGTAAAGCTGAGCAGAGGCAGGGCACATCCTAGGGCTCCTCAGGCCTGGGTGACCGTTTGAATGCGAAACTCAAGGGGAGGGAGGAGTCAGAGGTGGCTCCTAGACTTGGATCCCACATGGCCTGGGAATGGTGTTTCCAGGCATAAGCACAAAGGGCAGGCATTGCCGACACGTGTAGGCGGAAGAAGAGCTGGTTTGTGGAATGCATACCTGTGACGTGTTATGTTGGGGACCTGACGACTTTGAAATGTGGGCAGTAGGACTGCAGGTCTGAGGTGCAGGGGGAGCTCAGAGATCCAGATCTGGGCTTCATCTGCACAGACACGCTGGTGGATGCTTTGGGTTTGGGCATCATGGAGAGGAATTGCTGAGAGAGGAGAGTCGAGTACAGCTTGGAGTCGCAGCTCAGGGGGAATAAGAGAAGACTGGAGAGGCTGGAAATGAGCCAGGGTTACTGGAAATGGCACCAGGTTACTGAAGACAGGGGAGGGGAGAACTTCAGAACGTCCAGATCAACTGTAAGCATGGACATTTGGTGGTGCCTTAAGCAAAAGAACAAAAAAGAGATTTTAAAACTGCACATGAAAGAACGATAGCAAGAGAGAAGCTCTGGAACTCTTATGACCTTAGATGTCTCTGTGTGAACCCAGTGCTGGTGGCAAACCAAGTGAGCTTGATGGATGACCACACAGTGACATCAGGTCACACACACACACACACACACACACACACACACACACACACACACACGTCGACAGGACATGATACGGATTTCGGTCTGCGTGCCGTGAACACGACAGTGAGGAAGGCCTCGTTCAGAAGAGCCACAGCTCACAGGCAGGACAAGGGAGACGACTGCCTGCAGGATCATTGACATCAGACGTCTTTCTGACGGCATCACAGAGCACGTTGATCCAGCCTTCGGTTCACAAAGCAGAACGTACCCGAAATTTCTCACTTAAGGGAGCCAGTAATATATTATTATTTCTAAGTGCAGCTTGAATTGTCATTCCTGTCTTTTGCAATTGAATGATACCTAACTAATACAGCTTTTTACTTGATCTTTCTGGTTTTAATTCTCTGGCCTACTGCAAGGTTCCTGGGGTTTTCATTCTCAAACTATACATGTAACAATATCAGCACCTTGCTTATACCCCTCTGCGGGCTACTCGGCAACTACTGGAGAATGTCCAGACTTTTTGGGTATTAAACAAAATCTCTTATCTGGTTTCAGATGACTGGTCTCTTGCCATTTCTTTCCACCTCTCTCAAATTACCACTTAAAGGACTGAACTCTTACATTTTGAAACATTCTAGTTGGTTCCTCTCCAAACTCATCTGTTTTATCGTGCTATTATGCTCTTGCATGAAAGCAGTTTGTTCTAGCCTCCAGTTTGTGATTTTCCAGAGTGACTTGACTGCAGCGGGAAAGTTTTCCTGTGGGAGTCCCGTCCATGCTAGGTTGTAGACACTTGCTTCAGAGTCGTTGTGGGTCAGCTTCTTCCAGTGTCTTGAGGAATCCATCAACCTAGGACCAGAGTTTGTTTTTTTTTAAGGTTTTATTTATTTATTTGACAGAGAGGCAGGCAGAGAAAGAGGGGGAATCAGGATCCCCGCTGAGCAGAGAGCCCGATGCGGGGCTTGATCCCAGGACCCTGAGACCATGACCTGAGCCGAAGGCAGAGGCTTTAACCTACTGAGCCACCCAGGCACCCCTAGGAGCAGATTTTAAGTTAACCTCTTTGTTTAGGGTTCTGGCACAATGGGGACAATTAAAAGTTCGGACTACATCTATTCATGAAGCACAAAGTTGGGGTTTCTTCTCTTGAGAATGATTTTTTTCTGCCCAGGTACTGTCTTGGATGGGCAGAAAATTTCCTTTTTGTGGGCTTGTGGGTTGGGGGTGGTATTAGTTTGTCTAATAGGCAGCCCTATGAGGCTCTGGTTTTATGCAGGGATTTCTGTTCAATTCTCCCTCTACCCCCACATGTAGGTGGGCCCAGACCATGTTTCCTATTCCTTCTTAGGCATTAAAGCCTTGAACCTCAGGGACTAGAGTCCGTATACCTGTCTGACGCCCAGGGCTATAGCCACATTAGAGTGCTTTAATTCTGCAGCTCTGAGTTCCTTCTTTATTTCTAACATATGGAATTCCCTTGATTTCTTTTTCTTCTCCTTCTTCTTCCTCCTTCTTCTTAGCATGCTTGTTTCTTTGAAATTTTTTTCTTGGATTTTGTATATTTAACTAATATTGCAATTTATTTGTGGCTAGAGGAAAGTCTTATCATGTAAGTACTTTTCTTACCATAGTCTACCTCTTTAGCCAGGTAAAAGAGGCTCATTATTTTTCCCAATATGCTATTTGCACTCTTCATTCATTCATCCCACAAACATTTTTTGAGTGTGTACTTTGTGCCAGGCACTGTTCTAGGTCCTTGAAAAAAAGTTAGAAAAAGATTGCTGAGCTCGGGCGCCTGGGTGGCTCAGTTGGTTAAGCAACTGCCTTGGGCTTGGGTCATGAACCCAGAGCCCTGGGATCCAGTCTCGCATCAGGCTCCCAGCTCAGCAGGGAGTCTGCTTCACCCCCTGACCTTCCCCCTCTCATACTCTCTCTCTCATAAATAAATAAGTAAGTAAGTAAGTAAAATCTTAAAAAAGATTGCTGAGCTCATGAAACTTACCTCCAGGCAGGAAAAAAAAGAAATGTGATGAATTAGAGCTACATGGTTGAATATGACTGAATTTTAAAAAGTTGTACAAAAAGTAAGATTCAAAATAATATGTATAGTACCATATCCATTTTAAAATATTAAATATGTGTAATATTTCTGGGTATAGCCAGTAAACTCAAAGTATGCAAAAGAAGGAGACCAATCAGAGGAGATTACCTCTGGAAGGAAGGGAAGGAGAAGTCAGGACCCAGCAAAGCCTATGCAGGAAGCATCATCTGCTTAAGTTCTGTTTTATTCTGTTTTGTTTAAGATTTTATTTGTAAGTAATCTCTACACCCAACATGGGGCTCGAACTTACAATCTCAAGATCAAGAGTCTCAAGCTCTACCAACTGAGACAGCTAGGTGCCCCTCTAATCTTTTAAATATTTTTTTATTATATATGTGAAGTAAAAGTAACAAAATGTTAAGATTTAACAAAACTGGGTTGTGGTTACACATATGGTTACTATATAATATGTTCTGCATTTTCTGTATGATTGAAATAGTTCACAGTAAAACTAGAATGCTAAAGGAGAACACAGACAGCAAACTCTTTGACCTTGGCCATAGCAACTTCTTAGTAGACATGTCTCTGGAAGCCAGGGAAACAAAAGTGAAAATGGATTACTTGGACTTCATCAAGATAAAAAGCTTCTGCACAGCAAAGGAAACAATCAACAAAACTAAAAGGCAACCTACAGAATGGGAGAAGATATTTTCAAATGACATAACAGATAAAGGGTTAGTATTCAAAATCTATAAAGAACTTATCAGTCTCAAGACCCCAAAAAATAAATAATCCAGTTAAGAAATGGGTAAAAGATATGAACAGACATTTCTCCAAAGAAAACACACAAATGGCCAATAGACACATGAAAAAATGCTCAGTATCACTCATCATCAGGGAAATACAAATCAAAACCACAATGAGATACCACCTCACACCGGTCAGAATGGCTAAAATTAACAAGTCAGGAAATGACAAATGTTGGAGAGGATGCAGAGAGAGGGGAACCCTCCTACACTGTTGGTGGGAATGCAAGCTGGTACAGCCACTCTGGAAAATAGTGTGGAGGTTCCTCAAAAAGTTAAAAATAGAGTTATCATACACTGCAGCATTTGCACTACTGGTTATTTACCCCAAAGATACAAATATACTGAAAAGAAGAGGCACCTGCACCCCAAGGTTTATAGCAGCAATGTCCACAATATATTGCCAAACTATGGAAGGAGCCAAGATGACTATCCCCAGTTGAACAGAAAAAGATGTGGCTCAAATATACAATGGAATATTACTCAGCCACCAAAAAGAATTATATTTACTATTTATGTAACATGGGATGTGTTACACATATTTAATATTATATAATGGATATTGTACATAATGTACATATATCACTTAGATATTATAGTAAGTGAAATAAGTCAGAGAAAGACAAATACCATATGATTTCACTCATATGTGGACTTTAAGAAACAGAACAGATGAACATAGGGGGAAGGATGGAAAAATAAAATAAGATAAAAACAGAGAGGGAGGCAAACCAGTCGAGAGACTCTTGGCTGTAGAGAACAAACTGAGGGTTGCTAGGGGCGGTGGTGGGGAATGGGCTAAATGGGTGATGGGAATGAAGGAAGGCACTAGTCGTGATGAGCCCTGGGTGTTAAGTGGAAGTGATGAATCACTAAATTGTAATCCTGAAACTAATACTACACTATATGGGTTTTTTTGTTTTTTATGATTTTGTTCAGTTAGCCAACATACAGTACATCGTTAGTTTTTGATGTAGTATTCAACGATTCATTAGTTACATATTTAACTAACTTGAATTTAAACAAAATCTTGAAAGAAAAATAAATAAGTAAATAAAATGAGAATGCTAAGTGACTTTTAAAATGAGATCTAAAAAATAAATAACCAAAATTATAAATAAATAAACAAATAAATAAAATAGTGTTTTGGAAGATGATAATTTATGTGGAAATGGAGGAGGACAAGTAGAGGAGGGTGAGGGGTACCAGGAGGCTGCAGGTGGGGAAGAGCCAGA
Source organism: Procyon lotor (assembly GCA_028646535.1). Lineage (NCBI taxonomy): Eukaryota > Metazoa > Chordata > Mammalia > Carnivora > Procyonidae > Procyon > Procyon lotor. Next base: position 84,473,791 of record CM053613.1, on the reverse strand, counting down.
GGTTCTGGACCAGGGTGGCCACTGTAGTGTTCACTGAGGAGGAATTTTTGGGGTAATTGCGAGAAGGTTTTGGTGGAGAGATGACTCCTGCGTATCTTAGAACCATTTGCTGAAACCAAGGCAGTAGCCCTGGGGGGAGCGGTGTGAGTGTGTTAGAGCAGTCGAGCTGGCAGGACTCAGTGACAGAGGAGCGGGGACAGTCTGGAGGGCGTGGCAGGCGAGCAGAGTGTGTTACTACGTTTCAAGGAGACAGGCAATGGGGGATGACAGTCAGGTTCTAGGGGAAAGATAATGAGGTCTTCAGTTATCTAGGGGAAGCAAAGTTTCTCCTGGAACTTAGGTCAAAAGGTGTTCTTGGTGTTCTTAACATAGGGAATGAGAAGCTATATGTGGGACATCTCCAATCATATTTTTCCAATCAATACATATGGTTTATTTGATGGATTACCCCTTGTGTAACTTGAGAACATAATAGAAACTAATATCTGTGAAAGAAATTCTGTACGGATCCAAGACCATGTCATTCACATAATTAGCTTTCAGCTACCTCTCTTGATCTAGGGCTATGTTTTCGAGTACTGAGGTTTGAGGCCAGATCAGAGTGATTCCACTGGTGCCAGTTAACATCGCTTTGATTTCCCCCATTCCACCCAGTCCTCCTCTGTTGCTCCACTCCCTACCTGCGCCTCTCTCGGAAGTCTCGTGGGCTAAGTGATCCAGCTTCACACTGCAACTTTGCAGGATTTGAAGACAGTTACCGTAATTCCCCAAGTCTCTTTTCCTGTGTGTAAAGGGCACTAGTTCCAACTGATCTTCATAAAGAGCCATGGCATGTTTTTCACAGGCAACCATGTCACCCTCCTGCTGCCTTCTTGCAAAGATATTCCATTGTCTCAGCATCTGTCTTAAATCCCAGACGTGTGGGGCACCTGGGTGGCCCAGTTGGTTAAGCATCTGCCTTTGGCTCAGGTCATGATCCTGGGGTCCTGGGATCGAGTCTTGCAATGTGCTCTCTGTCAAATGAATAAATAAAATTCACAAATGAATAAAATCTTTAAAAAAAATCGCAGATGTGATCAGACAGCACAAAATATGGTGATCCTATTGCTATCAATGCAGCCCAAGATTAGATTAATGTTTCAATTAACGCCAGTGTACAATTTTCACACGGACAGCCACAGTGCCTGGGTGCATATTCCAAAGTTCACTATTATCCAGATCACATTTGCATCTTGTTTGCTAAAAGTATGAAAGAATTTATCAAATGTTTCGATTAAATCAAGAAACAGTACATTTATGTCATTCCCCCGATCTACTGGAATCATTTTCATAAGGCAGATAGAACAGTTTTGGGTGTCTCATTCTTAATAATCCATGCTGACTTCATATAACAACCCTTGCTTTTCTAAAGGCTCACATACCACATATTTTAAAATCCATTCTAGGATTAGATTCAGATTGATGTCATATTTAATGATCCATAGTTTCTGGAATTTATTTATCCTCCCTTTTTGAGTTCAGAAGTAAATGTTTTCCAAGTTTCACGACGGCAGCATGATGGCTGGGGCAGAAGGAAGGGCGGTGCCCTGGCAGCCAAGGGGCTGTGGGTTTAGACCAGCTCTGCTCCTAGCTGGCTATGTGGCCTTGAGCAACTTGCTTGACTCATTTCTGGAAATTAAAGGTGTGGACTGTAGCCACTCACAGTGCCCCTCACGTGCTGTCTTTAACATATTTACCCCCTTAAAAAAAAAAAAAAGATTTTATTTATTTGAGAGAGAAAGAGAGCACAAGCAGGATGAGGGAGGGGGAGAGGGAGAGGCAGACTCCCCACCGAGCAGTGAGCCCGATGCTCGGCCCCCTCCCAAGACCCTGGGATCATGACCTGAGCCAAAGGTGGACGCTTAACTGACTGAGCCACCCAGGTGCCCCCATATTTACCCTTTTGATAGGAAATTGCCTATGTTCTTCTGATTTCAGTATATAGTCTTAGAGTGATTTATCTCCCCTTATTAATAATGGCTGTGCCACACTGAAAAAGAGTTCAATATTCAGGTTGATTTGGTTCCTTTTGTTCCTTTTTTTAAAAAAATATCTTTATTGAAATATAATTCACATACCATAAAATTCATCCATGGAAAGGGTACCATCGTATGGTTGTTGGCTTATTTACAAAATTGTACATCACCATAGTCTTACGTTTAGAACATTTTCAACCCTCGTTCTTCAGGGGACTTGAGCGGGAGCTCAGCCAGGGGTCTGCTCATGCTGGGGTGACAGACTAAGACCTGGAGGTCCGAACCCTTGTTGGGTTGTTATCCCCTTTCCTAGATTGTATTTCCTTGTTCAGAAGTACAGCTCGTACTTAGAGCAGCATTGGTTTGCTTAGCGTGGATGAAAAGCTCTGGGAAATGCCTGTACCCCTTCCGTGGGTCCGCTAAGGGCTTACTCACTGTGTTTTCCTGCGGTGGTAGAAATTATACAACTATTTCAGTGGCCTAAAGAAATGGACTCTTGGTATCACAGGGTGATTGCTTATTCATCAGAACACACTGAAGTCTCTCAATCCATGAACAAATATTCCTTGAAGCTACCGTGAACCAGGTTCTGGACATTCAAGGCTCTAGAGAGTCCAGGGTGAATGAGATAGCTGTTGTGGCTACTGTTGGAGGAGAATCGGGAAACAGTGATTCAATCTATACGCTATATATAGTCACCGTAGCAGGTACAGGAGTGACAAAAACGTCTGTTGAAAAGGAAGTTTGTAGAAGGCAAAGGGCCAGTTGCTTGATCCTCAAAAATGGGAGTTTATGAAAGACTGGCCATGACTTTTGAGAAATTGCCTAGGTCAAGAAGGCAGCTCTCAAGGGCTCTATTACCTCTCACAGACAAAGAAATGCAAGTGGAGGAGCTGTGTGTGCACAGAATATAGCTGTCTATTGGGGAACATGTACGGACTATTCAGTGGCTCTGAGTCCAGAGAACAAAAAACTTGCCAGCTAAAGTCTCTCCGGCTCTGGGAGAACTCTGAGTGCAGTGTGTAAGTCAGGTTCTAATGGGACACAAATAGATGACACACGCAAGGCTCATTTGAGGACCCTTGGCCCACTGTTTTTTAAAGCAGGGGAGGGGAAACCACCAGAGATAGCAGATAGTGAAGGGGCCTGGGGCTAGTCACAGAGGGGTGCCATTATTACCCCCAGGCTGAAGAAGCAGGGGCTTTGAGGGTAGGGCTGCCCTACAGGAGAGGTGACCTTTGCCCTCCCCAGGAGGGAGGGATTAGATAGCTTCCTTGCCCTTCCCAGTGTTCTCTGCTGACCGAACTCAGCTGGAGGCAGGAGAGCAAGGGTGCTCTTCGGGATGACCCTAGCAGATCAGTTTTCCAGGACACAGAGCCAGGGGGTGGGGGAGAGGGTGGGGGCCCTGGAGAGCGGATGTAGAGGGAGGCAAAGGGAAGACATCCAGGGCATTGGGGAGATGGGGCTCTCCCTTCACAAACTCCCCTTCCTCTGCTGCCCCCCAGTCCTAATCTAGGTACTCGGGATGGTATAAAAGGAAAAGCAAGAGCAGCAAAGATCTGGAGTCCAGTATTCAAGGACTCAAAATCTCTGAGCCCCTTATGGTATGTGAGACACTGAACTCTGAATCTGTGTCCTTCGTGTGCTGCTTACGAGTGTGGGCTCTGCAGTCGGACTCTGAGAGCAGATGGTGCCTCTGCCACTTCTGTAATTCCCTCTCCCTCTCCCTCTTTTTCTTCACTTGTTATTCAATTCCATTTAAGAGCTAAGTGCTTGAAGAGTACTCAGTAAGTGTTAGTTTCTGTCTGTAGATGGGAACTATCCTACCTATTTCTTAGTGCTGTTGGGAGAATAAGCAAGATGGTGCGCACCGAAGGACCTCCAAGACCCCCACATAACAACACCAAGGCCACAGGCTTCCACTTTTCCTTCTCCTGTCCTCTCTCGTGCCTTCTTTCCTTCCTATCCGTTGAGTGAATAATTATGGAGACAGACACAGTCCTGGGCACCGAGGAGCCAGTGGGGAACAAGTCAGTAAGGTCCTTGGAATCCCTGAACACACATCCAAGGGGGCATGTGGGTGATGAGCAAAGAGCCAAATCAGTGAGCAAGGCAATGGCAGGTGGGGGCAGGTGCCTTCAAGAAAACAGAACAGACAACTAGGTTAGGGAGTAAGAGTGGGCATTTGGGTAAGGGGCCTACCTAGTGTGGTCAGGAAGGTCTGCCTGGAGGGGGAAATTGACCTGAGACATGAACGAATAGAAATATCCTGGCATGGGGAGATCTAGGCTGAGGGAACAGAAGTACAAAGCCCCTGACACAGGAGAAAGCTTGGTGTGTTCAAGGGTGTAGGAAGAAGGCCAGAGTGTTTGGAGCCCGCTGGGGGCTGAGGCTGGAGACCTGGGCAGGAGTTGCAGCTGGAAGGTGCTAAGTAAAGGCGTGTCGTGATCCGAATCTGTTTCTTCATCTTGCTTAGACCCTGCCAAGGTGGGTGTGAGGCTTAAGATGGCTCAGGGAAGACAGGGAGCATTGTTCTAAGAGGGCCACCTGGAGGGCTGAGACCACAGGGGAACTGCTTCCTGAGAAGGGGGCACTGCAGCCGGGCCTTGAACCAGGGAAGAGAGCTGGAGGCCGGAAGTTCTCAGCCAGAGATGGGGAGCACTCCGACACTGAGGGGGGATGCACAGAAAACTTTCGAGGGACAGGAAGAGAAATCATCCGGGCATTCGAAGTGAGCACAGGGGCTTGGATTTGGTTCTCAGATCCAGGGGGCATGTTTGCGGGGCTGAGTGTGAGACCACACCCTTGCCCTGTCTCCACGCACGAGCGGCCCCCAGGTTCGGCCAAGACCTCAGGTCATGGGACAGGGCCTGGTTCCATGCCCACCAGGCCTTGTGACTTCTCTCCACCCTCAGCTGATTCCCAAAAGGCACCAGTCACCATGCAGAATAGGACAAATCAACATACTTTCAAAGCAAATTGAGGATATTAACTAGGGTCAGATGGTGGAAAGAGCTTTGGAATGTGAACCTAGTTCTGCCCCTTTATTTATTTTTTTTCATCTTTTGCAAACCACTTAATTTCTCTAAGTGACAGTTGCCTTGTTTGCAAAATGGAGGCATTACTTCCTCCTCGGCACGGCTGGGAGCATTCGGTGACATAACGTGTGAGAAGCTGCGTTTCCATTCGCTCTGCCTCCAGCCCTCTGTGGTCATCGACCGACTGCAAGTAGATTCCCAAGCTTCTTGGATATCCTGTGCTTGTCAGTCAAGAAGCAATGCCAGAGAAGGTATCTGAAGAGCAGGCTTCCTCTGGGTTAACCCTGGCCAGCTGAATAAGCCCTCGGCCCAGTTTCCTTCCTGCCAGGTCAGATATCCAAGAGCAACGTGCTTATTCTCCAAGACAACAGCAGCTGCTTCTAGCAACAGAAGGGAGAGGGTCAGGCATTTTAAAATAGAAAACAAGGTCAAAAAGCTCCATTTGGCCGGTAAATACTGACCTCTTGCAAACATTTTTAGAGCCCCAAGTGCAGCGCTGGCTCATTTTCATCAACTATGTTTCAGAGTCTGCAGATCCGGTTTATTTCCCTGCCTGAGCAGCCAGGCCGCGTGCCCCCAAGAGCTCATAGACTGGTAGGACCTGTGATCCGTGCAGGAAATGGTCTATGCATTTAGATGGAATATTTGTAGTCTGGTAGTCTCTATTTGAATATTTGAGTGGATTCTTGCTGCACAAAATGTTTCATTCCAACTCCAGCTCAGTGGGTTGCTAAGGTGAAAGTGTTTGTGATTAATTCTGTTCATAAACACACTGGAAAGAAGAAGAAGAAGAAAAAAAAAAGGCCCTGGTGTCTTTCAGCGTTTTCAACGCTGTGACTTGGTTTCAATTTAATTATTTCCTCCCTATGGCTTTAAAATTAAAGGACTACAAAATCAGGAGTTACTGCTCATAAAGTTAATGACTTTCCCCTGGTAAAAGAGAAGGAGCTTGGAAATGAAAGGGCCCCAACCTGGTGGCTGTGTGAAGGGAGAGAGAGCAGAGGGCACTGGATGGGGCCTCGGGAGCCCCAGGTTCTCCCAGCCCACTCGTCTCCTGCTGGCTGTCTCTGACTGGTCATTACCAAAAACGGGGCCACAGTCTTGAGAGCCTTCTCCAGCCCGAAAGGTTATGTGCTGCCACCGTGGCAATGATAATGGGGAGACTGTCGCTCTCGCCTAGGACCATAAATCCTGCAGAGTTTTGGAGTGCCGGAAGGAGCAGTTGGCTCGGTGCGTTCACCACTAACTGACCACGATCTTGGGGAACAGAGGGCACCATCTCCCTGAAGAGCAGGAATCACTGTACCCCCCCAACCGTCCCCCAACCACCTCTCAGAACTGTTGTATGGCCCAAAAATCACAGTCAGCTGATGAATGCGAAACAGCTAAGCTAGGAGCGCTCTGAAGAGTTTGGGATGGTGAGAGTCTCTGGATGGGAGTGGGAACTTAGACTGGGGGTGAAGGTGGTGAGGGTAACCTGTGAGCTGGCGAGGATGCGACACACTGGAAAATGCGGCTCTCCCTCGTCTGCGGGCAGTGCGGGCTCAGTGGGAGCTGGCTTCCAGAGACTGACCCTTGCTCCCAGCATTGCCCCAGCACACTTGGCCCCGCAGGGCCGTGCACGGGAAGGTGGCGCATGTGTGGGCCTAGGGGAGGCAGCGGGGACAAAGCAGCCTGGCTGCCCCGACAGCCTCACAGAACTGAAGATTCCCAGTAGCTTCCACATGGAGATGGAAGTTGTCAATATGGTCGACACCTGCAGTCTGTCCCCAGGGGCTGGACGGACTCTGTTAGGCTTCTCCCTCCACTCTGTAACGTTCCCCTCTGCCCCAGTATATATGGGTGACAGGAGTTTAATGAAAATTGAAGGCATCCTGGGGGCAGACATATCAAAAGACCAAAGAGGAACGTAAAGGGTGTTTGCAAAGAGGAATAGGTTCTCACTTCTTTCGACCATTCCTCACCTTGTCTTTTCATTTGCTTTGAAAGTAGCATGATTTGTCCTTTTCTGGATGGTGACTCATGCCTTCTGGGAATCAGCTGGGGGTGTGAGAGCAGTCATGAGACCCAGTGGGCCCATAACCGGGCCCTGTCCCAAGGCCTGAGAGCTCTCTGCTATGTACATTAATTTTTCATGTTGCAATGTGGGGATGCTGTGTTTCCTTTGGATGAACTGTAAGACTGGACATATTCCTGTAAGCAGGAGTAGGAGGCTCCGCTGAGGGGGTGATCAGCCTTATTTTCTTGGGTCCAGATCACTGGGATTCTAGACTAGCTTGAGAGCTTCACCTAGGGCAGCACTGAGACCCAACTGTCCTTCCTCCCAGGGAAATTATCTTTCTCTGCTCACTCTGGATATGGGGGTATTTGCTGTGGAAGTGAGGAGTTCCTTGCCCTTTTGGATCCATCTCTCTACCCCACCACTGACACTTTCCTGAATCACGGTCTCATCTGTCATCAGGGAGGATTCATCAAGAATAAAAAATCGGGTGTTGACCATGTTCTCTCCTTTGTCCATAATCATCATCATTGACGGAGACACTCTTGGTTGCCTACTCAGCCTGAATCCCCTGACTCTTCTTGGGTGGCAGAGCCCTGATTTTGTTCTGTTATCTCTCCTCTGTATAGCCACACACCAGAGCAGGTGGTCCTATCCCTGGCTCTGAGATGACTCCTGAGTAGTTAAGGTGTTCCACTCTTCCTGTCAGTGATTGGTTTATTCACAGACTGTGACCCCATCCTGGCCAATAAGACATGGGGCAGGGGTACTCCTGGGAAAGGTTTTCAGTGTTCTTCTGTTGGACTTTGTAACATCTGCACATGCTGTCTTGAACTGCAGCAGCCACCGTGTGATGTGCGAGAGAGCTGCCCCGAGGGCAAAGCTGCTATGCTAAGGGTGGCAGAGTGGAAGACCAGAAAGCACTTGGCCTTAGGGTTGTATTCAGGCCCTTGAAATATCCAACCATGAAGCCACACTACCTAGGGATTTCTGATTTCTAAAGTCAGACAAGTGAGGGTACTCTTGTATTTGCTGCAAAAGGAATTGGACCTCGAGAGAGGTTGCACACACAGGAAAATGGGGGCCTATGAGATCAGTTAGTTACCTGGCCAAAGTCAGTGTACCAGGTATATGAGGTGCTGGGACTTGATAGATCATGGCATGGAATTAAGTATGAGTTAATTATTAGCTGTGGTCACCTGAAATGGAGTGCCCTGTGAAGATAAGGTTTGCAAGGACCAAGTGGCAAGCTCCCATCTAGTCCTATAAAAAGTTTGAAAAAATTATATTCTGTAGACACAGTGACTGCTTCTATTTGAGCTGGGCAACTTAACATGGAGAATGTCAAGTTCAAATTTCTAATTCAGGTACAAGCTGAAAATCAGGAATTACCTAAGATTATAATTATGTAAGTGTGAAAGACTAAAACAAAACACTACAGTTT
>CM053613.1:84428066-84459596 GCA_028646535.1 Procyon lotor | reverse complement strand
GTGTACTGACCTTTCAAAGCACCAATCACAGCTATTATTGCAACTTTGTTTGCATGATTATTTATTTAATCTGTCTCCATCACTGGGCTAAAGCTGCACATTTTTTGGTTTACCATCTTACCATGTTTTGTGAAATCTAAAATGCTGACTATAAGATGCATTATTATTTTATATAGTGAGTATAATATATTTTATAAAATATTATATATTATCTTTATATAATATGTGTTATATGTTATACTTAATATTTTGTATAAAAAAGAAAAAGTACTGACAAGTATAAGATCGACTTCTATTTTAAGAGAAATACAGATCTTGGATTTTTCAAAATAAAAAAGAAATGTTATCAGTGAAACACCATATTACTGGAGCATCACACAATGATTAGTCCTAATAGACACTTAAAATATTTCTTTAAAAATCAAATGAAGAATTTGTGGGGGTGGAGCTTCTGGTATGTTCCACAGTTTTATGGCATTAAGGGAAAGAATATTTGAAAGTTGGGAAACCCGGTTCTTGGAAACAAAGAAGACTCAAAGGTAGTTTATGACTCAAGACGGCATTTGTTTTTTAATAGACTTTATTTTTGAGAGCAGTTCTATATTTGTTGCAAAACTGAGCAGAAAGTTTCCATATACCCTCTGCCCCACTCCACCCCCCAACGCATAACCTCCCTGTTCTCAGCATCCTCCGCTAGAGCGGAACATGTTACAACCCAGGAGGCTCTCTGACAGGGCGTCATCACCCCTGGTCCACAGTTTACACCCCGGCTCACTCTTGCTGTGCATTCATAGGTTTTGTCAGAAGTACAATGACCTGTATCTACCATTATAGTATCACGCAGAATGGTTTCACTGCCTCAGAATTTCTCTGGGTTTTATTTCTTCCTCCTCCCTAACCCCTGACAACCACTAACCCAATTACTGTCTCCATAATTTTGCCTATTCCAGAATGTTATATACTTGGAACCGTATTGTATTAGCCTTGCCGAATTGGCCTCTTTCACTTAGTCATGTGCATTTAAGTTCTTTCATATATTTTCATGGCTTGATAGCTCATTAATTTTTTTTTAGCTCTCAGCTCTGTTCCATTGTGTGGAGGTACTACACTTAATTCTTTCACCTACTAAAGGACATACTGGTTTGGCATTTATGAAAAAGCTGTTATAAACATTGGCGTGCAGGCCTTTGCACAACCCCTTTGAGTAAAAAAAACCAAGCAGCGTGATTGCAGGATCACATAGTAAGAGTACATTTAGTTTTGTAAGAAATTGTCAAACGGTTTTCCAAAGTGGCTGCACCATTCCTACTAGCGCTGAATGAGAGTTCCTGTTGCTTCACATCTTCAGCAGAATGTCATGGTGTTGGTGTTTTGGATTTGGCCATTCTAATAGCTGTAGAGCGGTAGCTCCTTATTATTTTAGCTTGCCGTCCCTTGAGAACATAGGATGAGGAATATCTTTTCATCTGCTTATTTGTCATTTGTGTATCTTCTTTGGTGAGATGTCTGTTCAGATCTTTTGCTCAGTTTTTAATTGGGTTGTTCGTGTTTTTGGTTTTGGTTTTTGCTGGAGTTCTTGGTATATTTTGGATAACACTTCTTTATCAGATATGAATTTTGCAAATATTTTCTCCCAGTCTGTGGCTTGTCTTCTCCACGTTTTTTGGTCTTCTTGGGCAAGTTCTTTAAGGGTACTATCTGGAGGTCAAATGAGAGAAGCATCAGCTTTCCTTTTTGTTCAGTATCTCCAAAAGGAGAAGGAGCACCCCGGTGAGATGTCTACTTGTGTCCAAGTATTCTTTTCTCACTTGTAAGATGCATTTCAGCTTTCAGTTTTGTGTTCTGCTTAAATAAGGAGGAGACATCTTTCATGTCTCAGTCGAGAAGGGCAACCCCTCAAAAGAAGTAATTTAATACAAATGAGAGTGGCCCAGGAACTCAATCGAGTCCCACACTTCCCTGAAAGGCCTTGGCTATTCATTCCAGAAGCCGCACATTTCCAAGTGCGCTGGCCAGGACTGACTGATGTCCTAAAGCAGTCCATCTCCGAGCTATGATTCCTCCACACTTCTCCTGCTCGGTTTCCCTGTAATAGCAGCCTTCTTGGTTAACATTATTATCATTTATTTTCTTTTAATATCAACCTATAACTCAGCAGGAATTGAAAGGAGAGAGACTTGAGCCTGCCTCTGTTTTAAAACAAATGATACCTTGTTCCCAGCAAGGTGCAAGTCAAATGGGAGGCATTTTTCAAAAGAGAAAATGCAATTCCATCCTCTTGGGGACTTTCAGGGAAAAAAGATCAGTGAGTTAATATCCTTCCTCTGCAGTAAAGCAGGGAGGAACTAAACAGGGTAGAGAATGAGGAAATTAGGTGCTTCTGGGTGAAGTCTTCTGTGTGATTTCATTAGTCTGGTTGAAATGAATTACCAGGATTTTGAGCATTCGCCTATTCAAATGTAAATATGAAAGCAAAATATTAGATCAATTGTGTTTTGGGTTTATCTTTTTTTTTCCCCCTTTAATCTTCCAAACTAACACCTTCTACATCGAGGACAACAAATGAGAGTTTCCTCGAGGATTGCTGGTAAATGGACCACTTGGTGAATGGATCCCATGGGTAAAAAGGTCCATGTTACTCTCTTTATACAATAAATAATGCACATAATGAACTTTACAAGGGAATGAATGAGTGCCTTCTAAATAACTGATTTCTCTTTCTTCCTTTCTCCATTTGGTCTGTCTCTCCTTCCTTCTTCCCTCCCTCCTCCCCTCCCTCCGTCCCTTCCCTCTTTCTTTCCTTCTTTTTCTTTTTTTCCCTAGAATTTTAGGACTTCATGTGCATATTTGAGGGGTTTCCTTTCAAATATAAGAGAATTATGAGTATGATAACTGAACATAATAAAAAAAAGAAATATTTAAAGGTAATAAAAGGGCAGCTTAGTGGAAGAGAAGAGAGAGAGAAGTCTGATGTTCAGGTAGCCTTTGTAGACACTGAGACATACAGAAAAGGCAGAAGTCAGAGGGGGAGACCAGAGGCAGCAGACGAGAGGACGGCCCAGGCTCAGCACGCTTCCAGGGTGCTTCCCTTCCTCGCAGGTGTGAGCGATTCTGCTGCGTGTTTCCTTCTTCTGTCTCCTTTGAGAGAGAGAAGCTTGGCCAATCAGTGGGGCCCCCTTCAACACTCAGTTATTTATCACACAATTTCTTTGGTGGGAATAGGGAATACGTCATGGAAATTAAAATTCCTTTTCCCCCTCGACTCTTGACTTGTGACTGCAGCACACTTTGTGTCCGCAGAGCTGTTCACCAGAGCCCCGCGATGCGGGTGGGTGGTTTCCACCTGCCTCAGCCCCGAAGAGCGGGGTCGTGCTCTGGAGACCAACAACCCCAATTGACTGTCTTAAAACAGCACGGTTTATTGCTTATGGTCCTTACCCCTCTTAGACCGGCAGGGTGAACTTGCTGTCGTAGAGACTCAGGGCAGGCCAATGGAAACTCCAGCTTATCCCATCCTTTTCCTGACAGCAGAGGCCCTGAGAGACCTGCGGGCAGAGCCACCGGGTCCACTCCCCTTTTATTGGTCAAAGCGACGTATGTGGACAAACTTGCTATTTATTAAGGTGGGAAATTACAAATATTTCACAAAATATTTGTGAACAACCACACCATCCTCCATGATACCTACAGGGAAGAAACCTAAAGCTCAGAAAGACTAGGACCCTGGCACTGGGTCACCTGGTGACGAGAAGGGGAGTCATGTCTTCAGAGCTCCCTGTGGAGTATTACTGACCCTTCGTACTTGACCTGTGTTTGCAGACATCCCCCTGCCTTCCGGAAGATACAGGAGATGTTACTTACTTCTTGAGTATCACTTACATCTTACGGCTTATCGAACCCTTTCATTTCAATGTTAAAATCTCGTATGTTCTTAAACTCTCCACGTCCCATAGGGGTCACGCAGTTATCTGGCTTCACGGTGATGAGACCAGTGGCTCCAGAGTTAGGTAACTGAGTAGGCAGCCATCTGGTCTAATTTCAGAGAGCTGAAAAGACTCCAGAAGTACCGGACAACCCCTGCTCCTCAATGTCAGAAGCTCCCCTAATAGCTCCTACTATTAACAGCTCTCATTAACTGAGGTGCTTATGTGTCAGGAATTGTGCTAAATGCTTTGCTTTTACAATCTCACTTAATCCTACAAAGTGAGGAACATCAGTGTCCCACTTAACAGACAAGGAGTTCACGGCCCTTGAACTTTCCCCTAGTTGTGCCATGAGTGAGCGGTTAACAATGTTGTTTCTGTTGGCCAAATCTGTGCTTTTGACCTCCATGCTTCATCGCTTCCCTGACGGGGACAATACTTTATGTGCCACAATGACACACAAAATTTCAGTGCAGATACCTCTGGGAGGGGGACCATGCCTTGGTATAGTACAAATGAAGCTCCTTTGAAGACAGTCCGGTTTGGGGAAGATTTAGGCAAAATTAGAGGAAGCCTAGAGGAGGCATGCCATGGGATGGGGTTAGGAAATGAGCAGTTCCCTGTTTTAATTTCCTAACAGAGTAACGAAGTACTACAAACTGGGGGGTTAAACAACAGACGTTTCTGGTATCACAGTGCCGGTCACCAGAAGTCAAAATCAAGTTGTCTGTAGGGTTGGTTCCTTCTGAAGGCCGAGAGGAGGATCTGTCCCGTGCCTTGTCCCTGAGTCCTGGTAGCCTCAGGCAGTCATTCCTTGGCTCATAGATGGTGTTCTCACTGCATCTTTTCATATTGTCTTCCCTCAATGTGTGTGAATATGTCCAGATTTCCCTTTTTATTAAGAGTCCAGGGGCACCTAGATGGCTCAGTGGGTTAAAGCCTCTGCCTTCGGCTCAGGTCATGATCTCAGGGTCCTGGGATTGAGTCCCGCATGGGGCTCTCTGCTCAGCAGGGAGCCTGCTTCCCCCTCTCTCTCTGCCTACTTGTGCTCTCTCTTTCTCTGTCGAATAAATAAATAAAATCTTTAAAAAAAAAAAAAAGAGTCCAATCATATCGGGTTAGGGACGGTCTCACTCAACTAATCACATCCTCAGCAACTGCATTTCCAAATAAGGTCAGGTTCTGAAGTGGAGGGCGGGGAGGGGAGATTGTTGGGAAGTTAGCATCTGAAGGGAACACGGTTCAACCCGTAACAATCCCCAGTGAGAGACCCTCATACTTTTTATTACTGGAATAGGTCACTGCTGCTAGGGATTCCCCACAGGCAGCCTGGGAAGGCAGGTGACCAACCCAGGAGGACTGAGGGGTTGCTGGGGCCTGGTCAGGTGGAGTCTGACCAGTACGAGGCGTGGAATTGGAGGCCTCTGACTCCACGGTCTTGGGAGCAGCACAGGTCATCAAAGAATCCCATAGTCCTGAAAGTCAGGCGAGTGTGTGCATCTGGAGAATAAAATGAATAAGCACAAGCTTCTGCAGAGTCCTCCCATCCTACCCCACTGGGCTCCACCTCCCTGTCTTGCTGTCCCTCCTTTGCCCCCCCAGGGTTACCCTCCTGCATGAGGCCACAGCTCATAAACTTTGCCTCAGCCTCTGTTTCCTACAGGAACCCAGAGTCAGTAGCCCGCACGGTAGGAGAATGTTCTAATCCAGAACATCTAGAACATGTTTTTAATAGCCATTTAAAATCTTTGTGAAAGGATCCCCCCTGCCCTGCTGCCCACAAAGCACAATCTCTCATTCCCAAAATTATCACTTTTACATTTTATTTTGGATAATTCACTGGGAAGAAATTGAAGATACAATATTTAGGTGACACATTTGTATTCATGGAAGTGCTTTCTTATGTTTCTTATTATTGGATATGTTTTCTGCTGAAAATCTTCTGTCATGCTCCTCAAAGGTGGCATTATCTTAAAGCTGCATTGAATAGAGATAACTGAAAAAAAAATTTTTTGTGTGTGTGTGTAAACCTGCTCAAAAAAAAATTTTTTTTTAATTAAAAAAAAATTTTTTTTTTAAAGATTTTATTTATTTGACAGCGAGAAACACAGCGAGAGAGGGAACACAAGCAGAAGGAATGGTAGCGGGAGAAGCAGGCTTCCTGCCGAGCAGGGAGCCTGATGCGGGGCTCGATCCCAGGACTCTGGGATCATGACCGGAGCCGAAGGCAGACGCTTACTGACTTAACCAACCAGGCGCCCCCCCAAAATTTTTTTTTTGAGCAGGTTTACACATCGCCATTTTATTCTCAACCTTGGTTGCTCAGACGTCTTCCAGAAACCTCAGAGACTTAGAGACAGATCACCCAAAGGGAAATGTAGCTGATCTCTTTCATTCAAGGGATTTCTTAGAGAAATGGGATGTGTCAAAACAATCACAGGTATTTTCTCAGATGGGTTAACTTCATAAAAGTGTAACGCGTGTCTAACTTTCATGCCCAGACGCTGGGGATGGGGCTTAGCCATTCTCACTGACACAGGTTTATCCCTGATAGGGGGCAGGGTTGTGCAGGCCTGGACCTGATTTCTGGAGACCTTGGTCAGGCTCTACCTGTGCTGTAGTGGGATACGACTACAGCCAACCGATTCATCCCTGGGCCGTACGTTCTTCATCCGCATGGTGGGGAGGAGGGTCATGCATGGCCTTCAAGGCACTTTCTGGTACTAGCCTCTTGCAGATTTTGGCTCAGCTCAATTATGAACATGGTCAAGTTGCTGGTTCACGAAGAGAGGAAAAACAATCATTCTTAGTTTATGTGTAACTGGATCTTTTGCTCACAACTTTTCTGAGAATAAATATGTGAAGACCAGCAGGGAAATTCCTATTGTCTAGCTTGGTTTAAGGAGCCAATTTAGCCAGAGGAGGTCCTCTTCCTGGGGCTGAGGTGTCTCTTCGTTAATAAGGACTGCAGAGCTGGCTGCCTGGACCAGTAACAAGTGAGAATCACAGCCAGACCTCCAAAGAGTTGTGAGAAGGAGGCCATTTGCACCAGGGAGCATTGCCAGGAGCCTGCCGGAGCTGAGAGAACAGAGCCCAGTTGTCTCAGCATTGGGGAACATCTGGGTGCGTGGTACCGAGGCCAGCAAGGAGCGTGGCACCAGCTGTGGGCAGGAAAGGCACACCCCTCCCCCAACACACCCAGAAGCCTTCCAGAGATAGAAAGGGGGGCAAGGTACTTCTCTGAAACACTGCACCTTTGAAAAAAAACAAACAAACCCATAAACCCTCACGTTTAGATTGAATTAAGATTAAACCCCTCTGGACACTTACCTAATTTTCTCTTCTCTGCTTGCCATCAGATGAGGCTTTGAGTGGGGACCCGAAGAGCTATAGATCAAATAAAGAAACTGCCTTTTCCTTGTGCATCTAAGTTGTGCTATCAATTTCATGAGCTCTGAACTTGAGGAACACCACCATAACATAAAACGGGTATGCACAGGGAATGGGCTACAAGAAAAAGTGATGACTAGCCTGAGCCCTGTTTCTCTCAGACCCTCCAGTGTCCCAAGGCATCTCTGAAGGATAAAGTATGAAACCGTTAATATTAGGGTCTGTAGCCACGCGGCCCCTGGCGTCAGTCCTAGTTCCCCTACTTACTAGCCCTGTGGCCGCTGACATGTCACCTCAGCTCTTTGGCAGGATGATTGTGTGGCTACTATGAGAGAAAGAATGTGTTTGAAGCACCGGCAGGAGGCTCTGCACACGGGGTGCCGCCTAGGCAAGGGGCTGACAGAACCACGTCAGGAATGACGGGAGACTCTGTGGTTGGTGCTTCCGAAAATTGCCTTTTGCTCACCTTCGGAGCTCACCAGTTCTTAACTGATATAACCAAATAGCTAAAACTATGGGGAAATCAATTTCTACCAGTCAAAAGTCTCAGTGTTCTGTCCTCCAAGAGAAGTTTTCATTTCAAAAGAAAAATGAAGCCCACTACGCTAAATTTATAATCAGCAAATATTCCTGTAGCCTTTCAAATGGCAAGGTTTGGAAATATTTTCCCTGTCACTTCGTTTCATGCTTTATCGCTTCGCAGGAGTGAATGAGATGATAATCTCCTACACCACCACTGAAATCTAATTTCCACCTTGGCAGAATTGTTCTCACACCTTCATTCACAAAATTTCTCAAGAGACACTCAGGCTACCAGTAAAAATATCTCGGTGTTCAGGCACTGCAGAGCTACCTAAGGAAGGTAAACAGTTGGATTTCTGTGTCACATACTACTCGTCAGGGGGGTGTCACGCGATGGTGGACGGAACCCAAGGGTATGGTAGAAGTCTTGACTTGGCTCTTCCATTGGAACAGGCTCCCTTCTTCTCATTCACAGAATGAGCAGTATCAACTCCACAGGTGTTTGAATCACAGTTATGTCATACTTTTTAGTGTCAAAGAAAGGAAGTTACAGATTGTAAAGCTCTGTTAATTTTTATTGTATGGGCCCTAGAGATAGTCCTTCATAGTGCATGATGTTCCAACACTGTTGCTTGTTAGGATCTATAGTGAATTTCCTGGTGAATCCATCTATTCCAGGGACTTTTCCACCCTTACAGTTCAGTCGTGATTACTTACCGCAGGGATCAGCCCAGCAGCCGGTCCCTCCCCGTGACCATCACTGCACCTGTCTGGACCTACGTGCCTTAAGAGGAGTACGAACAGTGTGGGACCCAGAATGCATAAGGTGCAAATAGTTGTAGTTTTGGAGGGAGAAAGGCTCTGCATGCCTGCCATCCTCAGTACTACTCTTTGCAAATGGCCAGTTGACATGTTTTCTTATTCCGTAACTAGGCCTAAAATGCCTTCCTTAAAATTAGTTTGTTTATGGAAAGCTCAGAGGGACAGAGCACGTTTGTTCCATCACTGTATTGGGCAGCATGGTCCCTAGCACGGAAGAGGTGGCAAAAATATACATGCCAAATGAATAAATAAAAGAAGTCCAAGTGAATAAATAAAAGAAGTTCAAAAACTTCTTTACTGTATCAAATTGCCATTAACCACAACAGACCAGCTTCGTGCTTCTTTCCTTAAAGAGGCTGCTGCTTTTTTCTTGCATCTTCATCCTCAGTATCCCAAACACACACTTGGGCTTTGTCCATCAACCCTTAGTGGAGCCGTGACCTGCCCCACGTACATCTCTGTCATAGCCCCCTAGGATCTAGGTTGAGACCCTATGTTTAATTTTGTTACCAGGCCATAGGTGCGCACTTAAAAATAGCTGCTTGCTTTTTCAGAGGAGCACCTTGCAAAATACTGATTTTCACAATTTTCACAATAACAAAAGAGAAACCAAATCTCTCTTTGGATCCGCGCCGCCACATTCCCGCTGACCAGGCAGGGATAGGCGGTGAGCGTGTGCTCATGCCGAGCTACCGGCCTGGACCCGACTCCTGCTCCCCGAGGTTCGGCTCCTTCTTGCATTTACAATCCTCCCTTTACTAAGTGACACGAAGTGAAACCGTGAGTGTACAGTTCTCTCATGAGGCTTGGCTTAAAAATAATAAAAACATGGCTGGTGCCACAATTCATAATTTGAGCATTTACTTGGAAAATCACGGGGAGAGAGTACAAGAGAAAGAACAACAGACGGAGAAACCAAGCTGTCTCTTTTATGGACTTAGTGGAGAAAGCATGCTTTTAGGATTGTGTGTTCAGTAGGTGTTTTTTCTTTGTTTGTTGACTTCGTCTTAAACTTAGCTTTGTTTCTCTCCCCAACTATTTTTTTTTAAGTGAAGTTAGGGACAAAGTTGGGGACTGGTGTGCTGGGATCTCCTGTCCCTTTGGCCTTTGGGGGAAGTCAGAGGCTGGAGACCAGGCTGACCTGCGGATGGCAGGGAAGCCTTACTGAGTGTTTGATGCACGTGGGCGCATGGGAGGAGGCAGTTGGAGGCCTCTGACTCAGCTCAAAGGGCTCAGCTCTGACAGAGGCTCAAAAAAGTGAACTCTCTTGCCTGTTTCACAGCACATCTGTCCCCAGTCCCTCCCAGAACAGAAGGGGCGGGGGCATAAGTAGAGGAGGTTGGCTGCAGGCAGCAGTAACTTTAACGAGGGAGACAGAAAGAGCAAATCTGCAGGTGTGGCCCTGGTCCCGAGCTGTTTGGACTCAAAGGTCTTAACAGGTGATCTTTCCTTTGCCTGTGAGTTTCTGGCATCTCAGAATAAGGAGCATTAACCTGTTAGCCCCAGAAAAGTCTCTAAGAGGGATTTGGGCTCTCTGTACATCTTCATACCAAGACTTTACTTGGTTCCCTATATTTACTCAGTGTTCAACAGCAAAGGATAAAAGTTGTAAGATTCTTGACCTGGACTATACGGTTGTGCTCAAATCAAGAAAAGAGATGGTAAACACCTCAGGGATGAAAGGATATATAGACTATCACCAGATGGCAAGTCGATAGTCCAGAAACCAAAGGAGCAAGAATTGTAAGCCAAGGTGAATTTGAAATAGCAGCGGACCACAGACTCTTGGCCTTCTGACTCCCTCTGTTTCTAGCTGATCTCCCTCTTCCCCTGTGCACTGACTTCTTCCACTTGGCCATCAGATTCTCAAGGATGAGATCCATTCCTGAAAGTATATCATGACCATATCCATAAACTTTTGAAGTTGGGCCTCTCACTAGAATCTCCTCTCCAGAGGGGCATTGTCTTAGTCGTGACTGCATCGCCAGAGCCAGGCACAGTGCTGTGGTCAGGGCTTTGTTTTGTTTTTAAATGAACAAATTGATGCATTTATGTCTTCTGGTGTAGCACAGTGCCCAGGATTCAGTACACTCTCAGTAAAGGTTAAACTGAACTTGGAGACAGTTCTCACTCCTTTGCATGACCTGTCTCCAGTTTGTGAACCAGAGAATAAGGCTAATTAGGGAAAGGACAAGGACTGAGGTGCCAGTCACTGGACTGAGCAGATCCAAATGAAATTTCTCCAAGCCTTCACACTGTCAATTCTTCAAAATCTACTTTGACATCATCAGAGTCTCTTTTCCTTTTACTCATCA
This sequence comes from Procyon lotor, assembly GCA_028646535.1. Taxonomy (NCBI): domain Eukaryota; kingdom Metazoa; phylum Chordata; class Mammalia; order Carnivora; family Procyonidae; genus Procyon; species Procyon lotor. The sequence goes on along the minus strand of CM053613.1, from coordinate 84,448,624 downwards.
AATTTATGTCAGACAGAGCCACCAACTGCTTTTAAATCAATTTCCATTTTCGCACAGACAGATCTCTGCGTTATGTAATCAGAAGTCAGGAAGCCATCATCCACTCAAATGGCTTCTTTTTGCTCTTCAAAAAGGAACAGCATTCATCGCGATAAAACAATGACTGCTGGCTCAGTTGTGTGCTTTCCCCTGGTCTCTGGGGTACATACAGTGGAGCACTAGCAATGCAGCGTTTGAGGAGATGAGGGAGCATTTAGATGCTACTTCCAGTGACACCCCAGTAGGTCTCAAGTCCTTGTTCAGAATCGGGTTCAATGTATGATAAGAAAAAGGCTTATGCCCTATTATGACTCCCAAGCAGTCTTCATCACTTTATATCCGATTACTTCATTTTATCTCTGATTTGAAAGGGCAGGTTGAAAAACTGCTGTAATCAGAGAGAATTTGGGCATAAATCTTGCTTGAGAATCTCCGAAACTGCTATTTATCTGAAGCCTAAAGCCAGGCTTTTATTGAAAAGGGCTTTTGTTAGCAGATAGAATTATGCATCTGTTGAGACACTGACCAGAGGAGCAATAAATGAGAAGTCCTGAATATCAATATGGAATGTTGTCCTCATTTATTTTTTTCTGGAAAGAAAAAAATTATGTAAGGACTTACTGATCAAAGAGATAGCTATCTGCTGGTTGAACTTCTTAGTTCTCCAGAGAAAGAAATGTATATCATAGAATTTGAAATGTAAGGTAATGATAAAAGGTGACTTCTATCCTCAATTGACACGTTTTATCACTCAAAAATAAAAAAAAAATCTATAAAAGATTTTTCCCATAAAATTATCAACATTTCTTTTATTTTCTCTTTCAAGGGACTCCTCAGAGCAAGACTTATCCCATGGCAGTTGGCTTAATGCAGACCTGGCTTGTTCATGAATCCCCCAAGGCTCCAGCTCCAGGGGCTGGGGACTGAGTGTGTCTTACTCATCATTAGATCCCCAGCACCAAGGTGGATGCTTAGCCCAAAGTGGGTGCAGTGGCTGAACGAATGATTTTTCAAGCTTGTTCATATAACCCCTTTTACCTTTCTACCAGCCAAATTCAGTCATTTCCTAGTTTAATGCAGATTCCTTTGCAGATTCTTTCTAGGCAAAATTCCGCCCCCACTTATTGTATCCTTATTATTACTTCATGGAGAACTCAGTCTCTTAAAGCCCTTTAGACCTGGATTCTCTTCACTGTCAAACATTGTCTTCCAATTACTTTTTCTCCCAACTCAACTGCAAATTCTCTGAAGACTGGAAAACATTTTTTTATTTTTCTACCTGTCTAGGGCCTAACGTGATATAGGCAATATCATAAACAATGAGTAACTTGGAATGTTAATGACAGCAAGTCTTCAGACAAATCTGGTGAAGTCTAGTAATAAATGGGTCCATAATCTCTTTAACTAGATTCCCTCCCTCATCCTAACCCACAAATCACTGCTTTCTTTCTGCTCAATCTTTTAAGTTCCAAGGCCCTGATATTTTAGTAATAAGAACGTGGTTGTTGTTGATCCTGGGCTCTATAACATCATTCACAGGGTCGGTGAGCCAATTCTTCTATCCAGGATGTCTGCTTGGGGGGCTCCAGATTCCAGTGGAAGGTTGCACTGAAGTTACAAAACAATTAAGAATTCAGTGCTTTATAGTCAAGCTCTGAACACATGAAGTGCCATTTATAGGAAAGTTATTTTTTTAGTGTGTGAATGCAAAAGTTTGAATATCTGTGATTAAACAGAGTTATTCTAATCTTTCCTTCAAATATAAGTCTTACAAGAGAAAATCTTATGGACCTGATCTTAGGGGACCCAATCAAGATGGGTAGGCTTGTCTTAGATGACAGTTTGGGAGAGTTGTCTTAGCCTGGGTTCTCCTGCAAAGCAGAGCCTGAGAGAGGATTGTGTGCAAGTAGTTGACTTAGAAAGTGATCCCAGGGGACAGGAAGGAGGGACAAGGGAGCAAAACAGAGATGGAGGAAAATCAAAAGGGTAGATATTGAATTGGCCACTGTGAAGCTTAACTCTATGGGACATTCTGAGGAAATTCTAATCACCTAGGAATGGGGTGGCATTTGTTCATTAGCTCCTGTCCCAGTGTCTCCACATTCCCAGAGATGCTGTAGGCAGCAAGGTTGGGTAGGTGCTGGCAGGCGAAGCTTGTGGGAAGTTGGTTGAAGCCCTCGTTAGAAGTGGTTCCCACATCAGGGCTGGTGGAAGAAGAGGGGCTACGAAGATCTGGAGCCGTGCACAAGGACGGCTCTACGCCAGAATGTTCTCTTGGGCACTAACACTGCCCGTGCGTGGGAAGGACCCTGACGGTACAGAACGGCCTGGCCTCTGTTGTGCTGACTGTGCTGCGCTGTGCTAGGCTTCAACCAGATACGGTCCAGACACAGAGCCTGTTCCATTTGACATGCATTCAGTCTGCTGAAACTAAGGCAATAGCCCAGTTCACAGAGGAGGTGGTTTAGCATTGCTCACTGAGCAGCCTGACTCCCATGCACTTCGGCAGAATTTGTTATCACATCTCCTCGGAAACCATTCTGGTGTCTGAGCGTCCGAATACCCAGGCACCCTGTGTGTCTCAGACACAGGGGCTAACAAGGATAAGGGGGGACAGAAATGAAAGTGCTCTCCTTCAAGTGATACTGGCCCACTAAAAGTTTTAGTATCCATCGATTTTCCCCCAAAATTTATCCAGTTGCCAATTCAATTATGTCCATCTACTCAAAATTAATTTAAAAAAAAACCTATCTAGTCTTTTGATACTAGGCAATCCCATGACAAATTTATAATCAATAATATTTAAAGTAAAACAAAGCCATCTTCCAGGCCAGTAACTAGGAAAAATGACCAATGTCAAATAAGATCTAGACTTCATTATTCTTAATCACTCAACAGTAGCCAAGTGAGTCCCAAGTGCAGAATATTAAAAGTTTTATGCACAGGACTTTGCTCTTTCTCTTCCCAAATTTTAGGATAATCGTATTTGGAAGCAAAAGGTGAGGACCATTACTCAAAGCCGTCCCAGCCAGTGGGAGGATAACCACCTCCTTAAAAAAAACTCAGAATACTAATAGGTGATACTAAATGGTGAAAACACCAATCACTGATTGACAGCAATGTTGTTTAAAGCTTTTTGGACTCTGAGCCACGCACATCTGTCCATGACAGGTAGTTCCTGCTCCTGTGATGTCAGAGCCAAAGTGTTTTCTGTCCTTGGGGCGATCTGGTTCTCCAGCTTTTTCTTTAATTTTGTGCATTGTCCTTACCACCACCGCTCTGTTCTCCCGAGAACATTGTATTTGAGCCATTTGGTTTCTATTGTTTGCTCCTTTATAAACGAGTAAGTCTATATTTACTGGTCACTGATATTTCCCAAAGCAAACTCCAGTAAAATACTGAGGTAAATGGTGAGAAGCTTACTGAGAAGCCACCTGTGCTCTGAGAACACTGTCTGATCTGAAATCTAGTACATGTTTTTGGTTTGTTTGTGCTACCAAAGAAACGCTTCTTAGCTAAAATGCTCAAACACCAAGAAGCTACTCTTTACTCCAAGGGCTCGGCTAAATATGTGTTAGTATGAGTTAATTTCATTTTACAGTAACCTTGCCAGGTAAAGCCTGTCATCTTTGTTTTTAAGACTTTAGTTTTTTAGAGCAATTTAAAGTTTACAGCACAATTGAAGGGAAGGGACCGGGGTTTCATGCACACTCCCCATCCATAGCTTCTCCCATTCTCCAAAGTCTTCCACGAGACTGGTACTTTTGTTACAACCCACGAACCTAGGACACATCATAATCCCCCAAAGTCCGTAATTCACATTACAGCTCACTCTCAGTGTTTTTTATTCTGTGGGTTCGGACAAAAGTATAATTACACGTGTCCATCATTATGGCATCATGCAGAGTATTTTCCTTGTCCTGAAATTCCTCTGGGCTCCCCCTATTCATCCCACCCCCATCCCTCCAGACCCCTGGAAAGCAGTGCTCAGTTTGTTGTGTCCATAATTTGGCCTTTCCCAGAACGTTACTACATAGTTAGAATCTTACAGTATGTTGTCTTTTCAGACTGGCTTCTTTCACTTAATAATATGCACTTAAGTTTCCTTCATGTCTTTCTATGGCTTGATAGCTCACTTCTTTTTAGTGCTAAATAATATTTCGCTGATCTGGAAGTACCCCGGTTCACTTCTCCGTTCCCTTACCGAGAGGCATTTTCGTTGCTTCCAAGCTCTGGCAATAATGAATAAAGCTGCTAGAAACATTGGTGTGTAACAGGTTTTCGTTTGGACGTAAGTTTTCAGCTCCTTTGGGTGAATATGAAACACTGTGGCTGCTGGATCATATGACCTGTGTATATTTAGTTTTATAAGGACCTGCCAAACTGCCCTCCATGGTGGCTGCACCTTTTTGCGTTCCGACCAGCCATGAATGGGAGTTCCTATTGTCCCACATCCTCCTCCATATGCTTGGTGATGTCAGCATTTGGAGCTGGCTGTTATTATAGGTGGAGGGTTGTATCTTGTTGTTTTTTTAATTTGCATTTCCCTGATATATCACTTTGAGCATCTTTTCATATGCTTACTTTCCATCTGCATAGCTTTTTTGGTGAGTTATCTGTTAAGGTCTTTGGCCCATCCTTGTCTTCTTGAAAATGAGCACGCCCATGTTTACAGTCCTTAAGTAACTTAGTCAATAGCTTATTGTTTGCAGATCATTTGAATCTAGGACTTTGTCATTTAAAATTCCATCCTCTTTCCACAAAATTAAAAGAAAAAAAACCCAGCAGATTAAATAGGGACAGGAGGAAAAGACAGCTGTTTGAGAATAATCATGTCTTAGGCCTCTTTGCAGTTTTGGCTCAACTACGTAGGAATCAGTTTGCCCAGAGAACTTTCAATTTCAAAATTTTCAAACCTTTCATTTCAAAATCTGCATAACTCATAAGGAACGCAATCCACAGATCTCTCATTAAAACCTCACATGCCAGAAGATGCTTGTGGTCCAAGGTGGCTTTGGCTTGCTCGCTCTTTCTTTTTGGCTCTTTTAGTTTATTTATTTGTTTGTTTTTGGCTTTTGCCTTTTTAATCCCCACCCCCGCAAAGTTTCCCCCAGTCCCAAACTACTTGCCAATAAGGAGTGATGTCTGAGTCTAAAAGATGTGAACTTTATTTAAGTTTGTGACCCACTTAGAGCACACCAGCTGGCACAATCTGTATGTGAGTCGTAACCCTTCACATGCCTGCACAGATCAGAAATGCTAGGACACCAGAGAACAGTCTGGAGTTGTTCCCTCTCCTTACACTTCTTCCCAGCTACGCCTCCTCCTTCCTACTGATAATAATGTATGTTGGTGGAATAAAGTCCTGTATGTTGAGAGGAACTGAAAAGAGCTTCATATCTTCACATGTTTAGAGGCATTATTATTCCTGTTTGACCAACATGGTCCCTTGGGCCTGGGGATGATATGCCTAAACCCACCAGGCAGTAGAGGGGACTGAACTCTTAATGTAAAATCCTCGTCTTTGCACATTTCCTTATGTCATCAGTCCATTTTCAAGGGCCCAGCTTTTGAGTTGGAGGAGACTAAAAATAAGTCAGGCACATCTGTTCTCGGAGTGCATAAGAGCTGGCCCAAGTCGGTGAGCACTCGGGTAAGCTGGGCCCGGAGTGAGTGTGGCAAATCTCCTGGGACTAAGGCGCACACGGTGCAGACTTCGCAGACGCACAGCTCATGGGCTGAGTGGGCACACGTGCACAGTTACCGCCCCGCGTGGGGCACCCCGATAAGGAAGTTCAGGATGTGCTGGAACCCAGAGGAAGATCCCATATCCCTGATCTACTTTGGAGTAAGGGAGAGCATGTGACATCTAAGCCAAGACTTAAAGGATAAATGCATTTTGTTCAGTGAAGAGGAGAATTCTGTGAAGGAGAGATTTTGGGGAAAAGTTGCTTCGGGAAGAGGATAGAACATGTGTAAAGACCCAGCGATGAGAGAGAGCAAAGTGAGTTGTAGAAACAAAGCAAGGATGTTTAACGTAGAGGGCAAAGGCCCAACGTCTAGGCCACAGAATCAAGAACACAGCTGAAAAAACGCCCATGGATGGGGCGCCTGGTTGGCTCAGTCATTAGGCATCTGCCTTTGGCTCAGGTCATGATCCCAGGGTCCTGGCATTGAGCCCGAATTAGGCTCCCTGCTCAGGAGGAAGCCTGCTTCTCCCTCTCCCACTTGCTGCTGCCTGTGTTCCCTCTCCCGCTGTGTCTCTCTCTGTCAAATAAATAAATAAAAATCTTTAAAAACAAAAATGCCCCTTGTGAGCTGAGTCTGGCTGGCCAAAACCCACTCCAGGGGCCTGGCAGAATCAGCCACGAGACTGGTGCCAAGGCCCAAAGGCTCTCCTTTCCTGTGTCCGATCCCTACAGCCCAGTGAAACCCGGGTCATCCTGACCAGTGTCTGCTACCACTAATTAGAGTCTTCTCAGGCTTGCTAATTGCCCGAGGACCGTTTTAGTAGACCACAGCAGAGAGGGGCACTTAAAAGTGCCTTTCCATCAACCCAGCAGAGGCAGTCTGAACCGTCCATATCTGAAGAAATAGTTAAGAAACACTTTAGCTCTCTTGATTTTTCTGGAAGTAATGTATGTGGGGTTCAGGGGAGGAAACATAGTTTTCAGATCTTTATTTTGGGCATACGATCACTTTTTCCAGAATGAGGGCTCTGGAATTAGGTGCTGAGTCCTTCCAATGGCAGCTTTGCAGGAACTGCTAACGGGGGAAGCCCATGCGTTCTCTGGCCGCCGCCTGATGGAGTGGATTACGGAATCAGGACAGGCCGGCACGTACATCACCAGGGCAGGGGCAGCCTGGCCTCTCCACGGACCCACTCACGTTGCGTCCTGCACTTGCAAACACAAGCCGAACCAAACAAACCTACAGCACAAACCCAAACATGCTTGTGTCGCAAACATGTGCTCTTTTACATAAGAGGAAATTTTCCCGATTGGCCCGTTGGCCTCATTGGCTCTTAGTGAAACTTGATTTCACATTGACATCTTGCCCAGTGCTCTATGACACAGAATAAGCCAACAAACAAAACTAAAGAACTATTTTTGAGCACTTAATATACGCCAGGCCCCAAGTGCTTTTATCTTTACTGTCATTTAATCTCCACAGTAACACCAAGGGGTAGATACTCTTTCCCCCTTCTACAGCAGAGGAAGCTGAGGAACAGAGAGGTCAAATGCTTTACCCTCGATCACAGCTGGAGAGAGTCAGAGGCAGGCTGGACACAGAGCCCATCTGCTTGCAAAGCCCTCTCTGCTTTTCATGATGTCACATTGCCTCCAGAAGGGGCCAAAGAGAGGCTGGGGTCACATGACACATCAGACTTTAGGAGCAGTCACTTTGGGAAGACTTAACCTTGGCTTCTGCTGGCAAACTGATAAAGAAAGTGGAGGAAGTTAGACAATTAAAGTTTAAAAAAACAAAACAAAACTCCCCTTGCCTCTTAGCGAGGGAAAATCCTGTTCTAAAACATACCTTTGAATAAGAAGCAACTCTTCCTGGAAATAGTTGCCACTGATTTCAAGGAATGGCTACTCTAAGCACATGTCATTGCTGCGGAAGATGACGGCCTGGAGCCTGAAGCCGTGGTGCGGCGTCTGAGCCGTCCTCCTAACCGCATGGCAGGGCTCTGGCCGTGGGGAGAACGCCTTCTCTTGGCTCGTGGGCCCAGCACCCCTTCCTTTCTGCCAGAATGGACTGAGCCTGTGCAGCAGGATTTAAGGGATCAGGGACTAAGCCAAAACATCTAGGGCTTTAGTAACCTCGAGGACGAAAGATGACGCATGCTCGTGTATGAGAACACACCGACCAGTCAGTTCCGCTAAAATGTCTGATCCAGGAAGTCTTATTCAGATATAGTGACCAACACAGCACGGGACTCTGGAGGATCCCTGAGACCCAGAGCCTTCAGGCCAGCTGCATCCCGACACCCTGCACATGCCAATAAGCTTGGGGTCCTGCTTTCTCCCCAACTTTCAGCCTCTTCCCGCCCTTCGAATTCACTCTTTCTGTTCTGGTCAGTGCCCAGCTCCGAGAGGGGGAACCACATAGGCTCAGTTAACTTGTGTCCCAGCCCGATGCCTGGGACTGCTGTGTGTGAGGTTCATATGTGTGCTTTTCTTCTCTGGCCACGCTCTCACCCCAAGTGCTAGTACCACCACCGTGGTTCCTTTATGTTACAGACATGACCAGGACAGTACATCTTTTCCTCCTCAAAGAATTGTCACATACATAAAAATAATAATAATGAAACTGTCTTTTTTGACATAGATGAGGCAAAATCCACTAATGTTGTGGTATTTATAGGATGTCCTTTGCCATTTGGTCTTTACCTGCTCACCATTCCCCCTCACTTCCCCCTCACCTCCCTTCCCCAATAGTTCTCTCCCATCACCACCTACTGATGGCTTCTTGTTAGTTCTGTTGTTTTGTGGTTGCCGCTTTTATTATTTTTTTAAAGATTTTATTTATTTATCTGACAGAGTGAGATCACAAGTAGGCAGAGAGGCAGGCAGAGAAAGAGGGAGAAGCAGGCTCCCTGCCGAGCAGAGAGCCCCATGTGGGGCTCGATCCCAGGAGCCTGAGATCATGACCTGAGCCGAAGGCAGAGGCTTTAACCCACTGAGCCACCCAGGCGCCCCACAGCTTTGTTCTTCTTAACCAAGATTGCTTTGGCTATTTACGGTCTTTTGTGGTTTCATATGAATTTTAGGATAGATTTTTTTTTTTTTAAGATTTTATTTATTTGACAGAGAGAAACACAGCGAGAGAGGGAACACAAGCAGAGGGGATGGTAGCGGGAGAAGCAAACTTCCCGCCAAGCAGGGAGCCTGATGCAGGGCTCGATCCCAGGACCCTGGGATCATGACCTGAGCTGAAGGCAGACGCCCAACGACTGAGCCACCCAGGTGCCCCTTTAGGATAGATTTTTAATCTATGAGAAAAATCACATTGAATTTGAATAGGGATTGCATTGTATCTATAGTCTTTGTATCTTTGTATCTTTGTATCTATATCTATAGATACCCAAAGTATCACTTTGGGTAGTATGGACCTTTTTACAGTATTAATTCTTCAGTCCCTGGACACAAGATGTTTTTCTGTTTATGTGTGTCTTCTTTAACTTCCTTCATTAATGTTTTATTGTTTCCAGTCTACTTCTCCTAGGAGTTTTATGGTTTCAGGTTTTACATTCACATCTTTGATCCATTTGCGTTGGCTTTTGCATATGGTGTGAGATAAGGGTCTAATTTCCTTCTCCTGCATGTAGACATCTACTTTTCTGCATGCCGCTATCAGATTTACAAGTTTTTCACATCTTTGGATAACTTTATTAGTCAATATTTTATTCTTTTTGTTGCTATTGTGAATTGTTTTCTTAATTTCCTTTTCGGTTAGCTCACTGTTTGTATACAGAAATGCTACTGTTATTTGTATGTTGATTTTGTAACGTTTCTGAATTTGTTTATTAATTTTAACCATTTTTTGGTGCAAACAGCAATAATTTTGCCTCTTCCTTTCCAATTTTTCCTCATTTCTTTTTGTTATCTAATTTCTCTGGCTGGGATTTGCAGTGCTGTGTTGGATGGAAGTGATGAGAGCAGGCATCCTTGCTGAGTGCGTGTGCGTGTGTGTGTGTATCGAGGGTGTGTGTGGGGGGAGAACGTGCTCTTACTGTAGGGAGTGCCGCAGCAGGTGTTCTGAGCAGCTTCATCAGCTGGAGTCAACATCAGCAAAGACAACAGAGGTCCTTACTGTCAAAAGCTATAGTTGTCCCTGGTGGCAGCAAGGGCTGCTGAGGTCTTCTGCTTTCCTTGTCCTTGGTGGCAGTAGGTCGTGGCCAAGGGGATTCCTCTTGGCACCAAGCCAAGCAGTTTGGGAGATGAAGTGAAATAGATAAAATGATTTGTGTGCTTTTTTATGTGTCTGTCTTCAGTATCTGTGCTCCTTTGGGTCACTGAAGCTTCTTAATTGTACTCCAGAGTTGTCTTATAGGGATTTTTGTTGGTGTCTGGTTGTTAAGTTATTGTTTTTGTAAGGAGGGAAAAAGGCTGAGACCCCCTAATCTGTTATTTTGTGAGGTCACTTCACATGCATTTTAAAATAACTTGATCACATTCCTCAAAATAATCTAGGTAGAATTTTGATGGGTACTGTATTAAATTTAGAGATTAATTTCAGCAAGGATGGACCATTTTACCAAACTAAATCATCCCATCCAAGAGAATGAATTATCTCTTCATTTAATTAGGATTCTCTTTTATTCCTTAACAGAATATGAAAGTTTTAGACATTCTTCATTAATTACTGTGCACTTTATAACTTTTGCTACTATGGAGAATGCTGATTTGATTATATTTTATAGTTGGATTTTGCTGCTATTGAGATATGCTATTGATTTTTGTGAGTTGACCTTATATCTGGCAACCCTATTGATCTGTAATTGTTAGGTATCACTTATTAGAGATAGAATTTCATTTCTGCCTGCTCTAACTAGGTTTGGTTCTACTTGTCTTTATGGTGGGAATGTATTATAGTCCAGGCATTATTTTTTCCTAAAGCATATATTGTTGCAATTAGGACAATATAAAAATATAAAATGTAAAAATCCAGAAGGAAGACTGGAGGGTAGCTGGGCAGATGGATAGCAGTTTCTTTATGGCCAAGGAATATGCAAATATTTGAGCATAAAAACTGTTAAAAAGAAAACAATGGACTCAAAATGGAGTCGCTTAGGTCAAGTCACCAAACAAGGGTGTAATACCTAACCTAATTGCAGTTTCAACCTTCCCCACAAATGTAGTCCTAACTAGTCAGTTAGGCATATTCTGGTCAGCGCCAATGAGGTAATCTGTCCCGTGGACACTCCCTATTCCCCCAAAGGAAGTTAAGGTAATCTGCCTAATAAGAACCCCTGTCCTTTTTCCTAAGGGAAGGTGACCTTGCCTGAAACAATCCTTTCTTTTCTTTTGCTAATTGCCCTGCTCCATTTCAGCCTATAAAACCCTTCCTTTTTGCATAGCTCCTTGGGGTTTCTTTCTATTTGCTAGATGACCAATTCTTGAATCCCTTAACAATGCCGATTAGATATTCAAATTTGCTCAATTAAATTTTGTATTTTAACAAACCAAAAGTCACCCACTGGTTCAGAGATAATACTCAGAGAGTCAATGATAATCATTCCTTCAAATCACCTAATTTCTTAAGTTTCTTCAAGTGTGTCCTTCCTCACTTCCTCACTTCTAAAACTTTTGGGTCCACAACCTGAAGCGCAAAGAACCAAGTCAGCCACAGGTCCAGATCAGTGGCAAATACTCTAGAAATCAAGCTGGGAATCCTCTCGCTTCTGTCTCTTCCCAGGATGTCAAAGAAAGAAGCACTAATGCAGGGGTTGCAAACCTGGCAGCAGGAGGGAGCTCTTCCTTTGGAAAATCACCAAGTGTTCTTTATACCACCGAGTTATGAATGGTGTCTATATGGGCAGAGTGAAGGGAAGAGTTATGGAGGACACAGGAGAGTGAAGTGATTTGCCCAGTCTCACAGGATGGTGGAAATCTGGGCTTACTTTGGAATCTGACCCACGTGAAGAGAGTCCAGCAAGGCTGTGGTACTCCTTTTCTATTGCCACAGTAGCTTTTTTAAACCTGAGTCATCCAGACAATTTTTTTCAGGTCTTTACTATATTTTGCTTGTTCAAGTAGTCCTTGAGGTGATGTAAAAATGAAAACAAAAGCTCTAATAGCTATGTAAAGCCGTTTTTCTCCTACAATGCCTTCAATGGCCACCACTGGTAAGTGCATTCCCAGCGTCTGGATACCAGCCCTGCACTCAGTGCTTCCAGTAATAATTTGTTTCAGATAATTTTGCCAGTGGAGCGTGTTTTGAGATAGGTGCTCTGACACCTCAGAAGGCAAATTCCAAACTCTTCTGGAAACAATTTTGTAAAAGAGAAACAGTCATGAGGAAGGATTACCAAGAGAACTTTTGGAAACTGGCCACCCAATTAGGCAACTTTTCTTCTCCAAGGACCTGTAACTTGTGCTCACAGTTCCAGTATTTATATGGATACAGCCCTTGAACTCTGACATTTTTAAAAGAAATTAAGCTGCATCAGAAATCTGGGATCCGTGACAGCCACATTGGTCTCCATGGAAGGCAAAAGTGCTCTCAGGAAAAGACAAGATTCACCCCTTAATCATAGCCGCCAGTCTATTCTCCTAAGTAAGATTTGCAAATGAACAGGAACACACATTTAGGAGATGAAGGAGGACAAGAGGGAGGGAAAGGAGAAGGGAGTAATGGGGAGGGGATGGGGGGAGGGACAGAAGAATGAGGTTTCTGACTGAAAACTCACTGAGGGAGAAAGATAAATATTGCTGAAAGGAGAAGAATGTTCATGCAGAATCCATAGCCAAAGGGCTCAAAGTGGAGCATCAGGCAGATAACCAGAAAGGAGAGACCACTGCTTTTTCAAAGCACATCTGACTCTGGTCTTAGCCTTGTGAACGCAACAGTCTTTGGAAGCAGAAACACTTGAGTGCAAATTCTGACTGGACTGCCTTCTAGCTGAGTGTGCTGGGCTTGTTACTTAACCTCCATGGAACTCCATTTCCTCATCTGTAAAATAAGGTTAACACCACCTACTTAAAATGCTAACAGAGGGATTAAAAATAAAGTGTATAAAGATTCTTGCACACTATAGCTCCTGTACTCTGGTATCCTGGTCAAAAACAAATGCTTGGTCTTCCTTAAGACTGATTAGCCTGGAATGTTCTGAGGCTGAACTGCTGTGTTCTTTTGTGATTTAATTATCTTGATAAAAGTGTGAGGGTAAGACCACACCTCTGGGAGTGGGAGTGGAGCTTTCCCTGAGGAGAATGAACATCACCACTGACATCTTTTCTTGGATGAGGTCAAGGCCAATTCTGGAACAGCAGATCAAGACAGTGGAGGTGGGTAGAGTTGCAAAGGGGCAATTCTTCCTCTCTGGAGGTGGGGATCCTTATAATGGTTGGCCTTGGGCTTTTCTTCAGGAAACATGCTATAGGGTATTCTCCCTGGAGAGAAGAAAAATCCCTTCAAGACCATGGTCCTTGGAAACATATCGAGAAGATCCTCCTTAGGGCCTAGACATCACCACAACCATCTGTTTTATCATTTCCCTCTGCCTGGAGGATGAAGGGGTACTGGTGAGAGTAACTAAGGCCAGAGAGCCGCACATCTCCAGATGCAGGTGAAGAACAGATAGAGGCTCACAGGAGGGGAGGTGCTGTATCCCAGAGACTGACCTGCAAAGGATAGGCAATGAGGCCTGCAGAAGACATGCTTACCTGTCCTTAGAACACCCCAGCATGTGGGGAGGATGCTCTGAGTATGGCAGGACATAGCCAAGTGCAGTGGGGCGTTCAAAAGGAAGTATAAATTCTTTCTATTGAATACATTTCTGAATTATTGCTAGCTCCAGTTCAGAATTAAGGTGTTAGTTATCTTCCAGCAAAAGGTTAAAAGATCTATATATTCCACATGACTGGATTCTGACGTGAGAAACTTTGTGCCACGGTGGTCAGCTTTTCCCAGCCCCCCAGGTGTTCTGGGAAATGGCAGGCCACAGAAAACCCTTCCTGTCTTGAAATGTCCCCCAGCTGCTCACTTGTCCTTTTGCAGCTGACCATGGACTGCCTAAAGTATGGAAGACCACTTAGAAAATGTCCCCGGCTTCCACACCTCACCTTAGCAGAAAGCCGGGCACTCAGAATCTCACCTCAGTATTTTGTTTTACTGTGTACAACCTGCTTTCTTTTCTAACACCTTGGAGGCCCTGCTGGAATGAACATGAGGACACATGGGGCTCCCTTGATGCAGGTTGGTGAATAAAGAGCCTGCATCAATTTCATCTTGGATTTTGCCTGTCTTTGCAGATGGGAAGTCATACCAAAAAATATGGCGTGTCCCAAACAAAAAAATTTGGAGGAGAGACCCTAGGGAGGTAAAGAGTTTCCATAGTTTGTTGCCCTCTGGTGAGAAGGGAGCCTAGAGGAAGAGACACAGGAAGAAAGGAGTAAGGGCACTTGTAACAATGAGGCCTGGCACCCCAAGGAAGCTTCGTGCCCTTCACATCTCCTTCCTGCGACACTGGTACGGGTCTTCATGGGAGAGGCATGGGGCCTCCCCGCAGGTAAACAGGCAAGGGGTCCCCTTGATGACTCAGTAACTGGAGAGGTGGAAAGGAAAGTGCTTGGGGAAGAAGGATGTCACTTGTCCTCATGGGTATAATAAATGCAAACTACAGGGCTTAATATAATTTAAAAAAAATTGGAATTATGTGCACTAGATTCTCACATTAAATCAAAGCAAATTAATAGGTGTTAAACACCTTCCATGTTCAGGGTTCAATATATAACTGCTAATAAACACTGTGCGATGGGAATTGAGTTAAATTGAGTTAAAGTGACTCTGGCCTCCCTAGAGTTCTCACCAAAGAATCCAGAGTCTAATTTTAGGATTTGAACAGATCTTAGTGGCAGCACATTGGGATGGGACATGGGATGTTCTGTGAACTTGAGCTGGAAGATTTCATCTAATGAAGAGGGTCTTAATTGAAGCAGTTTTAAGCCCATCTTCTCCACTCTAGATAGGATATCTAATACCAATCCCTGTGTGGCTAATTGTTTCCAAGTCTCAGGAAAGTGTAGTCCCACATGAGGTTGTGCTGACTGACACTAATGCCCAGAACCTGATGGCTTTCAGGCCTGGCAGCAGCACACAGAGCCACAGCGCCCTCCCTTCCCCATTCTTCTGTTGTTACTCTTGAGCTTTGTGGGGAGTCGTCCTGCCCTGTAGCTGAAGCCCTTCACCAGGACTTGCTCTCCCGCAGATAGCCTTCTCTGGTGCTCGCTGCCCTGGGCAAAGTCACCCTCAGTTTAAAGACTCAGCCTGGGGGCCAGGAGGAGAGCTGGACTTCTCTGCCTTGAAGCACTGACCTCCCCTGAAACATCCTGCCTTGGTGCCAAGACCCACAGCCTCTGAGAACTCATATTCTGGAATGCCTCTTGCCTGTAGGGCCCATGGCTAGTCCCTCTAGACCCTGGGGCTCCAAAGGGAACAGGGACCACATCCCACCAAACAACCCACTCCTCACTCTTTTTCTTTTTCATTCATCCTCTCCTGCATAACATCTCCCTCCCCCTTTCTTCAGCGAAATACAGTCCCCCAGTGGAATCTACAACCAGAGAGGTCACCACCAGCCATTTCCTTAAACAGCCACATTGAATCTCAGCCTGACCTCCCTGGGGACACACCAGATGCTCTTAATTGAAACCGAGCCTCCGAACTCCAGTCTTCAGAAGAAGGGTGGTTAAATCCCCTACTTGACTCTGGTCAACCTGTAGGTCCAGGGCCGCTGCAAGGTCAGCGCCTGCATGGACGTGTGAGGGTCAAACATGGGTTGGCGGCTGCCCAAAGATCCAGCAGTGGCTGGGCGGGGTCTGACAACCTTTTTCAGAACTGAGGCACCGCTCGAACCTCCTGATCTCCCTCTAGAAAGCCTTTCCTGATCCTACTAAGTA
Source organism: Procyon lotor (assembly GCA_028646535.1). Classification (NCBI taxonomy): domain Eukaryota; kingdom Metazoa; phylum Chordata; class Mammalia; order Carnivora; family Procyonidae; genus Procyon; species Procyon lotor. Next base: position 84,432,956 of record CM053613.1, on the reverse strand, counting down.
GATATAACCTCTCAGTTTCAACTCGCCAGAGCCTGATGAACCTTCCAAGTAGTTCACACCTCACTCTGGTTTAGGGTTTTTATAGTCTCTATTTAATAATGTAGTCTATATAGTGGGAATCTGTTCCCCTTCTCAGGGCTTTGCTTATGGCAAATGTTGAACTGTATCTGCTCGTTTGAATTAAATTCTGTTTAATTGGATTAGGCCCACGGATGGCCAGTGCTTCCCAGAATGTGACAGGAGAAACTGAGCTTCCCCCACAGCACCCTGGCCATGCCCCACAGCAAGCGCCAGTATAAACTTGCCCTCAAATTCTGGACGGGCTCTCTCAATTCTTCTGGACGCAAGACTAGCCCTCATTCTCCTGTCCTATTATCTTCTTGGAAATGCCTTTAACCTCCCAGTATAGCTCCTGGCTGCCCTTCCAAGTCCCTGTGCTGAAAGGTCTTCCCTCCACCCCAGCTTTCCCTTTAGAGATGAAATTTCTCTCCAGGAGCTTTCTGAAGGGAAAAAAAAAAAAAAAAGCCACCTGGCTTTCTGAAGGAAAGGTCAGAAATGCCCAAGGAAATCACCAGAGACCCTCAGTTTGGCAAATGCCTTTACTTTTTTAATGAAAATACTTAGTTTGGAGGTTACAGGCTCTGCTTGGGGGAGGGTAAGTTATTCCATCACTTCTGGAAGACAATCTGGCTAGATGTCAAGCACATTTAAAATGTTCACATCTTTTAAACTAGCAATTTTACTTAGAGCAGGTTTCCTGTGATTTACAGAAAAAAGCAAGCAAGCAAGCAAACAATTTAAAAAGGCACTCAACCTCACTAGTAATAAAGAAAATGCAAATCAAAACACCAAGATGGATACTCTTACATACACCTTGCTTGAATGTGCATTGGCCACATATTTTCAAAAAATTCTCTGGCATTATGTATTAAAATTTAAAATATACATCCTTTAAGAGCCAGTAATCCTAATTATAGAAACTAAAGAGATAAAATCTTTAGCATATGAAAGTACATGTGGAGGGGCACCTTGGTAGCTCAGTAGGTTGGGCGTCAAACTCTTGATTTTGTCTCAGGTCATGCTGTCAGGGTCCTGGGATTGAGCCCCTCATTGGATTCTGCACTCAGCACAGAGTATGCTGGAGATTCTTTCTCCCTCTGCCTCCCCTTCTTCCCCACTCCTGGTCTAAAAATAAGTAAATAAATCTAAAAAAAAAAAGAAAGAAAAAAATATGTGTAGGTATTTAATGCAGCATCAGTAATAACTCCCCAAATCTATAATCATACATGTCGATTTATGGGAAATGGCTTGATAAATTATGGTGTATCCATATCATGGATTATTATGCAGTTGTTTTTTAAATAATTATATTTATATATTGTGCCCTGGAAAGTTCCTTGAGATAAAAAGTGAAAGTAATAATTTCAGCGAAACAATATATGGTAAGGCTCCATTTTTATTTTTTAAAAGTATTCAATGATTCATTTATTCTTTCAACAAGTGTTTAGCTAGCTCTGTGCCAGGACAAAATGGTGAAAATCACATGATTTCTGACTTTCCCTGTGCTATTTTAGCATAGAAAGGAAAGGAACCTCAAGAAATCAGAGAAGATAGAGAGGAGGATGTAGATTTTTTATTTGCATCCATGCATTGCCTCAGTTATTTCTCTGAGCCTGTATCACCTTTGCAATTAAACTAAAAAAATTTATGCACACAAAAACAAAAACATCCTAATGAAATAATCAGAGAGGCACCTGTGGGGTTATGTACAAGGAGGTACCACACAGTGGTTATGAGCTTGGCTTTGGAGTCAGAGAGACCCAAGAGTATTTCCACCTCTGCCGCTGACCAGTGCTGTGATCCTGAGTAAGTCATATGACTTGTCTGGGTCTCAGTCTCCTTCTCAGCAGAACAGATATTATAATAATATTCATCTTGAAAGGTCACTGCGAGGATTAAGTGATATATGTCAAGCATTTAACACAGTGTTCAGCACCTAGTAGATATTTAAAAAGTGATAGCTAGAAAAACATTAAGGATTTTTACCTTCATATTATTTAAAATTGCAACAAAAAACTTAACTGTCCAACAATTGCCATATAAGTAATGGACGTTCTTATAATGGAATATTGTAAAGTCATTAAAATCACAATTTCGGATTTTTCGTGAAATGAGAAAATATAATTTGGTAGTGAGCATGAACCTATATATTCACGTAATCACCATTTTGAAAAAATATTTCTCTGTGTGTGTGTGTGTGTGTGTGTGTATATATATGTATAAATATATATGAAATGTATGTGTGTGTATATATATATATATATATATGAAAAAGCACTGGAAGGAAATGTCTAGAATATCAACAATTTGGTTGAAGTGTTTGTCACTTGCCCTTGTCAATTTTCCAAATGACAAGCAGAAAAATCTCCTAACGTTAAAAAGGGGTACATGCTTTCCTCTGAGCTCAGAAGATGAGAAAGGATGGGTTATTCAATTTCCATTTCCCTTTATTTGGTGAAAGAGGAGAATCCCAAGTGAGAGAACCATGGTATTGTTAAATTGGGAACAAATGCAGACTGAGTCTTTAAAGACCAGAGACCATCCTCTGCTGGGACAAGGAGTACTGAGAGGGGTCTACATGAGAAGGTGGAAATGCCATTTTAGGAATTAAAATTTTCAAGCTGGAAGGGAATCTGGTGATCGTGGAATTCCTTGCTTCTCAGTGGGGTCTGTGGATCTCTCCAGAACTTTTGAGATGCAAAACTTCCCCAGATCTACTAAATCAGGTTCTGCATTTTAACAAGATTCCCTGGTGATTCTTTTGCAGGTTGTAGTGTGAGGAACAAATGGCATCCTTGTGAGACTTTTCAGAGGTGGAATGATAGGTTCAAGGTCACAAATAGGGATTTTCGGGGCAGAGACAGAGATAGGTCTCTGGACCCCTGTTCCATTGTTTCCTCATCGTATCTTACTGCCCCTCACTATGTTCTCTCTCAGTGCACCGGATTTGGTATACATTATCCAGTCACTCCTCCCGAGGTCTTTTCTTATTCTAGCAATCTTTATAGGTATGGTGTTTTATTATTAGGTTTATATTGCACTAAGACATATTATTCTTGCTATATGGCAATGGGTGAGTTCAAGGTCAGCTTCAAATGCCTGCATTATTGATAGTGCTTTGTTCTAACTCCTCAAGGGCTTCGTAATGTCCACTGAGATTAGTCTCTAGTTCCCTATAAACTTGCTGCCACCGAGCCAAGTGAAAGCATGGTCCAAAGGACAATTGAAAGTCTCAGAATTTCTGACCACTGTCTTGACACGAACGTCTTTCCTACCCCTTACCTTTGTTCTCTGTGTTCTACCTGGGTTCTCCTCCCACCCTCTCTCATTTTGATCAGAGGTTTAATTATGCTCCTGGATTTTGATCACGGATTTATTAAATGTTTTAACTCTATGTCCTTTGAATGATAGTTTCTCAGTAATGAGGTGTGTTCAGAAGGAGAATAGCAGGTCAAGCATGAGTGTAATTTGGAAGAGTTTGACATGAGCCATTTCATCTCTGCCAGTGTGAATCACTGCTTTGGTTTTTCAAGCCCCGGGCCTGTGGGACTGTGCCTGCCAAGGCCAGCTGAGGTGCCCCAAATTAATTTTGAAGACATATGGTGGCTTGGAGTTCACCGAGTCACCGAGTTATCAGCTCACAATATTAAAAAAAAAAAACTCATTTGATTTCCCCTCAAATTATGAACCAAAATGTGAATTACCTTGAAATGGCTAGAAAATAATATGGCATTGTACTATAGAATTAGAGATTGCTGCATTTACAGGTCAAGGCAAATTCTTAGAAAGAATCTACCTTTTTGAAGACGACACACAGGACATGCTGGAAGAATTGCTAAGTATTGAGTTAATCCTAGTCGGTAAAGATTTGCCAGGTATCTATTCTGTATAATATACCATTTTTGATGTTGTTTTTCTGTTGATGGAGGGTGGGGGGTTTGTCCAAAAACGGCTCCCTGGTGGAGTTACAGTGTAAGTAAGGTGAAGAGAAATAGGCACCGTCTATCGTTCCAGGCAGAACGTCAGAATTATAAGAGAAGTCCATGTTCTGTGGGAGTTTGCACAGAGCACCCATGGTAGGTAAGGGACCCAAAAAAGCTAGAAATGGTAATATTTGAGATGGGCTCTTGAATATAAAATTCAAAAAAACCTTTCTTCTTCATTTATAAGCTTAAAAAATGACAAGGATGGCATATGGGTTTTCTAATAAGTTATTCAGAGGTATATAAAGAAAACATTAATTGTCTACCATTTTCACTCCTTAGGGACCCCTTCCTTGGCTCCCAAAGTAACCAGTGTTCACAATTTGGTATATCCTTACTCACCTACACATTCCTACATATATGTAGCTGGCTAAAACTGCTTTGTAGTAGTTGTTGTTGTTTTACAAATTAGGATGTTATATACATTATTCTGCAATGTTTTTCAATTTAATAAAATCCTCAATATTTTCTTAATGTATATAGATCCAGCTCATTCCTTTTAATAGATTCACAGTGTTCTGTACAATGACTGTTCCAGAATTTGATTCACCATTTCCATAGTGATAGACCTTCAGGTTGTTTCTAGGATTTTGTTATTTCACAGTGGGTCAAATATTTTGATAGGGATTGCATTAAATGTGTAGATTGCTTTAGGTAGAATAGACATTTTCACAATATTTGTTTTTCCAATCCATGAGCATGGAACATTTTTCCTTTTTTTGGTGTCTTCCTCAATTTCTTTCATGAGCACTTTGTAGTTTTCTGAGTACAGATTCTTTGCCTCTTTGGTTAGGTTTATTCCTAGGTATCTTATGGTTTTGGGTGCAATGGTAAATGGGATCGACTC
>CM053613.1:84378333-84427566 GCA_028646535.1 Procyon lotor | reverse complement strand
TGCTACGATAACGAGATTTCATAGGCTTGTAGGTCCCCCCGTGCTTTTACTTCCCTAGTCCTGGAATCGCTGTTTTTGGTTTGTTGTATTGTGTTTTGTTGTGGTGATTGTTTGTTTTTTCCAGTGAGATCTGATCTTTTTAGTGGGAAATGATATTTGGAATCCAAGACCCAAGGACTGGGTATACCCATTGCTACTGATAAGAAAGCACCTTTTAAAAACTGAGATCCTTTTCAAAAACCCAAAGAGTGAGACATAAAGAAGTGAGGCTTTTGATTTGGAATTGGGAGGTCTACCCCCTAGAAGTCCAGCAGAGAAAGGGTAACCAGAAAGGAACAGTTTCGGCTTCTTAAACCATGAACTTTTTTTCAGGAGCGATCAATGTCCCACAGCTTAAAAATGAATGTTCCATTATTGCGCTCCAGGGATCAGAGAACGTTTGCTTTCATCCAGAATAGAAAGCATTTATTGTCATCATAATTGATGAATGCCAACTTGAACAGAAGAGAGATTTCAATTAAGAGGTTTCTGTATGTGAAAAATTCTTCTGAATTTGAAAAAGTCATAATCATCCATCCAGTTTTTCCTTTGTTTTAATATTGGTTTTTTTTTTTTTTTTCTTTCCTTGGCTAAGGGAGGTATTGGTGTTTGTACGCAGGAAAAAGAGCTCCATAGTGATTTTTGTGCACGAATTATTTTTTTCACCAAGATACAAAAGGGAATATATTGTAACAGTGAGAAGAATGTTATTCTTTCCCTAATAATTAGGTCTCCTTAAATATAAGAAATTATACCCTGTTCTCTTGTGATGAGAAGCTGGGCATCAGGACTTCCATTATTGCTTTATTTAGAAGCATTAAGACATATGAATGGACTTTTTATTAGCAACAATTAAGCTGTGAGGCTATGATGGAGAAATTGAAAGGCAGGGGAGAACAAACAGTATAGAAATGGTTTCACTTGCACCACTGAAATGCTTTGTGGTGACGTTCTAAAAAACGCCCAGAGTCATCTACTGGGAGAGCTGGTCACTATTTTAAAGGTGGCTTGAAATACATGGGCTTAACTAGAAGGAGAGAAGTCTAGACCCAGGCTAAGACTGTGCTCGGAAAAGAGTCAGCTGTTGCTCCTGTTAGCCAGGAAGGGGGGATGTTTGATCATTTCCATAGTGGGACAATGTCTATGTTTTGTCTGTGTAGAGATGTAGTTATGAAGTGGCCTGTTCTTGTCCGGGCCCCGCCTGGTCCCAGAGTGGCTTCCTCTGGTGCTGACACTCTGTGAAATGACTTATGTCCAACGGGAGAACACCAAAGCCTCGCTGTGAGTGTCAGGCGAGTCCGGACAGCTCGGGGTACATGCTGTCCCTCGCCCGAGCACCAGCTCCCACTGGACCCCTCGCAGCCTGTGCAGGACCCATGGCTTCATCTGCTGCTGTGCCGTTCGTAGTTCTAGAGCCTGGACCTCGGATGCAAAAGCAGGTGAATGCAGGTGATTACTTCATACTTCTCTCTTTTTCTGCTTCTTTGTTTATGGACCAATTATCACCGTTCCTCATCTCCCACATTTATGTGTCCTTGGTTGAAGTGAGAATCCAGTATTGACTAGGGGCTCTGAATCCTAGCTCTAAACTCCCTGGTGAGAGAATATGACTCACCTGTTTCGGTCAGGTGACCACACCTGTGGTCAGCGACTCTGACTAGGAAGGGGGGGGATTGTGGAAGAGCAGTGTCATTCCCCAGGCCCGTCTCTAAGGGAAATCAGTCCTTAGAGACAGGGGTCATATGCTGGGCGTTGCCTAACACAGGGACAACTTACGCAGCTTCCGTGTTAGTGACCTCGACAATATGGTAGAATAATAATGAAGCCCCGGCTTCCATGCTTTAGAGCAGCAAAGCCTTTCCACCATCATTGTTAATTAACCCTTCCAACCAACCTGTGAAATGCGTATGATTTATTTCCACCTGAAATGGAATATGATAAGAATCAGAGGAATTTAGAGACCATCCCAAGCCTCTACACCCTGTTGCTCTAGAACTGAGACTGGAACACAGACTTCATGGTCACTGGGACAGCCCTCCCTCTGTAACGAGTGTGGGACTTTCCCAGACCTGGGGGCGCACTGATGGTGGGTCTAGGGGAATTTGCTCAAGGTGAAATTACTAGTACAAAAGCTGGGCCAGGTGTCAGTCTCAGCGGGCTCACTCAGAGCCTGGTATGGAAGTAACAGAAGGCTCACAGAACGGGAGGAGTTGGAAATCACAGAGAGAGTGGATGGGTTCTCCTCTCCAAGCGGTGAGAGGTGGTGGAAAAGGGAAGAAGGAGACATGAGGATAGGTGGCTTTTCCGACACAGGGCGGGTTTTGATAAAGCATAGGAACCCTCACTGAGGACAGAGATACCATCAAATGGACTCCCATGGAGGCCTGGGGCCAAGGGATCAGAATGGTGGGGAAGCCTGCGGGCACGATAGGGGTCAGCTCAGGGTCATGGCGATGGTGCCACCTCCTCTACCATCTTGTCTTTTACTGAGAGATTAAAGTGACTCTCTTACTTAGGGGAGTAGGGAGAACAATGGAAGTAGGGCTGAAACTCCCTCCAGCCCTCAGCTCTGTGATCTATGAATTTAATAAGCCCCACAATGCCGGGAGACCCTATAAAATTGTCCCTGGAGCTGCAACTCCATCCAGTTCCCAGGGGTGGGAACAGTTTTGCATTGAACTATTTTTGCATTTTATAGATTTGGTTCTTTCTTATTTAATTGAGCTATTTCTTGGGGAAAAGGCCCCAATAGCTCAGCCCTGCCTGCAGAGCCTGGCACTGTGGCTGTTAGCACCGAGGATGTCCCGGATGTCCCGGGGGCTCACACTGTCATCATCAAGACTCTGAGCAGATGCGGGCTTTGCCTGGGGCCCCAGGAGGATTTTTAAAGTCCCTGCATTGTCTCCCAGTGGATGTTCAGAGGAATGAGGAGCCCGTTAGACCCTTCCTAGGTGTACATCAGGTAGAATTCGAAAGGGCACGTGGGCTTTTAGGAAAGTTTGGTACAAGAAGGTAAGAGCCCCCAGTAAGATGAGGACAAATTTAGTGGTTCTTGGGGAATTTGTTTTTCCTCTTCAGGTTTCCATTTTAAAAAAAAAAAAAAAGGAGGCAATTTGTTGTTTTTGGTTTCTCACTCTGGGAGCTGGAGCTGATTTTAAAGGATTAGTAAATTAATCAGTTCAGTTCTGGCCTTAGTATCAGGGCACAGATGTTCCCTCTCTGCAGGGGGAGAGCCTCTGGCTTGGTGGGTGGGAGGGACTTGGGAAGGATTCCAGCTCTCAGACAAAGACTCACAGCCCCCTCTGTTGTCTGAAAGAGTTGGGGGAGGGGCTCACAGGGGCCAGTCCTCGCAGGGGGAGGCAGGCCAGCACACCACGGTCTGGGGTCTGTGTGTGCGGTGGCCATGACCCAGCACGTGTGTGATCAGGGAATGGACAATGCCACTCGATTGATGCCCTTTCCTACTCCATGTTCTCAGGCCAAATGTTTAAGCCTGTTTGATTTGCCTCTGGCGCCCACCATCCCCTTTCAGCCTCCCCTCAGTGGCCCATCCCCGCTACGGGAAGACCCAAGCCCAACCCTCCCACTCCTGCCTGCTGTAACTTACTCACATCCATGTCCCTGTTGCCCCCACCCACCCATTCCCTTCCAGTTCCAGGCCTTCTCCCTAACGTCATGCAAATACCACAGTGGACTTAGAAAGGCAGGACCAGAAGCCCTGTCCCGGGAGCCCAGTTACATGACAATCTTGCTCCGCTGACCTGGAGTCAGATCCCTCAGTGCTTCGTCCATCAAGACTTGGGCTGAGCCTTTTCTGCCGGCACCCTGTGGTTTTCAGGCCACTCAGTTTGTTCCTTTCTCCTTTCGCAAATCCGCAGGCTTAGTCCATTTGTTGGAAGTCAAAGACTAAATGTCTGCAGTGCGAGGAGACTCCAAACCCTCGCACTGCTGGGTAGCCTTCAGACTCCCAGGCTGGAGTTCCCTGCCATTCTGGGCAATGAGAGGAGCTTTAATCCTACAAAGCTCCTCCCTGGACATCCACCCAACTTCTTTCCATCCTGGCTCAAACCCTGCAAACCTGACAGCTCTGCCACAGGGCTCCCGGCCTGACTCTCTCCCTGGTGCCTTATGTCACCTCTGACTCATCCGGAACTTAGGGACCAGCCCTGGGAAGGGACTGGCCCTCAGGGAAGCACCTACATTCATTCATTCATGGAGCAATCGTATTTATTTCTGGAATGCTTTTCCACAGCCCTCAGAAGAGCTGCTTCCTAGATAGAACTGTAGTTTTTCCTCGCAAAGGGATTAAAGTTAGATGACTTTGTGCTCTAGTCTCATTTCTTGCTTTAAGATTGCAGTAATATAGATGGAGATCATCAAGATTGCAGTGACATAGATGGAGGTCATCAAGATTGCAGTGACATGGATGGAGGTCATCAAGATTGCAGTGACATGGATGGAGGTCATCAAGATTGCAGTGACATGGATGGAGGTCGTCAAGATTGCAGTGACATGGATAGAGGTCATCAAGATTGCAGTGACATAGATGGTGGTCATCAAGATTGCAGTGACATGGATGGGGATCGTCAAGATTGCAGTGACATAGATGGAGGTCATTAAGATTGCAGTGACATGGTTGGAGGTTGTTAAGATTCCAGTGATATAGATGGAGGTCGTCACTTTCTCCATGCCAGATTGGCCATAGAAACAGTATTTGCCTCATTAATTTGTCTTTTAGCACATGGAATAAAACATAGCTGTCTCAGTCAACATTTCAGGTTTTAGGTTTCTGCAGCCTTACAATGAACAGATGTGCTCCAACCTATAAAAGGGATAGGCGTAGAGGCCGTGTATGTGTATGTATGTGTGTGTATCCTCATTCTCTTGCCACAGCCGTAAAACTTCCCAGAATTATGAAAGGAAGGGCTGGGCTTTCAAAGTATGGAAAAACAACCTTGCCTGGTTCGTCTAGTGACCGTGAAGATACTGTAGATCGTGTGTATTTAGTGGTACCAAGTGAAGAGGATAAATGCTGTGGGACTAAGTGGTAGAGATGCCTCTAGAAGGCAGAGGCAAAGAGAGGATGCTTGGTGTTAGGGCTCTGGGTCCTTCCTCTGCCCCCACCTTGGAAAAGGTTTTCAGACCTGAACTTTAGGGTCACGTTCTGGTGTCCCATTATTTCCCATACCCCAAGTTCCTCAGAGATCATCATCGGGGACACAGTTTTTCAGCAGAGTACTGAATTTATGTGAGAGTAGAGGACAAAAATTACTTTAACTGTCAAGCTAAAGAAATGTGAGGTACAGTCCACCCACAGCTGGGTCAGTTACCGAGGTGGCTCTTCCTTTACTTGTCTTGTGGTCAGCTGTGCTTTTGTAACGCTAACCTAACCATCCTTTAAATCTGCCACTTAAGATTACATCTCAGAATGAGGGAGGTGCTGAATTCTTTGATGAATCTCCGGTCTTTTTCTGTGTGCCAGGTAGACACTATCTTCTCTTCAGCTGGTATCCACCAGCATTTATCATTTGTTTGAAAGAATAAAAACCCCGAAGTATAAATCTGATGACTATGTAGACAAAGACATGTAGACAGGACTAGTGAAGCCAGAGTGAGCCCAAATGTCACACATTTCATGCAGTGGCTGCAGTGGCTGTAGGGACTGAATTCAGAGCGCTCGCACCTTGGAAATGCCCTCATAAATATTTAGTGAGCTGATAATCGAAGAAGGGCTGCTGGGGAATCGAGGCAGTAAATTCTACTCAAAGGCATATGAGAAATCTTCTTGGTTGGAAGAATTTCTTAGGACTGTGGGGGTGGGGCATGCAGGAGTGGAGTGGGGGGGGATTGAGCTTGTGATTGGGCATGATCTTCTCCCCACTCCAGCATTCTAAAATATGTAACATTACACACACACACACACACACACACACACACAGTAAAACCATCAGTCCTGCTCTTAATATGAAACCAAAATACAATTTCAGTAATTCCCCAACCCTGGTTATATTTCAAGCTTTGATGAATTTTTTGTTTTTCATTGTTCTCCTTTTGAGTAATCACCGCATTATTCAAAACCTTTCCCAGGGCAAGTTGCCATGTGTGTCTCTGATTTTGGCAGAAAGCTGGGAAGGTGAGTTGGTGGCATAGGAGAGGTTCCTGAGCTCCTGCTGTCCCGTTGCAGGCACTGACGGGGCTGGGGGGCTGGTTTCTTCTAATGCACCCTGATTCAGTAGCTGGTCCTGAAACCCTAGAAAAGGTAAGGGTCACCTAGTACTCCAGAGCCCCTGAGGAATACCTTTATGTTGTCATGGTTAGAACCCGTCTGCATGGCACAGTGTTTCCCAAGCCCGTTGGAGAGAATCTGTGCCCCCCGTGATATCGTGAAGCAAAGGGTTTCTGTACCACGAGGGTGGGAAATGCTGTATCCGATAATCCCTCTGGGACACTTGTGATGTGAAAAATACACCTGAGGCTCTGAGACGCCCTGCACGGAAACATTGGTCTGGTTTTATTTCATCCAGAACTTCCGAAAGCAATTTTGCTGCACTTCTCAACGACTCTCCTGCCACTGCGCCACAAGCAGGCCTGTCCCAGGCACCCCGACCTCCGCGAGTTCCAAGCACAAACTCCCATCTCTCAGACCTGAGCCATTGCTCGCTGCGTCTCCCCCACCTGGCAGGGCGCTTCCCTCCCTTCCCTCTCCTGTCACCTGCCTCACTGATTCTTACAATTTCTTTCAAATTCAATGTGAGAGTCAGTCCTCCCTGATCCCTGACCTGGCCGCAACCCTCATCTCTGGGCTCTCAGAGCACACGTGTCCCTCTGCTAGTGCCCAGGACACTGCGCTGTGATTGTACACCTTTCGAGGAGACTTCTTGAGGGCAGGGAGCACAGCTTCTCTTCCTTTTCTCAGAGTTCTGCATCGCATGGCGGGGAAGGTCACAGTAGTGGAATGCATGAATGAGAATTAATGAGATCGCGCGTGTGAAGCGATGGAGTCCACCTTCCCAGTGCCTTTTCTGCCTTGGGCAGACAGGGATTACCTCAGTCACTGGGGATTCACCACCTTTCCACAAGGCATCCCCAGGACGTGCTCTGTCTCTGGGCTGTGGAAACATTTATGGCAGAAGCTTGCATAAGAAGGCTCACGTCCTCTCTTGTCAACAGAAGCTCCCAGAAACTTGATCTGTTGACAAACTGACCGAGCGCATCAGAACCTGTATTTTAAAATAAGATCCATAGATGATTTGCCTGCAATTAAAGATGGTGAAACACTGTTCTCAGACACAGCAGGACTAGGTAAATCATTACCAGTTAGGGCCCATCTCCAAAGACTTTAACGGAAGGACCCTAGAGGGAAAAGAATAAATAAATAAACAAACAAACAAATAAATAAATACCTGAGAAAGTGGGTTAAGTGAATTTGAAGATAGTAAACATCAACAGTCATTGTTCTAGGTGTCCTAGGTGCTCTAGGTATGTATTAACTAATTTAATTTTCCTATTACCTACCCAAATGTAAAGAGTGGAAGAGTGGAATACATAGAGTAACCACCCCATTTTGAGCCTGACCCATTTGAAAAAAAAAAAATCTTTAATTTTGAAATAATTATAGACTCACAGAAAGTTGCAAAAACAGTACAGAGAGGTCCAATGTACCCTTCATCCGGCTTCCCTGAAAGGTAGCATTTTATGTAACTTTGGTACAATATCGAAGCTGGGAAGTTGACATTGGTACAATCTACACATCTTATTCAGATTTCGCCAGTTTTTACATGTACTTGTGTGTGTGTGTGTGTGTGTGTGCATGTGCGCGCGCGCTAGCTCTATATAATTTCTCCACATGTAGAGATCAAAGGACCTAGTTCCGCACATGTTCAGAGCTGTTTGTCACCCCAGAGATACGCCCTCACACTGCACCTTTATGAGATTGGCCCATTTTCCAAAGGGCACTTGGCAGCTGCGGCAAATCCTCAGGTTAGCCACTGAAAGCCATCATTTCTACAGCGTTTCACTGAGCCTGGAAAACGATTTCATCCTTCAGCTCGAAGGTCACTTCCCCCACAAAGCCTTCCCTGCCCTCTCGAGGCAGAGGTGAGTGTGCTTCCTCCCCGAGCATCCAGAGTATCTTGCTGACATCTCTAACACAACCCTAATTGTTGCCATCATTTGTTCTTGAGTGTGCTTTTTCCACTGGACCATGGACTTGGAGGATAGGGACTGAGCTCTGGTCATCTTAACATGCCCAGACATAGCAGACAAAGGACACTGGAGAAATGTGTGTCAAATGAATGAATATTGTGCCCACGATGCCATTTTCCAGACTTGTTATCATTCTCTTTCAATGCCTCATAGGCAACAGATGCTGGAACTGTATTCTGAACTCATAGGAGAGCAGATCATAAAAACCTGGGCTGTGCTAGTGTTATGGCCTTTGTATCAACAGGAAGGAGGAAACTTACCTACAAAATGCACTAAAATGCACACGATTCCTGGGTAGAACTCAGCAAATGTTCATCCCATGAGTGAAGAAGGTGCCAGTTTGGAGAGACAGGTGGTAGTAATATCATTTTACAGATGACAGATGTCCACAAAAAAAATAGTAAGGGATGGAGCTGGATTTGAACTCGGATCTTTCTGGCTCTAAAGCCTGTGTTCTTTCTCCAAGCCTAAAGAAAAAAAAGGCAGCCTTAGCTGCTAGCCCCCTGTCCTTGAAGGCAGGAAGAGACCCATAAGTGGGAGTGATCTGGGGTGAGTCGTTCATTCTACTGGTAACAATGAACCGGCATTTGCCAAGTACTTACAGTGGGCTTGGCACCTCACAGCTCATCCTTCAGTGACCACAGAGCAGGCACAATTAGTATACCCACTGGTCAGATGGGAACACCCAGGTCCAGAGAAGTTAAATAACTTTTCCCAGCAAATAAATGGTTTGTGACCCAGGACACGTTAGTATCTAAAGTGTCTGTGGCTACTGGCCCCTCTCCCAATCGCATCCCTCTGTTATTATTTATAATTGCCCTATTTAGAATTACCTTACCATTTGCTTGACTCGTCCCTCCCTCCCATTCCCACTCCCCTACAAAACATAAACTTAGTGATGGCAGGGATCTCCTCTGTTGAACTCACTGATATGGCCTCCCTAGAGCAATGCTCTGCTCACAGTAGGCCCTCAGGACAGATTTAAATAAAATGGTGAAATTGATATTTGAAAACAAGTCGGGGTTGCCTGAACCTTTTTGCTTCTCTGCAAAATGGAGGTAACAACACCCAGTTTTCCTGGCGTTGCTAGTGTTCACAAATGCCCTACTGCCTTGCCTGGCACATTGACATCACCCTCCATTGGCGGCCAATGTGTGATCATCCTTCTTCCTTGGACATGTGCTCCGCTTGGCAATGCAGGCTCGAGGCAAAGCAAGACTGGCCCTGACTGAGTCAGCCTTAAATAGGTCATTCTGAGAGGGATTTTCATAAGAAATGAAAACATGGGACTTCTGCCTAATTCCGGGAACACCCCAAATTCTACGAACTTATTAGAGTTCAAACCAACTGTGAGGCCTGAGACTAGGTCTTGTTGTCAGGGACTTGCCTGTTGTTGGTTGAGCATGTAGTGTGAGTGCATGTGTGGCCCAAGAGAGAGCCACAGCCAAGAGGCCACATCTTCCACCCACCCATTTCCTCCATGACCAGATGGAGCAGCCTTACCTGGAGCTCGCTCAGCCTGCTATTCCCCAGCCCATGGGCATGTTTGTCCCCAATAGCCAGACTCTGTATGTCACATTCCAGAGTTATCCGGATTAAGAGTCCTGTTTGGGTCCCTACGTCACCAAATTAGCCCATTTAAAAGAGAAAACATTGTTTGCCAACATTCCTTCTTTGCCCTGCACTTGACTGATCTTAACTGAATTTCTTGACTTAGGAATGAATTATCTCTGCTAACTTTGACTTTGAAAGAGCTACCTCTCTGGAAATTGCACCATGTAGAAGGTGTTTTAACTCTTTGAGGCCACAGGAGAGCTTTTCCTGTTCAGTAGCTATCCTGTTCATCCAGTTGATGCCGGACCAGCCTTGCCAAAGCTTGAACTCTACTCTCGGGCCAGTCCAGAAGTCTCTAGAAAGGCAGTGGGGGGGAAATTCTCAGAGTAAGGGAGACAGGACTGTGTACACACCATCCACTTAGGAGTTTGGGCTGTTAAGACATGAGACTGTGTCTTTGGACATAGCTTCTTTTCTGGAGGAGCACCAGTGGGTCAGTTTAAGAACAACCAAGCCAACAAACAAGACAGTATAAGTGTGGGTGCCACAAATCCATAGACATGAGAGAACAGGGATGCCTCTGTGAACTGGAATGACTGAGGGAGGTTTCATGGAGGGGGAAGATCTTAGGAGAAGCATTGGAGGCTGAGGACTTTGGATAAATAAAGAAGAGCGAAGACAGTTCAGATGGGAAGATTGGCATAGGGAAAGACTCCAGGTTTGTGGAGGAGGCGGAGGGGAACAGAGCTTGTAATTGGGGAGAGAGGGGAGACTTGGCCAAGTTTCCTATGGAACAGTGGTGAGAAATCAAATGAGGGAAGGACACAGCTGTTTGGCATACGACTCAATAACATTTACTTAACCTAGTTTGTTGCCCCTTGAAGGAGAGATGGAATTTTCTTAGTTATTCAGGTCACCAGTGAGAGGTTTGGAAACCATACTTAGGTTCAGGGAAAGAAGCACATTCTCCTTTGCTTTGCGTGCTTTTGCCTGCCCCTTAAATATTGGTGTCCCCCAGGAATCAACCCTCCTTGATTTTTCCTGTTTCTGAACATCCTTCCAAGGCAGTTGCATTTACTCTCATGCCTTCAACCACCCATATACTGCATCTCCCACGTCTGTACCTACCCCTGGTCTTTCTCCGGGGCTCCAGCCCCTAAACCTATCTGTTTGCTAATCATCTCAGTTTCTGTACAATTGAACATTTTTTAATTTTTTAAAAGGAGAACTTCTTGCCAAGACCTCCTTTTCTCCCATATTCCCTACCTCTCTTAAAGGTCCTTTCTCTTCCTTCCTATCTCCCTTCCTTCTTCCCTATATAAAGCATTAATCAAATACTTGTGATATTCTAGATACCATATTAAGTATCCTCGGCCCGAGGGCCTGAGGGTATAGTGGAAGAGGTAGATGAGTCCAATAACTCATTTTCATTCACTTAACTATTTATAGAAAACTACTTGTAGGGAGGTCTGGGTGGCTCAGTCAGTTGAGTGTCTGGCTCTTGATCTCAGCTCAGGTCTTGATCACGTGGTTGTGAGTTCGAGCCCCATGTTAGGCTATATGCCCATTGAGGAGCCTACTTAAAAACAAAACAAAACTACTTATAAAATGTTGGAATAAATAAAGGCCAGTAGTTCTTGAGGAATCTGAAAACTTTACCCAGGGTGGTAAGCTCAAAAAAGGCCCTTTTGATTAAATGAAATATGAGTTGAGTCTAAAATCTTAAATCTTGAGAAATTAATTAGACAAAGAGGAGAAGACAGGAGAAATAGTATATGATAGAACACAAAGGAGAGTGAGCAAGAAATTTTAAAAAGGTGTCCATAATAGTAAAAGTAATAGCAAACATTTATTCAACCTCACTATGTACCAGGTACCCTGCTAAGCATCTTACATGTGTTTTTTGTTTTGTTTTGTTTTCTTTTCTTTATTTGATCCTCATTATAATCTCAGAAATAGGTTGTGGTAGCTTGTCCACTTTGGAGTTGATGAAACTGCTGTCCAGGTGAACAAACTTGCCCTTGAATTTTTGTGAAGAAGTAGTTCAGCTGGAAACCTAAGCTTCTCTGACTCAAGACCCTGGCAAATAGGGTGGTACCGGAGGGGCCATATGTAGAAGCAAGATTCTAAAGGACTCCACATGCTCAGGAAGGGCTTTGGGCTTTATCTCAAGAGAAATGAGGAGCTGTTCCAGGCTTCTATTCTGAAAGTTCCCTGAGGCAGATCTTCATTTAGCATAGTCACTTTTGGAGAGGAGTCAAAGATGAATTTGGGAGCAGGTGCAAGACTAGAAGCAGATGGACCCATGAGGGGCTCTTTCCGTGGCCCAGGTGAGCTTCAGGAGGCCCAAGAGAAAGGAGCAAAAGAGACAGGTCTTGTCAAAATTTGGATGTAAGGGGAGAGGGTAAGTTAAGAACAATGCTCGGCATTTGAAAAATAATTTACTTTTTCAAAAATAACCATCATTTGATAATTCAGTCAACAAACATTGTTGAGCCTCTGCCTTATATCATGGACCATTCTAGGTCCTGGGGATAAAATGGGTCCACAAGACATAGCCCCTGGTCTAAAGGAGCCCACCCTGTGGAGATAAATGGTAATAATCACAGATGGTAACTATGAGAGGTATGCACAAGCGTATCACACTGAGCTTGGGTAGGGTGAACCGCAGGTGGGCTTCCCAGAAGAGGGGCAGTGCTCCCTGATCTTTCTCTTGACCTGTAGACTCACATTTCCAGCTATCAACTAGTCACCAATGCTGGTTGTCCCTCAGATATTTCCGATGTTCAAACTCATGCTCTGACCTCCAACATATAACCCTCTTCTCATGCGCCATGTTTCATGTTCTTATCAATGTATTTACTCAATAAATATGTTCTTGGAGGGCACATAAAGTGCCAGATACTGACTGTATCAGGCATGACGCGTAGAGACTTTCAAAAGCATGTGAATATTTTCACTGTGGTGTGCAGAAGCTATTCATTTCGGTGTAGTCCCAATAGTTTAATTTTGCTTTTGTCTCCATTGCCTCAGGAGACGTGCCTAGAAAAATGTTGCTATGGCCGATGTCAGAGACATTACTGCCTGTGTTCCCTTCTAGCAGTTTTGGTTTCAGATCTCACACGTAGGTCTTTAAACCATTTTGAGTTTTTTGTGCCAATACCATACTGTTTTGATTACTACAGCTTTGTAGGGTGTCTTGAAGCCAGGCATTATCATACCTCCAGCACTGGTTTATGTGAGAAACAGAGGCCACAGGCATCTAAATGACACAGTGAGAGATGACTTTGCAAGACTTAATCCAAATAACTTAAAGAAGAGCAGCCCTCCGATTTTTGCATTCTGCAGCTGTTGACAGAACTCTTAGCCTCCCTGGGAACGAATGGATGAACAGGACTGAGAGGCAGATTTTACCTTGTCCGAACACAGAAACACCCCTTCCATGCTGCCATGGCCAAGACCACTGGGAGGCCAGAGTGGCATTGTTTATCCCCTCAAGGTCTAAGTCCAAATAGAGGAAGTAGGCAGGGGGTGTCTGATAAGCCCCATGCTGCTGGCGCCATTCGCTCTGGCTGGACCGCATATGATGGGAACAGCTTGTAATGTTCTTGTGATAAAGACTGAGAGATTTAATGGGATGTTTCTACTGAGCACAGCTTGGAACATTTCACACAATTCTGCCATCCTCCAGCAGTGCTCGGTCTTTGTGGAAAGGCACAACTCTCAGAAGAAGCTTTGAGATTAACCAAAGAGGGAAAACGTAGCGGGAAAGAGGATTCTGCGAAAGCAGGAAGGCCCAGAGAGAGGGGTCTCCCACAGAGCCTACCACTGGGCCTTGAACCTGCCATGCTCTGCGTAAATGCTCACTGAGCGAACAGAGGGGGTGGGGCTGACAGCAGGGCGGTTGGAAGCTCTCAGGTAGAGAGAGGCTGCGGCACCCTTTAGCTTTTCAGGAAGGTGGTTTCCACTGCAGACCCTTTATTTGGCTCACAGGTATTTTAAATGCCTGAAGATCCTAGGGAAGGAGAAAGAACAGAGCCTAACGAGTCCTAATTGGCCCCATTAGACTCTGAGGTCAATACGCTGGGGAGCTTCTGCCAAGTTTGTACTCCCTGTGGTGCAAAGAGAGAGCCAGGCAGCTGCAGGCTTCCGGGGAGAGTTCCTGCCATTGATCTAGGCTTCAGAGCTCGTATTCCCAGTGCTGCGCTGGAGGAGAGAGGTGACAGGAGGGCAGTTTCCAAAACTAAGATCCCATATGGCTCTCCCTCAACCCCAACACCCCCAATTCCAACCCAGCTACCCACAGTGTAGCATAGACCTTGGAAAGTGCTGCCCGAAAGCTGCTGCCCCATGTAAGAAAAGAAACCCACCTCCAGATCCACTGAGAGACGTGATCTCTAACCGACTCGTTTAACCATTGAATGAAACCCAACTGGAAACATTTATTGAGTTTCCAACACTGAAACATTTTTATATTTCCCTTTATCATTTAATATTTCTCATTCTTTGGCTGAGTCTATAGCCAAAAGTCAGAGCACAAACTTGCCCTGAGAAAGTGAATCCTTGACTCGAACACCCATTCTGAAAGAAAGCACTTTTCTCTCATGCGCGATCTTGTTCTCACAAGTTAGATGCTTTAGATAAATCTCTGGGGTTTGGAAGAATTTGGAAAAGTGCAGGGTCACTGAACAAACTCAACCGTTTAACCTCGAAAACTCTGCCCAATTCTCACCGCAAGCACAGTTGGAAAATGGGAGCTTCACTTGCAGATGAAAAGGCCCTGGGATCATGGGGTGGTGGTTAGAACAGACTCTGGGGCAGGAGCAGGGCCCAGAAAACAACATTCCAGTTGGAAAGATATGAGTGCTGACAGGAAGGTTGCTGTGAAAGTTTACAAGTGAAACAGATGGGCAAAGACCAAACTACCTCCGTCTCATGAACATTTCTGAGACCATTTCCCTGCTCCAGGGGAGTCCATGTCTAGGGCTGTCTCAGTAGGGGATCTCATTACAACTGGGTCACCTATGTGGCCATTGAGATGAAATACGTGGCCAGCCATTTCCTCCCAGCCCGTCTCATGGGACCTCCCCTGGACCCTAGCCCACCTTGTTCCAAGTGGCCTTTAGCCTCTGCTGCTCAACCAGAGGGGGCAGAGGCGGAGAGGGTCAGGGCATCCCCTGTGCTCGGGAGGGACGTGAGCCGTGAGAGCACCCAATCCAGGCTCACACACAGGTTGGATTCAGCAGAACCTTCTCCTGCTTTTTCTTTCTGTAAGTGATTTTGACTTAACTACTTTTTAGTTTGACTGCTGCTACTTAGGTGATACTGCATTTGCTCTGGTTGAAATGAGATAGAATTTTAATTCCTAAGATGGTGTTCTAGAGTGTAGGATACATTCATAATATATTTATAAGAAAAATGATATACTTCTTATGAACATAGTATTTCCATGTCAGTGGACTCTGCAGAATTAGGTAGTAGAAGTAAGTATTACATTTTGATTGAAAAAAGAGATGCACTATTGCCCAAACCACCCCTGAAGTTTGACATGACTGCATGGAGACTTAAAACAGTGAAGACCACTCCCACATGTGAGGAGCTGCTATTAGAAATCTGTCAAAGTAATGTAATATTTAGCCCAATAAGTTTTGATTAGTTTTTAAAATAACACACATAGGGGCGCCTGGGTGGCTCAGTCATTAAGCGTCTGCCTTCGGCTCAGGTCGTGATCCCAGGCTCCTGGGATCGAGCCCCGCATCGGGCTCCCTGCTCAGCGGGAAGCCTGCTTCTCCCGCTACCATCCCCTCTGCTTGTGTTCCCTCTCTCGCTGTGTTTCTCTCTGTCAAATAAATAAAAATCTTAAAAAATATATATTTTAAAAAAAATAACACACATAGACACCAAAAAGAAACCTGAACAAAACAATATCCCAAGCTAAATACAGTAAAGTTTTATGAGGTTAGCCCTAACTTCATGGATCACTTTAGGGCAGTTGACATTTTGCAACCATTTGTTTCTTGTTTTGGATCTCTTCCTCACGTTATTTCATTCAGGATGTTCTTTGCGTTTGAATGTTTCTAAATTTTTTGCAGTCAAGAACTGATTTTCCCTTATGGCCAAAAATAAAACAAACAAACAAACAAACAAAAAACAGGGAATGGAGGGAGAGAGGGAGGAAGGAAAAAAAAAGTGTTCACTCAGTGTTTCTAGTTGTTTTACCTCATCTAGGTTTTGGGGATACAAAGTGTAACATTTTACTGGAAACAAAAGAAGTTTGCTGTTTGATTTTTCTTTATTAAAGCTCTGTCCATTTAATACTTTAGAAAATTAAAAAAAAATTAAAGCCACAAAAATATTTAAGAGGGTGAGAAGTTTGGCAGAGAGGCATCGAGTCATGGGAGCATCACCAGCCGAGCACACATGGTCCCTACAAACGGTCCAGCATTATTGGAAGGTCAAGTACGAGGGTGTGAGAGAGAGCTCAAGGTTGGCACTGGGGGCCGTTGTTACAGGGCACACTCGCTGAATCTGAGTGTCTGTGGGGCTGGGCTCCACTTAGGGGACCGAAGAAGGTTTGTGTCTCAGAAAGCTCATTCTGTCTAGAGAGGGAGGCGCCGGGGGACAGGTGGTGCTATAACCCAGACGAGGGAAACTGGCTTTAATGAGGGCATGAAGACGCAAGTAAGGACAGGGGAGGGACGGAATCCAGAAACACTTAGCAGGGGCAGAAGAAAGGGCACATGCCAGAAACACGGAATTAGGTAAACTCAGTGATTTGGTCCGGAGTCAAGAATGTTCCTTGACTTGTCCCGTAAGGAACTGAATGCATGAGGTGCCTCAGTAATGGAGCGTTCTGAGAATGCAGAGAGAGCTTCGAGAGGGTAATGGTTGAGTTGTGTTTTGAATGTGTCTGACATAGTAAGATTAAACTTGGGCACGTTCAGTTGACCTCGCTGACCTCTGGATTTTGCTCAGGTTCCACGCCGCAGTTTGAATTCTGTGCCCCGGGATGGAAGAACTCCTTTGCATCTCCTGCTTGTGACTTGGGCCTGGACCCTCCACTCAGAATATTTCTTTCCTTAGGGAGTCAGTTTGGTGGTTTATGATTATATCTTTCCCCAGACTGGTGATTTATGGCAAAGAAGTCTTTCCCTGCTTTGTGGTGGAAATCCCTGTGCACAGACCGAGATGTGTCAGTCCCGAAAGGATGCCCAGGGTGTTTCCAAGCTGCTTCTTTAAAGGGGAATTCAGGAGAGAAGAGAACGGATCAGGCTGTTGTGCTGGGAAACTGGGGGGCTCCCTTGGTTATTCTTGTGAAAGGCGTGCCATTGTCTTTTCAGTAAATGGTGATCACAAGCCTCCTGGGCAGCAGGAACTGGGAATTCAGCCCTGGGTGAGATAAGCTAGCCCCTGCCTCCCCTACTCTCCCCAGTGAGGAGGAATTAGACACAAACAGGCTGATCTAGGAGAATAAGTTCTCCTCCCCTTTTTCTACCCTTTCTGGGTTTGCTCTAAACAGGATCTGATATATCACGTACCAAATGCCTTCCTTGTGTATAGATTCAATGAGAAGGGTGCTGGGCCTGAAAATTTAATTGGAGACAGGATTCCAAAACAGAAAACAAACCTCTAGTTTTAAATTTTCCATTTCCTTCTCAGTGTTTCTAAGGCAAAGGTGGTTGATTGGGGTAGGGTGTACCCTTGGGTGGGGCTTGCTGATGGGCTGGTAGGCCCTTGAGGTAGATGGTTTACAAAGGAAGCGGGCCTCCGGGACCACGCCTCGGAATGCTGTCTCCAAGGTGGGCTGGGAGACTATGCTGTCCAAATCACTGAGCGTGTCCGTATGTGTGAGTGTGTGGCTCGTGCTGTGTGCACACATGCTCCCTGGAGACACCCACAGAAACCCAGAATACTGCAGGGAGAGGTAGTGGAGAGGCCTCCGAGGGGTCTTCCCATGAGGACCCTCTGCCGAAGCCCACATTCCCTGACTCCATCCCCCCCCCACCCCGGTGTGCCTGGGCTCTCCCAGCAGAAGAGCTCAGACCAGGAGACACATTGCTGACCATGATTTTGTCCTGGGGTAAGGGAAAGGGCAGATTCTCCTTTCCAAGCAGAGCCTAACTGAATACTTTCAGGGGAAAAAAGACAGTGTGGCATCAAGCAAGCTTCTTGCGCTCATCTGTCAGCACCCCCGAGAGCCACATCTAAAGTGTCTGAGACAAAGCAGCACTCACTGGTTTGCACCTCCTGAAACGCAGGGCAAACCACTTGCTGTTCTGGGGACAATCTCCTGCTCCAGAAAATCTCCCACTCCAACTAATTATCACCAACAAAAGCCTCATTTTAAGGGGAAGTAAGGGAGGAGGAGCAAAAGAGAAATTTGGTTCCAATCAAAGAGAAAGATGGGGGGACCCTTTTAATGCAGGAGTGCACGGGTTTTAGAGATGGTACCAACCTGACAGAGATGACCACATGCGTGGGAACTTGCTGCCACCCCGCTGGAAGGCTAGGCAGGGCTGTGCTGCCTTGGGGGGTTGGCTACTGGGATCTCTGAGCCAGAGTACCCACTCGAGAAGCTGGCACCCAGCCGTGTGACCTCAGGCAAGCTATTCAACCTCACTGTGCCTCAGTTGTCTCATTTGTCAAGTGGGAAGAATAAAATTACCTATTGCAGAGAGGGATGCAGAGAGGATGGTTTTTTTAATTCAAAATAATTAACATAGTGTTATATCAGTTTCAGGTGCATAATATAATGGTTCAAAATCCCATACATTTCTCTGTGCTCACGGAGATAAGTGTACCCTTGAAATGAGTTAATGTGGTAAAGTGCTTAAAATCAACAGTGCCCAGCACAACATGCTGAAAGGTTTGTTCGAAAATGGGCTGAAGTCCCCCCAAGCAAAGCCACATGCTGCAGGAGAGGGCAGCTGGGTTGGACGTCCTGCACCCCCAGACGTGCCTGTGGCCAGACTCCCTGGTGCAGGGGGCCCTCCCGAGACACGGGCCTGGGAGCAGGGCAGCGATGTCAGCGTCAGATCTGTGATCTCTCGCTGCAGAGCCTGGTGCAGGGAAGGAGGGCCAGGGGTGAGAGGGCCCCAGGGCTTGTCACCCAGTTTGCAAGGCTGAGGTTGGAAGATGAGAAAGAGCCCCAGGCTGGTACATTCCTCTCATTCCCAGATCATTTCCTGGCCCAGGAGTTCCTCCAAGAGCCAGCGAGCTTGAGCCACTGTTTTTCCTTCCAGGAGAGAGAGGTTTCTTCTCTTTCCTCCCCATAAATATCCCTCCGGTTTTACGGCCGCTTTCCTTGCCAGCCAGCTCTGTGCCCGCAAATACTTGCGGAGTAACCGGTTCCCGCTAGAAGGATCCTCCTGCCTTGCTGTCTCTTTGTTCTCTCTCTGGCATGAAGGCTGCTGCTCCGATAGGATGACCGTGGGTCCAGCGTCTTTCTCCTTCAGTACTTCGCCCCTTCTCCGACTCATCGTCATGTCCCATACCTGTACCTACTTGTGATTAGCCTGTTTAGACTCTAGCAGTGATCGCCACCAAGGTCCCCTGAAACCTTGAAAGGGCTAATCCCACAACAGGTGTCATTTAACCAAAATAGCTCTTACTCCCAGCCCAGACATGTGGCAGAGAGGAGGCGATCTACATCAACGCTGGTCAAGTGATGGATGGGATCACAGCCACTCATTTTCACATGCTTATGGGATGATTTTGGTCCCCAGACTCCATCTGTTCTAGAAGTTAAAAATAAAATGAGAATTCAATTAAAATTATGCACACAATCCACCAAAAGCTGTGCCAGATTTTCCGATAATACCCTACTTTCCAGCCTATGAGAAACTGAAGTGTGTGTGTGCCATTGAAGAAAATACCTGAGAATGTCAAATTGCTTTAATTAGATGATAGATACATCAGTGTATATGCAAACTAGCAAAGATTTTTTTTTTTTAAAAGAAGCATATCTTGCCTGTAAGCTTCTTGCTTCTATTTTTCTGCAGAGGGAAGATTTGCAAAAGATGTAAGGAACTTAGCCTCTTCGTCCATTTGTTTCCCTTGAGGATGGTCAAGGTCAGCAGATGGGGGTCAGCGGTCACTTAGCTTCTGTCTGTGATGCTCTTCCCAGAGTTCAGTTACCCAGGGTCATGGGGGAGCTCAGTCCACAGTTCTTGTCTGGAATGAAACCTCTTAAGGGGTGGACCCTAAAGCTCGGTGGTCCCCTTCTAATCCCAGTTTTGCTGAGGATTCAGAAGAAACATCTCCCTTAGGAGATGGGTGGTTTTTACATGCCTCCACGGAATGGTTTTTAGTTTTGGCTGAAGGAATCCATTACTTTAGCTGATGCATGAATCCCATTACTGTGTCACTTCTCATTTGTAAGATCCAGATTCTCAGAACTGAGGGTGTAAATAGGGTGTTGATAGCTTCTAATGGTATGGCTCATCTCTTTTCAGCTACTGTGCCTGCAACAGAAGTACTACAAACAAGCCCCACTCCTGAAGTTCCCAGAGAGGTAGGTGCCCGCCTGAGAGTGCTGGGGGAGTGGGAAGGGGGGAATATTGAAGAGGAGGTCCAGATATCCCCAGAGAGGCAATCAGATAACCTCTGGATGTGCCTCTGCTCCTGAGGCTCCAAGTGAGCCTTCAAATACCTGACAGATTGGTGGTCACCAGAGGCAGGTAGGGGGCGTGTGAAATGGGTGAAATGATCAAAAAGTATAAAGTTCCAATTACAAGATAAAGAAGTCCTGGGGACAATACTGGGGCACCTGTATTGGCTCAGTCGGTTAAGCACCTGACTCCTGGTTTCAGCTCAGGTCAGGATCTCAAGGGTTGCCGGCCTGAGCCGGGCAGCAGGCTGCTCGCTCAGCGGGGAGTCTGCTTGAAAGATTCTCTCCCTCCACCCCAACTCCCCACTCACACTCTGTCTGTAAAAATGGATAAATAAATCTTTTTTAAAAATACTGTATTGTGCATTGTAAAGTTGCTAACAGAGGAGATCTTCAAAGTTCTCACGCACAAGAAAAAAAATTGTAACCGTGTGTGCTGATAGATGCCAGCTAGACTTGCTGTGTTTATCATATTGAACGCATGCAATATACACTACGTACTTTTAATGCACCAGATGCTTATGTTCCATATCTTAAAACTAGTACAATGTCATGCATCAGTTATATCTCAGGAGAACTGGGAGAAAAAATGACAGGTGCGGAAACTGTTTTCTCTTCTCCCTTCAGAATAGTCCTTCTCTCTCTGCTCCTCTTAGTCATAGAAACTCCAGTGTTTCTGGGGGCAGTGGCTGTTCAGCTAGAGACTGTGCGTGCCAGTCCCCTTTGCAGTTAAGGGTGGCATCGAATAAGTTCAGGACAATAGGATATGAGAGAAAGCCGTTCTTGAATTTCTGGGTTGTACCCTTAAACGGAAACTTCTAGTTAACTATGATAGTTATTATATAGTTATTACCTCTGCTCCTGGCATCTGGGAGATGACCTTTCACCACTCCCTGACCCCCAGGCCAAATGCATCTGCGCACAGTGACTTATCACTTATCTCACTCCGTGCTCAGAAACTTCTTTATCTTCCAGGCTCTCTGTGGAGCTCATGGAGTTCTTAGTCACTTTTGCCTCCCCGGCACTGACTAGCAGCCGTTTCCTGCCGCATTAGGGACTTCCCATAAATGTTTGCTAAACAAATGAAATTAAGGAATACCTTGCACTATATCAGTTATTCATGCTCTTTAGGGTCAATTTACAAGATGTTGCAAGGATCACAGAAAGCATCTCATTTGTTTTGCTAGTAACTCAAAACAGTTGATAGCGATCGATTGTATTTCAAGAATTAACCCCTTTTCTCATCCCACCCACCCTATACACGTTAGAGAATGCAACTAAGCCTTCATGTTTCCACCATTTATAAGATGTCCAAATGTCTAGCCAACAATGACCTTTTATTTTCAGGAAATATTTTTGAGTGCATTCTTGCATTATTTGGCTGGTGGTTAAATGTCAGTTTCAGATAAGTCGGTAGCTACTTTCCAGGAAAATCAGCTTTAAAAAGAAGCTGATCAAGTATGTCTCTCTAAGTAAAGTTGGTTTGTTGGTGACTAGAGGAGGGATCTTGCCTTCTGGCAGACAATAAAGTAACATTGGCCTGTGTCAAGAAAATCAAGTAACATTCTGGAGGGAAAAAAAACCACCATAACTCTGTGGTAAATATGTTTATAGTTTGGCTGATCATTCACTTGGATATAATAAATACAAAAGAGGCATTTCTTATCTTCTCTGTTTTCTTCCAGTTGGTATTATTTTCTAAAAAAAATCCTGTATCTTCCAAGTGGAGGTCATCTGCTGGTATAAGCCGGATTACGCCATATGAGGTAAATTAAGTGACTGGCATCCATCTTTTACACCTTAATAAAAAACAGGCAAAAGTTGATTCAAGTCAGAGAGAAGAACAAAGCAAAGTCCCTACTCTCTCTTATTCCGTAACACCAAAGTGCACATTTCTTTAGACGTGGGACTTTTAAACAGTCCTGACAGACCGAACACTTCATGCTGAGAAGCAACTCTAAGTATAGGTGTTAAACTGGCCACCATTATTTGTCAACAAAGCCAGTTAGAATACTCAACACCCAGCACAGAATCTTCAACACAGAAGGTGATAAATCTACGTGAGCCCATGAATAGCTATGATTTTAGGGCTGTGAGGAGCCATCTTGTAGATGGAGACCCGGCAGCATAGAGAAACCACCAAACCAGCAACCGAGAGCATCAGAGCTTGAACCCAAGGCCTCCAAGCCCAGTCAGTTTCTACTGCATAACAGTCTCTACTAAATACCAGGGACTATTACTTGAAACTAGCCACATCACAAAAAATAATAAGAAGAAGAAACCAACCCAGTGCCTTGGAAGATGAAAACCATCATGAAAATCAATCACCTCATTTGTTTCACCTACAGATACCTCACCAGGGGAGGAGGGGGCGGCCACCTGGAGTAACACATATTTTGTGTTTAACAGGAATGAATAGTGCAAGCCAACCAGAGGGCTCTGTTTAGCTTAGTTCAGTTTCTCTTTGCTTTTTAAAAGAATGCTATGAATTCTAGATGTTGGTGTGTGAGTAAAACATTCATATCGTATCTCGCGAAATTTTACTTTCACAATTAATTTGAGTGACCTAGGGAAAAAAGTAGTCCTAGAGATTGAAATCTGCCAGAAGAGATGACAAATTAAGTGTAGGGTGAGGTTTCCCAGGATCCAGGTCTCAAGATACTTGCTGAGGGGGGGAGGCTGCTCTGTCAACTGCATATGTGGTGCCACACTGAGGTGACTCAGACTGGCCCAGAGACGCAGAAGTAGGTATATCTGAGGATGGACAGACAGACCCAAGCGTATTAGAAATAGCATTTAAAAAATTCTTTGAAAACCAATTGGCTTGCCAGTGATGAAGAAAGGACTTAATAACAATAGTGACCACAACAGTAACTAGAAATAAAACCTTTCGTGTGGCTTACGGCCACCCACCAGTCCCTCTGTGCTGCTTGCCTAACCTTCTCTTTGTCCAGCCAGCTTTCCTCCAGTTCTCGGAATGCCCGGACTCTGGGTGTTCGCACGTGTTCCTCCTCCTGCGGGGAACGTGGTCCCCCATTTCCGCCACCCCTTCCACCTGGCAAGTTCTTGCTTCCCCCTTGGCTCTCACACGAAACAACTATTCCTTGGGGAAACTTGCCCTGATTCCCTGAGAGGAATTGAGCCCTCCTGCCCCCCCTCCCCTGCCCTGTCTTATGTTCTCGCAACCACTGATAGTTTCTCATAGCAATCCTGGTGATTGTAATGCCCGTTCAGTGCAATTCGGGGAGACCCTTGATTCCGTGAGGCCAGGGCCATGTCTATATTCCCAGCTCCCAGCACAGTGCCGGGCGCAAGGGTGTTCAGCAAATACTGTTGAGCTGATTACTATCAAACAAAATAACATCTGGATGGTCTTTTCTGGTGAATAAAATATGTTCGCTTCATGGGGAATGGGGGCTAATTTAGTAGCTCCCTGAAACTACCGGAAATTTTTTCTACCTAGCGCATTCTCATTTACCTCAGGATAATCCTGAGCACTGAAGAATGAATGACCTGTGACCTTAATGGAGGTTTACCTTTATGTGAGATGATCACTTAAACCTCCATTACTACGTCTCAAAGGGGCTTATGGGGGAGGCAGGGGAGAGGCAGGTGAAGGGAAAGCTATGGAGAGGGACTTTTGAAGCTCTCTGGCAGGGCTGTGGTCACACACCCCTGTATGAGGAAAAGCGCTTCCCAGCTGGAAGACGCCAGGCCCCTCCACCTTCAGACTGACCTTCTTTGTGGGGCTGGCACTACAGAGCTCTACCGCTGTGTCCAGTGCAGCGTGCTTTCTAACTTTTCTGCCAGTGGGCTGCTCAAAGAGAAGGCCAAATGAATCACTCTTTGGCCTGCGGTTTTAATCTGTCCTGTGTCTCCTCCCTTTGGAAGAACACAATACGTGTGTCACTAGATTGTGCTTAGCTTTTAATAAATAGCGAAGTGAAATGTTACTTCTGCATTAACCCAGGCCAATGAGCTGTTATATAGAAAATTAACTAACTGGCACCCAAGTCATCAAAGCCATTAATATAGCAAAAAACACCAAGTTCCTATCTGCTTGTTGCTCTTGCAACCTCTGACCACCTTGCAAATGAGCCTGAGCAGGGGAGAGCATGGGGGGAGAGGCCTCAGTCAACCCAGCTGTCCCAGACGAGGCTATCATAAGCCACCAGCCCCACCAGCTGACCACTAGCCCATGAGACAAGCCAGGCTTGGCCCAGATGAGAAGACTGTCCAAGTGAGCTCAAGTCGGCAGAATTGTGAGGTAAACAGATGGCTGTCATGGGATCGTCTGTCCCCCAGCAATCGCCAGCAAACCCAAGGGCACTTGAGCAGCCTCGTTCCCACATAGGTGCTGCCAGAATAGGTGTGTTAAGATCCCGCCCGAGCAGATGAGAGCTTTGACAATACGGTTCTCATGTAGCACCTGTGATGGAACATGCTGGAGCCGGCTTACGAGGCTACCGGTTCCCGCGCTTCCTGGTAATGTGGTCAAGTCACATTGGCTTACCCTCCCCTCTCACCAGGCTCAGCCCAAGGGTCAACACGACCGCTTCATCACCCCCACCCTCGGTCTGTGGAAAACTACACATCTGTCAAAATCATCTTAGGCCACATTATAGAAAGCTCATCTAGAAACCGTTCAGGGTTTTGATCTCACGATCCCCACTGAGATACCCCAGAGAGGGTGTTTTCTCTGTATGATGACTAGCCATGGATGTTCCTGGCAGAATGCCGTAATTATCTACACAAGATTCTGTGTAGATAAACATAAATTTATCTGTGTAGATAAACATAAATTATCGACACAAGATTCTGTGTCTCACTATACTATAAATTCTTCAAAGTCGGGGATTATACCGGACTTATCTTTGAAATCTCCATGCTTAGCATGAAGCCTTGCATATAACAAATTCTCAGTGTATTATACAGGATGGATGAACAAATCAGTGAGTCCATGAGCCATGTGCTTTGGGCGGGTCCAGTATCATACAGACTCACTGATGGGCCCAAATGGGAACGTGTTAGATTCTTTTTTGAGCAGCAGATTTCTGCCTTTTAAGCCCCTTTGAAGCATCAGGGTTTTCCCGGGTTTCTTTTGGCTTGTAAGACTTTGGCTTCTGTCTCTCTTTGTTTTGTGAGGTCTTAATTTACATGTAATAAAATCCAATGTAGAATTTTTAATTTACTTAATTACATCTACAAAAACAAAGATTAATGATTAAAGGAAAATAAGTTGAGAGAAACATCTGAAGACCTCTGGGCATAGGTGAAGGGAGACCTGTAGTTCTCACAAGGAGCCTTGGCTTACGTGTTACTTTCTCCATGAAGTCAGTGCTTAATACCTCACTTAAAACAGCCACTTGCCATGCTGACTTCTAGCAGCCCAAATTCTGCTTCTGCTCTAGTTTTTAGAAAGCATTTATTGTCTTCAAAGATACCATAAAAACGTCTGGCAAATAGTAGGCGCTCAAAAAAATTGTTGTTTTATAAACGAACATATCCACGGCCTTTGTGGTAGGTAGAATTCTCAGGTAACCTCCATGGTTCTCAACTCCTGATGGGCATACCCTATGTAATCTCCCCCACTTGAGTGGGGGCAGGCCTATGAATATGATAGGGTGTCCCTCCCTACTCTCATGATTAGCTCATCCTCTATTGCAAAGTTGAAGGGATTTTACAGTTGTGATTAAGGCCCCTAAACTAATCGGAAGAGATTATCCTGGGTGGGCCTGACCTAATCAGAAACTATACTCTGCCAACAGCCAGTGAGCTCACAAAAGAAGCTAAGTCTCAGATGAGATTGTGGTCTCAATGGCATCTTGACTGCAGCCTTCTGAGACCCTGAGTAGGGAACCCACTTAGACTCTGCCTGGTCTCCTGACCCCCAGGAACTCTTAGAGAATAAGTGTATGTTTTTAACCTATCAATAATTGTTTTATTTTTTAAATTGAAGAGTAATTAACATACAGTGTTAAATTTCTTGGCATATTAATTATTAT
The DNA here is from genome assembly GCA_028646535.1 of Procyon lotor. Classification (NCBI taxonomy): domain Eukaryota; kingdom Metazoa; phylum Chordata; class Mammalia; order Carnivora; family Procyonidae; genus Procyon; species Procyon lotor. The sequence goes on along the minus strand of CM053613.1, from coordinate 84,401,154 downwards.
TAATATAATTAATAGTAATGTGGTTGTTAATTATATTAATTTCAGGTATACAATATAATGATATGACAATGCATTACTCAGTGCTCATTATGAGAAATGTAATGCTGTGTTAAGTGCTAAATTTGTGACTTGTTATGTAGCATTCGAACTCACCAAGTGTTGAAGAGAGGGTCAAGAAGAGCCAAGCAACTCATGGGACTTTTCTCCAGGTAAGAAATCTGCATCCCTGGGTTGCAGTCCTTTTGTGTCCTTTTTTTTTTCCTTTTGTCTTTAATCTTCTCTTCACTACTAGTTATTTTATTTCAACCTGCAAAGAGAGCCCCAAATCAAGAACCCAGCAGACTACCAGGCACAGATCCTCCTGAACATCTGGTGGGCAATTCCAGTGTAACCCATTCAAAAGGGAATCTACCAGGTGCTACTCCCCACCTCCATCAATCTCCCCAGACTTGTTCTACTCCTGTACACTCATCTACTATTAGATAAACACACCCAGTTTAAAAACCTTTTCTCTTAAGCAGAAGTTCATATAAATGACTAGTAATTCTCACTACTATTAAGGTCACAATAGCATTTTTCTAGTAATGGAAAAGTAAGCTCAAGCATTAAGCTGGTGATATCGGCAACATAAATTGTATTATATAGGTAACTGTAAACTCTGCAATTACACTAATAAAATATAAGATTTTTAAAGTGACTAGAAACTTGGAAAGAGCTCACATGTCAGCTCTCTCGCTGCTGGATGCTGGTGCTTGGCTATTAGGAACATTATTTCAAACTGGTGGTCACATTCATCATGGTTTCAAAAATCAATATTATACGAAGGGAGATTTTTCAATATAAAAATGTACTTTGATGTAATAAAATAGTACACTGAGGCTCTCTAAGCAGAAACATATGAAATTGGCGTGTGCCTCCTGGGCTGTAAGCTCAGTGGCTCTGCGAGAGCAAGACAGTTACATGATGTGCTCTGCACGCCATCCCCAGCACCTAATATGGTGCCTGGTGCATAATCAATATTCAATAACTATCCACTGAATTAACAAATCAATGTGAGGACTTGATGTAATAATTAGGATAGATAACTTCTGTAACAAATAGACCGCAGCTGATGCTTATTTGTAACTCCTATAACAATACTGAATAGGTGAAAAGCCTTTGTGCTGTCACCCCGGGGACCTGGACTATTGCAGGTTCTGTCACCTTCACCTTGTAGCTTTGATTAATGCCACGTAAGCTGTCACCATTCCAACCAGCCAGAGGAGGAGCCAGAGCATGGAGGAATACCTCGTGAAGTTTATGGGTTGAACTTGAAATCGGTGTACATCACTTTTGCTCACATGCCAGGGGCTAGAACTCAACCACAGGGCCACATCTTACTGTAACAGAAGCTGGGACATGAAGTCCAGCCATGAGCCCAGAAAGAAGAGGAGACTATGAATTTTGGTTATCATCTCTGGTATGTGTGATGTCCTACACCTTTGAGCAGGCTGGAACCAGACCCCATAAAACAGAATATCTATGAGCAAAAACATGTCATGTCAAGAGAAGATGTATATAATAAGGAATGAAGTTATTTTTCATATCAATTCATGGTGTGGCCACTTAGCCCATCTTCACAATTGACTCTTGCTGCCATCGTCAAGAACTCCCTCCAGCTCATCTAATATCCTTACATCTGCTTTGTCATCGAATTTCCTATTCCACCTCAGCATTGAGAGTTACTTCCAGCTTCTTCTCTCTAACTCTGTTGTTTATCCCTACTTCCAAGACCAGACCGTTAACTTTAAGGGATGCAGTGGTCTTGTACCAGAGTCTCCTGAGTGCAACTGATTAAACATCTTTCTTCCACTGAATGTGTATTACTAAAAACAAAATCACTATGTTCCATCCCAGGTTAATAAAGAAAAACAAACAAAACAACGAAAACTCTTCCTGGCCTTCCTGGAATTCACAGATAAAATCCAAACTCTCTAGCTTAGCATGAAGGCTATCATCCAAATGCCCTCCTAGACTCACTCCCTTCTGTCACTCTATCCTGTAGCTTAAGTTCCTGCTATTAAGGCCTTCTTATCAAAACTCAGCCCATATTAGGCCCACAACTCTATGCCATATCGATTTCTGACTTTGTGCCTTCTTTGTACAAGCTTTGCATCTAAAATCTCTCTCCCTCTCAATTCCTGAATTATCATTATTATCAGAAAACAGCTCAAGTGTATTACCTCTTCTGTGAAGACTTTTTGTGACTTTTTGTGATTTGGCCAGTCTGCCCTCTGTGATCTGCAGTACTTTGCTCAATTTTCCGTAATGGCACCCACCACATTGGATTGTACCATGGGCTGCCCACACACAGGTTTTTACAGCCATAAGACTGTCAACTCTTATCCAGGAATGGCTGTGTCTTACTCGATTTGGTATTCTGAACATTTACAATAGCTTGTAATAATATCTCATGGGTGCCCATTTATTTTTTCAAATGAATAAAAATTCAAAGTGAGATAATTGTCCAGGTAAAGCTTTCTTTTGGGGGTAGAGGGCCATACCAAAGTTGAGAAAATGGACAGTTTTCTAGAACCTGAATGCATTCTTTCTCTTTGTGATTCTCAAGAAATCATCATCCCCGCCATCGTAATCATCATCCAGCCAGCTTCAGCCTGCCCTCCCTGCACGTGAGTACGCCAGTACTCTCGTTGCTTATTTTGCCTTAGGAATTCAGCAACCAGACAGCCCAATGTTAGAGGATTATCGTAGTTCTCAAGAAGTTCACCAAGTGTTCCAAAACTTCCTGCCAGAGGAGCATATGTTTCATCTTTGGGCCTTTTAGCCAATTTGGTCACAACACAAAGTCACACATGAGTCTCGCTGAGACTTCTCTAAGCCAGACGAGGTCAGGATGCCACAGAGCTCAAGAGTGATGTTGCTGTATCATACCAGGACTTGCCCCCGGTAAGCAATAGCACTTCTAAACTCTGATTTTCAGCTCTGACTCAGAAACAGGGCTCTAATCTGGGGATAGGAGTGAGGGAGACGTGAGGGCTTGTTTTTCACAAACATTCCCTACTCCCTGTGCATCTGATAAGTTGTTCAGTACGTGTGCAGACTGTCTGACAGTCTGATCTCTGCTTTTCCTTCCCACTTGAGCCCTTGATCTCTTCCCCGTCTACAGGGCCATCAGCCTTTCTGAAATTCAGGACACTCCTAACCTAGAAACCGTGATTTTAAAACTTTTTAGTGAAACACAGATGATTTTCTTTTAGGAAGCTCTTTTGGGACCATTAAACTACCTTATGCTTTATTTCCTTTCTAGATATGATTTAGCATGCATGGGCTCTTTATACATTTTATTTCTAAGCTTAATGTCTTCAGTGTCAAGACTATACTTTACAGATGAGGAAACCAAGGCTGAAAAGTCTCATTCCCAAGACCACACAGCCATGGGCTAAGTGAGCCGTTGTGCCCAGAATCCAAAGCCAGTTCCATAGAACTGAAAACCTTGGCATTCTGCAAAGGGCTTGTGCTATTTTGACATTGCCATTTTGATGCCAGGGATACTTTGATAGGGTTCACAGGCTGAGGAACAGGGCAAGCCTTAGGCATAGGGTCAGGGACACATCAAGGATTTCTTTTGAGAACATTATCAAGTAATAAAAAGCAGTGTTTTGATAATTTGATATGCCACTTTAATAGGGCTCCATCAGAATGCTCGGCTTTGTTCTGCTAATCCCCTACCATCTGAATCATAGGGCACGCACAATACCAAAGCTGGAAAGGCCCATTTGGAAATGATTTATTTCAGCCCCTTCCTGCTACTGCTGAGAAGAGCAGAGAAAGGGGTCTGCCAAAGGTCACAAGGGCAGTTGGTGAAAGAGCTGAGACAAGAGCCTGGCTTCCTGACACACCCACTTAGGACTCAAGACTCACACCCTACCTCACACACACAGCCCTGCCCAGCTCGGCCCAGCGTGGCCCCCACGCTCTCCACCTTCTGAGCTGGCTCATCGTAAACCATCTCCAGAAGCATGTCCTGGGACTCATGCTCTGCAAGGCCTTTTTCCCTGATTTATGCAAGAGTTGATCTTAAAGTCTTAAAAAGGCATAATAACGTTTAACCACATTTAATTCATCACCTTTACTAAAAGAATAAAATTAAATGAAGTTGGGGACATGGTAGAGAGGAGCAAAAAAGGAAGCAAACTCAGAAAAATGAGGTGGAAAGTAAACTGTCTTTAAATAAACTTAAACTATTAAAAGATCATAAAAATAAATGAATAATAATAAGCAAAATGTATTAAGGATAATGACTATTAAAACATTTTAAAAATATGAAAGTGACTAATAGACAAAATTTTTAAGGGTGAAAATACAGTAAGTTATTAAAACCAGAATCTTAAAGATTAAAAAATGCAAAATAGGTAGTTGGATAAATTCTTGAACTGAAAATCCTCAACTAAGAACAAACTTGGTCAGCATGCTTTAGGCAAAGGGCTAAGCAGTACAGAAGTGAATCTCCTTCTTACGGTGTACCAGGAATTCTGGGAGCTTCCAAAAATCCAGTGCCAAGGGTAGCCATGCCTGGCTGTGGAAGTCAGTTCTCTGCCGTCAGACCCTGGGAGATTTCCTCTGCTGGATAGCATTCCCTTATTGCTGCAGAAATCGTAGGTGTGTTCTAATGGACCAGGCGATGACTGTACACTATGAGTCTGAGTTAGGAAAAGAGCTCTGCTCTGTCTGTCAAGTTTCTTTCTTTCTTTCTTTTTTTTTTTTTAAAGATTTCATTTATTTGACAGAGAGAGAACACAAGCAAAGGGAGTAGCAGGCAGAGGGAAAGGGAGAAGCAGGCTCCCCGCTGAACAAGGAGCCCGATATGGGGCTCGATCCCAGGACCCTGGGATCATGACCTGAGCCAAAGGCAGCGGCTTAACCTAGACACCCCTGTCTGTCAAGTTTCTAATCCTAGCTCCACCTCTTACTACTTCTCATGCCCCAGTTGTCTTGAACAAAATGGGCGTAGTAAGAATGCCTATGCTTAAAATGCCTAATGCCTAAAAATGTGTCTAAGTGCCTAAAATGCCTAAAAAGAGGCATTTTAGCTGGGTGGAGTGAGTAAGACCCAAGCTTCCTCACAACAGGGGCCCTAAATATATTGTGTTCAGCCTTCTGAACACCAGCCCCAGTGCTGGGCGTACAGTGGGAATTCAGATATTCACTATGTGTGTTAATGTACTAATCTCTCCATTACTTCTTATTTCCTTTTTCTTCTTTATCTTATTTTAAAAACATACACACATTTATTTAGTAACCACTCTGTGTCAGACCCTCTTGAAGGGTCAAAAAATAATAATATAAACAAGGATTTTAAGCAGACCTGTGGTTTGATCAGGTGTATTTGAGGTCAGTGGGGAGAGCAGGTCAAAAAGCAGCAAACTTGGGTTTAAGCAAGTTACAGAGATGGCACTGGCCACAGTGATGATCCTGTACATAATGAAGGAAAAGCAAATGACAAGTGGATTCTTGAAGTTTCAGGTTGGAGTCCCAGGCCTATATTGAATACAAGGAATGAGAGAGCAGGGGTCTCCTCTCTTGCTTAATGTACAGCTCACTTTCCATATGACTGTCCTGCTTTATGGAATGTCCTCCACCTCCCCCAGCTTTTACCTGAACATCCACTGCTGTGTTCTTCCTTTGCGTCTGCTACTGGACTTCATATTTTAGCAGACAGGAAAAAGTTTCATTACATTAAGTGAAGTGGAATTGAAAGCTAAAAAGCCCAACATGCACAGAGGTTTTTTTCAGTTTGTGTTTTTAAACAAAAAGTGAATCCCATCTACTATCTCTAAATCAACAACAACAACAAAGAAACAAGGAAAGAAAGACAAAAGGAAGGAAAGCTAGTAAAAGGAAAAAAGTAAACTTTCCCCTTTGAAGTGGGCCTCACACCACAAACCACGGGCAACGCGTCTATTTCTCTTTAAGATGGAACCACCTGGAATAATAAATCAAATACACATTTGACTGTGTTACATTTGTTATTTGGCAATTACAGTCAGTTAACAAAAAGAGTATTTGCAAAGAGAAAAAGGGTGAATTCTTCTCCTCTGGCATAACAAAAAAATATATACATGAAAAATGGAAAGTATATTAAGACTGTACAGAATTGTTACTACAGTTTTAAACTTATCTTTTTTTTTTTTTTTAAGATTTTATTTATTTATTTGACAGAGGAGAGAGACCACAAGTAGGCAGAGAGTCAGGCAGAGAGAGAGGGGAAGCAGGCTCCCCGCCGAGCAGAGAGCCCGATGCGGGGCTCGATCCCAGGACCCTGAGATCATGACCTGAGCCGAAGGCAGACGCTTTAACCCACTGAGCCACCCAGGCGCCCCAGTTTTAAACTTATCTTAAGTAATTAGGTTGTTTTTCCTAATTCTAAGCACTTGTTGAACATCTACACCAAACTTATTTATTACTGCAAGTTGATACTTGCCAGTGTCCTTCTATAGGAAGTTTCAAGGAAAATGTTCATGAAAGAGCTTCTCTCCACTTAAAGGTATGTAAGTCTGTCTCTTCCTCACTAAATTCTTGAGATGTGTCCATGAAGAATCTCCCAGATTTGAATAGCCAGCTCAAAGCCTTTTTTTTAAAGGATGATGATTATGTTATAATTTTAATATATTTTTATATTAAACATAAATTTGGATTCCATTACAGTGTAGGCAATAGTAGATTGATTTTTTTAAAAAATCGTTATTTTGAATTGTAGTCAATTAGTGAACATGGGGATCCAATTCAATGCATGTAAACCCATTATAATAAGTGCAAGAGATGGTATCTTCAATGTGCTGACAGCAAGTAACCCTCCACGTGTAACCTCACCCTTTGCTAAACTATTACTTAAGAAGAAGACCAAAGACTTTTTTTGTGCAATCAAAAAAACAGAGTTTATCACTGAAAGAGAGTCTCACTGGAGGAACTTCTAAAGACTGAATCACAGGAAGAAGAAATTTCGATGATAAGAATGGAGGTGAAACGCCAGGAAGAATAGTAAGCCGTGGCACCAATACCAATGTGAAAAAGTCTGTTCAGATACTGAATAAAACAGTACAATGACAGGGCCTAATTTGAGGGCATAAAATGACGTAGCAAATGCCGTAAGAGGAGAGTGAGTGGAATTACAATTTCTAAGATCTTTGTGTTTTTCTGGCAAGAGGGGAAGACTTAGTTGAGGGGAACTTTTAAGGAAATAAAATAGATGGCTTCCAAATCTCTTGAAGAAAACATTAACTAAAAACTGTTCATGAATCCAAATGAAATTTGAAGGGGATGAAAATATACGGAGCAGGATGAATAATTAATCTAAGCCCAAAGGAAGATGATAGAGATGAATTCATATACCTCCATAATCGGTCAGTGTAAATGAAATAAAATTTTGTTGAAAAAACAAAGATTGTCAGTTTGCCAACTACATGACGTTTACAAGAAACACACTTAAAATAGGAGGCCACAGGGGCGCCTGGGTGGCTCAGTCGTTAAGCGTCTGCCTTCGGTTCAGGTCATGATCCCAGGGTCCTGGGATCGAGCCCCGCATCGGGCTCCTTGCTCGGCAGGAAGCCTGCTTCTCCTGCTACCATTCCCTCTGCTTGTGTTCCCTCTCTCGCTGTGTTTCTCTCTGTCAAATAAAGAAAATCTTAAAAAAAAAAAAAAATACTTTAAAAAAAAAAAAAATATGAGGCTACAGACACGTTCAAAGTCCAAAGGCAGAATAAGTTACCCCAGTGGCTCCATTTGAATCAGAAAAAAATAGATTCTAAGTCAAAAATAATTGTAAGGGATGAAGAAAGGTCATGACATGATGATAAATGGAACGATTTATCACAAAGATACAGTAATTATAAACTTGTGTGCATCTAACAGAATAGCTTCAAAATATGCAAAACAACAAGTAGTTTATGAAGCCTAACTGCTTAGGATACAAACTGTTACATGCGTCATTTACCTACGTCTTAGAAACCTTTCATTCTCAGCCTAAACCTTTACTACAATACCAGTTGGTATTCAGTCTATAACGCACTCATTGAACGGGTTTTAAAATACAGAATAAGTTTAGAAATTCATTCACGCATCAGGTAAAACGATTGGCCTCAGGAAAAATAAGACAGGAACCACCACAGAGAAGCTCTCATTCAGGCCAGCCTTGTTCCCAGCCTCTGTGTCCCTTCTCCGTTGTCCCTGCTGAGGGTCCCTGCAGGGCCTGCCCCACCCACACCCCACACTTGCAGGATCAAGTCAGACTTCACGCAGAAACTGGTGAGCTTCTCTCTGGCCAGCCAGCTCCTGTTAGCTCAGCAGTGTTACTCTTGCTGCCAGCCTCCCTCCCGAGGTCTGAATATTGGTCCCTGAATCATACTTTTCCTAATGAGTGGCTGGACTCGGGAGCAGTCCCGGACCTGCGGTGGGTGTGCTCCACGTGTCGGGCGAGGCATAGCCCATTCCTTCGGCTCCTCTCTTTCCTTATCAGTGAGCAGGTACCATCATGTCCCTTAAGAATGACACTTGGTGGACAAACAGAGCTAACTCTTTCAGCGCTGCAGCTGGGTCAGTCAGTGCCCCGGCTTCTGTCCTCTTCCTAGGGGGATGGGTCTAGCGTCAGGTGCCGGCCAGATACCTGAGTGTCCCTTCTGATTCCCATGCCTGCTAGTTGCAACACCAGCCTTCTCTTATTCTAGTTCCAGGTCCTCCTTGACTCTGATGTGTAACTCTCACCTCCCCCACATCTATTGTCTGAGCTGCCACTCAGTGAAAGTTCTTCAAGTCTGTTAAATCTCTAACACTTAAGGAATGTCTACCCCATGCCACACTTGACCTAGATGCCCCTGGAGATAAGAAGAGGAATAAAATCTCTCCCAATGCCCAGAGCCTAGAATAGAAGGGATGTAAGTCCAGTATATGGAAAAGAATTTAAAGGGGGCTCATGTCATTGTTGGTCCTGATGTCCAGGTCTCTGAGCGCTCAGGACCCGGTGGACATCCGATGAAGGCTTTCATGACTCACTCACATATTCATCCCATACTGAGCCCCTCTAGCTGCCACGAAATTTTGACCCATATACCATTTTCTATTGCTTTTCCTCTATGTCATCCGTTGTTTAATGTGTGAGGAATTCCACTGTTGAAACACAGAAAGTTGAAGGGAAATAAAAAAATGATAATTTTTTCAAATTTGTCTCGAGACGCTCCCACTAGACCCACAGATAGCTTTCAAAGTTCTCATATCAGGCTTCAGGAGGTCACCATAGATTAACAGTGTTTAAAATACAAAAGATAGCTGTGATTATATGCAGTTCGACTTTCCATCTATTGAGAATAAAGCCTGTCCACAGCTGCAATGTGTTGTTTGTGGAGAATTGCTTGCAAGTGAAAGCCTAAAACTATCTCCCTCATCTTATAATTTAGAAACAAACCCTGAAAATTATATGTATCTAAAAATGGATACCAGTTGATTTTTTTTTTGTAAGCTCAAAAAAGACATTTCAGCCATCAAGTTATGAAAGCAATTGTTGGTTCTAGAACATATAGTTAGACTTCATTTCATTTTAATATATTTTTGGTCTCTAAGTCAAATATGCTATTAAGTCATATTAAAACTTATTTGTCCATAAATTATTCCTTTTTGTATAGAATTAAGTTAAAATAAATCAAAGACTGTATATCACCTGATAAATGAAAATATTGTAAAAGTTTCCTCTTCAAATAATTACTAGACTATTAAAAATGAAATACTGGTATAATATTTTTTATGATGGCATATCTAGAGAATACAAAAATGTAGATAGCAATATAATAAATACGCATATTCCTGGCACCTAGCTTACGAATTTAGAACATAGATCTAAAATATATCTATCAATTTAAAATAACATTTTAATAAACATCATGTAAAAATGATAAAATAATTGATAAACTTCTTAAGAAGATTTGCAAGGTTTTATTATAAAAGGAGATGGCAAGTCAGAAAACCTTCGGAAATACTTCTTTACGCACTCACTGAAGTCATAAGGTGCTTTTTAACTGTGGGTGTTGTGACGCCAAATTTCCTGGCTGTCCCTTCCGTTCATATTCACCTAAGAAGCTCAGCAAAAAACAAAGAGCCAATGAGTCTTGAATATTTTTTTTTGAATACCATTTTGTATTCTTAAGTCCAGAGCGAAAAGCACAAAAAATTTCCTGCAACATTCTCTGCATTCTGAGCCAGTCTGTGTTGTCGAAACAGAGCCAGACACAGGGGGAGAGGTAGTTGGAAGTCATGACTGGGTTAGACTCCACATCAGACACATTCTGTGCCTCTGTTTCTCTAACTCTTATAACCATCCCTTGAAACGGGCATTATTGTGGCTGCCATTTTGCACATGAAGAACCCAAGGGCTGAAGAGGTTAGGAGTGTCGCCCCAGGCCAGCAGTGCTGGGACCCACTACTAAGACGTACGGGCTTCTGACTCCAAAGTCAGAAGTGTTTGGATACAGGAGTGTTCTCCGTATCAGCACGCTCAGACACTTCCGGGTTTAGAATAAATGGCAGCACATGATAGAACATCACAAATGAAAAGCACACTTTGTTCACCTCATCGAGATGAGTAAAGTCCATCTTTCCTCCTCCTCGGCGGGCAGAGTCAAACTCAGGCAGGAACTCCTAGAACTTGCCAAGCCTTCCCGTCTCGTTCTGTCCTTGGTGAATCGGGGAGGCACCGGCCCTCAGCAGCTGCTGATCCCCTCCACTCCCGGAGGTAGAAGGGAAGACTCACTCGCCAAGGCAACTAGTGGTTTAGGAAACACATATTAAGAACACACCAGGTCCTGACTGCTGGCTTGCCAGGGCCTCCGCATTCATTGGTGACCAAAACCCCGGTGTGTTTCTGAAATCATTTGCCTGTTTCTTGATCCTCTAGCTTCCCTGTGAGTCCACGTGCCCTTCCGACTTCACTCCCACTCTCTGTCTGCACTGGGCCTCACCTGCGGAACTCAACATTCTTGTTTAACATTCACTCAAACCAGTGCAAAATTCTAACTCTGCAGCTTTGTCACTTTAGGAAGAGAAAAAGAGGGAGGCGGAAGAGGCAGAGAAAGGAGCAAGAGGAGCAGCAGAAGGAAGAGTAACCTAGAGAAGGGCGCTGTCTCTCTGGACTTCACATTGCTGGTCTGCTAAAGGAATATCCAGGACCAAGTAAGTTGTTATTCAATTTTTCTGGATATAGAATTATTGAGGAAAGCTGCGGACCCAATTCTAAGGGGGATGCACGTGCGTGCACTCACACACACACAGTATATCTTGTCCATAATTCCAAGTATGCACGTGGAACTAGATTTCTGTGGTTCCTTCCAAGTCTATGCGAGCGATCCTACAATAAATTAAAATCAAGCCTCTTTTATTGCTATCAAATTCTGGTCCTAATTCAAGGGAGTGGTAGAAAAATAATAATGATGGTAGTTGTTTGCTTAGCAACCTACAGGTGAAAATCCAGCTCATGTCAAATGGCGTTGAGGATAGCATCATTATTCTAGATACTTGACTTATTTATGTATTTGGCTTCTGGGTTTTTGTTATGTTTTGGATTGGTTTTGGGGAGTATGGCTGACACAGAATGTTACATTAGTTTCAGGTATGCAACATAGGGATTCCACTTCTTTCTATGTTATGCTCTGCTCACCACAAGTGTAGCTTGTGGCCCATGCATACCATGCTATTGGAATATCACCGACTATATTCCCTGTGCTGTGCCTTTCGTCCACATGACTTACTCATTCCGTAACAGGAATTGGAATTCCTCCCACTCCCCTTCACCCATTTTGCCCATCCTCCCATTCCTTCCTTCTGGCATCCATCAGTTTGTTCTCTGTATTTATGGATCCGATTCTGCTTTTGTTTATTCATTTTTTTATTCTCTGTATGAGTGAAAACATTGGCATTTGGCTTTCTTAGTATGACTTACTGCACTTAGCATAATACCCTCTAGTTTCATCCATATTGTTCCAAATGGCCTGATCTTATCCTTTTTTATGGCTGCATAATACTATATATATTTACGCACACACACACACACAAATCACATCTTCCTTATCCGTTCACCTATCAATGGCCACTAGGCTGCTTCCACATGTTGGCTGTTGTAAATACTGCTGCAATAAACATAGGGGTGCATATATCTTTTCCAGTTGGTGTTTTGTTTTGTTTTGTTTTGTCTTGTCTTGTTTTGTTTTTTTGGATAAAAGCCCTATAGTGGAATTACTGGAATGTATGGTATTTCTATTTTTAATACTTTTTTCCACAGTGTCTGTGCCAATTACATTCCCACCAACAGTGAACAAGGGTTCCCTTTTCCCTGCATCCTCTCTAGTACTTGTTATATCTTGTCCTTTTGATTTTAACGATTCTGAAAGGTGTAAGGTGATATCTTATGGTTTTGATTTGCACTTTCCTCATGATTAGCGATGTTGAGCATCCTTTCATATGTCTTTGGCCATCTGTCTTCTTTGGAAAAATGTGTATTCAAGTCCTCTGCCCATTTTTTAATTGGATTATTTTTTGGTGTTGAGTTGTATAAGTTCTTTATATATTTTGGGTATTAACCCCCTTATTGGATATATCATTTGCAAATATCTTCCTCCATTCAGTAGATTGCCTTTTTGTGTTATTGATGGATTCCTTCATTGTGAGCAAGCTTTTTTTTCTAAGATGTATCTATTTATTTTAGAGAGAGAGTGTGTGTGAGTGGGGGGAGGGGCAGAGGGAGAGAATATCAAGCAGACTCCCCACTGAGTGGAAAGCCCACTGTAGGGCTCAATCTCAGGACCCATGAGATCATGACCTGAGCTGAAACCAAGAGTCGAGGCTTAACCAACTGAGCCACCCAGGTGCCCTGGTGTGAAAGCTTTTTATTTTCATGTAGTCCCGATAGTTTATTTTTGCTTTTGTTTCCCTTGCCTCAGGAGACATATCTAGAAAAATGTTGCTATGGCCAACGTCAGAAACATTACAACCTGTGTTCTCTTCTAGGATTTTTATGGTTTCAGGTCTTATATGTAGGTTATCAATCCATTTTGAGTTTGTTCTTGTGTGTGGTGTAAGAGAGTGGTCCAATTTCATTCTTTTGCATGTAGCTGTCCAGTTTTCTTAGCACCATTTATTGAAGAGACTGTCTTTTCCCTGTTGTATATTCTTATTTCCTCTGTCACAGATTAATTTACCACATAAGAATGGGTTTGTTTCTGGCCCTCTGTTACGTTCCATTGATCTGTGTGTCTGTTTTTGTGCCTGTTTTGATTACTACAGCTTTGCAGAATATCTTGAAATCTGGGATTGTGATACCTCCAGCTTTGTTCTTTTTCAAGAATGCTTTGACTATTTGGGGTCCTTTGTGGTTCCATACAAATTTGAGTATTATTTGTTCTAATTCTGTGAAAAATACTATGGTATTTTGATAGGGATTGTGCTGAATCTGTAGATTGCTTTAAGTAATACAAATACTTTAATAATATTCATTCTTCCAATCCATGCACATGGAATATCTTTCCATTTGTTTGTCATCTTCAGTTTTCTTAATTAATGTCTTATAGTTTTCAGAGTACAGGTCATTCACCTCCTAGGTAAATTTATTCCTAGGTATTTTAATCTTTGAGGGGCAATTGTAAATTATTCCAGGTGCGGTAATATACTGTAGGTAAGTCTCAACTCCTCAAACAGAGTAGAGGCTGGTAAAACGTTTAAGCTGCCTCAGCAGTTCCTGGCCAGACTCCTCCTTTCCACCCTCCCCCCAACCCTTCCACCCCAACACCAAACTTTCAAAGAAATTGCTGGGAACTTCTTTGTTCTAAAGAAAAAGGCTGAATGGCAACATGAAATGGGCAATGAAATTTTCCGGGTGTTTTTCCTACTCTATTTTCTATTCTAGTCTTTCACAGTTTGAATGATAATCACAGAGGAAGTTCCCTTGGCAGTGTTGTGTTTCCATGGTGACAGGAGAGGTCAAGGTTAACAAACTGGGGTGCTGGGAACCGTCTGCTGCAGAGTGGATGCAAGGGAATGGCTGGCAGTCCAAGTGTCACCAGGGGACCCATTTTCACAGGCTCATCCTTTGAATGGGCCACAGAGCCTGACTTGTGCCTTTCTGAATGGACAAACCAGGGATGTCTTGAAAGTAATAATAGCTCTATCACTTCCCCTATGAAGAAATGCGCTGTGCCCTTCCTCCAAAAGGCCAGGACTGATGCCTCTCACTAACAACAATCCACGGATTGTTGGAATATGTATGTGCTCTTTGTATTGGCACCAGGAGCTCAGAGATGCCAAGTTTTAGAAACCAAATGTACTTTAGGAAAGCAATTTGATCTTTGGGAACAAGGGATCCTAAATAAGTTCTGACCATGTCAGGGCAAGCTAAAAGATGAATTAATTAAAAGGCGAGTAGGAAGCATGCAGTTTAAATTAAATATCAGATGACCCAAATAAACCCTCTTAAAACATAACTCAGCTATTTTTCCTGAAACCAAAGGTCCTGATTTTACTCTTTTGGATTCTCCATTTATGCTTTTATGTGGGTACATAAGGTCATGAAATTTGTATAAATTTCTCCAGATCGGGAATAAAGGGAAGAATGATGGACTCAAGGTAAGCTCTAAGGGTAAAGTAATTGATTCAAAACTGTGATGTCTTTGAGAGGAGACATATGATTCTATGTATGATGAAAGATACAGATGCTCTTAGGATCCTAGATATGGAATGGAATAGACTTTGTGGATCACAGGGCCGTGGTGAAAAAGACTGAGACATGGGGCAGTTGTCTCCATTTTCAGCAGTACTAATGGAGGCTTGGGAGTCCTGCTACCAAAAAGACTGGAGCATTCCATACATGCATCGTCTCCTGTGACCATCTGTGTGCTAATGACTCAAAACAAACCTTAGTCCAAGGTCCAGATCCATATACCAGAGACATGTTAGGTTCTCTATTTGAGTGTCCACCAGACACACTAAACTCAACAGGAATGAAACTGAAACCCTTGTTTTCACCCCTTCCTCTGTTTCTTCTCTATCCCTCACTAGCCCCTTCTACTAGTCCAGCCAGAGATCTGAGGGCTACCCTCACCTCCCCTTTCTCCCGCACCCTGAGCAACAATTACGGAGTCTTGTGTATGTTCTCTTGGAAATACTTCTCAGATCCGTTTCCTTCTTTCTGTCTTCATTTCTACTCTTCTTGCCGAGGCTTCCATTGCCTCTCCTGAAGATTACCACATCCTCCCACACTGGGCATCCTATCTCCAACTTGCCCACATCCATAAATCCATTCTTTCCTCCATGGTCAGAGTGACCTTCCTGAGATTCAAATATGATCATGATTCCTCTGCTTAAAAGCAGGCAGTGGGTCTCTAATGCCCTTGGGATAACCCAAATTGTGTTGTAAGTATTACAAGACCTGGTGGGGTCTTGCCCTCTCACCTCTCCAGCTTCATCTGTGGCTACCCCACCCCTCCACCTCCGCACACATGGTATACAGATAAATTCCAGCTGGGGTGAACTACTTGATTTCCTGAATACACTTCTTTCTCTTGACTCTGAGTCTTTGTCTTAGAACACTGCTCACAGTCGTACCCACTCTTTTCTTCCCTGGCCACTTGTCTTGCTGGGCTAGGACTTGCTTATGCTTTAGATGTCATTTTAATTGTCATTTCTTAAAAGGATGTGTTCCCTGCTGCAACCCCCTCCCCCCCGCCGATTTACTCTGTTGGGTCTCATAGCACTGTGTACTTCTTCCATCAAAACCCTTTCACATCATAGTTGTTACTATGTGATATCATATTATGATAATTTCCTCTTTATCTTTTTGTATCTTTATTTTGGAAGTCAGCTCCATGAGGGCAAGGACTGTGTTGTTCACCAGTAGGTTTGCAGAGCTCCACATAGTGCTCAAATGTTCTTAAATTTGGAATGTTAATTTGGAATGTTCTTAAAGAATCTCCATGACCAAATAAGGATCTGATGGAAATCTACATTATGCTTTTTTTTTTTTCTTTTAAAGAGTGGGGGGCAGAGGAAGAGGGGAAGAGACAATCTTAAGTAGGTTCCATGCCCAGGATAGAGCCTGACACAGGGCTTCATCTCACAACCCTGAGATCATGAACTGAGCCGAAATCAAGAGTGAGATGCTTAAGAAGCTGAGCCACCCAGGTGTCCTTGGAAATCTAAATTATGTATACTCTGAAATCCTCATGCATTTTTGACTGTGAATTTTCAACATGGACTTACAAAGTGTCAAATACTTCATAGTGCATTTGTGGTATGTAGTATTTAGTGTGGTTAATATTCTCCTTCCTCTTTTATAGTCTATGACTTCAATTTACATTCACCTACCATGGATTCCCACCAGAATTATATTATAAGAGCATTTTGGCAATACATCTTTTCTGAGAAAATTCCTGTGGATTAAAATTTGGCCCATGTAGAAACTAAGTAACCAGCCCTTCCAAAAGACACGGGTGGGGTGCATTTTCCCAAACATTTTTGGCATTTTTTTTCCAAGACAGGGAATAATTTGGATGGAAGAGAGGATTAAAGATTATCTCCTTTGGAAATAGCTTATAGAGAAAGAAGGGTTTGCCAATTGTCTAAATATTTTCACCATGATGTCTTGGGCCACTTGGTAATCTCTGTAATTTCTAACAAATGTAAAGTGTTTTTGTGGAATTACAATGTTTGAGAAGACTTCTGGCAGTTATTTGGCCTTTTCTGGCACTTTCAATCAGGGCATTCACGTGTTGCCAGTCACCTTTCTAAAAACCTGCATCGGTAATAACACCTTTCTTTGCAAAAGCCTTTGCTGATTACCCCAATGGCTAGAGAAGCAAAACTCAGTCTCAGCTGCATGGCTCACAATACCCTATATTGAACCGTCCTACCTCTCTGAGAGTTCATCTTTCCCGGGTCCTTCCATGTATCCTACCTTCCGGTCACACTGTGTGACTTCCCATTCTCCAAATGCACCTTGCCCTTCAAGCTTCCATAGCTTTGCCTGTCTCTGCCTTGCACCTGGATTCCCTTTTCCTTAACCATCTTTGCCAGGGCAATTTTACTCATCCTCCAAAGCCCAGAATTGTAGTGTCTGTAATTCTTGAATAACTAATGGAGACCTGATTGCCCATGGTTCTAAATATCAGACAAAGGCAGTTGAACTTGGCCCCAAAGGAGTGAGACTGAAGAATTCTGAATAGGTGGACGGCGCATACAAAATTGTGTTCCGTGAACAAGTTAGAACAAGCCAGCCGTCCCAGGGACCCAACAATGTTGATGTTCACAATGCGGATAGCCAACTAGAAGGGAAAACCATCACTTCTAAGTTTCCTGGAGATGGAGTGCAGATATTCGTCTTCTATTCTCCTAGTCCAGTGTGATATTTTGCTCTTAACATGGTGTTTTGCTTGCCACACAGCTGACCAGCTGTAAATTTCTATTGGACACTCTAATCCAGGGAAACAAATAGACATGTCCCTTATATCATCAAGCCCTTCCTGTATCAGCTTTGAGTTCAGGCTGCCACATTCATGACATCTGTCTAGATTTCCCAGTCAGCCATCTGCCAATGAGTTTCATGCTGAAAATGAAGATGAGAATGAAGGCATGTTTATTCACTGCCACAGAGATTTTCAAAAAGCCAGGGATCTTTCTAGTTTGTCTCCGTCTTCTTAAAGTTTCTGTGAATGGCAAAATAGGACAGTGGAAAAACAAAAATAAAGTGACTTGAGAAAGTTCAGCTTAAATTTGAAAATCCCTTATACTTGCCATCATTGCTACGAGAAATGGAAGCTGGGAATTTTCAACTGACTACATAATCGGAAACCATATACCGAAGAACAGGACGTGAAATGGGACCATGTGTTTTAAGTGGATGTGAAAAGATCTTACGCATTGTAAAAGAAAAAAAAAAACAACTTTTCAATTAAGAGAACTTTTCACTTCAAGAGATCCAAGTTGCTTTGGAGGTCAAGTAGGTGTCACCACAGTGAATTCACCCTAAATGGATGTATTTTGCTCATGCCATGTGGTTTGCAATGAAATTCAGAGTTTCCCATCCCTTGTCTTCTCCTTTCACACATCAGTGCTATCTGCCCTCAAGAAAAAGATGCTTATCTTCTCCCACAGAAGCGAAGAACTTTCTTCCTGGCCCTTGGCTTTCATTACCCCCACTTGGGGAAGAAATTATTTTACTTTTTTGTTAGCTCCCTCGGACAGTGAAACACAACTTTTTAAAAAGTTAAGAAAAAAAAAAATTTTTTTTTTAAATTTTATTTATTTATTTGACAGAGAGAGAGAGATCACAAGTAGGCAGAGAGGCAGGCAGAGAGAGGAGAGGAAGCAGGCTCCCCGCTGAGCAGAGAGCCCAATGCGGGGCTCGATCCCAGGACCCTGAGATCATGACCTGAGCCGAACGCAGAGGCTTAAACCACTGAGCCACCCAGGCGCCCCCAAAATTTTAAAAAGTAATGCTTAAGTTCTAACAGTTGTACACTTACTGACTTCCCCATGCCATCTTCTCCCCGGGATAAGGGGTGCTTCAGCTGAATCTAGTTGGGGTTTTCATGAACTGTTTTGTGTGTGTGGATCCTGCATGAGAGAGGCTTCCTGAGACTGATTTAGCAAAAATGTTTGTTTACCAAAACAAATAGCACCTCGCTATGTTTCTTCCCCAGCTCCCACAAAGATTGGCAGGTGTTCCTGCATTTGTTTATTGATTTTTGAAGAATTTAATTTGCACTTTGTTTTTATTTTTAAATGGTACAATTTCATGTGACTTTTATGGTTACAAGCTACCCCGACATTTTCAGTAAGTCATATGTGCATATCAGGATGTTGAGAAATAGTGGCATCTCACTCTGGAATGTCCTAAAAGATTTCCAGGTGGAATTCTCACCTCTCAGTAGGAAGGGCAGGGGGAGGGGGAGTAGGTGACAGCCTGAGTGGTTTGCAGGGGGATTCCACAAGATTTCCTGCTTCTAGGTTTCTGATCCTGCTCGGCCGGCTTGAGACCTCCCCTGGTTAAAAACCGACTTCCTGCAAACATTCAAAGGAGATTTCAATAGGTTAATATCCACCACCTGAAGGGAGAAGGCAAGAGAGAAGGAAATCTGGGCAGAAAGGAGGCTTGCCTTTGAGAATGTGGTTTTGACAGTAGTAGGCGGAGGCTTCCGGCTGCAGAGGGAGTTGTGACCCCGGGCTCTTCTTCGTGTGAGGGGATCACGGTCAAGGTTTGTCAAAACAAAGCCACACAGAACACCCTAATGCCAAGCGGGCAGAAGCTCTGGCCTGTTGCACATGAAGTCATTAGGAATTCCTTTGGTGCAAGAGTTAAGCTAAGCAAATGCAGATGTCTAATCGTGCCCCTTATCATCTCCCTAAGGCACCGCTTAGAGCATGCCACTTCCCTTTGCAAAATCCTTTAAGGTTGCTGCCCCTCTTGAACTAAGTCTAAAATCTTCAACCACCTTTTTAAAGCTTTCCCCAATTTTGTTCTATGTAATTTTCCAATCTTAAGTCACGAGACTCCAAATAGGTAGATGTCCTAGTAGTAGCTCCGGGTTTTTGCTCAAGCAGTAACTTCTGCCTGGATGACACCTCCCTCCCTCGGGCAGAAGAGCTGCATTTCCTTCAAGGTCCGCTCAGTGCCCAAGTTTCCCCTCTTACGGTCAGCCTCGTCCACTTGTGCTGTCCGGACTCTGCTACAGCATTTTTAATAGTACTTCCAGGGACGATTAGAAGTTCACACTTTGACATCAAATACATCTGCCAGCTCCGCAGTTTACTATGATGTTAAGCAAGATACAAATCTTGCCTCAACCTCAATTTTCTCCTCTGATAAATGGGAATCACTCTAAAATATGGAAGTTGTGAGGATAACATCAGAAAATACCAGGAAGAAAGCAGTTAGAATACTTTCTGGCACCACATACAACTTGGCTATTTTTTTCTTTCAATCAGCTGTGCTATTAGGGCCACATTGTATGTGACCTATGTTTTCAGAAGTGCTGTGATTTCCACCCGGCAGGTGCTAAACAGCTCTTTATTGAATTAAGATATTTACTGAGCAGATTCATGGTATGAAGCCAGGAAAATCACACCAAACAATGCAAATGTGTTAGGTCTCTGCACAGAGCCCACCGCCAACCCCCTGCTGGAGGCCTCTCGGCAAGGTGCCCGAGGGAATCGGGGCCCTGTTCCTTCTCTCTTTACCTGGAAAGCAGGTGAACACCCATTGGCTTGGCGTCACAACCAAAAAAAAAAAGGGGGGTGGATAAACAAATCCCAAATAGTCCCCCTAAAGATAATTGCATTATTTTTTCCTTTAAAAACCAAATGAGAAAAAATTTTTCAAAAAATGACCTACAAAATTGGTTCTCAAACTTTTGGTCTCAGGATCTCTCTCTCTACTCTTGACATGATTGAAGACCTCTAAACACTTTTGTTTATGTAGGTTATGTGTAGCTCTCTTTCATGGTATTAGAAATTAAAATGGAAAAATTTAAAGTATTTATTAATTTATTGAAAAATAATAAACACCCGGGGCGCCTGGGTGGCTCAGTCGTTAAGCGTCTGCCTTCAGCTCAGGTCACGATCCCAAGGTCCTGGGATCGAGCCCCGCATCGGGCTTCTTGCTCGGCAGGAAGCCTGCTTCTCCCGCTACCACTCCCTTTGCTTGTGTTCCCTCTCTCGCTGTGTTTCTCTCTGTCAAATAAATAAAATCTTAAAAAAAAAAGAAAAATAATAAACACCCAACATGCTAATATAAATAATACATATTAGGAAAATAACTGTGCCTCTAAAATAGACCATCAAAACAGTGAGAGGAGTAAATTTCTTATGTTTTATTTTTTTTTACATTTTTGCAAATCCCTTCAGTGTCTGGTTTTGTAGAAAACAACTGGTTTCCCATAACTGGTAGTGAGATGTTAATTTGAAGAAAATTGGCCCCTCAGATAAGGAAAGGGGAAGACTCCACAAAGGCTAGCTTCTTAAAGGTCCTTGCCCTGTGGAATCTGAGTCATATCAGTGAAACTTCCTTACCTGTTATATTAAAATCCGTTGGTCAGTCTTGCAATTTAAATGGATCTTTCAGCGTGCATGATTCTTTAACATCATGCATTCATCTTTGGGAAAATACTGCTTCACTGAGTTATGCAGACCTTCAAAATTTTAATTTCATTGTACAGCATAGAAGACAATCATTAATATCACTTCCAGCCTCATCAGAGAAGTCTTTAAATATTGGGAAGCTGCCAATTTCCTGGTGGAAGACAGGAGTTTATAATTTTTGGTTGGAAGTTCCAACTTTTCCCATTGGCAATGCATGCTGTGCTGTCATTTCCTTGAAATGACAGGCTCAGTTGGTTCATTTTGAGAAAATACCCAAGATTGAATAACCGTAGTTTATTTACTAGTTATTCTTCTGAGTGGATTTGGTATTTCATTAAAAAGAGTCCAGTTTTGCTCACTCTGCAAAAAATGCTTTACCTAGAAGCAACTGTAGTTTGCTGGTATGTAATGAATTCTTTCATTTGTACTTCTCATTTCACACCACAAAATAATGAAAAGAGTAATCAGAGGTTAAATTATTTAAAGCAGTGTATTAATTTGTTAAAATTAATCATAATTGGTTATAAAAATTATTTTCTAATGTACTTTTCCTTTATAGATTATACATTTATTATTATAAAATAGTTGAGTGTTTGTGAATAATTTATTAATTATCTAAAAGTTACTAGTTTTTACTGCTTCATCAAAGTTATCCTTAAATCAAACTGGCATTTTCTTGTTACTCTGAGTGTGTGCCTGGCAATGAGGGGACACAATGATGCTATTCCACTGCTGATGGTGTTCAGTAGATGAAAGGCCCAGAAGCTAGGGAGGCGGCCATCAATGAAAACATATTTAAAAGGTACAATCATAAGTAAAGATAAATTTCTTCCCACAACACTGGGCATAGCACAGGCTTTTTCCCCTGTTCTTCCGTGCATTATCTCTTTAGGACAGGATTAAGATCAGAAAGATAGGTGTTACCTACAGAGCAGTCCTGCCCAGCCTTTGCCATCTGATACTTTTCTTTAAATGTGATCACTCTGCAAGGAAGAGGAGCTGGGAATCAGGATGCATATTTCAATCCTGAATCAAGATCATTAAAACTTTTGAGTAAATTCCAGAAGATTGTCTCTAATGCACTAATGCTCCCAGTCAAAATATTAGAAAGAACGATATTACAGTATTTAATTTTCTATTCCAATTAATAAAATTTCTTTTTGCCTTATTAATTCATTATTTACCATATATACTTTATCAAGTAATAGTGGGCTTGTTACATGGAGCCAATAATAAATCTGATGATGTTGTGAAAGGGCTAACAGTAGCAAGAAACCAGAGGTCACTCTCTGTTTTAAAGAGAGCAAAGACCTCAGAAGGTGGCTTTCTTGAGAAATTTTTAGTCTTCAGCTTTTGGCAACTCACTATCAATATGACTCATCAAAACACTGGAAAAGTAGGTAGACAAATGCAGAAAGGTAACTTGTTTCCAGTGGGTTAGGATTGGACAGATTCCAAGGTCACACTTGCTTGAAACATTGGAAGGATTCTTAAAGAAATATAGAAGTGAAATGGTGAATGGATAATCTGATCTAAATTCATCCTGACCAAATTTCATCAGGAACATACAAATTTTTTTTTAATTAATTTTTATTAACATATAATGTATTATTTGCCCCAGGGTACATGTCTGTGAATCGTCAGGCTTACACATTTCACAGC
>CM053613.1:84340866-84377833 GCA_028646535.1 Procyon lotor | reverse complement strand
ACAAGCGTACCCCAGCACGTGGGGTCAGATGGGTATAACACACCAGCGGACTTGTGTGGACACACACCTTTCCTCAGATGTTCCTTCAGCTGGCTCAGCTCCCCCTGGGCTGCGAGCTGGTGGATGGACAGGGCTAGGGGCCAGAGAGAGGCAGAGTCCTCACCTGTCCCGTCCCCACTCCATGCCTCTGTTTACCCCATCCCAAGTTGCTCCCCTCAGCCCCCTCTACTGCTACCCCCCACCCTGCCTAAGTGTGCATTAAAAGGACGTTGGCAAAAGTTTGAGAAACACAGACGGAAGAGTTTTATATGGCCATTAAGAGAATGAGGTGCTGAAAACCAAGTATCTCCTACCTAGATTGATTGTTACATTTAAGAAAAGGAGATGCAGGGGTGCCTGGGTGACTCAGTGGGTTAAAGCCTCCGCCTTCGGTTCAGGTCATGATCTCAAGGTCCTGGGATCCAGCCCGGTATAGGGCTCTCTGCTCAACAGGGAGCCTGCTTCTCCCGCCACTGCTCGCCCGTCTGCCTCTCTGCCTGCTTGTGATCTCTCTGTCAAATAAATAAATAAAATCTTTTAAAAAAGAAGAAAAAGAAATGCAGAACAGCACGTATTACATGAACTCGGTTGTGTACAATGAAAAGGGCTGTCTAAGATACCCACTTTCCCCCTTAAATACTTGCATGTGCACGGGAGTCTCTGGAAGGCTACACAAGAACTGTGGCTAGCGTTGATCTGGGGCGTATGGACTGGGGACATGGGACGGTGGACTCGCTTTTCAGTGGATAGCCCTTTGCACTTAAAAAAGTGCCAAGTATGTGCAAGTGTCAATTTTATAATTTAAGTAACCAGTAAAAAAAGGAATAGAATGGGAGAAAATTTATTCTTCCGTGGAAAACAATGTTTTTGTAGATGTTCCTACTAGATCGCGCTAGCATCTTTTTTTGCTCTCAGAGGGACATTGCCGCCATTCATTTTCATCTCAATAGATTCATTTAACAGCAACAGGGGTTTTTCAGGACACTGACTGGAGAAGGTCAGAGGAGGGCACACAGACAGAGGGAGAGTGAGGAAGGAGTGAGGAAGACTTTTTACACTTAACCAAGTTATAAAAATTAGTCCCTTGATTTTTTTTTTCTTCGTGAAATATCATGGGAAATAAATTCATATATAGTATCAGGATTAAATACTCAAGGTTGCCAGTCAAAGTGCAAGAGACCAATCTGAATGTACCTTCATCCTGAACCGAACCATGCTAGGCTCTGGGGCTGGGAGAAGCAGAAAGCATATTCCCTCTCCGCAAGCCATTCTGAGCCTGGTGGGAAAGGCAGGCAAGTGAACAAATAATTCAAAGTGATTCAGTAAGTGTGATGGTGGGTGAGCTCTGCTCAGAGCATGAAATAATATGCTGAGTAGAATAAAGGCTCCCTAGATCACCATACGGGTCCGGGGGCGAGCTTTTCCTCTCTCCCCTGCCTCTATCTACTCCTCAGCAGAAGCTGAGAGAACGAGACAAATAGGCCCACAGTTTATTTCACTGACTAACCTGTGATCCCTGTCCTTAGAATTTCTTTCTAAGCAGTCTGTTCCATGAAGGGAAAAAAAAAAAGGTAATGTCCCTCTTTTGGCAGTTATCCCCCCCAGAAGGAGAATCTCCTCTATATCCTTCACAAGAAATTTTAGAATAAGTTCCTGCCTCTACCAGAGCTTTTAAATCTGAGTGTGCTACACCCAACATGCAACTAACCAGAAAACATAGGGACCCATATGAATTTTCTTCCTCTATCACTGATAGACTGGCCAAGAGATCCCCTTTCCCCCCAAATAAGGAGGGTTTCAGTTGGGAGAACTCTCGTGTATGGCCTGTCATTTGATCCTCACAAAACCTGTAAGCTGGGTGTTACCCGCCTTCTCCATCTTAGAGATTATGCAACTAAGTGAAGGATTAAAGTACCTGTGTTATGTCATTTGAACCTCGAAAAACTCTATAGGGGAGTGTTGTTAATTATTTTCTTTTATAGATAAGGATATGGGCTAAGTGTTGGTTGAGGACAAGGTTGGAACCAAACTGCCTGGATTCGGTTTCCCATTTCGCCCCTAGGTGACCACCTTCCCTTGGGTGAATCATACAACCTTTCTGTGCCTGAGCTTCTGCATCTGCAAAAAACGAGAGGATCGTACTTCATGGGGTTGTTGTAAGGGTGAGGTGAGTTATAATCTATGAAGCACTTGACACAGTGCCTGGTACATAAGAATCGTTGAATTATGAGGTCTTCCTCTAAATCCAGAGATCTGTGTGGTTCGTTGAGAGCTCTTTTCACAGCCCTGTACTCTCGTTTCCTAGAATGTGTTTGGGGAGTGCTTTTAGGTTTTATGTGGGGAAAATCGTCAAGGGAGGAGTCTTATTGTCAGAGACGTTCAGAAACTACCGCCTTAGAGATGAAGAGCTCTCTTCTCTGCAGTACTTTCCAGAGCATTTAAAATACTTCCATTGACTAGAAATCTCTTCACAGGGTTTCCCACCCAAGTAGTGGTACTGGAGCCTTTCTGTCCTCCCTCTCTTTGTCTCTCTGGCCACTAAGACTGTTTGAAGAGGGAGGACTTTTAAGTGTCCTCGGCCTTTGAAAGATAAGCGGCGTTCACTGGGCAGTTTCACCGGGACATGGCCGTGTGTCCTGCGGCCTTGGCTGGCCATTGGCTATTGGTGATCCCTAAGCTAAAAATTAGGCAGTTATGGTCGGCAGGCTTGCGGTTCTCAGAGACAAGACAAAAAGCCAACAGGGCTTCTCCACCTGGTGAAGTGTGGCTTTCCCTACACCTGCAGGGAAGGATCAGCATTCCATGTTTGACTACCCAACAGCTGTGTTGCTTCCTGGGAGGTGCTGTCGGTGGTACCGACCCTCTCCTCTGGCCCTGTGCGGAGGGAAGGGACAGAGGGCAACCGGGTTTCTTGTTCTTCCTCTAATCTGTTGCCAGTTTAAATGACTTGAAGGATTGTAAACTTTACTAAGGGATGGAATCTGGGGAAAAATTTTGAATGCTATATGAAAGCAGAGCAAGCCTTGGTAGATGGTGGGGGGGGAGGAAGCTGAGATAATCGAAAGTTTAAAAATATGCAACCAACATTTATGTATTTCTTATAGTTGGCAAATCACTTCCTATTCAGTCTTTCCTCTGGGTCTCTGAGCCCTGCCATGTCAGGTGCTGATGGCACCGCTTTGTTGAGGAGAAAATGAAGGCCTAGTTGGTAGTGAGTAATTGGCAGGTAGTAATCGCCAGGGCTGGGGGCCAAACCACGTTCTGCCACTCCAGAGCCATTGGTCTTTGCCCCACACGATGCTGCCGGGCATGAGAGCTGAGGGTCCCCCGAGGAGAGCAGAGAGAGGCCAGAGCAGATGAGAAACCATGAAACAAAAGTGGCAAAGGCATCGCTTCTCTGCAGCGTTGCCTTAGGCCAGGCTCTGAGCAGAGCTGCCAGGACCCCCCACCCCCCATGTCTGAAGAGACAAAACCTGCCAGGAGTGAAAATCCATCCTACTGAGGAGTTCGAAAAATAATTTTGAGCTAGAAATTGCATTTTATCTTTTCATCCCCTGAGGTTCAGACTTCAACTCCCCACAGTTGCCCTGATTAAAAAAGAGAAAAAAAAAAAAAAGATTCCAGCACCACCACTCAATACGCAGTGAGTCAGAAGTCCCCATGCCTCCATGCTGAAAATGGTCAGTGGAATCAGCTTCTGTTGGCAGAGGGGACAGGTGACTGCCCCAGGTCTTGGGGCCCATTGCCATCATTTGTCCCTCCCGAAGGAGATGTAGATCTGTGCTCACGTGCGGACGGTGGGTAATAGTAGTTGTCGTCAGACACCCAGAGACTGGGAGACCCTTTATCAGTTGTTTTCTGGGACATAGTCTTTTCTAAATCTAAGTTCCAGGAAGACAAAGAGTGTAGCCAGTGAGATTGTCTAAGCTTCTGCCCTGATCGGAGAGAGGCAGTAAAGCTTTCTGTCAGTCAGACGTGGGTTTCTTCCCCTCCCTCATTTCATTCACAAGCTGTGTGACCTTTGGCAAGTTGTTTCTCGTCCCTGAGCTCTGATTACGTACTTCCTAGGTTTTATTGTGAGGATCAAACAAAATAGCCTGTGTAACCAGCAGTAGCTTAAACTCGTGTGCTCAATCAATTGCAGTTAATCAGCTATCATAATTCAATAGGAAATGAGAGACCTTGATTAGGGCAAATAGATCCAGTTGTCCAACCAAGAGACATTCTGATCAGAAACACAGAAGCTGATGAAGGTCAGAAGTGAGCAGGAGATAGATTGGCACGTAGGTTCATTAGTGTTCTCCTCTTATGGGCTCATGAAGGTAAGGCCTGGAGAGCCAGGGTTGGAGGTCGGGGAGCCTCTCACTCATAGTTGGCCACGTGCCGCCCCAGCAGAGGAAACTGGTCAAGGAGACAGGCCAGACGATAATACCGTTTCTCTCCTGGGGCCTGCCAGAAACATGTCCTAGAATGCTGGCAGGCTGGGGGCCCAGGATGCCTAGCAGGAGCCTGTTGCCAAGGGTGTGAACACTAGAAGCAAAACAAAGAGGCAGCTTGGGGATGGGCTGCCATAGATTGGAGAAAATGCTCTTCTGAACCTCACCTAGGAGCAGTCCAAGGGGAGGAGGTGACTGAGGGCCAGAGCTGTTTCCACTAAGAAGCGCTCCTACGATCGGGCCCATTAAGTGATCACCGATATTATAAAACACCTCTGTGACCAGCAAGGGTTAGGAGTGTAGGAGTAGATAGAGGGGCTCGTTCTTTCCAATAATTTAGCTCTGTAGAGACCTGGGCTTTGTAGCCTGGCCCCTTACAGAAACAATTTCTCTGAGTTATGGCCTAATGTTAATCTCAAGGCTCTTATTGAGAGGCTAAGAAATTGCCCTAAAAAGTCTGCTTCCTCTAGTGTTCATTATGTCATTCAGTAGTCATTTAAAAAAAAAAAAAATGCTTCGTTCAGCAAATTCCTTTTTGACAGGTATGGTAGAAAGGCCATAGATCTTTTGAGTAAAGAGACCTGGACCCGAACTCTGGCTTTTGCATATACTAGTGACACTGACCAATGACGCAGCTTTATTTCTTAAGTAGAGGTAGTGACACCTGTCCGGAGGGTGTTACGGGAATTACAGGTGCTAGTTATTAGATGTTTTCCACGTGCAAGACACTCATAAGTGTCTGCCTTGAATTCTCACGGCAAACCGATGAATGGGGGACTATCATCAGCCTTGTCCACAGGTAAGGAATGAGCTGCCTGAGACAGGTGGTAAATTGCCCGATTGTCCTGCAGCCTGGTGGAGGGCAAAGGTGACGTATGTGAAAGTCCTTGACATTTATGGACTGGGTGCCCAACAGATATTAGCTTCTCATCCCGCTTCTGTCAAAGAAATAGTCCCTTTTTAGTGATGGCAACACTGAGTGCTAGTCTTTTGAAATGTTTTTCCTCTTTAGCTCATGAGAAATTCAGTTTAATGTTCAAAACCAGTAACTGTTTCATGAATATTTTATCCCCCCAATTTGTTTATAGTTTTGAATTTCCTATTTTAAAAACTCCATTATAGACATGCTTACTGTAAGCCATAACTACATTCTTTTGGAAGTAGGTTATAAATCCAGGATCCTTGGATGGGCAGCTAGCTGTAGGATGACCACAGTCCTGATTATTAGGTAGGTTATTTTTTAAATTCAAATATATTAGAATGCCTGAATCCAAGTCAGAGTTGCCCTTTAAAAAGGAAACCTCCAGAGGCTGAGGCACAATTCAATGATAAATAATTCAAAACACTCAAATGACTCCTTTTTGGGAATAACCTTTAATATCTGTGACATAATTTTTTTCATCCTTAAAAATGATGGCAAATTCATGTTGAAGTTGAGGGGTTTAATTTTTGGAAACATAAGAGTCAGAGCTAAAACTACTGAGTAAGATGAATGATTAAAGGCCAGATGACTATTTAGAACACGAGACTGATTAGCTTTCTCATGGGACTTATGAATTGACTGTGATGACTTCATCAAGGCCTAACCAGGAGACACTTCAGAGGAATTTGCGAAGAAAGCCATCAAAAAGAAGGTAATATGTATAAGCCTGCCGATTCACAGACATGTACCCTGGGGCAAATAATACATTATATGTTAATTTAAAAAAAAAAGAAGGTAGTCACTTGGAAAGGAGGGACTGCACTTGTCAAGAATGAGGACTTGGGGGGCGCCTGGGTGGCTCAGTCGTTAAGCGTCTGCCTTCAGCCCAGGTCAGATCCCAGGGGCCTGGGATCGAGCCCCACATCGGGCTCTCTGCTCTGCAGGAGGCCTGCTTCTCCCGCTACCATTCCCTCTGCTTGTGTTCCCTCTCTCGCTGTGTTTCTGTCAAATAAATAAAAATCTTTAAAAAAAAAAAAAAAGAATGAAGACTTGGAGGGACGATGAGGGAGACCAGGAGTGCTCCCGTGCCAGCCACAGAAAGAGGACACAGTGTGGACAGAGAGCATCTGAATTAGGGATCTTGGAAGCATGGAGAGGCTGATGCCAATGGCCACCCGGCTTAGTCGGTTAAGCATCTGCCTTTGGCTTGGCTCATGATTCCAGGGTCCTGGGATTGAGCAGGGAGCCTGCTTTTCCCTCTCCCCACTCCCAACTTGTGCTCACTCTCTCTCACAAATAAATGAATAAAATCTTAAAAAAAAAAACAAAAACACTCAACTTAGTAGTGACTAGTCTGTCACTAGAACCTTGATCTGCTGTCCTCAACTTCTGAATTTAACTATTTGCTTTTCTGTTGTCTTTACCAGCAAAGACATAGAAATTCTGGCTATTTTCTACAAAGAGATGATCACAGTAAGTTTAGTGATTTTTATTAATATCTCAGAATAATATAAAATAGCTTTGAAAATTAGAGAGGCCTCTCCCTGATCACTTGTATCTAAAAATCCTGCTACGTTTCACACAGGATTCAATGCTGAATTGTCTGTTACAGCCTTCCTCTTGAAGGAAGCTAATGAGGCAAGATAACATTCCTGGAGATTGTAAGCTGTGCCTCCTTTTCAAAGACACTCACGGTCTATGGTGAACAGCCAGTGATCCTTACTGAAACAGACACCGATGGCAGAGACTCCATGAGTCATTTATCTGCCTGTCCTAGGGAATCACTTGCAATATTCCAGAGCAGCAGGTCATATCAAGCTCTCCCGACCAACCTTATTGCTTACCTCCCAGCAGGCCAAACAGGAGCCCAGCAATGTTGGAACTCAACAGCCTCGAAAATCAACACAGGCGGTTTTACTGCTAAATCTGAGTTTGAGCCAGATACCGTAAAATGCGTGGAAAGGCTAAAGTGTATCCTCCTTAAGGATGGGATTTCTCATGCATTTCTTTGTCTGCAGCATTGGTGTGATATCTGTAACATGGGTGGTATTTAGGAAGACCTCGAAATGGACGAAGGAGAGGAAAGGGGACAAGATAAGAGGAAGGAAGAAGGAAGGAGAGAGGAAGGAAAGGACAGAGAAGAGGAAGGAAGGAGAGGAGGAGAGAAGGAGAGGGAGCCAGGACGGAAACCTGTGTTCCTCACCCCATTGGCCTAACCAAGCCTTGGTCTCTGTTCCCGGACCTTCTGGAAAGGCAAAGAAGTGAGCTCCCTCAGCAATAATGTCCGCTCCAGCCTGCTCTCTTGTTTTCAGCCCTCAATGATTTTAATGAAGAACAGTTATAAAAATACGTGGTTTGTGTTCATAAAAACTGCCAAGAAACAGAAAAATGAAGACACGGAGTTGACTCTACCCAGAGGCATTTTCACCAGTAATTCTTGGCTTGCTCTCTCTCTCTCTCTCTGTGAGCTATGCCCACCTCAGGAGATTTCATGTGGACAAACTAGAGATATAAAGAAAAGATACACCTACCAGGCCTTATGGAGACTGATTGCAAATTGAGCTCTGTCTCCTGGGCTCATGTGTTCACTGAGGAGATGGTGGAAGTCACAATTCTCCCAGGGACACATGTGTATTCTCTGTACTGTCTTCTTCTAGTCTGTCCCCATGACTACGCTGACACAGTCATCTGTAGCCAACTAGATCCTTGGAGGGACTTTCCATGCTATGACTTCTGTAAGCTGTTGCCTCATACATTCATTTTGCAAGTATTTCTTGATTGTCTACTGTATGTCAGGCACTGTGTGTTATTTTCTATCCATTCCTACCCAGCAGGACCATGGAAAAAAACACAAGTTTTTGGCTAGGGTGATGCCTTCAATGGCCTTTTGCTCCTTTAGAACCTCCTGGCAACTGTCGAGGGCAGCAGGACCCTTGAACCCATTGGGGTTCAACCTAACATCTGCAATGGCTCCTCTTTACTAACACGCAGAGGTAGGACTCCTCGCCTGGCTTTCAAGACTGGCATCCTTCAGCTGCACCACACCAGCCTTTCCCTTGTGGCACAAGTATGCCAAGCACCTCTTAGCCTTCTGTACCTCCTTTCCTGTCAGGGTCACTGCAGACCCATGTGGTATCTCTGTGCAAATTAGAAACAAGTGTCTATTCCTGAAGAGACTTTCCTTCCATCAGATAGAGGATTATTCAGAACATACTAATTTTGTTAGAACAGAACACTTTAATCTTCCAGGAAGTGTCACACTAATATACAAACTGTGCT
Source organism: Procyon lotor (assembly GCA_028646535.1). Classification (NCBI taxonomy): domain Eukaryota; kingdom Metazoa; phylum Chordata; class Mammalia; order Carnivora; family Procyonidae; genus Procyon; species Procyon lotor. The sequence continues at coordinate 84,369,157 of CM053613.1, read as the reverse complement.
CTTTGCAATGTGAACATGTCTCTTTAGCTCGGTCGTCTTTGTGCGCGTAACTGTGTGCAGTGGTGCTATTTTCCTCCCATCCAAGGGGTTCCCTTTCTCGTGCCTTCTCTACACTCTACCTGACTCACACCTGAAGCCCTCCACAGCCCTTTCCAGAACCACTTACTCATACATCCCATAATTGTTATCTGGGCACTTACTATGTGCCAGGCTCTATCCTCGGCACCAGGAATACAGCGGTAAACAAGATGGTCAAGGGCATGTCTCTCATAGAGACAGAGTATGCCCAGGTGAAAACCAATAAGTCTAGAAATGGCAAGAAAATGAAAGAGTGATTGGCTGGCAAGCCATAGGGGCACTTAAGATAGTGTGATTAGGAAAGGTCACTCCAAAGAGCCGATATTTGAGTGAAGAAAAGTCAGCCATGCAAGGATTTGGGGATGAGTGTTACTGATACAAGGAACAGTGAGGACAAAGGCTATAAGGCAGGTCAGTGTTTGGCATGTCCAAGGCCGAGAAAGGATGTCTCCCATGGGCAATGTGAGTGGCAAGACTGGTAGGAAATAAAGTCAAAAGAAATAGGGCAGGGCCTATGGCATATGAGGTCTTGTAGATGTGTTAAGGAGTTTGGATTTATTCTAGGATTTTAAACAGCATATAAAATAAGTGAGTTACATAATTTGATTTCAGTGTTTTAGAAATTCCTCTGAATTGTAGGAGTTAGAATGGACCAGAACACTAGTTGGGTGTGGGGCAGTTAGTCTAATGTCTGAGGCTTCCTTCCAACTCTGACATTCTGTGATTCTGCCTTACCAACAGGCCCCACCATGCATATGGTTCTGTGTTCCTAGTTGCAAATGGCAGGCTCCATTTTAAGCAGAAGAGGGATTAATTTGAGATTTTAGGTAATCCACAGGATTGAGGAAGAGGCTGGAGAAACAGCCATAAGACCAGGCTTCTCCCAAACCACCAGACAGGACCAGCTGGAAAAGGACACTGCAGAAGCTGTTGTGCTAAGCTATAAATGCTGGAAACTCAGCTCATCTTCAGCCCCTAGCAGTGAGGTCACTCCTGCATCAGAGCAGGGACAATACTGTCCCTGCTGCTTCGTTTCCACCACCAGGAGCCCGGTGGCTTCAAATAGAGATTGGTCTCCACTGGGGCCTGAGTTGGAGCAGGTAGTTTTGTTTTTTTGTTTTGTTTTGGTTTGGTTTGGTTTTTTGTCTTGTTTTATTTTGTTTTTGGAGCAGGTAGTTTCTTCCCAAGACTTTAGCAGGTCCTAGGGACCAGAGGTGGAAGGTCAGCCAGAGCCCATGTAAGAAATCAGGAGTCCAGATACCATGATCACAGCTGGATGCAAGGACCAAAGGAACCAGTGGTATGGAACAAGTCTGGGGTCAAAACCCTAAGTAACTGGTCTGAAAGGATGAGACAAATGGACAGAAAGCTAAGAACCTGAGGGAGAAGAAGCAATTTAGTGTTCATTTGCGTAATGACTAATGATCAATGCCTATCTTCCCTATTCCACAACAAGCTCCATAAAGGCAGGGACTGTGCTATATTTATTTGCTCACCATAAAATAGCTGCAGAATGCAATATGACACTTTTGGGGTTTAGTCATAGTCAATGTAAAAAACAGCCATCTAAAGACAGTTTCTATGATTTCTTTAGCTTACTATTTCTCTTGTATTATATTCCTTACTTTAAAAACTACCTGACAAATTCTCTTAAAATTTAGGGCCAGTTAATGACATCTTATTCCTTGATCTGGGTGGTGGCTTCAGGAGTATATTTGCTTGTGTAAATACGTTGAGTTGCATACTTATGACTTGAGCCTATGAGCCAGCAGGTCTGACAGTGCTAAAGATACCACGGTGCATACGGATGCTGTCTGAGCCTCTGGCACTCTCCAGCAGGAGAATCACAGAACCTTATAATTGTGGGGTAGAGCCATCTATTTGTGTCAGAGAGTTAGCTAATTCTATCAGGCCACAGAGCCCTGGTGTATTGAGGACAACTCATCATGATCTGGGATTATCAGATCTACCATAGGTTGAGTGAACACACTAGTACACAATGGAAATGGTAAAGTCAGGATTGGGCCTGGGCAGGTAGAGCACAAGAAGCATCTTGAGAAAGTAGACCCATATTCCCATACACCTTCCTCTGTGTAACTTACACCTGTGTCCTCACAGGGGGTTCCCCATGACCAGGTGGTCAAGGAGGAAAAATATTGGGGCTGATGTGCACACAAGTAGGCTTATTATGTTGATGTTAGCTAAAAGAGGACTACTATTGCATTTTAGCTATGCTCAGAGATGACTCTAATGGACATGTAACAAAGGGAAATCCTATCAGTGGGTAGAGATGCAAGCAGTACAGTTAGTCATTCACTTTATATGGAGGGAGAAGTGGCCTGAGGTTGTGATATACATGGTAAATGACTTTGGTTAATTAGCATCTGAGAGAAGCAAGCTTGAAAGATGGGAGATAAGGAATTCTGGGGAAGAAACCTGTGACTGCATCACTAGAAGTGAGTACAAAGCATAGAGACCTCTGTTGCCTCAAATCATCGATGTCCAGAGAGGAGACACTCAACGACCAGTGATATGGTCGGCCAGGACAGCTTGTCCCATGGATGTCAGCCACCCCAGTGCTTGCAAAATGGCCAGTTATGGATGGAGGTTATGCTGACAGCACAGACTACTTCTTACCAAGGCTGATCTAGCGATTGTCACAGCTAAGTGCCCAAACTGCCAGTAACAGAGACTATACTAAACCCTTAACATAGCATCACCCCGTGATGAAACCGGCTACTGGAGGCAGGTGGATTATATCACAGGATTTTACTCTGCAAGGAGCAGTCGTTCATCCTAATGGAAGCGATCATGCTACTCTGACTCTGGATTCACACTGCTTGCCCTCAGTACCTCTGCCAGCACCACACTCAATGGATTAAGGCCTGATTTACCAGCATGAGATCTCACACAATATCGCCTCAGACCATGGCACCAGATGGTCCCAAGAAGGTCTAATACGGGCACATGATCACATGACCTGCTTTTATCTCAGACCCTCCTCACCAGGATTCAGCTAACCTAGAATGATAGGATGGCCTATTAAAGAGTTAGCTAAGGCGCTGGCTGTATGACAACTGTCCATGGTGTTTGAGGGCTGTCCTCCAAGATGCAGTGTATATATTGGACCACCAGCTGATAGACGGTGCTGGGTGCCCGACTGTGGAAGGCACAATGCACATGTCATGGGATTGAGAGGTGAATATAAGATTGGCTCCTCTCACCATCAACTCCCAGGGACCCACTTAGGGAATTTTGGCTCTCTATTCCCACACACTTGGATTCTGCCAGATTAAATGTCCTGGATGTTGGCATGGGTGGTGGGAAGGAACACTTCCACTAAGAGACCTTTAAGGGTCCCAAGTTAAGACTCCTATCTGCTCTCCCTCACACTGGTGGGTCAATGAGCAAAGACAAGAGTATTGGTGAGAACATGGACCGTGATTGTCTTGAGAAGCTGGGAGTCTGCTACACAGTGGGTATAGGGAACTCAAGAAATTCTTGGGAGATGAAGAAATTGACACTTAGGAAGGTTAGGTGACGTTCTCAAGGTCTCCTGGCATAGCCAGGACTTGAACTCAAGTTCTGCTCCAGGAGTCTTCTCATGATATTACTCCTTCCTTTGTGATGGCCTGATATCCTGTGAAGCTCTTATGGGCATGGATGGTTTGCTAACCCCTCAAAACTAGTCATTTTCTCACGCAGTCCCCATGTCAGGACACAGAGAACTCAGAAAATGATGTTTGCCATGAACGGTGCATAGTTCAGCACATCGGTTTATAATTATTAGGCTAAGTAAGCCTGAAATCAGGTAACAATCAAAAGGGCCAATGATGAAGAACTTAATTTATTCATGGAGTTCATCCCTTCTGACACATCAGCCCATTTTCATGAGCACCACCAGTTCCCAACTGTAAGTGGAATATCAAAAAGAGAAGTTTACTTCTGTTAATGGCCCAATTTATGCATTGAGGTTCACGTAGTCTGGAATACCTGTTTAACTAGGAAACTGAACTGTCTTGGCCTATACTTTCTAAGAACCAGAGAAGCATGGGGAATCAAAATGTTTATCTGATCTTGTTTTAATGAGAAAAAAATGCTTTGGAACCAAAAACAAGTTTTTAAAATACTGACTCAGAGAAAGGAGGAAGAACAAGAAATATGCAAACACCATTTGGTGATACTATTTCCAAGCATATAACCTTAGAAACAACATTCAGCTTAACAATATTCATTAAGTGCCAACTACTTGATAGTTGACTGGGTAGAGATTGAGCTAGACCCCAAGATGATTGAGACAGGACCTCTCCTCCCAGCATGGTCCTACAGTGACTCCATCCCTCTCCCCCTACTCCTACATCTCATTGAAGCCAATGGCTACTTCTTCCTCTAGCCCCTCTTATATCTTTATATATTTCCATTTATACCTCAGTTGTTTCTTATTTGGCCAGCTGGAGTCAACTTTTTTTTCTAACAACCTAAGGCACTCTTTCCTCTTGATTCGAATTTACAAAAACGGTCTATTACCTGTGCCATTGTATTTACTCCCCAAACCTTTCTCTGGCTCTCCACCCAATCTTCCTGTTATCATGACCACTCATTCCTAAATCCAAATGTGCCCCCCCGCATCTGATTGCACCCTTCTCTTCTCTTTTACACCATCTCTATGAACCTGGAACAAATGTGCTAGTATATGACTTGGTTTTCTTATTCCATTAGTAACACCAGCTCTTTCCTTTTGCACTACCAAAGTCTGGAATTACTGCATATCCCACATCTTGTAGACTTCTTTTCCCTGCTTCAGAGCCTCTGCCCTGCAGTCAAGAAGGGAGAAATTACTAGAGCACATGGATGGCTCAGTTGGTTAAATTTCTGACTCTTGATTTTGGCTCAGGTCATGATCTCAGAATTGTGAGATCGAGCACCACCTTGGGCTCCATACTGGGAGTGGAATCTGCTTAAGATTCTCTGTCCCTCTGCCCCGCCCCTCTCTCTTTGAAAAAGAATTTTCAGGTTGAGGGTAGGAATTATTCATCACCTAAATCTGAGAGAGAGAATTCTCTCTTCATCTGGCCCTTCCCTTTGCCAATTGATTTGAAAAGTAAATACCTCCAAGAAAAACCAAACCTTTTTAAGGGAGGGATCCAGCCAACGGGTAACCACCTATATTCATCAGTCACGCCCCTAAAAGCGGGCATGTAACTCACAGCACACAGGCTTTCCTTCTCTCTGTTGTAGCTTCAGTGTTCCTCCAGCCCATGTCTTCCACTGGCTATGAAGAGATTGCAGCAGCAGAACAGAATTTCTTAGGGTGTGCTCACGCCCAATCTTCAAGAAAGCCAAGACCCTCAAAATTCTTCCTGCACAGCTCTAGGAGGGTACAGCCTATGCTTTGCCTGGCACATGCCTGCCCCTGACCTTCCCTGCTCATCTCTCCTGCTCTGGGCCACAGTAATGATGACTTTGGTTCCTGCCAGTGAGAAAGGGGTATCTGTGCTAATGGCTTCTGTGAGCCCTTTCAGGGCCTCCGCCATGGCCACCAGCTGTGCAGGGATGGCACCATCTCTGTGCCAAAGGCCCTGGCCCTCTGTCCTTGACCATGGAAGATGCTGCTGCTGATGCCAGCAGAGGGAGCTGATTCTCATCAGTGTCCACCCTACATCTGCTAACCATCCACTCTTCAACATTCCCTGGCTCACACCAACAGGAGTGCCATTTCCTCTTTCTGCCAGCCCTGTTCTGCTGGCACCTCGGGCTCTCAGGTCATGGTGAATCTAGAAAACCAGTCCTTTTAGTTTTTATTTATTTGTGATTGTGATTTGTGATTATTTGTGATTTATTTGTGATTGTAATATTCAGATATGTTTCCATCGTTGGTGGTTCATTGGGCAAAGGATTAATAAGCACTTGAATTTAGAATCGTGCTTCCCCATTTGCACCCACCCAGCATGCCCCTTAGCTACACCCTTGGTCAGCGCTCCCTTCCTTAGACTGAGTTCTGCCTCTCATGTGGACAGACCTTCAGCAGGCTCATCCTACCAGTCCTGCCAACATGCCTAAAAGGAGAAGTCCACTAAAATGTGCAGGAGAAAACCGAGGTCTAAATTAGTGACCAGCAGAACATTAGGTCCAGAAGAAACTCCCCGGGACCACCTTCCATGTGCAGAAGACCCAACACCATGATTCTCAACTGAGAGGCTGCTGCAAAAGAAAAGAAATTAGAAAAGTCAGTAATGAGAATTCTGTTTATTCTCACAGCCATTTGTTTCTTCTGAATGAGAGCTTTATCCCTTAATTACAGCTCTTAGTAATTGTCCATGACTGATGATTGACTGTTGCACAATTTCTTAGAATTCACTCTTTCATGATTGTAAATAGTCAATATTTCTCAGTTCTTGATCCCACACAGGGGATTATTTAAACTTAATGACTGACCTTCACAACAGCACCACAAGCTCAAGTCCACAGACCTACATCTTCAATCCTATTCTCCCAGGTAGACATTTATAGGAGGGACAAACCCCCATGTGATGTACAACTCTTTAAAGAGTTCTGTAATTCCTCCATGGTACTCACCTACCAGGCTCATTCAAACACTGCATCATCTTTTTTCTAGGAAAATTGAACTTTCCCTAAACATTCTCTCATAAGCTGTATGTCTTTCTTTCGAAGAGCCCTGTTGCTTATGTAAACCATCCACTTTTCTTTGGTCAAGCTGTGGTAAAACAAGAGATGTCTGTTTCTAATTGTTTTCTTATTCTTGGCTTTGAACTTCACATGCTTTCAGCCGATGCACTCCTTAAATCCCTTTTTCCCTGGGCATGTAGCATTGCTAATGCAAACCGTGGTCAGCCCCCCAGGCCATGTTTTATCTGCACGGGAATATCTTGATCAGAGATTGCACTTCTTATGTCCTGCTTGGATATGATTTGATTTGATTCTATTAGATCAAGTTCACGGTAGACCGTCTTTTCTTTCTATGCTACACTGATTTTATTATGCTTTTTATATGCCAGTGGTTCTTAACACCACCACACTTAACCTTTCCTCTGAGAACATCCCTTCAGTAATTTGTCATAAATTGCACACTGAACTGAGCTTGGGTATACTCAGTCCTGCTTTCTCTTTATCACAATTTCTTCCCTAGTCTGAGATATCCAAGCACAAGGACAAGTAAACGGGGGGAAAAACATGAAACTAGGAATTAGGAGTCTTGTGTAAATATTGTTTATGAGGAAGAATTTAGGGTAAATTCAGTTTTCCTAAAAAATTTCATTTGAATGTATTATGAAATTTTATGTTTCAATCACTTAACTAGTCCTGTCTTTGAGCAGGCTCTTAATTTCTCTGTGCTTCATCTCTGTTCTGTGCAAAATCAGAAAAATATTGTCTGTCCTATGAGCTCATAGGGGTTACAATCATATGAGATGACTACATGAGATGATTTCAAAATATATAGAATACCACTCACCTATAATTTGATAATATGGTCTCTAAAAGAGCAGACATAACATCCCTAGAAAAATATGTAATTTTCTCTTTAAATGATGTCCACTTAACTCTCAGGGTTGGCGTTCTGATAAACAGAATAGACAGTTCCTTTGTGGTGAAATTCTAAGAGACTTGGAAAGCATCTTTAATCCCCCAAAATGCATTTGCCACCTGCTCATGATATTTGAAATATGATCAATTACCAAGGACACGTTTGTTAGAGATAAGTCTGGCAAAGAGAAACGTCTGAAGGAGTAACGAGCTGATATGGGTTCAAATCTATGGTGTAAATTAAAAATTGGTTTTTAATTTTAATTTTTTTAAATTAAATTGGCAGTGGGAGAGTTTGGATGTTAAGGCGTGGGCTGACCCTTGCTTGGTATACCAGTCGTCTAAAGGATATATTTCTTGGCTTTCTCCTAGTAGTTTCTCACCTCTCAGTCCATCAGTTCATTATAAAAATGGCAGAAAAAATGTGGTAAAGCAGCATTCATCTCCTGTGATAATAGCTAATCACAATAAGGGTCCCCACCTCGTATAGGGAAGTGCTGGTTGAGTCCGTGGGCTGGGATATTCAAAGCCCCCTTGCTAATAAGATCGCTTTGAATCACAGAATTTCAGAAACGGGTCATTTGAGAGACTAGTCAAGTGCGTGCTAATCCAAATATTCACGGAGGCTAGATAGGTAACATGACTATATGACTCAGGCTGCTATGAGTAATAGGAAGTGGTGGGGTCTGTGGCAAACTGAGGAGAGAACGTGGGTGCCCTACTGCCATTTAAATTCAAATCTAAATTCAAATTTAGATTTGAATTTGAAAAAAAGTGGTGTTGAACCAACCAAGTGTGTCCACAGAATGACCATAGTTGGCCCTCCAGGCTGCCAATCCATGACTTCTGACAAAACCTGCTTGTTATAAAGGTGAACTGTGGCTACAGCTAGTCACGTGAGCCCAGAAGGCACGAGTTACAGTGGCCCAGCCTGTTAAACTTGCAACTCCTCCCCTTCCAAGTGAACCCCGCTGGTTCCTAGGACACATCACAACTTTGTGTCGTCAGTCACTACGTGCCATCTGCTCTGCCCTCTCCCTTTCCCTCCTGCTCTGTCTCCTCCTGTACTGCTGATCGGAACGCTGGGGAAGGGACTGCCCCCCATCCCCCCGCAACTAGGACTGAAGGTGCCTGCGTGGAAACAACAGTATCTGTTCCAAAGGTGTCTCAGCTGTGCCTCAGTGCCACGGCTCCACGGACAGCAGAGAAGGGAGACTCACCCTCTATCAGATTCAGGGCTGCCCTTCAGCACCCGAACCCCAAAGCCACCCTGCGTGAGCCCCGAAAAGCAGAAGGCCACTTGTGAAAGGAGCCCCTATGGCTTCCTTTCTCTACACTCATCTCTCAGGCACAACTCGAGGATAAACACACAAACACCATCCATCTCTGTCAGAAAGAGCTGGGGCACAGGCACCCCGCACACAGCGCCAAGAAACATTTTTCCCCACCCACCCCACTGCCAAATAAACAAAAGGAAATCTGCAAAGACATCGCTCTGACTAAAACATACAGAGGAGTTTACATTAACTAAAAGAACCCAGCTCCTCTGTTGAAAGCCTCAGCATTAAGAAAACTGTCAAGTCAATGCAGTGAGTCAGGCTTCGGTTTACATTTGTGCAACTAAAGGGCCTGTTCTGTTGATTCTGCCTGAGCAAAGGAGTAGGCTTCCCGAGAAGGACTGAGTCTGACCTAGAAGTGCTAGCCTAGCCTAGCAAGACGAACAACTTCTGGCAACTTTCAACTGAAATGTTTCAGCCTTTACCTGTAGTACCTGCAAAAAAATCTTGTGGCTGAGTTTCAGTCCGCAGATTTGGGGATATATCCATGACGATATTGAGACTTCAAGAGATGGCAAAGAAAACTCACAGGATGGAAGAAAACATTTGTAAATGATATATCTGATAAGGGACTTGTATTCAGAATATATAAAGAACTCTTGCAACTCAGTGATAGAAACATAAATGACCCAATTTAAAAGCAGGCAAAGGACCGGAAGAGACATTACTTCAATAAAAGTATTCAGATGGCCACTGAGCACAAGATGCTCCCTGCCATTAGCCATCAGGGAAATGCAAATAAAAACCATAGTAAGGAACTGCTTCATTCCCATTAGGGTGGCCATGTTGAGAAAGACAGTAACAAGTATCAGTGAAGACGTTGGGCAGGCGAGCCTCTGACACACTGCCGGTGGCAATGTCAATTGGCACAATCTCTTTCCAAAGCATTTTGTCAGTTCTTCAAAATGTTAAACACAGAGTTACCATATGACCAATAATTCCATTCCTGGGTATTCTAGGCAAGAGACATGAAAACCTATGCCACATAAGAACTCGGGCATGAAGATTCATAGAAGCATTTTTCATAATAGTCAACAGTGGAAATGACCTAAATGTGTGTCAACTGATGAATGAATATAGAAAATGAATTCTACCCATACAATGAAATATTATTCAGTAATAAAAAGGACTGAAATACTGACACATACCATGGGTGTGGATGTTCCACGGGTGAACCTTGGAAACAGGCTGCTAAGTGAAAGTAGACCCTCGCAGAAGGTCATGTATTTGGTGATTCCAGTAACGTGAAATATTTAGAATAGGAAGAAGGGGGAGTGATTGCTCATGGGTGTGGGGTTTCTTTTCAGGGTGATGGTTGTACAATCCTGCAAATATGCTACAAGTCACTAAATAGTACACTTTGGGTGAATTGTATGACATGTGAATTATAGCTGAAAATCCTGCTTAAAATGTATTATTTTTAAATCGATAATGTGACATGTGCACGACTCAAAGCCACAGAGTACTTAGTGGCATAACCAGGTTGGCTCCTCCTAATTCCCATTTGTAAATAACTAGTAAGGTCTGTAGGAGAATTAGTATAGATATATATTGGAATTGAGATAAGACATAGACATGGGTTTCAAAATTATTATTAATATTATTATTATTATTACTATCATCTATATTGAAACAGTTTGACTCAAAAAACATTGCAAAAATAGTACAGGGAACTCACATATACCCTTCTCCTAGCTTCCTCCAATGGTAATATCTCATATAACTATAGCATGTTAAGGCACACATTTTAAACCCCTATTCTTTATAACACAATTCTTTGTGGTTGAGAATCTACCATCTGTTTTGTCTCTGCCTTTAAGTTTGCCAAAATAGGACAGTACCTCCTTCACTACCAATACCACAAACTCAACACTGCTTGAAATTCCTCAGTTTGTCTCTGATGCCCATAAAAGGTAAGTTGTGCCACAATATCCCAGCCTCCTTGGGAATGGCCTTCAGAAAGACTCAGGCCTGTGGCCAGATGCACCACAGGCTGCAGAGCATAGCCTCAGGCTGAGGGGCCCAAGCCAGAGACATCCTAGGCCCACCACTGACATCTGAGCTGGGAGCCTTAAGAAGTAAGGGGGAGAGAGAGCAAGTGTGAATGAGGGTGTGAAAAGCTGCACTTGCACATGTATCCCAAGGGTGGGAAGTGAGAAATGAGGCTGATGAAAGGTCAAGTAAAGAAAAAGTAAGTCGAAGCAATGGATGGGCCATGGCCGCCAAATCAGATCTTGGGAGCAAACAGGGACAGAATACAACCTTCCACTGGCTGAAGGCAAACATGAGAAAAATAGGAAAAACACTGACTCAGTGCCAAGGGGAACATCCAACCAATTTTAACTGCAAAACAACATGCATAAAATGCAAGGAAATATTAAGTCATTCAAGTTGCTTTGAATAGGAGAATACAAACTATGAGTGGCCTCCTCCAAGGAAATTTGCAGGGTTCTCTTGCCAAACTCTCCTGGGGCCACTGCCCTGCCATTATCTTATAGATGCCTTTAAAGTTCAGCTGAAACTCAGACAACCCAACACATTGGCTAAACCAGGCTTTGAAGTCAAACGAATGTGTGTACCACCTATTCCAGCTGCACGGTCTTAAACTAGTTACTAGCCACTCTAAGGCTCAGCTTCCTCATCTGTAAAATGAGAGTACTAGCAAAAATTAAGAATAGCACCTAAGTAATAGTAGCACAGCAAAGTGGTTGGGAAGATATGTAAGAATAAGCATAGAGAGCACTCAGCATAGTACTAGCTTAAAAAAATGTGCCCAGTAAGGAGTGGCTGTAATTAACCCAGGAGCATTGCTTATCTATGAAGAACCTAAAACAGGTGTGGTCTTAGAGGATCTCAGGTCCTCCAGGTGTGGATTCCCACTTTCCCCATGAACCCACCTTGATCGCTCTCTTACTGTGTCATTGAGATAAGAGGAGTGTCCTAGGCTTAGCAGCCTTCACCTCTCCACTGATACATCCCATCTATTTCTGGATGATAAAGGGCAGTTAAAAGAGTCTTTAAAGACATTGTAAGTCTAACAGCCTAGATGGAGACTGCTGGGATCCAGAGAAAACAGAGACCACTTGCCTTACTGTCACCCCATCTGCCTTAGAAGCAGCCACAAGGTGAGGCCTGGGACTGAATAGAATGCAGTGGAGGTGACATTTCATGTGGCCAGAGGAGAGAGACTCCTGCAAACCAGTCTGAGAAGTGTAGAGATTTCAGCTTCAAACCAGAGAATGGAAAGAGCAGGGGCTTGACATTTAGTTATGTGGTCTCTCTTTCCCTCTGTGCTTTTGCCTCATTTCTGTGTACCCTTTCCAGAAAGTAAATTCCTCTGTTCCATTTACATAAAATATCTGGAAGAGATAACTCCATAGAGACAGGGGCAGATCTGTGGTTGCCACAAGGCAGGAGAGAGTGGGGAATGGAGAGAAGTGTTTAATGGGTACATGTTTATATTCCGAGGTGATAGAAATATTTTAGAACTAGCTAGACGTGTTTGTACAATATTGTAACACTGTTGTACTTTGTACAACAAAGCCTAGGGCACTCCTCTTGTCTCAATGACACAGTAAGAGAGCGATCGAGGTGGGATTGTTCACTCTAAAATGGTTAATTTTATGTTATGTGAATTTCACTTCAATAAGTTTAAAAAAAAAAAAAAAAAAAACTCCCCGGGAAAATGTCTCTGATATTCTGCTTTAATTGCTGTCTCTCACTTTCTCTGGACCTCATGCAGACCAGGTTTTCACCTCCACTATTCCGCTGGAACTGCTATTTTTAATGTCATTGTGACCTGCATGACGCCAGATCCTATGGTCACTTGTAGCTACCTGTGGCTTCAAGGGAAGTTGGAAAGTGTGCTCTTTAGGCATTTACATCTCAAATAAAGTCAACCTGTTACTAAAAAGAAAGGGGGAATAGACAATAAAAGAAAACTAGCAATCTCTGCTGGTCTTTTTAGAGGTAAACTATTTAAACCCTAGAAACAGAATGTATAGCCTTCAAATTTGGTGGGGGGAGTTGAAGGGAGAGGTGTATTTAAAAAACTAGATTCATTCAATAGAAGATGAGGAAGAAAAAGACAAGGAAAATTTTTGATAGGAAACACAAAGTGCAGAAATAATTCAAATATATAAATAATCACTATGAATGAATAAACTTACTAAAATGCAGAGTATAGGGGCACATGGGTGGCTCAGTGGGTTAAGCCTCTACCTTCAGCTCATGTCATGATCTCGGGGTCCTGGGAACAAGCCCCATATCGGGCTCTCTGCTCAGCAGAGAGCCTGCTTCCTCCTCTCCCTCTGCCTGCCTCTCTGCCTACTTGTGATCTCTTTCTCTCTATCAAATAAATAAGTAAAATCTTTAAAAATAAATAATAAAATACAGAGTATCAAATAATTGGTCCGTTTCATCTAAATTATCAAATTTGTGGCAAAGAATTGTTCATTATATTCCATTACTTTTCCTTTTAATGTCCATGGGATCAATAGTGATGGCTCCTCTTCCATTTCTGATGTTACTGATTTGCATCTTGTCTTTTCTTAGCCTGGCTAAAAGTGATTCAATTTCATTGATCTTTTCAAAGAAGTGGCCTTTGGTTTCACTGATTTTATTGTTTTTCTATTCTCCATTTTATTGGTTTCTGCTCTGATTTTTATTATTTCTCTATCTTTTCTTTCTTGTCTTTTTGCCTACTATTTGTATTTAACTTATCCTTTTTTCTAGTTTCCTAAAATGGAACCTTAGATTATTGATTTTAGATCTTTCTTCTTTTCTAACATATGTATTCAGTGCTATAAATTTCCCTCCGACTACTGCTTTTGCTGCATCCTACAAATTTTTGTTATATTTTCATTTTCATTGAATTAAAAATATTTTCTAATTTCTCTGAAACTTCTTTCTTTTACCTATGTATTATTTAACTGTTTGTTGTTTAATGTCCATATTTGGGGGCTTGCCAGCTCTTTCTGTTATTCTGTTCTTTTAAACTTGTTAAGGTGTGTTTTTATAGCTTGAAATTTGGTCTGTCTTGGTGAATGCTACGTGTGAATTTAAGAATTCAAATTCTGCTATTGAATGAAATAATCTATAAATGTTAATTGGCTTCAGTTGATTGGTACTACTATTCATTTCAACTATATCCTTACTGACATTCTGACTGCTCTGTCAATTACTGATAGAGTGGGATTGGTGTCTAACTATACAGTCGTCTATCTCTCCTTGTAGTTTCTCAGTTTTTACTTCACGTATTTTGACCTCCTGTTGTTAAGTGCATACATGTTAAGGATTAAAATGTGTTCCTGGAGAATTTACCCCTTTGTCATTATGTAGTGCCCCTCTTTATCCCTGATGATTTTCCTTGTTCTGAAGTCTGCTTTAAGACAGAGGTCTTTATATTAGATACAAAATCAAGATAAAGTTCTTTGCTATTTATTAAAGAATCAGCTAAAGACAATTTTTACACAGAAAGACTGAAAAGGCAAATGGTAAAAAGGCAAAACTGACCAAAAAGATCTGGTACAGTGATATTAAATATCAGATAAAATAGAATTTAAAGTATAATTCAGTAGAATTAAAAAAATTAACAACTTTAAAATATAATTTAGTCTAAATAAAGAGCGATATTATGTAGTAATAAATATGATATTCCACCAAAAGATATAACAAGCATAAATATTTATGCACCTACCAACTTAACCATAAAATACCTAACATAAAAATTGACCTAATTACAAGGAGAAATTAATAAATCTACAAGCATTGTGGAAGATTTTAATACACTCTTCTAGAAGGAGCAAGCAGATAAGAAAGTTGTAAGAATATATACAGTTGAACAATATAATTAACAGATTTAATCTCAAGCATATACATATGTATCCTTGATTTATATATCACTATGTGATATATATATCACATAGTACAGTATTCATTATAAATCACTATGTGATATATATATATCACATAGTACAGTATTCATTATATATCACTATGTGATATATATTTATCACATAGTATAGTATGCATTATTTATCAGTATATGATATATATATCACATAATACAGTATCCATTATATATCAGTATATGATATATATTTATCACATAGTACAGTATGCATTATATATCAGTATATGATATATATATCACATAGTACAGTATGCATTATATATCAGTATATGATATATATATCACATAGTACAGTATGCATTATATATCACTATGTGATATATATTTATCATATAGTACAGTATGCATTAGTACTTGTTTTTCTGTTCAGACTACTAGACTCTAGAGGGCTGGCTCTAGGATTCCACAATATCTGCTCTTCAATAGAAGCAGGAGTACAGATGAAGTTAGTCAAATTTAAGCATCCAAAGCTGCTCATAGAGGTTGTTTGAAGGGAACACAGACTCAGAAACGAAGCCTCTAAAAGAAGTATCAACCTTTTCTGAAGAATTAGTATAATTTAAAACATGTTCTCTGATAATGCAATTAAATAAGGAGCATTAAAAACGTTTTTCAGCTGTAACATTTCATAAAAAAACAACACAAATCGCAGTTCTTCTCACCACTCTCAGGAGGTTAAATCTTTAGTTCACTTTGATCCACGAGAATAATCCTTTTCCAAATATCCATTCCCAGGTCATAACCATTTAACTCCATATTCTTACCTATTTTAAAACTCTCCCTCTTCTCTAGCCTCAGCCAGGAAATTGCCAAAGAAGCAGGGAAGAGCTGAATTTTCTCTCCTTCCACACCTTGCTCTCCTGTCTCTGCTTCCCTCCAGCTTGCCTCTGGGTCTGCAGAGTTGGAGGTGGGGAGGAGGGAATGAGGGAGTCACGTTGCAACTCAGAAGACTTAATTCTTATTTAAAGTTACACAACCGAAAGTAAATAAGTAAATGAAGTTAGGCAGCAGGTTCACAGCACAGGAGACCTTGAACTCCTTCCTGCCCTCACTCTGGGACATGACACTCTGGGCTGCCGGCACAGGAGGCCCACACAGATTTAGCTGCTTCTTACCAAAAAGTTGAGATGGAGTAGATTTTCAGAAGACAAATTCCAAAAGAGCAGGCTGAATACCCCTGCTATTAGCCTATCATTCAAATCAAGAAGTTCCACTAGGTAATCACATATACATTTGGAACCGTAAATTGCGCACTCTCATAAATATATGGTTTTCTAGGAATACATTTGTCATGTCTGGAGTCCTACCTTGTTTCTGAGACTGGAGATAAGTTTCAGAAAATATTGGTCTAATAAGGAAGAAGCAGTAAGCAAAAAGCTCCAGATAAGGAGTGCTCCAAGTTGGGCTGGACACGAGTTTTGATTACTTTGTGATTTATCACGTCAGATTTTCAAAATAAATTAAAATATTTTCCCTGAATTTCCTGGCCCAGAGTCTTGTGACTACTTATGGCAATCTTCTTACTGGCGGGAGTAGTTGGGAACGAGTAAGTGACCTCACCTGAGAGTGGGGGAAGGAAGGCAGGATGGCATCCCCAGTGTGGGATGAGACCCCCCGGCTCCCCGATGTGTCCCTAATAAGTGGTTTTGTCAGAGGACGCACTCATGTGATGTATAAGGCAGGCATCAGGACTATTGCCACTACCCTCTTCAGCCTGCGTCTGGTACTGACTGTCAGGCCAGCGACAACCAGGAACCTGCAGCCGAAGCAGCAGGTTCTAGCTATCTTATCATGATTGTGCTTCTGTGTTTTATCAGAAAAGAAATCAATATTGTATATGGAATTTAATTCCAATTAGAGGAAGGGAATTCTATGAATCTATGTGGGAAACCACTCTTTTAAAGTTTCAGTTGCCCAGAGCACAGTCATTTATAAAACACCTCTGAGTAAAAATAAATGAGAGGCGGTTCGATCTCGCAGGCTCATGGGTATTCAGGGAGGTGATGCAGGCCCAGCATATGTGAGCTGGAAGCAATTAACTGAACGGCTCAGGAGAGATAATTTCAAGTACTGAGTGTCACAGACACTGCCTGAGATTAAGCAGCGGGGGTTATACCAAGGCTCAGGAGCCTTTCTCTCCGTGCCTCAGTTGTCCCAGCTGTAAAATGGGACTATCACGGAGATGAAAAAGCACAGAAGTCAATCAACCATTTCATAAGGTTTCTGCAGAAGGTTACAATCATGATTATGTAATATTCTGCCTGTGAAATTCCCTGAATGAGCTGAGGGAGAGAAGGGGGCAGGTATCTGGATCTTGTAAGAGGCAGTGGCATAGTGGGGGACTAGCTCCTAGGAGAGCTGCTTGGGTATGATGGACGCGCCGCCACTCTCTGGACATGTGACGTGGTCAGAGAGATCACCTCCTCTCTGCCTCAGGTTTAGCATCTGTAGAGCCTCACAGTGTTGTTATAAAGACCAAAAGTGTTCATGCGTACAGTGTTCAAGCATGGCGCAAAATAAGGACTTAGCAAGTATGTGCTGCTGTCATTCTCCTTTCTCATTGACGCAGGTGTACTTAAATACTCTTAACTTGAGGGAACATATTCAAGATGGAAGCAGAGGGAAGGCCCCGGCAGCACAGTGGTATCTGGACTATAAAAGTGAATTTCAGTTTTATCTACATATTTAGTTGAGCAAAACCAGTGTTTGATGCCCTGTGACACGCAGACACTGTGCTGGGCACTCTTGTGCATTATCTTTGATGTTCTCAGCAATACTGCAGGGTAGATAGTAAGACAATTATTTCTCTGCTCGTCTTGCAGACAGAGAAAGTGAAGTTAGAGTAAGTCATCCAGATCCACATGGCAAGCAACAAAACACAGTTTCATGCCCAAGTCCATCGAAGCTCCAGAGAGCCGGGTCATTGCTCGAATGTGCTGCCTACCCCTTCTTCTCTGCAGGCCTGTGCGGGGCCAGGCACTGTGCTGGACGCTTGTCTCTCGCCAGCACCTCTGCCCCCCACGGGGTGGGCATTACCATCTCTACTTCCCAGAGGGCGAAACCGAGCCTTCTCCTTGACACTGCAGTGTGCTCACCTGCAACAGTGAGGTGGGAAGCATCTGACATTTTTCAGAGTAGGAGCTGGGATGACAGTGCTGAAACACTCGGATGGATTTATTTCCAACCACTCCAACTGGCCCTCCAGCACCTCCTTTTGAATAATGAGGCTCATTCAAGCTGGAGGATGACTCATGGGCTGCCGGTGCTACCCGGTGAGGCTGGCCGACTGCAGCCTGAGGCTCCTGGAGACAGTCCCAGGACCCTCTCTCCTTAGTGCGGGGGGGCCGCCCACCTCCCCTCCCCACACGAATGTGTCTCGGGGCTTAGATAAGTCCCCCTGCCACTTCCAGCCACCACCCTGCTGCACCTCCAGAAGGCAACACGCAAGAGAGGCACACACAGCCTAATTACCCTAACTAATGGCCTGTCACAGCACAAGAGACCGTGAAATCTTTACCTAGGGGAGAGTGCCCAGGCTTGCATGTTTATTTTTAATTATAACATCTCATAAAATTACAAGAAGTTGGGATTTGTTTTGCCCTGACATTTAGGCATCCCAAATCCCCTTGTACTCTGTTTATTTTGGATGAGTCTTCTCATTAGGCATGCTCCCCAGCGGGGCTGACCATTTGTGGTCGTCACACGTCTTGTTGGCTTGGCTGCAGCGACAGGGAGCCGGGTGCAGTCGCTGGTTGTTTGTATCTGTTTGGAAGGTTCCAAGGCAGTGGGTGTTTCGGCAGGAACAATGAGCTCTGCCGTTGACCTGCTTGCGGACGTGTGTGGTCCTTGTACTTCCCTGGCCTCCATCTTTTAGATGTGGTTTTTAGGTGATGGCTAAAATGGATGATTTCTAAGGATGTTGGGATAATCTAATCTATCCTCTGGCTCTAGAAACATCCATACCTGAGACTTGCCAAGGGGAGGCTACTCTGTTTAAAATCCTGCAGAGAGAAATATTCCCCAGCCCCTCCCTTCCTGGCCTTTCCCAGTTAAGACATTCCTGGAGTTGACAAGCTTACTGATAATCAAGGTGCTTTCTTAAACACTCTCTTTTTAACACCCTTTCCACAGCATTATCTGTCATTTTCATAAAGTCTGAGCCTAGTTATTATAAACCTGTGCCTCTGGGTTTTCTGCTCCTCCAGCTCTCCCCACTTTGGCTTCCTCCTAGCCTGGAGTCAGCTTCATTACTTGCTCATATGTGTTCTCTTTGGTCCAGAAGATACTTAGGGCTTGTTTCTCCTAGGAGGCTGCCCTGTGATGAGTTAAATGGAACATTTCTCAAACAGTGTTCCATGGAACACCAGTGACCATGAATATGAAGTAAATGAGTGCTCTGAGAAAGAGCTCCATGGTAAAATACGTTTTGGAAGTGCTGGACTGAATAGAATAAAAGAAACAACTCTAGCCTAAGAAGCCAAGATCACCTTCTTTGCCTGTTCAAGCTGCGAGGACTGTAGGATCAGGGAACCAGGAGCAAGAGAATTGCCTGTGCCTGCATCATCGTTACCTCACCTTACACATGAGAGAGGAAAGTGAGGAAGACATTTTCTCCATCTCCCCTCCGGGGCCAAACCCCACCCCATGTGGGAGACATCATGGAGGAATGGAAACATTCAAAGACTTGGGAGGTGTACAGACCCCCGAGGCTCAATTCCCAGCCTTGCACTTTCTCTTTGTGTGATATGAGGTGAATTCTTCCTCCAAGTTTTGTAACCTTATCAGTGGACTAAAGATAAAAATACTTGCCTGTCAAGGTTGTAGTGAAGAATAACAGAAAAAAACATAAAGAGCCTAGGATCACTCAGACAACTCCAAGTACTATCAGAACTGAAATCTAAGCCCCCTAAAGACCAACCAGGTCTCCTTTCCCCATTTGAAGATGGGGTTGACTCCACCCTTCTCAGCAGAGCCCCTCCCGTCCTCACTTCCTGCCCAGATGTGGTGCTGTCCAGCCTCCCAGCCAGACACATCCATTTGAGGGATGCGAAGCCTGACTTCGGATGGCACTGACCGCCAGTGCCTAACACGAGCAGGAAATTCTCTGGCTGGGCATCTTGTCGGACAACTGAAAGCCCAAAGAGACTCGGGAAGTGGAAGATGGTGGTGCGCTCTAGAGAGCGGAGAGGGAAGTGCCCCCTTCCTGATGTTGGCACACAGACCGCAGCGGCCGTCCCGGCTCCGGGAGAAATGGGGTCTCCTCTGGGGACCAGTCAGCACTCATTCACCCCCTCCAGTCCCTAAACGAGATGGAAACTGGCAGCCCTCAAACTTGTTTTACTTGGCTTCCTCAGAGGTTTCAAAAATTCATGTTAGTTGCCAGGAGTTTAAAATTTAGAAAATACACATAAAAATTCAGATCTGTGGTGTGTTTGTTTGTTTGTTTTTTAGTCTAAGTATTCCTGCATAACAGCGATTGCCCAGGGTGGATGCAGCCCCTTAAGAGATGGCCAGGAGTCCTGTTCTCCCACCTTCCTCCACCCCCACCCCCGTCATACCTTGTCTTCTGAATGTGTGCCTCAGTGGCTCTGCCAGGTACCTGAGTTTGAGCCCCATTCATTTCACAAAGGCTGTACCTGGTCCTGTGCTAAATGTCAAGGTACAAAGCAGACGAATGAGGGAGAAAGATATGCACACAGCACTCAGAGCAACTAGGCGCTCCGACACTCACAGATGAAGGGCTATGGCCATACAGCCGTGGGAAGGGCCAATTGCCTAACAATAATAACACCTGTGATTTATTGCGTGCTTACTGTATGCCCAGCACTTGGCCTGCGCAAGGAGTCAGGGATGCCTCTGAGAAAATTTTCTCTTCAAGAATAAAATTGTCAGCTAGAGAAAAACACCTGGGACAGAACTGCGTTATCCAAAGGCTTGTGAACCGGCCAGGAGAGTTCAGTGAACAAGCGAAAATTCTTATGCGGCTACAGCCTGAGCTGTATAAGGCACTGTGGTGAGGCAAGGGCCAAGAACTTCATCTGAGGCAAGAGGGGACCTGAATTCTATCCTGCAGCCCATGGGAAGGCATCTGAATTTTAGTGGGCTCCTCCACAGTCCTTCCTGAGCACCAGCTTAGAGAAAGGTAAAGGGTCAAGAGTCCTGAAAAGGAGGGACGGGATGGAGTCACTGCTCTTTCTGGACCTTTGGGTAGGGAGATGCTGGGGTGATGAGGGGACGCCTAGGAGATGAGCCTAGGATGATCCCCACTGCCCTTCACCCAACCTCCCGTAGGATGAATTCGGGGAATTCAAAGTGGATTAGTCTGAGTCCAAGAGAATGAGGAATGAGAATGAGGAATTCCTCAATGAGGAATGAGAATGCTGGAGCCAAACATACTGACAATACCTGTGAAACCCAAGTGTGCTTCTGTTGGTCATCCTCCTGCCCCACGGAAGAGAGGCTGGAGACTCCTGCAGTGCCTGTGAGCAGAGAGCTTTCCTCTCAAAGCCAGGCACAAATATCTTTCCTGAATACACGCTCTCATTATTGCTCCGTCCAGCACCTCTACTTTTCATTAAATCCTCCTTCTTTGTGAATCATTTCTTTTTTGGCAGCACCCATTTACACTAATACGCAGAGGGGTCACAGGGCAGGTCTGGGGCCACTTTGCCATGCAGATTATTTAGAAGAAGCAACACGAGAGTCCTTTGGGAAATTCTTACGTGGAACTAAATCAGAAAGTAATATCCTGTTTTGTCTGCACTCTGTGCTAGTCCTCCTGTGTCCTGGAGAGGAATCCTGGAGTTTCTCCCTGCTGGCTGAAAGATAAACAAACCGCTGGCTCCCAGCCCTGCCCTAGAGCCATTCTAAGGAATTACACTGAAAACAAAGTGTCCTCAAAACCAAACCAAAAGATGGAAACAAATTCTTAAAAGTTCTCACTAGCTGCTGATTTCATTTCTCAGCGCAGAAATTTCTATTTCTTTTCATGATGGACAAAATTTTTGTCAAGATTAGTTGACTCCCAACTTTTCAGTTAAGAGGGTCCCCTTGTTAAAATCAAATAATTTCAAGAACTCTTCGGAATACCGTCAGTATCAAGCAGTTGAGGAAAAAAATACAACAAAAATCCAGTACTAATTCAGTAAGAGTTTTTAGAGGAATTTTAATTTTATTGATCGTAACTGTGTATTTACCTGCCCATCAAAAGACGGCAACACACATAGACGAGAAGCATCGCTCTTCTGTTCCGTCTCGAGTATTGTCAGCAGTTACTTAGAAACCATATTGACTAGGGAGGCCTTTGCAAGAATTCTTTCCCACACTCCATTCCCAATGGGAATCATCCACTCACAGACTAAAAATCATGGAGAGTCAGATAAAACAGCAAGGGTGCAGGGTTTTGTGTTTCTTGTAGGTTTGTTTTTTATTTTGTAAGAGAACAGAATTAATTGCGATATCTGTGGAAAATGGTGTTCGATGGAGTCCTATACATTGTGCTCTCTGTCCACCTTCCTTCTCTTTGAATTATCTACTATCACCTCAAAGGGTAGGCCCTTTGACGGTTTCTCCTATCATTTACTCCATCACGGGATAATCTTGTCGGATCTATGGCTCCATGCTTATTAGTACCCAACATGAGTACTACAATTTCTCCTCCAGGAGCTAGTCCTCCAAGAAGAACAAAGGTTATCTGGACTTAACATGAGAAGAAACACAGTAATGAGGCTGGAAAGGGCAACCAAGGTCATCAAGGTCCCAAAATTCGATAAAGAACATAACAAAAAAAATGACAGTCATTTTATCATGTGTTGATATGCATCGTGTGTCAGATCAGTGAGGCAAAAATAACTCTGGCCCCGAGGGTGTGCGACACACAAGGTGGAGGTGTTTTGAGCTCACCCCAGAGCTGTGGAGGCACAGAGACCTAAGCGAGAGAGTCTCCCTGAGAGGCACAGATGAAGTGTCACTGGAGTTCAGAGAAGGGGAGATGGCCCTCCCTGTGGGGGAGATCTGAGGAGGTTTGCAAAGGAAGCAGTCTTTGAGTTGGGCCTTCAAAGATGAAACTGGACACTTCTTTTTAAAATATTTTATTTATTCATTTGAGAGCAAGAAAGAGAGAGCACAAGCAGGGAGGGTGGGGAAGGTAAGAGGGAAGGGAGAAGCAGACTCTCCACTGAGTAGGCAGCCTGACGTGGGGCTCCATCTCAGGACCCCAAGATCATGACCTGAGCCAAAGACAGACACTTACCCAGATGAACCACCCAAGCACCGCTGGACAATTTTTTAAGTCTAAGATTTTAATTCTTTGCATTTAAAACTTAAGTTCTTCAAATTTTTTGTGGTTTGGGTCCAGAAATTTAGAGTTTTGGGGAAATAGTCACTTAGATTTCACTTAATCAGGAAAGGCTTTTCAGTAGAGAATGGGGAAGGAATCTTTGAAGGGAGGTAAAGGCACACCCCTTTTACCAGCCAAAGCAGTTAATAAACTTCTAGATTGTATGGGCTAGTCACAGAGATTCAAGTTCTAGTAAATCTGAATGCAGACCTTCCTGGTTAGGGGCTGACTTGTTGTGCCCCTTCAAATTCATATGCTGGAGTCCTAACCCTCCATACTTCAGAATGTGACTATATTCAGAAACAGGGCCTTTCAAGAGGTGTAACTGAAGGTAAAACCAGATCATGCAGCTGGGCCCTAATTCAAGGTGACCAGTGTCTTTATGACAGACACAGAGGGAGGACATAGGAGAACACGGGGACAAGACAGCCATCTACTAACCAAGGGGAGAGGCCTCAGAAGAAACCAGCCCTGCCAACACCTTGAACTTGGGCTTCTAGCCTCCAGGACTGTGAGGAAATAAGTCTCTGTGGTTGAAACCCCCCCAGCCTGTGACACTTTGTTATGGTGGTCCAAGCAGACTAACCAACAAGACTTAGAACACATTTTTGACTGCATATCCTTATGCCAAAACCACTGGCATTTTACAGCAAGCCCCTCTCTGGCTGCATCTTTCACAATCGGTTCCTGCTTTCCACCCCCACCAGCAGCTCTCCTGGCTTTCACACTTCACACACTCACTCACAGCACCCAGCCCCCTAGAAAGTCCTGCACTCTCTCCATGCTCTCTTGTTTATTTGGGGGAGTTCCCTTTAATCCCTAAAAACTCAGCTCAGAAGCATGACCTCTGAATAGGCTTCTTCCTTGGCCTCCTCTGCCCCTTACTTAATCACTCCCTCTGCTATATTCTAAACATACTTATCGAATTTACCTTCCCAAATACTGAACTCCTCTATGGAATGTGTCTGACCCCTCTCTGTAGGCCCAGCACCTAGCACAGACCCTGGCACACAGCAAGTACTTAATAGATGCTTGTTGAATTGAACATATAATTGGATAGGTTGTCATCAAATGAATTCACATTTTCACAAGCATTGTGTGTGCAGCAAACTCTGAAGTTGGAACATGACCGTGGGTCTTTTCACTGGAAATTACATTGATACAACATGTTTAACTACTTACCAGATACTTTTACTATTATCAAATATATATGGCAGGTACTGAAAGTGACCTTAGATCCTGGATCAAGCATCTTCCTTTGTAAGGAGAAAATTATGTTAATTGAAGAAATTTATCCAAAGTCCCATAACCAGTCAAGTGGGAAAGTCTACTCAAGAACTAGAACACAGATACTCAATATCTGACCCAATGCCCTCCCACTTATCTAGATTCTCATCGTTGTTGCAGGCCTAGATCAGATCTCAGCTCCTTCATGGAGCTCTTTCTGATTCCTCTACTCCACACTAATGCCCCCCTTCTCTGAAGGTACCATGAGTCAGACCTATGTGGGCTCTAGATCTTGCTCTTACAAGTTCCCTAAGTCTCTTTTCAGAACAAGTTCTAAAGTCCAAAAGACTTAGAACAAAATCCCAGGTCCTTATCCTCCAACACAAACACACACTTGCACATTCATCCAGAATCGACTCAGGTGCAGACTTCCATAAGAAGAGATTTCTTGGATGATGATCTCTCCATTCCGTCAACCTAATCCTGAGCTAGTTCTTTCTCCAGATGGGTAAACACGGGTTTTGATATGCCTTCCTCTGATGGAGCACAAGGTCCAACATCCTCAAAGTTAGAATCCTTTGGAAAGAATACTCAAGTGCTCTTGGAAATTTAGGCCCTTCAGGTCCATCTCTCCCACTTAAAAGTAGAACAGCTAGCCCAGGCTTCTCTCTCCATGCATCTAGGCAGGTGTCCCATATTGGAAATTGATTCACGGGGGCAGTTCAAGTGGAGAATCCCCTGGTTTTCCTGCTCCACTAACAAACCCACATCATATCTCCTACCCCAGAGACTTTCTGGATCACCGCATCCTCCACGAACACTGAAGAACCCCGCCCTTGGTGGCAAGAGGTGAGGTGTCCTTCTCATCTTTGTCCACCATTTTCTGAAAGGAGTGAGAACTTGCAGGACTGATTCCAACTTCAGGCAAGCTTTCTTATAAAAATCTATGTTCAGGGAAAGAAAGTTTGATTAATCAGTCCACCATAACTTGAGCAATAAGAATTTTGCAGGGGCAGTTCAGCAACTAGATATATTAGTTTTCCAAGAACTGTATTTAGTATAGCTAGAAATAAATGTGAAAGTAGCTTGAAGTTTACATAGATAAACTGTCATTGATTTTAAGTAAACAAACATTAATTCTCTCATTCTCCCCTTAATAGTTTAAGTGGAAGACAGGGATGATTACTGATGTTGCCTTCATACGTTTAGCATACACACACTTTATAGTAGACGTTTGGCCCTCAAAAACCATCTGTTGGAGGGAAAAAAAATTAATGAATTGATAAATGAATTTTGTTATATTGCTCTTGCTTCTGTCATCTCTCTTTATCTAATTTCATATTCATCACAAAACAATTTCCTAAGTCATAGATCAGCTATTCTGAAATACAGCACTTAGCATTTCCCCAGCGGATCCATGAGCAATACATCTACTCGTTCCCTGTCTTTAGCTTTGCTTCTGAGTGTGTTTAATGGCCGATGCTACTAATCTGTTTTAAGATTGCTGGGCATGGGGGCACCTGCGGGGCTCAGTCAGTTAAGCGACGGACTCTTGGTTTCAGCTCAGGTCTTGATCTCAGGGTCCTGAGATTGAAGCCCCCTGTGGGGCTCCATGCTCAGCAGGGAGTCTGCTTGAGATTCGTTCCCTCTGCCCTTCCCCCAGCTTGCACACACCCCCCTCTCAAATAAATAAGTCTTAAAAAAAAAAAGACTGCTGGGTATTACTCCAGTGATAATAATGATAAGAGTTAGTGTGAATACAGCCTCAGATGCTGTGTGCCACACACTATGGTAGCCATTTTATATGTAGTATTTTATTTAAATTTTCCATAAGTTCTAGAAGGTAGTGCTCTTATTTTCTCCTTCTTAATCTTAAGGCCAAAGATGTTAAATTACTGGCTAGCAAGTGAATAAGCCCTCCCTTGAACTCAGAGACCTTGTGTTTCCTCTCTCTCTCCTTCCCTCTCTTTCTGATTCTAAAGTTTAAGCTCTTGTTCATTGTGCTATATCCATCTCAGTAACAGGGCAAAATATAGATTCACAGAACATAATATCCTAGGGATGTGAAGTATATGCTGTATAGGCCCACCTTCAAAAGCCCTACACTTTCTGTATAATTATTTAATAGCACTTATGGCCTTTGGCCAAGCCACTTACACATCTTCGCCTATTTGCCCTTCTGATTCATGGTCCATGCTTATTTATTAGGAGGAACATAATCCTGCCCTACAAACCTCAGTGATATATTAACTTACACTCCTGTACTCCTCAATATGGATCACCAGCTTGTCTAATCCTAAGAACTCTATCTTCTAAAAGGAATTGCCAAACCCCATTACCAAGGATATCTTTTGGTCTAAAGCCATTATTAATTAATTCTGGAAAATACACAAGAAATTTAAACCAGGACTTTGTAGGGAAAAAAATGAATTGATGTTGTGTCTCTTATGGGTGACATCCATTTTAATTTGGTGAGTTTCCTTATTACATTCTTACTTGATCCCACACCAAGTAAGAAGTTCAGAAGAGCTTCTAGGTGTCATCGAAAGAAAACGTTACTGAAACTTTCTGGTGTTGTTGTTGTTACTTTTCCCTCAGCATTATGTGCTTTCACATACAGCAGACAAGGCTGTTAAACTTCATTGTTATTGTATAGCATTGTTTTCATCATTGATTATCATTTCTCTGAAAGTGCTAAGTTCTAGAATTTAGAGAGAGAACTATTAATTTTGAATAGAGCAGTGACAAACCATAGATGACGCCAGTTGTTTTCCATTTTCTCGGGCCATTTTGTCTTTGCTGAGAGCCGACCTACTGTCAGTGAAGGAGTCTATGGCTTCATGTCCTTTCACTTTCCCAGATGAAAGTAATTCCTGGTCTAGAAGCTGATGGATAACAAAATGTCCTAAACAGGACATTTTTTTTAAAAGGACATTTTTAAAAAAGAGCAGATTTAAAAAAAAAAAAAGGAACTGAAGGGACACCTGAGCGGCTTAGTCAGTTAATCGTCTGCCTTTGGCTCTGGTCATGATCTCAGGATCCTGGGATCGAGTCCCACATCAGGCTCCTTGCTCAGCAGGGAGTCTGCTTCTCCCTCCAACCCTCCCCCCTCTCATGCTCTCTCTGCCTTTCTCTCTCTTAAATAAATAAATTTATTTATAATAAAAAAAAATTAAATAAATAAATTCTTTTTTGAAAAGGAAGTAGAATGTCAACGATCACTGAGAATTGACTGCTACAGAACAACAGGAATCGAATATAGGAGGGTTATGTTTCAAAAAAGCACAGAAACCCCCACTTCTTCTGAAAGTGCTAAGATTGAATCTTACAGATCAAATGAATTTTTCTAGAAATGCTTGAGCCTAAGTCAGAATTATGATTAATGTTCAAGTAGCATAAAATTAGCCCTGTCATTTCTGCCTGGATTAATTCTTCCTTAAACGCACTGTTGCGTAAGACCCAGGAAGCTGCCTGCCCAGACAGTAACCACGCACAGCTGCAGCCTGAGGCTTTGTCCCTGGGCACGGTTACTTGCCCTCTTTCCTGGTGCTGGAGGAGGGCAGGACCTGTACCAAAATAGAGGCCGCCCAGCCATGCAGGGCCTGGGGTGGCGAGTCCATCCCGCAAGCACAGGAGAGACAGGCCCTGCCGGGGAACAGAGGACCCCAGCCCCTTGCAAATGCATGCCGGTGGGAGACCTCAGCAGTCTTTCCATTCCTCTCCTTCCTCTCTGAAATCCGTTTCCTCTTCATCCTCTAGATAAAAAGGCAAGATGCACAAAATTAAGGAACATGGGGAAAATGACACACATTCTAGAATTTTCTACAGTTCTGTAGTTTTAAATTCCCAACTTCC
>CM053613.1:84324363-84340366 GCA_028646535.1 Procyon lotor | reverse complement strand
AGTGGTGATCACCAAGACAGCATGGTACTGCCACAAAAACAGACACATAGACCAGTGGAACAGAGTAGAGAGCCCAGATATGGACCTGCAACTCTTTGGTCAAATAATCTTTGACAAAGCAAGGAAAAATATCCAGTGGAAAAAAGACAGTCTCTTCAATAAATGGTGCTGGGAAAATTGGACAGCTATATGTAGAAGAGTGAAACTTGACCATTCTCTTACACCATACACAAAGATAAACTCGAAATGGATAAAAGACCTCAAACGTGAGGCAGGAATCTATCAAAATCCTAGAGGAGAACATAGGTAGTAACCTTTGACATCAGCCACAGCAACTTCTTTCAAGACATGTCTCCAAAGGCAAACAAAACAAAAGTGAAAATGAATTTTTGGGACTTCATTAAGATAAAAAGCTTCTGCACGGCAAAGGAAACAGTCAACAAAACAGGCAACCCACAGAATGGGAGAAGATATTCACAAATGTCACTACAGGCAAATGTCTGATATCTAAGATCTATAACGAACTCCTCCAACTCAACACTCAAAAAACAGATAATCATGTCAAAAACTGGGCAGTAGACATGAACAGACAGTTTTCCAAAGAAGACATACAAATGGCTAACAGACACATGAAAAAATGTTCATCATCATTAGCCATCAGGGAGACTCAAATCAAAACCACACTGAGATACCATCTCACACCACTTAGAATGGACAAAATCAACAGGATAGTAAGCAACAAATGTTGGAGAGGATGTGGAGAAAGGGGAACCCTCTTCCACTGTTGGTGGGAATCCACGTTGGTACAGCCACTTTGGAAACCAGTGTGGAGATTCCTCAAGAAATTAAAAATAGAACTACTATATGACCCTGCAATTGCACTACTGGGTATTTACCCCAAAGATACAGATGCAATACAAAGAAGGGCCACACATACCCCAATGTTCATAGCAGCAGTGGCTACAATTTCCAAACTGTGGAAAGAGCCAAAATGCCCTTTAACGGGTAAATGAATAAAGATATGGTCCATATACAATGGAATATTATGCCTCCATCAGAAAGGATGAATATCCAACATTTGTATCAACATGAACAGGACTCAAGAGATTATGCTGAGTGAAATAAATCAAGCAGAGAGAGTCAATTATTATATGGTTTCACTTATATGTGGAGCATAAGGAAAAACATGGAGGACATTGTGAAAAGAAAAGGAAGGGTGAATTGGGGGAAATTGGAGGGGGCAAAGAACCATGAGAAACTGGACTCTGAGCAACAAACAGAGTTTTGGAGGGAAGGTGGTGGGGGGTTGGGTGAACCTGGTGGCGTGTATTGAGGAGGGCATGTACTGCATGGAGCACTGGGTGTGGTACATGAACAATGAATCTTGGAACACAAAAAAAATAAAATTAAATTAATTGAAAAAATATGTAATAATAATAAAATATACTAAATTTAAAAAAAGATAAAGGACAAAGTTAGGTAGAAATAAAGTAAAAAGGCTACAAAATTATAATCCTCATCTAACAATTATGTTTAAAAAGCACAAAAAAAAGAAAGACATTAGAGTAAAAAGTGATAATGAGTTATCTTGGTATAATTGTAGCTTTTGAGCTCTAGATCCAGTCTGCCTGGGTTCAAATCTTAGCTTTGTGCACTCAGGAAGTTTACGTAGCTTTTCCGTGCGTTATCTGTGAAAGTGGGGGTAATAATAAAAGTAGTGCTGGGGCACCTGGGTGGCTCAGTGGGTTAAAGCCTGTGCCTTCAGCTCAGGTCGTGATCTCAGGGTCCTGGGATCGAGCCCCGCATCCCTCTCTCTCTCTCCTGCTTCCCTCTCTCTCTCTCTGCCTGCCTCTCAGCCTACTTATGATCTCTCTCTCTCTCTGTTAAATAAATAAAATCTTTAAATAAATAAATAAATAAATAAATAAATAAAAGTAGTGCTTATAGTACTTTGGTGTTGTTGAGAGGTGTAGTGGGCAGAATAATATGCCTATAGTGTGTGCACATTCTAATCCCTGGAAACCAAGTATGTTACCTTATCTAGCAGAGGGTAGTTAAGTTGCAGATGGAATTAAGATTGCTAATCAGCTGGCCTTCTGTTAGGGAGGTGATGTGGGGTTATTGAGCTCTGGCCCAGTACAGTCAAGAGGATCTTTAAAAGTGGAAGATGGAGGTTGAAGAAGGGGAGTCAGGATAAGAACTGTGACAACAGAAGCAGTGATAGACATGCTGTGTGGCTGACTTTCAAGGAGGAAGAGGCCACGAGCCTAGGAACATGGACAGTTCCGGAACCTGGAAAAGGAAAGAAAGCATTCTTTCCTAGAGATTTTAGAAACAAAATTCAGCCCCACTGACACCTGGACTTTAGCCCAATGGGACCACGTGGAACTTTCAAACTACAGAACTGTAAGATAATAAATCTGTGTTGTTTTAATTCACTAAGCTTGTGTAAATTTGTTACAGCAGCCATAGAAAACTAATACAAGAGGATTACATGAGTTTCTATAAGTAAAATATTTAGAACAATATCTGGCACATGGTGAGCATTTTAGAAGCTGTTATAATATTTTGGGTGGTATTTTCTCCTATACTTTCCAATAAATGATAAGCATGTATTGGCTAAATATTATCTTAAAAATAAGTGGGAAAAGACTGCTTAAAAGGAGGAGATATTATCAGCAGCATTAATAATATATGGAAAGGAAATTTTTAGTTGCAGAAGAACACAACTAATTCACATATTAAATAGTAATAGGAAAACAGAAAAAAAAAGCTTTCCTAAATTAAAAAGATTTTATATGATATGTTCTTCATTTGCTAACAAAATACTGACAAGCAGCTGGGGCTGGAGCAGATTAAAGAGGTTTCATTTTGGATGTGTGATTTATAGACTATGAAGAAAACCATGAATCCATCTAGAATCCAGATGTAGGTCAGTAATCTAAGGCATGGAGTCCAGTAAGTTCCTTTACAGACAAGGATCATAAAAGCTTGGAATTTCACTCCTAGTAAAAGCCTCTAGGAATTTGTGAATTTCATTTTCATTCCAACAGAAAAGTGAGAAATAAAATTGTAGCAAGTCAACAGAGAGCACCCCCTCCTTTAATTCTTGGCTTGATCAGGTCTCCAGGGATCTCAAAAATTTCAGTTCCATCCAAATACTTAGTGAGCATCTCCCATATGTATGGCCAGGCCCTGTGTTAAGTAGCATTGAACTTAAATACAGACAGCACATAATGTATAACTTTTGTAGTTGCAAAAAAATACAGCATCATTATTTTAAAAACTTGGAACATTTACTACTCATGCTCAACTTTTTATTCAAAAATATCTCTTGAATGTCCTTCTGAATATATTTAGGTTTCATGAAATACTTTCAAATAGACCGCATGGTTTTTTTCAAATAATTTGTGTAAGAGAGGAACAGGAAACTCTGTAGCTTTACTACTTTACTGCTTTGGAATTTTTTTTTTTCAGATCATTTAGAAGTTTGGCTAAAAAACTCAGAATATTTATAATTCCATAAGACTTATATAACAAGATGTTGGTTGAAATGTTAGATTTTAAGATAGTACTTTTTCTTTTTAAGTTTCATTCCATTCTTATTAATCAAAATAATGTACAAAAAATCAGATACCCGCCCCATCCATCGTCTTTCCCAATTCCGATTGCCCAGAAACAAACACCTTCTATGTTTTTGGCTATGTGTTCTGGTGTCTGTTTCCACATTTCTAAATGGCTGGTATAGTTTGCTCTTTTATGAATTTCTGCATGTGCCTCTCACATCGACTGATTGCTACATGATGGGGGGATGAGATTCCACCTGTCAGCCACACCCCTTGTCCCCTCACATACAAACATGAAGGTCATCTTTTCCTGGTCTTCTGAAAGAGCTCCACCACCCTTTTCAGTTGGGCCAATGTTTATTGTCTACATTTTTTGACAACGTAAAAACAAGGCAGCGTAGCTCCAGGTACTGGACTATAGTTCCATCTTCTTTCCTCCGTAATACTTTGCTCCCTGGATTAACCATTTCCTCAATTTAGTCCAACTTTTTGGTTGTGGGCACGACTTCACAAATTCATTGCCCAACTCTTTGACAGAACAGAATGCTGACAGGAAACTCGTCAGCCGTGGAGTCTTTCGCTTAGCAGACACCCCTGCTGGATGGAGCTCTCTCCCCCGCTGCTCTGAACTGGGCCTCTGGCTCCAGAGAGCTGCCACTCATCACTTGTCCTGACTTTTGTCCTAGGTCATGCCTGGGAGTGGCCCGCACCTCGCTCCTGTGTTCTCAACCATGTTTCCAGGACACCTGGCTTACTCTCTTGGATGATGGCCAGTCCTTAGGGAAGCACATCTGTCAAGGAGCATCCCCCAAAAAAGATACTTGGGACAGAAACACATTAAGAACTTTCAGGTCCCAAAATGTCTTTCTTCGACCTTTGTGCTCGGTTATCGGTTCAACTGTATCTAGAGCTCTCTGTTTTGTAAGTCTGTTGTCTCTAGCTTCCCATACCGTCTGCAGGAGTCTGATCCTATTCTGATTCCCAACCATTTGTATGGCACTTATCTCCCCATCTGGAGGCTTTGACAGTGTTCTCTATTGCTAGCGTCCTAACATTTTCATGATAATCTGCCTTGTTTTGCTTTCTGTTTTTGTTTTTCATCACTCAGTTTACTGGCCTATCATGCTGCCTATTCTTTGAAACTTAATTCCTACGGTCTGGGCAATATTTTCAGAATAGGTCTTTAATCATTCTTTATTTCCCCTGATCTCTCTTTGTGAAACCTTTATTACTTCTGTCTTTTGGAACTCCTCAACCGATTCTTTAATTTTCTTGCCTTTTCTCACTACTTTGGGAGGCCTATTTTGAGATAGTTTCTCAACTTTCTTTTCTAAGCCTCCCGCTGGATTTTTAATTTCTGCTATCACATTTTAATATCCATGGTCTTTCCTTTTTAAAGTTATCTATTATTTTTCATGGGCACATTTTCTTCTCTCATTTTTCTGAGGATATTAAAAAGGCTCACATTCCCCCCCTGTTTGTTCAGTTCATTATTAAGTCTTTCTTCAAATATCTGGTGATCTGGGCTTTGCTGCAAAAGGGTCTAGGGACACGATCTTATTGTTATCTTTTTAAAGGCTCACAAAAAGTAGTCTCTGTAGCACTTCATTCTTGGGCACATTATGTTTCCCAAATGCAGATTTTCCAGTCTCATAGTTTAGGTTTAGGGAGTTGGTTGCAAGCTTCATCATTAGTACTCAGGAGACTGAGTGGGGCCGGAAGTGGGAGGTGTCACTTCCGGCTGCAGATCTCCACGTAACATCCTCTGTTTTCAGTAAAGTGTCTCTGTCACACCCTCAGTTGTTTATAACCTCTCTAACTTGAGAACCTGTGTGATTCATCCTCTCTAGACAGTAAACCTCAGACCATTGGCCAGAGTCGGAGAAGGGGAGTTGCTCTGAGGAGGGGGGCTGGTCTGACTGCTAATACAAATAAGAATTTTCAGCAGTCCACCTGTTTTTAGCACCATCCTGCACCGCCTACTTTTCCAAATACCTGCTGTCCCAAATCCACATGAGCCTCTGTCAAAATCTGCGGGATGAGTCAGTTGGCTTTTTATTGGCTTTTCATACCAGAGGCTCATATTTCAGCTTTTTCAAGTCAGTTAAATCGGCTATTTCTAGTTCCTACAAATTCCTGCTTCCAAATTTTTTGAAATGAGTTGTCAGATAAAGATGTTTGCCTTTCTGACCTTGTAAATGTATACCTTTAAGCCCAGAGTCCCTAGAGATACAAGTGGACGTCCACACCTTGTAAGTTTTTCTTAAGATTGCAAATCCCACTCTATTGCCCCCACTCCATCCTCCCCGCATCCCCTACGTAACTCCAACTTCACCTCGATAAAACCAAAATGTAAATGAATCCCTGGTATTTCCAGATTGTGGGACTGTAAGTGACTTTTATAATCTCTCTCTCTCTCTCGCTTCATAATCTTTTTTTTTTTTTTTTTTAGATTCCACATAGGGAACATATGTTAGTTATTTAATCATAAAAAAAAATCCCATATATTTTAAAAAATATGTTCTTATCAGGCATCTTATTTTTTGGCACTCTCCTCAATAGCTCTGAAAATTTAATTGAGTAATTATTTTTTTAATCTGGCTCCTCAAATTAACATTTAATTTACAAAAGATCCAAACCGAAAATAGGCCAGGCTATATATCTTATAAGTAATAAGTCAGTAAAATTGCAGAATGTTAGACCTGGAAAGATCCTCAGAATCATATAGTCCAGTGATTTTTTTTTTTCAAACTATATCTCCATGAATCTTGGGGTTCTACAGATAAGTTTAGGGGCTATAGTAGAGAGCAAGGGGGAGACTAATTGGTATGGATCTAGATCTTCAACTTTGAAAAAAAAAATATTTATTCATTTGAGAGAGAGAAAAAAAACAAATCAGGGAGTGGGGGAGGGCAGAGGGAGAAGGAGAAGCAGACTCTCCACTGAGCAGGGAGCCTGATGCAGGACTTGATTCCTGGACTCTGAGATCATGACCTGGGCCAAAGGCAGACACTTAAGCAACTGAGCCACCCAGGTGCCCCTGAACAATTCAGTCACAAAACCTCAACCTAATTATAAGAAAGGCTGGGGGATGTAGTCTTCCCAATGCCCTGGGAAAGGAAGATAACAAAGGAGTTGGTGCCCAGTTGATGAACACATGACAGGACCTCTACCGTACCACCTCAGAGCATTTGTTGTTACCTTTTCATAAGATATTCTTTATGTAGTTTTTTTGTATAACTGAATCCTCCTCATCTTTCAAGTTTAAGCTTACTTTTAATCTCTGAGAAACCTTCTCAAATAACTTTCACCAAAGTAGTCCGCTATGGCAGAGACTGCTGATAACTTCTTCTTATCCTTTCTCCCCTTCACCTCTGAGAGAACCCTTATGTTTAGGCGAGGATGTTGTCACTAGGATAACAAACTATATTCCCCACTACACTTTGCATCGGTCTGGTCATGTGACTAAGTTGGAGCCACTAAGACATAGGAAGTGTTTTATAAAACTTCTGAAGAGTTTCTCTGAGGAAATGGGTAGACCTTCCTCTGTCCCTTCCTCCCTTCTAATTCCTTTATGATGAAGCTTGGATGGATTCAGGCAACCATCTTGGACTATGAGGCAGCACTCTAAGCAGGACGGAGCATGAACCAGAATAAACCTATGTCCCTGGTAACTTTGTGGTGCCATCATAGTGGACCTGGGCTTCTTATCTCAGGATTTCTTGCATGAGAGAGAAAAATGAATTTCTTTCTTTTTTAAGGTACTTTAATTTTATAAATGGCAATTTAATACAACCTCTTTATTATGAAGATAAGAAAACTAAGACATTATG
The DNA here is from genome assembly GCA_028646535.1 of Procyon lotor. NCBI lineage: Eukaryota > Metazoa > Chordata > Mammalia > Carnivora > Procyonidae > Procyon > Procyon lotor. The sequence continues at coordinate 84,332,967 of CM053613.1, read as the reverse complement.
AATATGTGACTGTAAATATGGAAGACCAGGACAGAGTCAGTTCTCTGATCTCTGTGTAGTACTCATCACGTCAACAATCTTAATGTGAATATTTCAGGAAAAACTAAAACCAAGCATAGTGAATTGTTACTGTGTGTGAAGCACAAAAGTATGAAGCATGGATAGTCCGTGCCCTTGTCAGTATGACAAATGCATAAATAATTATGATACAACGTGGTCAGTAATATAATAATAGAGATGTACCTAAGCAGAAAAATGAAGAAAGGGGGTGATTTAATTCTGCCTTACATTTTCAGGAAGATAAGGAGTAACATAACAGGCCTTCATGGATGAGTAGGAGGGCTCCAGGTATAAGAATAGAAGAGGAATAAGAGAGGTATAGTAGGCAAATGAAAACTAGAGTATAGAAGTATAAAAGGACATGGTACATGCAATGAATAATCAGAAGAAAGCAAAAAAAAGTGACAGATGAGCCTAGAAATTTAGAAATTCAGGCTCAGGGCAGACCCTAAAGGTCCTTGTATACAAACGCTGGACTAGATCCATAGGCAAGGAAAGTTCATACTATGATAGTTACTATATTGTATTTTTAATATTTTATTTTTCTCTTCCCAATAGAAGCCAAGTTTCTTTTATTGGGATTGATTCTTTGACAATATCTATAGACTGATGGGACCCACTCAAGTTTCCACTCGCCCTTGTCCATGCAGAGCCATGCAAACCAAGCTAAACCACTTAGACACTCCTGCTTTGTACCCTGAATCTTAAGCAGCAAAAAAAGAGACCACACATGGTTGTTGCTTCAGTCGTCAACAGGCCTTGATCTCCACCATAACATTCCTGCCACGAGACTGTCTTGTGGCCTCCTTAACACCATCTCAACCCAACCCAAGCCCCCAGGGTGGTTTGGCTCTTATCCTTCTTCCTGTCCATTCTGAGAGTCCTCATTATTCTCTGACATATTTATTTTGCTTAAGTTAAACAAGAGGGCTTCTTAAACAGGATGCTTGAGACAAAGAAATCTAACACATAAAGTATCCCAATATGAATCACCAAGGTTAGAAGGAAATGTCTCTCCCCAGCTCCATGTTTTTCCAGGGTGTCAGAAGTTACACACTATTATTGGCTCTTCCACTAATCTACATTTACCAGCCTAGCTTTTGTCAGTAAAAGCTTACTGTCTCTTTTTATGTTATTTCTCAATTGGTTCAGAGTTCAATCAGGGAAGATAAAGCTATTATTGGGCTTTCTCAAAGACCCCAACCACCTATACTACCACAGTAAACCCACAGTACAACCCAATGGGGAGAGAATATTATCAATGTCCCTATAAACAGCAAGAAATAGTGCCCAAGTGACAGCGCCACGGCCAGAACTCTCATTTCCTAACTCAAGATCCCATGTTCTTTCCTAAAAGAGATTGTCCCGCTGGCTTTTGATCCTATTGTTGCTGTCCCCAAACTTTTTCTATTTTACAAATTCAGAGGCGTTGGTAATGATTTTATCTTTGTCAAGGCAGGAAATTCATGCTTCCCATGAGGAGTCTTTTAGGCCTGACCCAGATAAAACTAAATGGTCTTTATCTGGATTCTTGCATTCCTCTCTGGATTCAAGGAGAAGGGGCAAATGCCGAGAAGGAAGTATGCTTAACACAGCATACAATGGACTTCTGAATCTTCTGTAATTAAAAAGGGATTTTGAGAATTTATTTTTATCAAGATCCTCAGATGATTCAGAGAACACATTTTTTTGAGATAAATTATCATGTTACCAAGAGTAATAAGAGATATTATTAAGGGTTGCATAAATACTTGGAGAGTGACAAAGAATTTAAATGATGCAGGACAGAAATATTTCCTTCTCCTAAAAAATGAAAGTTCAGATTAATGGAATAACTTGAAAGACATCTCAACTATTTCATCCCAGTGCTTCACAAAAATACACAGATGGGCCCTAAGATAGGGTTATGAAAAGGAAAACACATTATCGACCTCTTTTATATTCAATCCTGGTTTCAAAGTCAAGTGAAATTCAAGTGAGGTGGAGTGTGAAGTGCCTTCCCAGAGTCACCTTTCTAGATTCACACATAAACTCCAAGAGAAGATGCCAGCAACTCACATTATCAGCCTTTATGCTACCTTTATCAGTAAGGTTTTGCTCTTGTTTAGGGATTATCTACAGGTTGCCATCTCTGTAAATCATCAAATCATGCATTTCAAAATAGATCATCTATTCTAATTACTGTACTTAACCAGCAGATAAACTTACACCTAGAATGATAAATCAGACACACTTAGGCCCAACTAGCCAGTTAGGGGCAAAGTCCAGACCCATCTCCTACCCACACAGGACCTTGAAGGGAGAAATTAGAAGATTTTTTCTTTGTTGACACTTGTATATTGGGAAGGAGATGGGTAAAAAAGATCATTTGTCCTCAGAGTGATACCAAGATACTTTTGGTGGCTGGAAGAAGAGAAACTGACTTTATTTGGGAAAATATCTGTGTTATCTCAGCCTGCTATAATAAAACATCATAGACTGGGTGGTTTAAGCAACAGAAATGTATTTTCTCACTGTTCTGGAAGGTGGAATCTGAGATCAGGGTGCCAGCATGGTTGTGGAGGTGGTGATATGATGGTTGATGGTGATGGTGGTGATGACGGTGATGATGAGATGGTGGTGATAGCGATGATAGTAGTGGTGATGATGGTGGTGATGGTGATGTCGTGTTGGTGGTTGTGGAGGTGGTAATGTGGTGGTAGTGGGGATGATGGTGGTGATGGTGGTGGTGATGGTGTTGATGATAGTGATATGGTGGTGATGATGGTGGTGGTTATAATGGCAATGGTGATGATGGTGGTGATGGTGATGTAGTGGTAGTGATGAGGATGGTGGAGGTGATGAAGATGGTGGTGATGATGGCCATGTAGTGGTGATGGTGGTGATGGACATGGTATTATGTGTGAAGAGAGTAAGAAACAACAGAGAAATGTGGGAAGCCAAGCTGATTTGAGGCAGAGGCACGTTGTGATATGAAGTGATCAGGGAAAATCCCCAGAGTGGGGTGCCCAGAGAACTTTCAGGTACAGGACACCTACCATTCAATTGTAAGTCCATTTACATCTGCTTTGGAGAAAACTCCTCCTCTGATCCTCAACATCCCCAGCTGATTTGATTACACACACTGCGAAGTGAGTATTTTTGTGGAAATCAAGGAAGAGGCCTGTTACATCTTAGCCTTCTGTAAAGCAGAGGTGGATATGACAAAATGATTTGTAAACTGAAGAAGACCCAAAGATGACCAGGAAACTCTTACTCCCTCATAGATCTGCAGAAGAGTAAAGCCAATTTTGTCTGGTTCTCAAGAAACAGGGAGACCTCAGCTAACAGGGGCTAAACAGGTAAAAAAAATATTGCAGGTATTTACTTAACATGAGGTTTATTTAGAGATGATCAAAGCTCATGCTTAGAAGCTGTTATGTGGAGAAAGAAGCCCCTCCCTGGATGTATGAAGGTTATGTCAAGGCTCCCGGCTCCCTGCTGAGCACTCCCTAGTGAGGCAGCTGTCCGCTCCTTCTCTCTTAGTCAGCAAGAAAGGCTGAGGACTTTTCTTTTCTTTTCTTTTTTTAAAGTTAACATACACATGGAGTGTTTTCTTTGTTTGAGGGTGGGGGGAACAGGGAAAACCTTTAAGTTCATCATCTTTTCTTTCCCATAAATGATCAGATAGTCTATTCAAGTATTTTCAAAATGCTTCTACTTCAGAGGCACGATTGTCTTCCCCCCTCCCAACTCTGATGAAAGATGATTCCAAATGCAATAAAATGGGCCATCCGGAGCCATCCGTTTATTTATTCCAAATATTTTAGCTAACGAGAAAACAAATTTGAGCTCCCTGTCCTGGGGGCTTTGCAGCCAAACTCTCTGGCCGTGCTCTCGGCATGAGCACCCTCGATCTCTTCCTTCTGCCTCCAAGGCTCCTCGGGGCCCACTCTCTCTCCAAGTTTCTCATTAGTAGGAACTCCATCACTCACATGGGACGCCGAGGCCTCACCCCTGCTGACACTTTTATTGTGCTTGCCTTGCCAGCCTCTTGTCCCCTCTTGCACCACAGCCAGCCCTCCCTCTCTGTAGGACTCCCTCCCACTCTGTCATCCTTCTGTGGGGCTGCTGGCAAGAAGCTTCCTTTGATGGATCCCATGGACCTCTGACCTCACTTTGAAGTCTCCACAGCTTAATCAAACACACCCACCTCAAGACTCAGCATTGCCCCTTTAACTGGCTTACCAAACTCATTAGGCACCCTGGGGGACCCAGTTTGTCTCCTGTATGACCGAATAATAAGTAGGTTTGGGGGGAAAGAAGGGAAGTGAATGTTGTATTATTGGACACGCACCACTAAGAAAGCAGAGCCTCCTCTCGGAAGGAAGTGGGAGAGCTCTGCTGATGGCCATCCCCCCTCCAGCTCCTGTGGGGACCGTAGAGCCAGGCTTTGGGGACGGAGAGATCTGAGTTCAGCACGAGTTCGATCTCTGCTTTGCTGGCTGTGGTTGCCCTTGGACAGGCCACTTTGTCTGAGCAACCACCCTTTAAGGTCACTGTCAGAATTAACTCAAGTACTTAGCCCGGTATGTGGTAAATTAAAAAAGTATGATCTCAAAAAAGCAAACTATTATTATTTCCAATGGTCAGTCTCAGTGAAAGGTGAAGGGTTAACTGGCCAGCTCATGGAGACCCACATCTGTACTCCCACTGAGGTTGTTAAGGAGGCATGACTTCATGCTGTTTACGATGATCCTGCCTAGTCCCATACCGTTGGTGAGGAGTGCTTGGGGGCCTCAGAGCACAGAATAATCATAATAGAAACCACCATTTAAATGGCTTCTATCTATTGCCCACTTATCTTGGGCCAGGTACTGTACTGAACAATTGAAATAGAATACTACCATTTTGGTTGATATTATATCCCCACTTGACACGAAAGGAAACTGAGAATCTGGAAATTTGCATGCCTTGTTTAAGGGTCTCATATCAGTCAGAGCTCTGAGAGGAAACAGTACACCCATCTATAAGACATGGTGAAGCCCCCAGAAACTAACAGAAGTGGAAAGCCATTATCATCTCTAGGCTTGAAGGGGCTGGGTGGCGGGTAGCCAGGAGGAATGATGTCATCATACTCTAGGGAGAGCTAGAGCCGTAGAAGAGCCTCCATCCAGCAGGATCAGTGGCCATAGCAGGGAGGCAGGGAAGGACAGGAATGAGCATTGGGTTAAATACCCCACCAGCTGAATTCAAGAGAAAGCCAGAGGACAAGTGAATGAGACGCAGTGGTCCATAGCAGTCAGCCTCCCTGGGCACAAGAAAGAGAAACGGAGGGTCAAGAAGGGATGGCAGGCACAGGGATGCCATGGGGAATAAGCAAGTCACTCAGCTGCTCAGTGGAAAACCTAGGACCTCACTCAACTCATTTGTCGAAGAGCAAGTCATCTCCACCACCTGGGAGATATTAGTTCAGTCTTTTAAGTAAAAAAGCAAAGGGAAATTACAGAATGCTATAAAAAAGAATGATAGAAATGAGTACATCTGATTTTGGATCCAGGGTCTACTACTGGAACACTTTGTGGCCTTGAGCAAGTTCTCTCGGCCTTTCCAAGGCTTGGCTTCCTCATCAGCGAAACTAGGAGAGTAGCCGTCCCTAGGGCAGACATGCAGGGTAAGGGGTAAGTGAGATAAAGGAAAGAAAGTGGAGAGACATTGTCATAGCAGCTACAAGAGCAGACTTGGGAGTCTGGCTGCCCAGGTTCAAGCCCTCTCACCCTGTTCTCTGACCCAAGTCCACCTCTCATTGCTCCACACTTCTCTGTGATATAGAATGATGAGAATACTGCCCACACGGGTGCGCTATGCTGATCAAATGACTCAGTCGATGTAAAACTTAAAGTCACCCAATAGTTCGTAAGAGCTCGGTACATGTTGGCTATTTTTACTCAAATGCTTAGCGCACTGCCTATTGCACAGTAAGTAGTAACCTCGAGCTCGCCTCCAGGTGGACGGGAGCAGGATGGAGAACATTTGCATTCCCAAGTCTTTGTCTCTCTTCTCCCCAGAGGACCCCTGTCAAACTGAGATTCAAAGAAATACATGCTCCCCTCTGTTTACTGCAGCACTGTTTACAGTCGCCAAGCTATGGCAGCCCAAGTGTCCGTTGATAGATGACTGGGTCAGAAGTTGGGGTGTACATATACAAGGGACTGTTACTCAGCCGTAGGAAAAGAATGAAATCTTCCCATTTGCAACAGCACGGGTGAACCTAGAGGGAATTATGCTAAGTGTAATAGTCAGAGGGAGAAAGACAAACCCCGTATGCTTTCTCTTCTCTGTGGAATCTAAAAGACAAAACAGACACACCGACACAGCTGTTGGTTAACAGAGGGAGGTTGAGGGGGCAGGAGACTAGGTGAGATCTGAAAGGGGAGGAGGAAGGTGCTTCTTGGGCTGACGTAAGACAGGATGAATTTGGGGTTTTGTTGTTTTGATCCATTAGAGAACCATGGAGGAGCTGGGATAGCTGTGAGCCAGAAGTCGCTCACACAGGTCCCCACACGACATCCCCACAGTGACCTACTTCATGTTTCTCAGGGGCTGAGGTGAATCTTTATATTGTTCCCCCAATGCTAGTCTCCTACCTTCTCCCTGAGGGACCCTTGAAGATCATATGGATTCTTCCCCCCGGTAAGCTTATCTAATTATTCTCCATTGATATTTTCCTCAAGATCTGAAATGAAAACAATTCCCAGTTTCTGTCTCCAGACTTTGGCCAATAGAGATTTTTTTTGCTATATTGACTCATCTAATTCCTACTTGTTTTAAAACATGACAGCTGATAATTGAATGAGGAGATTTTGCATATCATCTTCAGGGAAGTTGCTTTATTAACATTTCCAAGTAAGTGATAAAGAGTTTTCTCTTGTTACAACAGATGGTAATGTTGTTTTATAGTTATGGAAGTCGGTGCTTCCCGCCTCAAGGGCTCTACCCCTTGACATGCAAATGATTTAGTATTTTCTTGTGGGCTTTGCTGAACAACAAGAGAGTAATCATTTAGTATTTAAATCACGCCTAGTGCTTAGCACATAGTAGGAGCTCTGTAAACACAGTCTTTTTTAAAATTTTATTTTTTTCCCAAATATGTTTATTTTTTCTTTGTTACAAGATTAATTGTTCATGTACCACACCCGGTGCTCCTTGCAGTACATGCCCTCCTCAATACCCACCACCAGGCTCGCCCAACCCCCCACCCCCACCCCTCCAAAACCCTCAGTTTGTTGCTCAGAGTCCACAGTCTCTCATAGTTCATCGCCCCCTCTGATTTCCCCTCAATCACCCTTCCCTTCCTTCTCACAATGCCCTCCATGTTTTTCCTTATGCTCCACACATAAGTGAGACCATAAGATAATTGACTCTCCTCTTAACTTATTTCACTCCACATAATCTCTTCCAGTACCATCCATGTTGATAGAAATGTTGGATATCCGTCCTTTCTGATGGAGGCATAGTATTTCATTGTATATATGGACCATATCTTCTTTATCCATTCATCTGTTGAAGGGCATTTTGGTTCTTTCCACAGTTTGGTGATTGTGGCCATTGCTGCTATGAACATTGGGGTACATGTGGCCCTTCTTTGTACTGCATCTGCTTCTTTGGGGTAAATACCCAGTAGTGCAATGGCAGGGTCATAGGATAGCTCTATTTTTAATTTCTTGAGGAATCTCCACACTGGTTTCCAAAGTGGCTGCACCAGCTTACAATCCCACCAACAGTGTAAGAGGGTGCCCCTTTCTCCACATCCTCTCCAATATTTGTTGTTTACTGTCCTGTTGATTTTGGCTATTCTAACTGGTGTAAGGTGGTATCTCAGTGTGGTTTTGATTTGAGTCTCCCTGATGGCTAATGATGATGAACATTTTTTCATGTGTCTGTTAGCCATTTGTATGTCTTCTTTGGAAAACTGTCTGTTCATGTCTACTGCCCAGTTTTTGACATGATTATCTTTTGTGAGTGTTGAGTTGGAGGAGTTCTTTATAGATCTTTTAGATATCAGACCTTTGTAGTGTCATTTGAGAATATCTTCTCCCATTCTGTGGGTTGCCTTTTTGTTTTGTTGACTGTTTCCTTTGTTATGCAGAAGATTTTTATCTTGATGAAGTCCCAAATGTTCATTTTTGCTTTTGTTTCCTTTGCCTTGGAGACATGTCCTGAAAGAAGTTGCTGTGGCTGATGTCAAAGAGATTACTGCCTACATTCTTCTCTAGGGTTTTGATAGACTCCTGCCTCACGTTGAGGTCTTTTATCCATTTTGAGTTTATCTTTGTGTATGGTGTAAGAGAATGGTCAAGTTTCATTCTTCTACATATAGCTGTCCAATTTTCCCAGCACCATTTATTGAAGAGACTGTCTTTTTTCCACTGGATATTTTTCCTTGCTTTGTCAAAGATTATTTGACCAAAGAGTTGCAGGTCCATATCTGGGCTCTCTACTCTGTTCCACTGGTCTATGTGTCTGTTTTTGTGGCAGTACCATGCTGTCTTGGTGATCACCACT
>CM053613.1:84272875-84323863 GCA_028646535.1 Procyon lotor | reverse complement strand
TCTTCTACATATAGCTGTCCAATTTTCCCAGCACCATTTATTGAAGAGACTGTCTTTTTTCCACTGGATATTTTTCCTTGCTTTGTCAAAGATTATTTGACCAAAGAGTTGCAGGTCCATATCTGGGCTCTCTACTCTGTTCCACTGGTCTATGTGTCTGTTTTTGTGGCAGTACCATGCTGTCTTGGTGATCACCACTTTGCAGTAAAGCTTGAAATCAGGCAATGGGATGCCCCCAGCTTTGTTTTTCTTTTTCATCATTTCCTTAGCAATTCGGGGTCTTTTCTGGTTCCATACAAATTTTAGGATTGTTTGTTCCAAGCTTTTAAAAAAATCCAGTGGAATTTTGATCGGGATGGAATTGAAAGTATAGATTGCTCTGGGCAGTATAGACATTTTAACAATGTTTATTCTTCCGATCCACGAACATCGAATTCTTTTCCACCTTTTTGTGTCTTCTTCAATTTCTTTCATGAGCGTTCTGTAGTTCCTTGAGTACAGATCCTTTACCTCTTCAGTTAGGTTTATTCCCAGGTATCTTATGTTTCTTGGTGCTATGGTAAATGGAATCGATTCTCTAATTTCCCTTTCCATATTTTCTTTGTTCATGTGTAGGAAAGCAACTGATTTCTGTGCTTTGATTTTGTATCCTGCCACATTACTGAATTGTTGTATGAGTTCTAGTAGTTTGGGGGTAGAGTCTTTTGGGTTTTCCATATAAAGTATCATGTCATCTGCGAAGAGAGAGAGTTTAACTTCTCCTTTGCCAAAATGAATACCTTTTATTTCTTTTTGTTGTCTGATTGCTGTCGCTAGGACTTCTAGCACTATGTTGAACAAGAGTGGTGAGAGTGGGCATCCTTGTCGTGTTCCTGATCTCAGAGGAAAGGCTGTCAGCTTTTCCTCATTGAGAATGATATTTGCTATGGGCTTTTCAAAGATAGACATTATAATGTTGAGGAATGTTCCTTCTATCCCTATACTTTGAAGAGTTTTAATCAGGAATGGATGCTGAATTTTGTCAAATGCTTTTTCTGCATCAATTGAGAAGACCATGTAGTTCTTCTCTCTTCTCTTATTGATTTGTTCTATCACATTGACCTGGCAAGCCAGAAAGGGCTGGCATGATGTATTCAGGGCACTAAATGAGAAGAACATGCAGCCAAGAATACTTTATCCAGCAAGGCTGACATTCAAAATGGATGGAGAGATAAAGAGCTTCCAAGACCGGCAAGGATTAAAAGAATATGTGACCACCAAGCCAGCACTCCAGGAAATATTAAAGGAGGTTCTATAAAAGTAGAAAGAACTCGTGTGTGACTGTAAATACAATCTGAATAACTGAAGGAATTAATAAACTGATCAAAGCTCAAAGGATTTTTTTACACAGCACATGTCAACATATACAGTGACTAGACCACAAACATCTTTTGAACGGATCATGGAGAAAATTGTTGAAAGCAGAGTTTCTGGAATTCTCTTTCCAGATCCTGGTCAGGACAGCCCATAAGTTGCCCTCTTTTTTGCTTCTGCTATCTGTCAAGGACAAGTAGTGTTACTTCAAAACCAATCACCTTGGTTAAGGTCATTAAGATTTAGCCACTGTGTGGTCACTTTGTGAGCCCCCTAACTCTAGCACACCAATAAGAGCCCTTCTAATTGGACCCCCTTCTTGGCAGCTACTTTGTTCATGGCTAAATATTCTCCCTGCCTATTTGTTGAGGTGTCACAGATACCCATACAATAGGGAGCATGGAAATGAGGTATAACACCTCTAAACCTATCCAGCATCAATGAAGTGAACAGTTGAGGCAGCACAACGTGGATATGGCCACCCAACACATTGACATGTATTATTCAAGCAGTATTGTAGTATTTGTTGCCTCTCCATGGAGTTACCAGAATGAAAAATAAAACATTTGGGAAACTTTCATAGAATGTGTTTTTATGGCAGCATAGAAGTAAGAAATGCTTATTGTAATAAAATAAGCAGTAAAATATATGCAAAATACAGACTAAAAGCCCTCCTTTAGCTCCTACCCTCCCCCTAATCTGCCATTCTCAATTCAAATGACCACTGAGATGACTGTGATCAACAGATTGATATCCTTTTATTCATTCTTCTATGCACATACCTTCTTTTTATACAACCTGACTACACCCGCATTTCCTGCAACTTGCCATGTTTGGTTAACAGATATCATACCAAATCAATACCGAAAGATATGTCTTTTTCTCTACTGGGTTTCACATATGGCATTATAGATGGATTCGAGGTGCTTGTTATTGTTTGGGAGTTTTTTGTTGTTTTGCTTTTATTGTTAAAAACAGTACATCAGGATCATTTGTGTACATACATCTTTGTGTGTTTATTTGTAGGATATATTTCCGGTAGTGAAATTTCTGGGTTAGAGGGTAGGCCCATTTGAAATTTGGATTGATATTGTCAGTTTCCCCACTAAATGGTTATACCAACTTATACTCTCAGAAACTCTTTTACGTGGTATTTTTTCCTAAAAATGAGGGTAGAAAAGATGGAGAATATAAAGTGACCGTGACTAGGGAGGTAAAGAAACGGCAAGATCCAGGGCAAGTCCCTTCACCACTATGTCTCTGGCTGAGTCTGCCGGGCCTGATGCACGACCGAAGGAGGGAGTGAAAGAAGGAGCTGCTGATGAACACCTCCCACCAAGTCAGTACTTGAGGAGCTGGTTTCTGTCCATTACAGCAACTCCAGAAAAGAAAGAAAGGCTCAGAGAACATCTTCTCATCTACCTGTCTGGTTTTATTCAAGGGTCTCTGTACCTCGCTCCAGGAGATGAGAGGCCTTTCAGACAAGGCTTTCTTTCAAAAGCAACAAGTACAAAATAAATGGTGGAAATCTAATTCTAACAGCCTTTTAGAATTCCCAGAAGAAACACAATCCAGTGCAATGGGTGATTGAGTCATTCAGGCGAAATGGGGTTAAGGGGACTGACATTGATAAATTGGCTTTTTCTGGCCTTCTCTAGCTACATTAATAAAAATCTCATGGAACATCTTCACCCTATGCTTGTCAAGCTCTGAAGCAATCCACTGTTATTTCTCAGCTTGGATTTTTCTCTGAGCGAAACAAAAAGCTATCTGATCCCAAGATAAAATCCCACAAGTACCATCACCTGCTGCCAAGAAACTTTCTCCTTGAAAAGTAGGAATAAAAATTAAGTTTGTAAAGGAAATACAAATGCCAGAAACAGGAAGGCTTGCTGCTGGAATGTTCTCAAAAGGATCACCTTCAGTTTTTGGGAAAACTGGCGAGTCCATTGGCATCCCTTCTCCTGTTTCTAGTATCGTGGTCTGCCAGCTTTTTCCCTCTTGAAAAAAATCTATCTCCATGACCCAAAGTGGTCCATGCCAGCAGGATGAACTGACTGTCACAATCCTGGAAATGGGAAAGTCTAGGAGATAGAAGTTGATTCTCATTACACACAGTAGTTAAAGTCTCCATGAACCTTAAATTTGAGAATACTGAGTCACGGCTCCCGGGGGAAATGCACGTTAGGTTCCTGTGAGCCATGAACTCATTTTTATCAGTGGATCAATACATAAGCATGTTGTATATGTGTTTCTGTTTAAAGATGCCTTATTATTTATAGAATTGATTATATATTAGGTTATAGTGATCCTGTGTACATTGAATGGGTAATTTTTGTAGACGAATACATTTGCTCATTGACATTGGATTCATGGCTGACGGCCTAATTCATGACTGAGCAAAGCTTGTCACACATCTTGGCTCCACAGGGCCCATCACAGCACTGCACTTTGGCACCATTTCAAACAATGAAATTACTGACAAAAAGTACAAAAATGTGAAAAACATGGCACTTAATCCACCCTGAGAAGGACGCTTGTCTACCATAGGAGAGCTAAAGCTGAAGGAGGAGGCACTGAGGAAAAGAGTGGACTAGATTGTGGAAATGACCGTCTCTCCCCACAGCTGCTCATCATCTGCTGGGGGAGGAAGAAGCTCACACATAATGATGGTTTAAGACCTAGTCTGGTAAGTGGCGTTCCAGACTAATGAGGTGAGAGAGATGGTGGATTAGCAAGGTGGACAAGTACTTCCTACCGTTGTCCTTTGTGTTCTTTATTCTTCATTAAATCCTCTTATACGGCACAAAAATAATAATTCTTGGGCAACCCTCTCGGGTCCCCTCCCTCCTTGGGAGCTTTGTGCTATCACTTTGGTATTGCTCAATGAACCTTGCTTTGCTGCCCACCAAAAATAATAATAATTATTATTATTATTTAATAAATTAATATTAATTAATATATAAAATATTATCTAATTATATTATATAATAAATTAATATTAATTTATTATTGTTATTATTATTGGGGGGGTGGGTACCTGGGTGGCTCAGTCAGCTAAATGTCTGCCTTCTGCTCAGGTCATGACCTCAAGGTCCTGGGATTGAGCCCTGTTTCAGGCTCCCTGCTCAGCAGGGATCCTGCTTCTCCCTCTCCTTCTGCCCCTGCCCCTGCCCCTGCCCCCCACCACCACTCATGTTCTCTTGATCTCTCTCTTTCTCTCTCTCTCTCAAATAAATGAATAAATTCCCTTAAAAAAATTCTTTCAAAGGGAATACCGGAAATAGGATTGCCAGATTAAACAAATAATAATACAGGACAGACAGTTAAATTTGAATTTCATATAAATAATAAGTGATTTTTTAATGTAAGTATGTCCTGTGTTTACACTGAATACTTTATGCCTATACGTTAGTGTAAGTGTGTCCACTGCCACGAGTAAGACAAGCAAACAGCTGAGGAGGGGATGGGTCTGGGATGTGGATGACGCATGGGAGTCAGGGGGAAGGACAAGAGGAGTGAAGGTCTTTCCTGCCTGGCTCCCCTCATTCCTACCTTACAGTCACTTCAATTTTGCTGAACTTTGTTTTCTTTATCTTTTCCTTGGGGATAATTACTTCTTCCTCATAGACAATTAGGTTAACCAACTGAGGTAATGTATGTAAGTCTCCTTCCTGGTGCCCCAAAATAAGCCATTGTCATTAGTGTCTTATTCCTGCCTGAGGCAAGAGACAGAGCCAGCACTTCTGTGACCATCGGATGTTTCATTTTGTTTTCATTCCCAAGGCTGTTGTGGCCCAGGAAAGGTCACCTTAGAAAGGCATCATCAATTTTTTTCAACCTAAGAGAAAGTAGTTTGTTTTACAGTGGCTCTAATTTCCTTAAGACTGAGTCTCAGCACAAAAAGTAAAAACGTCAATTATATATCTGCTTGTACCACATCTCATCCAACATCTGGATGTTTGGAAATGTCTAAATGTCAGTTTTTCCAATTTGAAGACAAACGCTTGTTGATTTTGTAATATATGGCTGCGAAACTCCATTTGGGTTACTCTATACCTTTACTAGCATTCCTAAAGTGACTTTCCACACATTTGATTGATTTCTGGCCTACTCTCCTTTCAGGACCAAGCAACAGAGGGTTTGGATGATGAAGGGTTCAAACCAGGAATCCTGGCAGCTCACTCTGTAACTTCTCTTAAATGGAATCAGGGCCTGGGGTTGCTTTTCTTAGTTAACTTTCATACCTTGAGAACTCAGTGGTGGCAGCAAAGGTTTTCAGTGATAACAGTGGGATTCATTTGTTCATTCAGCCGGTATTTTTATAGCCTGTGACTCCAGTGGGTCAATCATGGTGCGAGGCACTGGAGAAATATAATAAACAACAACAAAAAATAAAAATCTCTGTTCTTTTTGAGCTTACAGTCGAGGCAAATGGACAACAAAGACTGATAAATAGATACTAGCAATTGGTCTTGGTTAAATGTTTGTAATACCTGACAGGTCCTCTGTCAGCCAAGGAGCTAGAGCTGTGGAGATAAACGGAACAGGCTGGGAATGTGGGCATAGGCCCGCCTGCAGGTGTCCACCACCAGAATGGTATAGACCACATAGACTTCATCTTTAGACCACATGCAAATAGGCAGCAGGACTGGACTGAGCGGGTCAGGCTATCAGAGGAATACAGGCAGGCCAGAGGCCAGACGAGAAGATGTGGCAGTAGGGATGAGCATCTCAACGCTGGGTGGTGTGCAGAGCACTTCTACCCGCTGGCCCCTCAAGCCAGGCCGGAAGAGAGATCCTGTCTTAGATGACGTGGGGGAGAAGAGAGGTCACCTAGGGGTCAAGACAGAGGCCCAGGTGGTACCATGGACTGTGAGAGAGACAGCCTGACCGCGGGACCAGGCATTCATTCATTCTAGAAATATTTATTAGGCACTTACTAGGTGTAAACACTGTTCTTAAGTCCTGGGATACAGCAGACAAAGCTCCCTTCCTTGTGAAGTTTGCACTTAGAGGTAGAAAATAAACACAAGGGATAGATGAAGCAAAGAAGGAAGGTAGGGAACACTGAGAAGATGTTAGCAATGCTAAATAAAATGGTCAGGGCGGGCCTTATGTTGATGACAGCTGTGACAAGAAAGAGGTAAGGGAGGAAAGAGGTGGCTGGGGGAGGGGGGGGATGATTGCAGGTGGGGGAAGCAGCACGTGCAAAGGCCTTGAGGCGGGCATGGGCCTCAGAAACCGAACAAGATCAGGTGGCTGACGTGAAGAAAGCCAGAGGGAGAGTAAGAAGTAGACTGGAGGGAAGAGGAGGAGCTGCAGAAGTCAGGGAGGGGACTTGTGCTTTTCCCGCCAGCGAGATGGGAAGCCAGCTGGAGGGTTCCGAGCAGAGGACCACCGTGGTCTGACTTAGGTGGAAGCAAGCTCACTCTGGCTGCTGTGTAGGAAGCAGATGGCAGAAAGGCCAGCGCAGTTTCTGTGGGGGAGTCATTAGGTAGGTCACTGCCGCCCGGTACATTCCTTTGTCTAAAGGAGACACACCACAGAGCCCCAGGCAAGGCAGTGGCTGCGGCAGGTGGGGACAGAGCCACCTCAGCAGTGGGAGAATCAGGCTGAGAAGCTAGGGGGTTACAGAGATTTGTGGCTCTCCACCTCAGCTTCACACACATTGCCTCAGGGAGCTTCGGAAAATACCACGCAAGACCCACTTACTCATTCCTGGGTGGTGTGTTTTTATTAAGCCTTCCAGGTGATTCTAATGTGCATCCAGGGCTGAGCACCACTCATGGGGATCATTGTAGGCTGACAAAAGATTAGTACTCGGTCACACATCCACACTGCGTACTACATTTCTTAACTATTTCTTACGCCCAGCTGGGAGCCACTCTGCCTAGCACATAGGAAGTGCTCAGGAGAGGTTGAGTGTTAAGGGTATTAACAAGAGGGAGGTCGAAGGCCCTTACCCTAGGGGGTGACATGATCGTATCTATGCTTTGGCAATTTTATCTGACAGCGGTGGGTAAAATAACCGTGTCTGGGAAGAAGACTCAACAAAGGGGAGAACGCTCAGAGCGATGGTTCTCAGTCTTCAGTGAGCATCAGAATCACCAGTAGGATTTGTTAAATCAGCCATCACTGGGCCCCACCTCCGCAATCTCTGGAGGAGGTCTGGAGAGGGGCCTGAGAATTTTCATTCCTAACAAGGTTCCAGGTCGTGCTGATGTGTCTGGTCTGAAGACCAGAACTCAAGAACCACACTGCATTAGCCTTGCCTGTAGCAAATGGTCAGGTGAGAGGTGAGGAAGACCTGACCCAGGTGAGAGGCCACGGAGAGAAGAGAACAGGTAGAGGGATGCTGCACAGGTCAGTTCAATAAGGACGTTGCAGTCGATTGGCTGGAGAGAGGGCTGGGGGCGGGCCCAGGAGAGGACGAAGTCCAATCAGATGCGGATGTCCAGGTGTGCATGACCAGCCCCTCTTTTAAGGCATTGATGTTAGTTTCTTTGTTAAAAGTGAAAGAGCTTCTTTGTTTTCTCTGTACAGGTTTTTGCTTTGTTTTCCCTACTAAATAGCACACTGAATTTCACTGCCTCGTTTTATCAAATATAAGAATGCCTGCCAGTATCTGTTAGGCTAACATTATAGCTCAATTCCAGAACATCTTGTAGTGGTTAATTTCTAGCAGGTTCTGGAATCTGCACTTAGGGTACTCAGTGCCTTAACCAACCCACATTTGAAAATGATTCACTTGTGCACCAGCTTATCAAGGTTATTATGCCAGCCGAGTGATTTGGAGCAGATGCGGAGCGCGGGGGGGGGTGGGGGGGGACGACAAGCCCTCTGATACTGCAGTTATCTCAGTCGTCCAGAAACTCACAGGCTGGTGATAGAGCAAGAAATGCTGTGAAAAGTTTCTATTTTCGACAGACTTTTCTGGTAGATGAAGCAATACAAATGGCTTAAACTGTGTTCCCCATGAAGGAATAAGACATTGAAAGACCCTGTGATTTTAGAAAGCTGGTATGGTGTTGGGGAACTGTTGATTTAATAGTCTGTAATGTGGGGAGATGGTACAGATGAGACATCCTTTTTTTGTTATCAGACTAGAGAATCAAGCATGGCGTTCAGACCACCTGTTGATAAATTGCCCTTTCCTGGGCCTCACTGCAGACTTTCTCAATATCCAGGCTGTGGCCTCAGAATCTGCATTTACAGTAAGGCCCACAGGTGTAAGAGCTGCTCAGAGGGGGAGTACTTCGGGTTCAAGCAGCAGGCAATCTATGCGAGAAATGAGAGCAAAGACACTTCACAACATCCGGGGGTTTCCCACAATTCTATTTCTACACGCAGTTAGTATCCATAATCCTCATATTTCAGAGCAGAAAAACAGAGGCTCACTTGTCTCTAATGTGTTAGAGGAAACTCCAGCCAGAAGTTGGATCATCCTTCTCTTAAGTCAGTGCCATTTTTACTACATTTAATGGGATCTTTATGTACTTCATCATTTGTTTTTGTGGCTGTCTCCATACCAAGGCCTTTATCGTTATCATACAATTTAACTTGCTTACCAGTTATAAATTATATATTTGCTACCTAAAAATATAGGTGAAACCAGATTGAGCAGAGACTACAAAACCCTTAGGGTTCTTGTGCACATGCTATGGGACCTCCCATATACATCTTCTGAAATGCATTGTCTTTTCCTGAAGAGCTATTCCTTTATTTTATGTTTTATTCAGCTTTCTTGACACATAATTGACATACGATAAACAATACATATTTAAAGTATGCAACTTGATTATTGGTGACATATGACTATGTCATAATTGAGAATTTATCACCCCAAAAGTTTCCTGGTACCCTCTGTAATTCCATCTTCCCCTTCTTGTCCACCTCTGTCACCAGAAATCATTGAACTGTTTTCTGTCACAATAGACTTGTTTATGTTTCCTAGTTTTAAATATGTGGAAAATAGAGACTCTTTTTTCCTGATTTTAATGAAAGAATTGCTGAATGATAGCAATTCTGAGATTCATTCATGTTGTTGTGCATACAAATAGTTCTTTTCTTTTTATTGCTAAGTAGTATTCCACTGCATAGATCTACCATAATTTACATAGCCATTTACTTACTGATGGCCAGTAGGGTTGTCTGCTCTGAATAAAGCAGGTGTGAACATTTGCACACAAGTTTGTCTGTACATGTTTCCATCTACGTTAGGTAAATACCTAGGAATAGAATGGCTGGATCATTTGGTTAGTATATGTTGAACTTTTTAAGAAAGTGCCAAACTGTTCTTCGAAGTGATTTTCATCCTTTTTCCATTTCCGCCGGCAGGTGTATGAGCATCGGTCATGCCGAATCCTCAATGACACTGAGCACAGGCAGGCCTTCTCACTGGAGCCGTTCTAGTGTGTGTGTTCGCAATGACCTCACTGTGGCTTCAGTGTGCATCTTCTAATAACCAGAACTTAAGACTGGCAAACGTTACTCTGATTTTCAAAGAGAAAGAATGAAAGGGATATCAATAGAAGCCAGTAGAGCCAATACCAGTGCCTGTTAAAACTCCAGAGCAATTAATCAACCAAGTCGTTAATAAATATTTAAAAGACTGGAAGTATCACTAGCTGCCCACCTGGGCATAATATTAACAATTCCTACTTAGTAAAGATCATTAATATTTTTATAAGACATTATTAGATCAGCAGATAAGAGAGAGAATGTAGGCGCTAATCACCAGATATAGTCATTAAAACATAACAGTTGCTTTTCATTACGGGAACTACTTATGTGTTCCCAGGTTTTCAGATCACGGGCCCTTCTTTGCCCTCTGTCTGCCAGCCTCATGTGTGCCTTCACTTTCATTCTGCTGCAGGGTCTTTTCACTTCTTGTTGGAGTAAATCTATACCCCCCCGCAGCCCCACGTTTGATGACGCACATTGCTGTTCCCTGTGTATTTTCCCATTCGCGCTGGCCCTCTTCCAACCTCCTACACGTCTTTCCATTTAATCTAGTTGTCAGCTCAGAATATTTTATGGAAAATCACTTGTACATTTCTTTCCCATTCATTGTTATAATTTTCTAACTGGATGGTCTAAACAAAATGACTTAACATATATGGTTATTCATTACACTATCTACAGAATGTTCAGTTTGGGGGCAATCTGGTTATCCTGGTCCAAAGGTCCATATCTGCTAACACATAATGATTGTCTTTATCCCTTTAATACCATGGATATTAAACTTAATTTCAATTTTAGCCTTATTTTCAATTTTACTTTTGTGAATTAATCCTAAAGCAGTTCTGAATTTAAGCAGATCACAATCTACGTAGAGTCTCTTTTTATTAAAGTTGAAGAGCTTCCCAAACCTGCTTCAGTTGTCAGCAGGAAGCAAATTAGAGATTTTTCCTAAGTGGGGGGTGGAAAAAAAGTTTCCTTATGGATAAGGGGTGATCAGGATTTTTTTCCCCAGAATGTTCCCAAGATGCTTCCAGAAATCACAGGACACTGTGCCTTGCTGTATGTTTCTAGTAGTTTCTAGAGGAGAAAGTAATATTTTAGCAGGGTCAAAATGAGTAAATTTTTATCTTCTCAGCCAACAGAGAAAACTAGAAAAATTGCCCACCTCTCTCTCTTTCCTAAACCAAGAAACTAACAACAAGGAACAAGACAGTCCCCTTCCACAATGCAAGGGACCAGTAAGAAGAACCTGTGAGGTCACTGAGTCTGATGTTATTAAAAGAAAAATGCTTAGCAGTAATTAATAAATAAAGCCTTATTTATTCAAAGGATATAAAAATGGTGATTTGAAGGGGCACATGGACCCCAATGTTTATAGCAGCATTGCCAACAATAGCCAAAATGTGGAAAGACACTAGATGTCCATCAACAGATGAATAAAGATGTGATATAGATATAGATATAGATATAGATATAGATATAGATATATGAATACATACACACACACACACATACACACTTGCAATGGACTATTACTCGGCTTTCAAAAAGAATGAAATCTTGCCATTTGCAATGATATAGATGGAACTCGAGGGTATTATGCTAAGTGAAGTAAGTCACTCAGAGAAAGAACAATACCATATGATTTCATTCATATGTGGAATTTAAAAAACAAAACAGATGAATGTATGGAAAGGGAAGGAAAAATAAGATAAGAAAAACAGAGGGATCCAAACCATAAGAGACTTTTAACTATAGAGAACAAACTGAGGGTTGCTAGAGGGGAGGTGGGTGGGGGGATGGGGTAACTGTGTGAAAGGCATTAAGGAGAGCACTTGAGCACTGAGTGTTTTATGCAACTGATGAATCACTAAAATCTACCCCTGAAACTAATAATATGCTCTATGTCAACTAAATTGAATTTAAATTAAAAATTAAGTAAATAAAAATTTAAAAATTAAGCCTAAATAAATAAATGAATAAATAGAAATTGAACCTGTATGTGGGCAAGAAAACAAGGCTAGTTCAGAGACTGTAGCTAGAAATGTAAGAAAATTATGTTTTTCGTACACTCTATGAATATTATTTCCCTTGGATTATATTAACACACTTTTTAATGTTCTAAATGTATTTAAGAAGTAATTTGCAATCCCTAAAAAACAAGATCACATCCACATAAGTCTACAGGTATACCAGTTGTCCATTCCCAGCCTGGGAGGCAGTTAGTTTTTGGATTTTGTTTCTTTGTTTATTAAAATCCTATAATTTGAATTAGTAGAGTGTTATAGCAGCGTTCCTCAAAATACAGTTTTAGTATCATAATAAGCTGAGGGTGTTGTTAAATGTAGAATTTTGGGTTCCTCCAGACCTCTTGAATCTCTGGGGTTGGAGTGTAGGAAATCTGTGTTTTTGTCAAGCATCCAGGTGATTCACGTGATTGTTTAAGTTTGAAACCTTCACAGAAGATATACTGTAGGTCTAGTTTGGTGCTAGGAGATCAGAGCATTACATTTACAAGACTAAGCTGAATATTTTTTAGTTTGGAATCAAGTTGTAGTTTGTAAATCATGCTGATCTATTATCTTACACCTACTTATGGCCTGGGTATTCCCTATAGATGACTGGAGATTTTATTAAGCTGAACTTCCACTATACACTGTAGAAAGCCTACCACATTCAATTGCTGGTGTATGAATAGCTACATTATGATTTGTCTTTATACTTTGGTGCTTTGTGAGCATAATTTTTATGGGGTTATTGGACTAATTTATCTTAAACTTAACCTGAAAACTTCCTGGGACAATATGCCTGGTATACTACCTGACATATAATAAGCTCTCTGTAAATATTTACTTAATGAGGAAATGAATGAATAAATGTTTACTCATTTCATGTTTTCTACCCCTTCTTGTCCTCCACCATATCTTATAGCAATTAATATTGTCATCCATCCAGATTTCCAGGATAAAAATGAGAGTTATCCATGAGCCAAATTCTCATTTACACATGATTGGTTACTTTTTTTTCCCCAAATATGTTTATTTTATTTTTTCAGTGTTACAAGATTAATTGTTCATGCACCACACCCAGTGCTCCCTGTAATACGTGCCTTCCTCAATACCCACCACCAGGCTCATCCAATCCCCTACCCCCTTCCCTCCAAAACCCTCAGTTTGTTGCTCAGAGTCCACAGTCTCTCATGGTTCATCTCCCCCTCTGATTTCCCCCCATTCACCCTTCCCTTCCTTCTCACAATACATATGATTTGTTACTAAATCCCCTCATAGTTGTACCATCTACAGTTTTCTCACTTCCCTGGTATTTCCCTAGTTGAGTTATGTGAGATGGTATATATTAGTAAAAGGAAGGATAAATCAAATGTATAAGGATAATGAGCATATATGTACCTAAGAATATAACCTATAAATAAATTAGCATTATCCTGCAGAGTGCAAATCAATTAATTAAAGGTTTTAACACAACTCTTTAAATCAAGAAAAAACGAAAAACCAAACAAGCAAAAGATTATAGACTTGAATAACACTACTGATAAGATCAAACCAATAGACATATAGAATTTTATACCCAACAGAGAATATGCATTGTTTTGGGGGCAGACATGGACTATTTACAAAACCTGGTGTTAAATTAGAAAAATCAGCATCACACAGACTATATTCTCTGCTCATGATGCAATAAAATTAGAATCCAGTGACAAAAGACCTTTTTTTTAATCTTCTATGCCTGGAAACTAAGTAACATATTATTAAATAACCCTTGGGTTAAAAAGATACCATAAGGAAAATTACAAAATACTCATAACTAAGAAACAAGGAAATACTACATACCAAAATTTTTGGAACACAGTTAAAAGTACTTAGTGGGAAATTTCTCACTTGGAATATGTTTGCTGGCAAATAAGGAAGACTGAAAACAAATACTAAGCATTCAACTCAAGAATCTGGAAAAAGGGGGACGCCTAGGTGGCTCAGTTGGTTAAGTGGCTGCCTTCGGCTCAGGTCATGATCCTATGGAGTCCCGCATCGGGCTCCTTGCTCAGCAGGGAGCCTGCTTCTCCCTCTGCCTTTGCCTGCCACTCTGCCTGCTTGTGATCTCTCTCTCTCTTTCTGACAAATAAATAAATAAAATCTTAAAAAAAAAAAAAAAAAGAATCTGGAAAAAGGAGCAACAAGCACACAGCCCTAAAGGACCAAAAAGGAAACAGTAAAGTTAGTAAAGTTGGAGGGAGAAATCAATGAAAGAACAAAAGAGAAGTAGAGAAGACTAACTGTGAGAAACTGCTTCTGTGAAGAAATGTGTAACAGAAACAAACCATTGGTAGAGAGGGTCAGACTGTTGGGGGCGGGAGGGGAGGACAGAGAGGGAGAGGGGCAGCTCAGTGCAGAGATAAATAACCACAGAATGAAAAGGAGTAGTAATTATAAATAATATATATAATAGCTTTTAACTTACAGTTATCCTTGATGTAGTATATTATTATTCGTATCTTTCTATTTTATATTGTATTTATGTATTGTAACTGAACATGTATATAGAAGCATATAGTATCACATGTGGTACAGTGTATTTTTACCTTGTGTTATATATATTGTGTATTGTGTATATGTTCTATGTAGTATCTCATATACTGTTGTGTATACATGTCATATACTATCCTCAATTCATAAATTTATTTTATAGTACATACTGTATAAGTACCCAAATAAATTATTACATTATGGAAAAGGGAAAAGCTGGATATAGGGACAATCTGCCTGCAACATCTGTCACCCCATTGATCTTGCTGGCTAGGCAGCTGTCTCCTCCCTCCTGCTGAAGCAGAAGCTCCAAGAGGATGACCTTCCCTGACAGAGGAGGACTGTTCTCCAGTCAAGGGTGTATGAGTAGCTGCGCTACCGACAGAAACTAAGGGAGTAAAAGTTACACAGCAACTAATGAGACTACATAAACAAAAAGAAAAATATAACATGGTCAAAATTGGTTCAAAAAGAAATTAAAAGCTCAAATAAACAAATAATAGTTTTAAAAGTGAAATGGTAGAGAGGTTCTCCACACAGCAAAAGTCTCAAGCCTCAAGATAATTTTATAGAGAAATTGTATCATGTATTCCAAGAACATATCCTTTATTTATATGTCATTATAAAATGTAGAAAAATAAGAAACACTGTTCAACTCATTTTATGAGACTACTTAACCTTGATTCCCAAAGTAGATGAGAACAGAAGAAAAATTACACGGCTACACAGGAACATTGGTAAAAGATCCTAAATAAAAATATTTGCTGAGCAAACCCAAAAGTGTATTAAAAAATACTACACTATGCTTAAGTGGGTTTTATTCCAGAAACCCAAGGTTGGTTCCACATCAGAAATATGTCAGTGTAATTGACCATACGAATAAACTAAAGGACATAAGTTATAGGTTTATCTCAACTGATCCAGAAAAAATAATTTGATAAAATTGAATAAATAGATTTGATTTTAAAACACTTTTTTAAAAAATGAGAATAACCAAAGGAAATTTCCTTAACTTAATAGAGATCAAATACCAAAAAGCTAAAGCAAGCATCATTCTTAGCAGAAAAATTTTAAAACTTTCCATTAAGATTGGAAACATACCAAGGATGTTTATCATTATGTTTTATAAAGTCCTGGTTATTAAGTTACCTATAAGACAACAAAAAAAGCTAAGATATAAAGATTGTAAAAAAAATACCTAAAACTCTCATCATATGCAAAAAATATCATCATCTAACCAGGAAAGTCAACAGAATCCACAGGTAAACAAAAAGAAGTGATGTGAGAGGTTAGCTTTATCAGAGAGATCAACTTACAAAATTCAGTAGAACTCCTCTATGTCAATAATACTCAACTAGGAAATATTATACCATTTATAAGTGCAACAAAACCTATACAATATTTAGGATTTCACCAAACAAATAATATACAGGATCTCTATATGAAAAAAAAAAAGATCTGATGATATAAAGATAAATAAAACTTGATCCCTTCCTTATACAATATGCAGAGTTAGACTCTGGGTCAAATGATAAGCAAAAGAGGAAAATATAGGAGAACTCTTCTGTGACCTAATAGTGTAGAAAGTCTTATTTAAAAAAAAACTCCAAAATGAGTAGTCATGAGGCAAAAAGAAAAAAAAAAAGTTTTTGGATTTGACCACAGCAAAACTAATAAGATGTTGAGCCCTGAATAAGTCACAGGCACTTGGAAACATCACATCTCTAATGCATATTCATACTAACTCATGAATCCTTAGAAAATGGCTGAGAGATGTCTTCACAGGGTTCAGGATCATATTTGTCTTGCTCTTCGTAGATTGGGGACCTCTCACGGTGCCTGGTACATAGTAGGTGCTTAGTAAATATTTACTGAATAAATAAGTTTTATTTCTTAGTCTACATAGAAAAGGAAATATGTAATCTGACTTAGAAATATTTCTTTAAAAATTCTAAAAATTGTAAGCTTTAGTAATTTGAAAAAACTTGGTTATTTAGAAAATGTACTTATGCAAAATACTTTGTTTTCTAATTATGTAGCTAAATAAGGAAGTACTTCCTCATTTGTACTTAATGTTTGTGGCACTTGGGTCACTTTTCAGTATCTGTTTGAATCATATGATTTAGCAAAATGATTTTGCATACTCAACATGAGTTAAAGTTTGTGAATTAAGTTTCATAAGACATTATTGAGTAAATATTTCTCTGAAGCCCAATTATATAATTTGAATTCCTAATTTCTGTGGCTTTGACAGGTCAGACAAAGAGACAGAAGTGAGAAGAGTAATTCATGACTGACTTATGTTTTAGCTTCATTTCCTTTGATTTTACCCCTCCTTGAAATACCCCTGTCTTACTCTTGACAAGAAGAAAAGCATAATACTCTTTTTTTAAATTTAATTTTATTTTTTCAGTGTTCCACGATTCATTGTTCATGCACCGTAATATTCTTACTTGCACATTATATTCTTATTCTTGTGTTACATAGACACAAACAAATACTAGACCTAGTATGTGGAATCCTTCTGATTTATTGGCTGTGATATTTTTCTACTGTCACAGGATGTGGAACCAGCCTTCTGGCAAACTGCAGGAACTGGGCAGCTATCTATGAGTCCAGAGAGAGAACGGGGGGTAACAAATCAAGCCATCAAGGAGCAACGCCGATTTCAACAACTGAAGGTAATTTCCATTCTCTAAAGAGGAAGAAATAGGACTTAATAAATACTCCCCAAATACTGCTACCATTATATAAAGCCTCAGAGTGAAGCTACTTCAAAGTCCTTTCCTCACCCCCAATCATTCATGGTTTTTTTGGTTTTCATACTCTTAGCTGTTCTGTTTGCCTAGAGAGGTTGGCATTATGCCTTTAGGGTAATGTCTCACGACTGGTGCTTACTGATTTCAGGTTCTGCACATAGTGGATTTGGTCATAAGCCAAAGGTAAGGCTTTGTGTGCCTACCCTAGGGGATAAGACACTTTTCCAGGCAATGTTGCTGAAGAGAAGTCACACTGACTTTGCTAATTCCTAGACAGTCCTACATACCATCTCGTGTCTCAAAATTCCAGAGCAGAGCTGTAGCTGGCACCACTGAGCCTCTAGTTGAAATTCATTTTTTAAAAACTATGGCTTATTATCTTCCTATTGCCAAAATGGATGAACTCTTTTGGTTGTAAATGATAGAAATCCAACTTCAGCTAGTTTGAGCAAAAGACTGGGGTTATTGTCTCAGAATCCGAGAAAGATTGAAACAAGGGAACACCTCTGAAATAGCAGATACCCAGGTGGTTTCAGGGACTATTGAAACTAGCAACCCAAAAGGCACCCCACCTACCACTTCCCTGTACCCCTCATCTCTCAGCTAAATTTTCTTCTCTCTCACTTAAGATGGCTCTTTCACATAATGGGAAACGTAAGTACCAAAATCTCTTAGGTACTTTTTATAACTTCTAGCACAAAATAAGGACTGATGCTCTCAGTTCTAGTCAGAGTCTGCAAAAAAAAAAAAAAAAAAAAAAGATACTGGCTCAGTTTGGGTCAGATGCTTACCCACAGGGGTGAGGTCATGTGAGAACAAAGCAGTTCTCACAACGGCCATATAGATAGGGATACAGAGCAGAAAATATCACACTTGTTCACTTCACAGAACATCAATAATAATGTATTAGGATAAAATAAGGATAATCTGGCTTTCTATGAACCTTACTGAATATCACAAAATATTTTAGTTCAACTCAAGAAAAACTCAGTAGATCCAGAAAATCTGTAGAGAAAGATAATGAATAACAAGTTACTTTAAGGCAAAAAGCATTGCTGCAGCTAGTGGATTATTTCACAAGAGCAAAAGGTTTTCTTTAGTAGAAAGAAATAAAGGTTCTCAGTACATACATAGCTACTAATTTGACATGAAAACGTATAAAGCAAAAGTGACACATGGAAAAGTAGACACATCTACATATTTAAAAATATCTTCCTGAAATATGTCAATTCTGTCCAGATTACCTAGATTACCACTGCCAGAAGCAAACATTTCACATGAGGTTTCTTAAGAGCTTAGGCTTCTGTGGTTGGTAGATAATGCCAGGAAAGTCCTGTCTCTGGCACAGAGGGACGGGCCATTGCACGCAAGATGTTAAGAGCACTTTGTTTTCGATCCAGAGCAACTATCACTAATCCTACTCCTGGATATCATCTAGTGACTGGGTAATTAAAAAGCAATGTGGCAAAGAGATCTCTGCCTCACTTTTCTGAGACGAATCCAAGCAGTTGTATGGCCTGTGCAAAAGCATAGCTCCTTATGGAAATGTTGGTCACAGAAACACAAAGGTGGCCTCACAGACCTGACAGGGCTTTCAAAAGTTGAGAGAAAGCAAGTCATTTCTATTTCTTGAGGATTTTAATAGTATTTTTAAAACATGAATGGCAAAAAAAAAAAAAAAGAGTTAGAAAAGTTGTGGAATATTACTTAAATATTATATTTAACAAATCAGCCCTTTTAACACATGATTAAGACAATATCTAAAACTATAAAGTAGTGGATCTTGGCAAATGTGAGGTCCAGGATGAATGCCCCCACAAGACTCCTCACCACTTGGGAGGCACTACTCCCCTCCCCAGAACCAAGCCCCACAAGAGGCCCCAGGACATGTGCACAAACTACTTTGATTTAAATTCCACATACCTAATGTATTAGTCTTGGGAATTAACTGTACTGTGATCATATCTTACTCAGATTAAGATCCACATCATTTTCTTAAAATGTTAAATCCTTTGTCTAAGATCAGATAATTCCCAAAATTCTAAGTAGAATGATTACTGAGAGGTAGCTTCCTAATCAAAATACTCTCTTAAACAGAAAATTTGAACCTATAGTGAAGCTTCCCTGAGAATGAGCCAATTTTGCATGTTCCTAATGTTAAAAGAGGATAGAATTAGCAGACAATAAAGAAGGTAATTGGCAGAGGCCAAGGAACCAGCTTTGATGATCAAAATGCATTTTTATTTAAAATGTTTCACAGATGAAGAAACCAGTTTTAGGATGTCATGCATCCGCATTCCCACAGCTAATAAAAAGTAGGATGCACATATACTCATGTCTGTCCTATTCCAAGACCCACACTAATAAGTATTAGTGTAGTAGGTATTTTACTAGATTCAAATACATTTACTAAATTCATTTATTCATTTCATTCTTTTGTTCCTATAATCTTACATTTAATATATCTTTATGAGCACCTAAGAATAAAGGCATTATGCTACATCTAGAGAAACATCAAGGAACATAAATTCTTGTCCTCATAAACATATAGTCTAATGAAGAAGACCTAATTCAATGTAAAAAAAAATTAATATATTTGGGCAAATAAGACTTGAAGGGGGTTTGTTCAGATGAGCACTAGGTACTGTAAGAAAATAAGTGTTTTAGCAACAGAAGTGAAACAAACGTTGAGTGTTGAAGAGTAAGATAGTCATAGTTGGCCTGGTGCCTAATATAATCTCATAGACTTATATAATTTTGTAAATGGCTCCATCCCACTTCATTGAGTAGATAGATAGATGGGTAAGTAGCTAGATGATAGATAACGTCCATACCTGGATACATACATAGATGGTAGACAAATGGACGGTGACGGGTAAATCCCTGATAGCTGATTGAGGATAGGAATGGAGAAAGAAGAAAACCTGTAACTCTGACAGAAGAAGGAAGAATCCTACCTTTGGACCACATTCCCTAAATGCCCTAAAATTTGCTTTCAAAGTATGTGCAGAAACCATTCCTACTTTGTCTGAGAGCAGGATGATCCAAGACACTCAGCACCCCCTCCAGTGCTAGCCCTCGGGGAGCCTCGCTGACGTCCCCACCTCAGCGTCCTTTCCTGTTCCCTGGCGACTGAAGTGGGAGGCAGCTTCTGCCAGAGCTGGGAAGAGCCAGCAGCGTCAAGGACCGTGGACGCCGCGGCCGCTGCTCGCTCTCGGTGGTGTTCCCGCTTAAGCTTTGCCGTGAGTTCAGACTGACCTGCTGGCTGCTGGTCTTAATAAGTGAAATCGAGTATTTTATAAGCAGTCAAATGAGATCCATCATCCCTTAACACACGCCATGTTCCTTGCGCATGTGGGATGAGGGGGCACTTGGACAAACAGATGGCAGGGCAGGGGTGAGCACAGCCCGCTCGCCTCTGCAGGGTGTTCCCGCATGGCCTTCACAAGGCAGAAACCTTGACCCAGGGAGACCCGCTGTTCTCTTGAGAAGAATATACATCCGACAAGTAGATCTCTTATATGCCTAGGTTTCTTGATCCTGACCATTTTTTAAATTAAAAGAAACTTGATTTAGGGGCACCTGGGTGGCTCAGTCAGTTAAGCATCTGACTCCTGATTTCGGCTCAGGTCACGATCTGTGTCGTGAGACCGAGCCCCATGTCAGGCTCTGCTTAAGAGTGTCTCTCCCTCTCCCTCCGCGCCCTCCCCTCACTCTCTCTTTCAGAAAAAAAATTGATTTCTTCATTAATCCCCTCATAAATCCTTTCAGTCCACACTCGCCGAGAATCTGCTGTGCTCATGTTGCTAGTGGAGGCTGGGAAAACAGCAATCGGTGAGGCTCTGGCCTGAGGAGCCATGTTCAAGAGCCAGCTCCTGGGTGAGCTCAGGTGGAAAGACAAGTCTGTTCACCAAGTATTTTGTAACAGTCCTACCTTCTAAGCAGAATTGTTTATTTAGCTTTCTCATACAGCTATCTACTCTAGGTCTCTAGCTTTGTCCAGGCTTAGGTTTTCAGAATTCACATGAATTTTCAGCTTTACCTTTCTATAGTTTCCCAAATGTTACTGTCTTATGTGAATGAAATGAATGAATGAAATGAAAACACAGAAGCACCCAGAAAAACAATAGGTCATATCTTTGAAATCTATAAGAAAATGAAATAGCTGTAGGGGAAAAATGGCCAATCGTGTTATGTCAACTCTATCTTAAATAAATGGAAGAGGGAATTAGGGAGTAAATTTGGTTTTCCAGAAACAGATGTTCCTCTCTTGGGCACTAGAGTTTGACACTACTTTCTAATGCACCAAACAGTGGAATCTAATTACCTTAGGAAGCCAACACTTCTTGGTACTATGTGCCAGAAGTGGGTCCAGGCCCCAGTGTACGTGGGTAAATATGACACAGTTTCTGTTCTCAAAGAACTTTTCTTCTCAGAGTGAATTCTGTGGCTTCCTCAGAGTTGGTCTGGGCAACTGTTTAAAAATATATCTTCCTAAATGACATCCTTGGGATGGTCACACATCTCTGTCTTAAGCCAAAGAACAAAACTCAAGAGATCACCAAAATCTGGGGATAGTTCTAAGCAGGCATGAAAGAACATTGCATGGCAAGCCCTGAGGAACTGTAGCCTGCTGCTTCATCTGGAAACCAAACACAGGTCACACACACTTAAAGAAGAAACACTTACATGTGGTTAAAGGAAAATGATGAACAGGTGACTTTGAGGGTAGTGAGGAGGCGAGGCGGGTCATACCGTCCTCAAAAAATGTCAGGACACCCAGACCTGCCACCCTAACACGTGTCCCTGGTGGAGCCCAGAGAACAAAGTGCAACCACTCAATTCCATCAGCACCATGTACATCATATTTAACAAGCTTCCTACCATCCTCAAATAACCTGCTCAGAGAAACCTGTGGTGTAAGGAGAGGTGGAAAAGAGCATCGGTAGCAGGCTCTGTCCCAAATGCTTGGATCCATTCCTTAAACTTCCCGGTCTGCAGTTTCCTAACCTATAACATGGGGATAATTTCATTTGGACTGAATTACATAATGAGTGTTGAACACCTAGATGATGTATGTAGGGCACACTGCCTGGATCAATAAATGTCAGCTTCCTGGAGAGAAGATTCTAGAAGATTCCCAGAGCACATGCCTGAGGATACATTTGTAAAGGTTATATTTATATTTATATTTATATTTATATTTATATTTATAATGATCATACTTACAGCAGCCAGGATATTCCGGCCAACGAGTAAAGAACAAATCTGTAAAGCCTCAATACTAAAGACTGAAATATAAGGTGAGTGTTTGGGTGACTGGCAAAGATCCAGCAAAAAGAATAGTGCATTGTATGAAACTAAGTGCCCCCTAGGAGAGAGCTCTGTAAGTCTCTTGGAGGAAGGGAAACTGTCGAAGCAAGCAGGCATTCAGTTCATGCATCAAACACAAATGGAGGGTCTACATTGTGCCCACGCCCAGTGGCATTCTGTTAAGAAATGAAGAGAAGGAGGCTACAGTCAACAGAAGATTCAAGAGACCCCACGAAAGAGCTCAGTCAAAGACTGGGCCACGGGGTAGACTCCCACAGGAGTAGATCTCCTCTTCCACGGAGCCCCCACCTAACTGATCTTATCCCCCCCAGGAGAGCAGTCAAAGTTCCAAGTTAGGAAACAGCCCCTCTGAGGGATGGAGGGATTGCTGGCTGCCTAACTACAAACAGCTTTGGGCAATGCAACCTTGCACTTTTGAAAGCTTACCCGCTTGAACCCCGGGCCAGGAAGGGCGCCACAGGCTACCAGACTCCGAGGAGGCTTTCAGCTGAACACATGTCACCTCCTTGTAGGAACAGTTTACAGATACATGCTGTTGTCATGGGCTTGAAAAGCAGTTTGGAATGTAATTTGAGATATATGTATATATAATGGATAATATTGTATCAAGTGTTAGGTTCTGGATGTAATGCCATCCTAACCACTGAGCTATGAGAAAGAAAGCCTTTACAAGCTAACAAAGAAACATTAAATAATCTGCCAATCATACCACCTACCAATGAAATAAATTGCTTTTGAGGTGCTGCTGGAATAGGGTGAAAGCAGTAAGTGGGGCTTTATTGTAAGCTCACAGCTCTGTTGGTTCCTGGCAAGGTAAACTCTGAGCCGTAACAACGTGTGCTCCGTAGTTCCTAGCTGTGGCTTCTCTCTAACCAGGTCTTGTGCTGGAGGGGAGGACGGTGCTTATCACCATTAATTAAAATTGGCTATATAAAAGGAATTAGAAAGCAAAGGATCCTTTTCATACTAGATAAGGGGAAACAAGTCTTAGAGAGTAAATTGTCACTTCCCTTAGGAAAATCATTCTGCACAAGAAATGGGAAGAAAACAAGAGTAAAGATCATGCCAAATGCAAGCTTTTTAGGAGAGACTTTGGAGTCCCTTGTGGAAAGGGTTTGTTTCAATGCTGTCAACATTCTTGTGAGTGTGTGGGAGTTTTAGACCCTTCCACTACTTCTTTTAGTAAGACTTCCCAGGGTATGAATTGACTTTCTTCACTCAGGCTCCTGATGCACTTCTTTTGATTTACCTACAAAGCAACTGGGTGTGTAAGAGAGTTTGGGCTTCCAGGAAGATGGTCCTGGACATGGGAGAACATAGGCTTTCCATCTTGGCACTCCGCTGCCCGCGTCCTCATGTGACGCTTGCCCTTGCATCCACAAAAAACTACCAAAAGGCAAAGAGGGTTCCACTCTGAGAAATGTCAAGGCCCCCTCCGCTCAGGAGCTCCCCCACCAGACTGAGGTCCTCCATGGTGACCTGGCCACCTCAAGTAAAACAGCCATCTCCCTGACCTCCGCCAAGTGGAACAGTAAAATGCACAGACATTAGCTCCTTCATTAGCTTGATGAGTTTTGTTTGTTTGTTTTTTTAAGATTTTATTTATTTGACAGAGAGAGATCACAAGTAGGCTGAGAGGCAGGCAGAGGGAGAGGGGGAAGCAGGCTCCCTGCTGAGCAGAGAGCCCGATGCGGGGCTCAATCCCAGGACCCTGAGATCATGACCTGAGCCGAAAGCAGAGGCTTTAACCCACTGTGCCACCCAGGCACCCCTAGCTTGATGAGTTTTAACCTGTGGGTGCACATAGGTACCCTCCACATCCCTCACGCTGTGGAACTGTTCCATCACTAGAAAGTTCCCTTATACCCCTTTGAAGTAAACCTCTGGACTGTCCCTCCAGGCAGGAATCCACTGTTCTGATTTCTATCATTAAAGAGTGGGTTTGTGTCTGTTCCAGAACTTCATATAAATGGAAGAGTATAGTGCTTACACTTTGGGTGTGGCTTCTATGTGGTTGAGATCATCCATCATTTCTTCCTTTTCATTGCTGAGCAGTGGGCATCATTTAAACACCCTTGAGCCTACCTCCTGGCCAAGAGGCTTTGTCAGTCTTCTTAATTGTATCATGCAAGTGGCTGTGTTGTGGTACCTCACTGCATTTTATTTGTATTTCTCTGATGACTAATGGTATTGAGCATTATTTTCACATGCTTATTGACTTTTCAGATCTCTTCCTTTGTGAACTCTCTAAGTCTTTTGCTCACTACTAAATTGAGTTGCCTCTTTATTATTGAATTGTCATTCTTCATATATTCAGTTTATAATCCTTTGTTAGCTGTCTGTTACAAATATTTTCTCCTGGTCTGTTAGTTCTCTGTTCGTTTTCTGAACTTTTTCTTAACTTTCTCTGTTCATGTCAGATCTCAACAGGTCTGACCTTTGGTAATCAGAAGTGTCTAATTTGATGAAAACCTGTGTTTCATTGCTTTTTCCTTTATGACTGGTGCTCTCTGGATCCATTTAAGAAATCTTTGCCTAACCAAAAGTTACAAGAAGTTACAAAAATATTCTCCTAACTTTTCTTCTAGAACAAAATTTCCTGACTTTTTACATTAGCTTCCCCCATAGGAGTTTCCTAAGGCTGCCATAACAAAGTAACAAATTGGGGGCTTAGCACAACAGAAATTTAGTGTTTCACAGTTCTGGAGGCTAGAAGTCCAAAATCAAGGTGTTGGCAGAATCTTGCTCTCTTGGATAGCCTGGGGGAGGATCCTTCCTTGCCTCTGGCTAGCTTGTGATGGTTTTCCAGGAATCCTTGGCATTCCGTGGCTTGTAACACTTCACTGCAATCTCTGCTCTGTGTTCACATGGACTTGACCCCTGTGTGTCTGTCTCTGTGTGTCTTCTCCTCTTCTTATAAGGACACTATTCATATTGTATTAGGGACTTACCCTACTCCAGTGTGACCTCCTCTTAGCTTCTTAATTGCATCTACAAAGACCCTATTTCCCCCATGAAATCACCAGGTACCAGGTACCAGGGGTTATGACTTCAACATAAGTTTTTGAGAGACACAATTCATACCAACAATATTTCCATAGGAGTCTCTTTAGATATTCTCTTTCTAATCAGTCCAGTCCTTTAACATGAAATGTGTTAATACCCACAGATATAATGTAGATCTGTTCTTGTTCTGTGACCTTTTGGAGAGCTACAAACTGTCGTAATATCCAAGATTTTTTTTATTCTCCAAGGGCTGATTTTTACCCCCTTTCACGTTCAAATATATTAGCCATCTCTAATTCATTTTTGTGTATGGTGGGAGGTATAGGTTGGACGTCATCTCTCTATGTGGATATCCTGTGGTTCCAGTATTGTTTGTTAAAAGCCTTTCATTTTGTCAATGAATTGCTTTGGTACCATACTCTCAAGGTATGGCTTTATTTCTGAGCTCTTACTGAGCTGTTGTCTTTACACCAATAGCACATGGTATGTGTATGTAATGCAGCTTTATAGTACAGCTCTTCTTTTTAAAGATTATATGAGCAATTCTACATTCTTTGAATCTCTAAATAAATTTTAGAAATGACATGCTAATTTCTGTACATGTACACACACACACAAAGCCTACTGTTTTGACTGGAATCATGTTGAATGTGTAGATTAATTTGAGGAGAATCATCATTTCAGCAATATCGAGTCTTCCAATCCACGATCGTGGTACTCTTCATTTAATTTAAATCCCCATTAATGTCTCTCTGCAATATTTTTGTATGTTTGTGTTTTTGTCAGTATACGGATTTTACACATCTTTTGTTAATTTTACATGCTATTCTAAATGATATTGATGTTCATTTTACAGAAGTTTATTGCTGGTATATAGAAATGCAATTACTTTTTGTATATTGGCTTTGAATCCTACAACCTTACTGAACTCACTTACTCATTCGAGGGCTTTTATGTGGATTCTCTAGGGCTATCCTATGTGTATAACATGTTATTTATGAATAAGACACTTTTTTCATCCTTTTCAATCCATCTACCCTTTATTTCTTTTACTTGATTTAATACCCTTGGTAGGACCTCCCTTGTAATGTCAAGTAGAAACAGTGAGAGAGGACGTCTCTGCTTTGTTTCTAATCTTAGGGGGAAATTTTCAGATTTCACCACTAATGAAGATGTTAGCTGTAGGTTTTTGTAGATGCCCTTTATCAGACTGAAAACATTTCTTTTTATCTGCCGTCTATGGAGAGGTTTTTTCTTAAATAAATGGGTGTTACGTTTTGACAAATATTTTTTCCTCTGTGAAGGTTGTGTGATTTTTGTCCTTTATTTTTCTAATCTGGTAAGTTACAGTAGCTGATACTGATTTTCAAATCTTGAAACAATCTTATATTTATGAAATAAGTACCCGTTGACCATGAGGTATTAACTTTTTATATGTCACTGAATTAAATTTGTTAGTTACTTGATAAGGTTTGTGCATTCATGAGGGAGGTTGGTTTGTAGTTTGCTTGTAAGATCATTAGTTTTGGTGCCAAGGTAATTCTGGTCTCATAAAATAAATTGGGACCTATTATCTCCTCTACCATTTTTTGAAAAAAAAATTGTTTAGGATTGGTATTATTTTTCCTTAAATGTTTAGTAGAACTCACCCATGTAATCAGCTGGGCTTTCCATAGAGAACAGATTTTAAATTATGAATTCGATATTTTTCATAAATATAAGTCTATTCAGATTTACTATTTCTCCTTGCATCAGTTTTATTAATTTATATATTTCAAGGAATTTGTTCATTTTTGTTTAAGTTGTTGAATTTACTAGCATAAATTTGTACATTATATTCCCTTTCTATCCTTTGAATGTCTATAGGCATTTGAGTTTGAATGTTTGCAGTAATTTTGCTTCGTTATTCAAATGTCTATAGGCATTTGAATTTTGAAAATCTAGAGTAGTTTCATTTCTTAATTCCTCATTTTGGTAATTTGCATTTTCTGTCTTTTTTATTTGATAAGTCTTGGTGTTTCTCATTCACTGAACTTGTCAAAGAACCAATTTTTAGCTTCACTGGTTTTCTCATCATAAATTTTCTGTCTTAATTGATTACGTCTCTTGTCTTCCTTATTTCTTTTGCTTTGGTTTAATTTGCTCTTTTTTTCCTAGCTTCTTAAAATGAAAAATTAATCATTTCTTCTTTTCTGATATAAGTATTAAAGCTATAAACTTCCCTTAAGCCCTGCTTTAGAGGCATCCCACAAGTTTTTTATATATTCTGTTTTCATTCACATTTGGTTCAAAATATCTTCTAATTTTCTTTCTGGTGTCTTCTTTTGTCCACAGGTTATCTAGAAGTATGTTGTTTGATTTCCAAGTAAATTAGAGACCTTTCAATAAATTAGATAGCTCTGCTACTAATTTTTTTTATTTTGGTTGTTTATTTAGATTTTTATTTAAATCCTAATTAGTCAACATTTAGTGTAATATTCATTTTAGAAGTAGAATTTAGTGATTCTTCACTTACCTATAACACCTAACATGCTCATCCTAACAAGTGCCACCCCATCACCCATTTAGACCATCCCCCATCTAGCTTCCTCCATTTACTGTGTTTGTTCTCCATTGTTGAGTGTCTCATGGTTTGCTTCCCTCTCTCTTTTTTATCCATTCCCACATGCTTATCTGTTTTTTTTATTTTGTATTATGTTATGTTAGTCATTAGTATACAGTACGTATACAGTATACAGTACGTCATTAGTTTTTGATGTAATGTTCCAAGATTCACTGTTTATGTATAACACCCAGTGATCCATGCAATACATGCCCTCCTTAATACCCATCACCTGGCCAACCCATCCCGCACCCCCTTCCCTTTAAATCCCTTGGTTTCTCAGAGTCCACAGTCGCTCATGGTTCGTCTACCCCTCCAATTTCCTCCCCTTCATTTTTCCCTTCCTTCTCCTAATATCCTCCATGCTATTCCTTATGATCCACAAGTAAGTGAAACCATATGATAATTGACTTTCTCTGCTTGACTTATTTCACTCTACATAATCTCCTCCAGTTCCATCCATATTGATGCAAAAGTTGGGTATTCATCATTTCTTATGGCCGGGTAATATTCCATTGTATATATGGACCACATCTTCTTTACTCATGTGCTGAAGGGCATCTTGGCTCC
Source organism: Procyon lotor (assembly GCA_028646535.1). NCBI lineage: Eukaryota > Metazoa > Chordata > Mammalia > Carnivora > Procyonidae > Procyon > Procyon lotor. Next base: position 84,295,235 of record CM053613.1, on the reverse strand, counting down.
TTCCGTAGTCTAGGTATTGTGCACATCACTGCTATGAACACTGGGGTGCATATGGCCCATTGGATCACTACACCTGTATCTTTGGGGTAAATACCCAATAGTGCAATTGTAGGGTCAGAGGGTAGCCCTATTTTCAATTTTTTGAGGAACTTCCACACTGTTTCCAAAGTGGCTGCACCAGCTTGCATTCCCACCAACAGTATAAGAGGGTTCCCCTTTCTCCACATCCTCTCCAACATTTGTTATTTCTTGCCTTGTTAATTTTCCCATTCTAACTGGTGTAAGGTGGTATCTCAGTGTGGTTTTGATTTGAATTTCCCTGATGGCTAATTATGATGAACATTTTTTCATGTGTCTGTTAGCCATTTGAATGTCTTCCTTGGAGAAGTGTCTGTTCATGTCTTCTGCCCATTTTTGACTTGATTATTTTTTTAAATTATGTTATGTTAGTCACCATACAGTCTCATGGTTCATCTCCCCCTCATTTATTTGTTTTTCGAGTGTTTAGTTTGAGAAGCTCCTTATAGATCTTGGATATCAGCTCTTTATAGTGTCATTTGCAAATATCTTCTCCCATTCCGTGGGTTGCCTCTTTGTTTTGCTGACTGTTTCCTTTGCTGTGCAGAAGCTTTTTATCTTGACGAAGTTCCAAAAGTTCATGTTCACTTTTGTTTCTTTTGCCTATGGAGACGTGTCTTGAGATGTGGCCGATGTTAAAGAGGTTACTGCCTATGTTCTCATCTAGGATTTTGATGGATTCCTGTCTCACATTGAGGTCTTTCATCCATTTTGAGTTTATCTTTGTGTTTGATGTAAGAGAATGGTTGAGTTTATAGCTCAATATATAGCTGGATATATAGCCACCCAATTTTCCCAGCACCATTTATTGAAGAGACTGTCTTTTTTCTATTGGATATTTTTCTCTGCTTTGTCAAAGATTATTTGACTATAGAGTTGAGAGTTCATATCTGGGCTCTCTACTCTGTTCCCTTGGTCAATGTGTCTGTTTTTATGCCAGGACCGTGCTGTCTTGGTGATCACCGCTTTGTAACACAGCTTGAAATCAGGCAATGTGATGCCCTCAGCTTTGTTTTTCTTTTTCAACATTTCCTTGGCGATTCGGGGTCTTTTCTGGTTCCATACAAATTTTAAGATTGTTTATTCCAGCACTTTGAAAAATGCTGATGGTATTTTGATCAGGATGGTGTTGAAAGTATAGATTGCTATGGGCAGCATAGACATCTTAACAATGTTTATTCTAACAATCTATTACTAATTTCTAATTTAATGCTCTTATAGTCTCTAAGATTTCTCTTTCTTTTCAAAATTTATTGAGGCTCATTGTATGGCCTAACATATGGTCTATATTGGTGAATGTTCTATATGCACCTAAGAATGAATATTCTGTAGTTTTTGCAGATAATGTTCTATGAAGGATAATTAGGTCAATTTGTTAATTTATATTTTTCTGTTCTCTTTTATATCCTTTCTGATTTTCTGTCTAGTTTTTTTATCAGTTACTGAAAGAATGTTGAAATCTCCAAACACAGTTCTAGATTTGTCCATTCTTCCATTAAGTTTTATCAGCGTTACTGTCATTTTGTTTTGTAGCTTCAAATTAGGTGCACACACATTGACAATTATTATCTTTATGCTATTACCACAATATCTTAGATACTGTAGCTTTATAATATATCTTGAGTCAGTACTGTAAGTCTTCCAACTTTTCTTTTCTCCTTTCAAAGTTACTTGGCTATTCTAGGTTCACTGCATTTTGAAATGAATTTTAAAATCAAATTCTACAAAAATTCTGCTGGGGTTTTGATTGGGATAACTTTGAATCTATAAATCAATTTGGGTAGAATTGACATCTTAACAACATTGAGTCTTCCAGTTTATGAATGTGATATATATATCACATATATATATATATGATATATTCATTCATATATCCCCATTTATTTAAATTTTTCTTTTCTCTCAGAAATGTTACTTGATTTTCAGTTACAAGTCTTGCATGTTACCTACAAGATTTATCTCTTTATATTTATCTCTAAATATTTCCTATTTTGATATGATTGTAAATGATAGTGATTTTTTTGTTTTTGATTGTTCATTGTTAGTGTAAAGAAATGCAATTGATTTTTGTATATTGATCTTATATCATGCATTCACTTATAAGTTCTAGTGCCTTCTTGTAGATTCCTAAGAATTTTCCATATAGATGATCAAGTACCTATGAATACAGACAGTTTTATTTCTCCCTTCACAGGCTACATGCCTTTTTTTATTTAATCTTTTCTTTGCTGTATTATATACCTAGAGCCCTCAGGAAAATGTTGAGTAGAAGCAGTGAGAGCAGACATCCTTGTTTTAGAGGAAAAGTATTCCACATTTCACCATTAAATATGATGTTAGCTACAGATGCTTTTGATCAAATTGAGAAAATTTGTCCTCTACTCCTCAGTGGCTGAGAGTTTTTATGAAGGATGAATGTTAAATTTTGTCAGATACTTTTTTATTTGCCTTTATTAAGATAATCAGACAGTTTTTCCTTTTCTTTTCTCTTTTCCCCCAAGTCTATCATGGTGAATTATATTGATTATATTGAATCAATGAATTATATTTAATTATATTGATTGATTGATTGATTATATTGATTATTAACCTGGCATTCTTGTGATAGAATGTCATGATGTATTCTTGTGATAGAAGGTCATGATATATTTTAATGTATATTATTAGATTTGATTATACAAAATTTTGTAAAGAAATTTTTCAATTATGAATTTTTCTTTTCTTATGATTTTCATGCTTTGTCTTAAAATGTTTTAGCTTATACCAATGTAAGGCTAGCCTCAGAATGAATTGGGAAATATTTCCTTCCTTTCAATTTCTTGAAGATTTTATAGAGAATTGTAGTTATTGATTCTATTAATATTTAGTATAATTCATTAGTGAAGCCATTTGGGCTTGGATTTTGGATATGTGTGCAGGACAATTTTTAACCTCAAATTGCGTTTCTCTAATAGATACATTTTGTTTGGGTTACCTCTTTGCTCTTGAATTAACTCTGATAGTTTATAACCTTTATGAAGTTGGTTCTTTTCATTTAAGTTGTCAAATTTATTGGTGTAATGTGTTTGTAATATTCCTTCATTATCTTTTTAATACCTGTAGAATTTTTACTGATGATACCTCTCTTATTCCTGATAATGGTAATTCGTGCTTTCTCTTTTTCATTCCTGATCAATGTGGTTTGAACTTCATCGGTAACATTTGATCTTTTTCAAAGAACTAACTTTTGTTTTCCTTGATTTTTTTCTATTGTTTTCAACTTCACTGATTTCTGTTCTACTCTTTATTATTCCTTTTCTTTTTCATATTTTGGATTGCATTTGCTTTTCTTCCCCCAAGTTTGGTAATGTGTAAGCTGAGATCACAGATTTTAAAAACATCTTCTTTTCTCCTATATGTGTTTAGTGCTATGAATTTCCTTCAAAGTAATAGTTTAGCAGCATCCCACAAATTGTAATGTGTTGCAGTTTCATTTTTACTCAGTTCAAAAATACTCTCTTTCCCTTTTATTTCTCCTTTGACCCATGGGATATTAAGGTATATAAATGGCAAATAAGCATATGAAAAGTTGCACGTATTCATACACAGACTTGTATACAAATGTTCATAGCAGTTTTATTTGTAATAGCAGAGAGTTGAGAATGGTCCAAATGTGCATCAACAAGTGAATGGATTTTTTGAAAAACCATCAGTGTTCTTGTAGTGGTACACTTCTCAATAGTAAAAAGGAATAACTAGTGATACATGCAACATGAATGAACCTCAAAATTATACTGCACAAGAGAGGACAGATAAGAAGAGCATGCACTGTATGATTCCACAAATATAACATCCTGGAAAATGCCAGCGACTTTATACTGGCACAAAGCAGATGATTTGCAAGGGAAAGTGAGAGAGGATGGGGAAGGGCAAGAGAGAAAGATTCCCAAGGGGCAAGATGAAACTTCTGAGTGAAATGGACATGTTTATTATCTTGACTGTGATGGTGATTTCACAGGTGCCTACATGTACCAAAACCTATTAGATTTTACACATTAAATGTCTGTCATTTACTGCATGTGAACTCTACCTCAACACAGCCCTTAAAGAAAGATGTGAGCCAAAATGGAAACAGAGGCTCATCAATGCTCAGAATACTGTGGCAAATCCGGTGACTGGGTTGTCTTGTCAGAGGCTCCCTCTTTCCCTACTTCAGGGGTTTTGCAGTCTTTGGCTCAGTTTCTGTGTCTTCTTGCTCCCCTCCTAACCCCCTCTGTTTCACTGTCCTGTGTTTGTGTGTGTAGGTGTGTGTGTGTCTGTCTGTCTGTCTATGTCTGTATTAAAACTCCCTAAGAGAAGATCACAGTCGATATTCATGAAGGAGCCCGGCTATCTCAGAGGTCATGAGACCTCATTTATCTGGAGTAAATGGCTGCCCTTGTTAGATTAGCGTGCAGTGTCTTGTTCAGTCTGTTGTCATCAGGGCACCATGAATGAAAGCAAAGGAGCCTGGGTGGCAGGAAGTACCTTTGGCTGTTCCCCTGAGAGAGGGCTGTGGCTGAGGGGGTTTCTCAGGCTCATTTCCTCCTCCCTGGCATAACTAGGGCCGGATCTCCAGATCGAGCCTGTTCCCATGGGCCCCCGGGAGCTCAGGCAACCCTTCTATGCACCAGATCCCTAACATGGGCTTAGCAGCTCCCTGCATTCCTTCCCCTCGGAGGCAGGAGCTCCCAAGGTACTTTGTTGGACGAGAACAGCAGGCAGAAATGGACACATTGCTGAGCTATCTTCAAAGCACAAATGGTTCTCAGGCACAATACATTCCACAAACAGAAAATCTTCCTGTATTCTCCCTGTGGTCAGCTCCTGGATTGCAGAAAACGTTAAGAGTATAATATAGTCGCACTTCTGAAGTTTTACACAAACGTGTGATGACGAAGGGGGAAGAGGAATTATTGTTCGAAAATGGAGATTATGCGCTATTGTCTCCAAAGGTTGCATGCTGAAGGAAAAGGTCATGCTCAGAAAGAGGCTCTCCCTGGGCAAACCTGGACCTCTTCATCTCAGCTGTTTTCTCCAAGGTCCAGGAACAACATCACCCTGGGGTGTGAGTTTGTTTTAGTTCTTTGATTCACTGCTTCTGCCAAGAAATTCCTTGCCACCTCTTTGTCCTGCCTGCTTGTGGTTCCAATAGTTGTTTCCATGTAAAGACTCGAGAGCCCATCACTGAGTGGAAGGGAGATGTGGAAGCATAATGTTTGTTATCATTAAGCTCACTCATGTCCTTCTGAGATGTATAGCACATGTGTAAAAGAACAGACATAGGAGATGGATGTTCTAGCCAAAGAAAATTCTCCAACACAAAGGTAGTAGAGCTTTGCAATAAAGCCTATTGTCTTTCTTTTTTTATCCCCCTTTCTCCTTTCGAAGATTTTGTTTTTCACTGACTATTCCAGAACCAGTAATGTGACATGGAATGGACATTACAAAGTGAGGGGTAAAGATAAGGCTGAAAAATGGGAACAGATGTATATTAAAGAATAATCTCCCAGCCTGCACCAACAAGTGTGCCAGTTGGCCCTGCTGTTGCCAGAACAACGTACAGACAGGGGACTAATGAACAGCAGCAACTTTGTTCTCATAGTTCTGGAGGCTGAAAGCCTGGACTGGGGAGCCAGCATGGTTGGCCAAGGGCCCCGTTCTGGGTCACAGACTCTTGTACCCTCACAGGGCAGAAGGGGAAGGGAGCGTTCCTGAGCTTCTTTTATTCAGACACCAATCTTACCTTATTCATGAGGGTTCTGCCCTCCTGACCTAGTCACCTCCCAAAGGCCCCACCTCCCATGGTCATCCTCTTGAGCATTAGATTTTGAGCATATGAATTCTGGGAAAACAAAAACATTCAAACCATAGCTATAGCCATCACTGAAGACTGGGGTACTTCACCATACACACACACACACACACACACACACACACACACACACACACGACAGAAATCAAAAGTGACAAAACACACAGAATTTAGAATTGCCTGACTGGGGCCATGGTTCAGCCTTGTCCCTCACCATTTCTGACCATGTCTATTCAAACTCCAAGTTGCATCAGCGAATGGAGCTAACAACAACACCTTACCTACTTATTTCTGGAGGATATTGTAAGAATGACATTATAGGGGTGCCTGGGTGGCTCAGTCGGTTAGGCATCAGCCTTCAGCTCAGGTCATGATCCCAGGGTCCTAGGATCAAGTCCCACATGGGGCTCCCTGCTCAACGGGGAGTTTGCTTCTCCCTCTGTCCCTCCCCACTGCTCGCTCTCTCTCTCTCTCTCAAATAAATACATGAAATCTTTAATATATATATATCATGTGGCTATTATATGCCATAATTTTTTTCACCTATGTAATTCTCTGAAATAGCAACACTCTTTCAATGAAGGAGGTGTTTCCCTTATTCACCCATTCAAGAACCATTTATTGAGTACCTGCTATGTGCCAGACATTCCTCTTCCTCCTTGACACTTGTCCTTTCAGTTTTTTAGATTCCAGCCTAAATGAGGATTTTATTGCTTCTACCTCTTCCCTGTAACTTCTATATACATAAACTTCAAAAGAAGCTGTGTATGCATAAAACACACATGCAACAAACTGAGGGTTTTGGAGGGGAGGAGGGTGGGGTTTGGGCGAGCCTGGTGGTGGGTATTGAGGAGGGCACGTATTACATGGAGTACTGGGTGTGGTGCAAAACAATAAATCTTGTAACACTGAAAAAAATCAATAAATAAATAAAACTTTAAAAAAACACACACATGCAGAGAGAAAAAAAGTTCATGTCAATGTTACTGATAAAGGCAGGTGCCAAGCAAACCAAGATAAAAATGAAAATGTAAGAATAACGGGTTCTGTTCCTTTTCGGTGACTTACTCTGAAAAAATGTTACACTAAAGGATTTTAGAAAAAGAAAGTGCAGCTCATAGATCCTAGCAACTTCATAATCTGTGCTCTGAAAAGGAAAAACAGAGATTTAAGCTTGGTCATCATCATCTTATCAGAGCTTTCAAGCCATCGTGATCTGTCATCCCACTCTGCAAACTTCTTCCTGATCTTCCACATTCGGAAATACTTCCTATTTTAAGGCTCTTGGTCCTCCAAATGTGTGATCCTGCTCCTCAGGTCAAGTTTCTCCATCCTTGGGCTGTTGGTGGTACCAAGTCAGTATCTAAGCTCAAGAAGACAAAAACAAGAGGCCAGAACCAGAATTCAAGCTTGGAGTTCCTAGGCAGCTTCATCTTGCACTTTTACTTTATTTCAATAGTTGAAAAGACCATGGCTGTCCTGCTGAAAGTGCTTCATGAATAAACAGTAAAAACTTCTCTCCAAAATTGGAGGATGATTTAAGATCCACGTGTTTCCTCCTGTATAATTTAGAGTTTGAATAAATAGACAAATTAATTTTAATTCAAAACAAAATAATCACCGCTTTAGCTTCACATATTCATTACATGACTTCAAGTAAAAATTTTTTTAAATTTATTTTTTCTCACCATAGCCCACACCCTCCCCAATGTCCACCCCATCCCTCACACCCCTCTCCCCTCCAGCAACCTTCAGTTTGTTTCCTGAGATTAAGAATCTCTTATGGTTTGTCTCCCTCTCTGGTTTCATCTTGTTTCATTTTTCCCTCCCTTCCTCTATGATCCTCTGTCTTCTTTCTCAAATTCCTCATATCAGAGAGATCATGTGATAATTGTCTTTCTCTGATTGACTTATTTCACTTAGCATAATACCTTCTAGTTCCATCTATGTTGTTGCAAATGGCAAGATTTCATTTTTGATGGCTGCATAGTATTCCATTGTGTATATATACCACATCTTCTTTATCCATTCATCTGTCGATGGACATCTAGGCTCTTCCCATAGTTTGGCTATTGTGGACATTGCCGCTATAAACATTTGGGTGCACGTGCCCTTTCGGATCACTACATTTGTATCTTTAGGGTAAATACCCAGTAGTGTGATTGCTGAGTCATAGGGTAGCTCTATTTCCAACTTTCTGAGGAACCTCCATACTGTTTTCCAGAGTGGCTGTATCAGCTTGGATTCCCACCAAGAGTGTAGGAGGGTTCCCCTTACTCTGCATCCTCACCAACATCTGTCATTTCCTCACTGGTTAATTTTAGCCATTCTGACTGGTGTGAGGTGGTATCTCACTGTGGTTTTGATTTGTATTTCCCTGATGCTGAGTGATTTTGAGCACTTTTTCATATGTGTCTTGGCCATTGGATGTCTTTGCAGACATGTCTATTCATGTCTTCTGCCCATTTCTTGGATTCTTTGTTCATTGGGTATTGAGTTTGATAAGTTCTTTATAGATTTTGGATACTAGCCCTTTATCTGATATGTCATTTGCAAATATCTTCTCCCATTCTGTCAGTTGTCTTTTGGTTTTGTTGACTGTTTCCTTTGCTGTGCAAAAGCTTTTGATCTTGATGAAGTCCCAATAGTTCATTTTTGCCCTTGCTTCTCTTGCCTTTGGAGATGTTTCTAGGAATGTGCTGTGGCTGAGGTTGAAGAGGTTGCTGCCGGTGGTCTTTCATCCATTTTAAGTATATTTTTGTATGTGGTGTAAGGAAATGGTCCAGTTTCATTCTTCTGCATGTGGCTGTCCAATTTTCCCAATACCATTTGTTGAAGAGACTTTTTTCCATTGAATATTCTTTCCTGCTTTGTCAACGATTAGTTGACTATAGAGTTGAGGGTCCATTTCTGGGCTCTCTATTCTGTTCCATTGATCTATGTATCTCTTTTTGTGCCAGTACCACACTGTCTTGATGATTACAGCTTTGTAATAGAGCTTAACATCTGGAATTGTGATGTCGCCAACTTTGCTTTTCTTTTTCAACATTCCTCTGGATATTCGGGGTCTTTTCTGGTTCCATATAAAGTTTAGCATTATTTGTTTCATTTCTTTGAAAAAAGTTGATGGTATTTTGATACGGATTCCATTAAATGTATAGATTGCTCTAGGTAGCATAGAAATTTTCACAATATTTGTTCTTCCAACCCATGAGCATGGAACATTTTTCCATTTCTTTGTATCTTCCTCAATTTCTTTCATGAGCACTCTAGTTTTCTAAGTACAGATTCTTTGCCTCTTTGGTTAGATTTATTTCTAGGTATCTTATGATTTTGGGTGCAGTTGTAAATGAGGTTGACTTCTTAATTTCTTTCTTCTATCTTGTTGGTGTATAGAAGTACAACTGGTTTCTGTGCATTGATTTTTCATCCTGACACTTTACTGAATTCCTGTATGAGTTCTAGCAGTTTTGGGGTGGAGTCTTTTGGGTTTGTAAAATTTTTGAAAACAAAAAAACACATATAATCTTTTGGTTGCTCTTTTACGTTCCTCCTTAAACCGTCTGGGGAATGGCTTCTTTCCTTTTAAAGTGCTTGATAGCACCTCTTGTTTATATTTTTATTGTATCTGTTTCTTTGCAAATTAAGAAAATGGTAAAATAGTAAAATAATTTGAATAGACGTTGGCAAAGCTGATGCACAAAGCAGATAGAGTCTGACTTGTCAGACCAGCCAGGGGTGACAGCAGTGGTCACGATCCTGCTTTATGCACCCAGAGTTGGAGCCGCATCTCCTACTCCGTCCTTTCCTTTTGGGGCAGGAGCACAGGGCATAGCACCACCCCTATGTCTCCCATAGACACCTGCGGCTGCTCTGCCTGCAGCCCCACGCTTGTCCACGCTGCTTTCCCATCCCCACCGCTCCTACAGTTCTCCCTCGCTGGGAATGGGTTTCAATGGAAAATTCTCCAGTACTGAAAGAATGTTTTGCTTCTCCAGTGCCCAGGATGTTCTTTGAATACCTGCAAGAGTGGCAGGAAAGACTGGGCTGATGAAGCCTCTGACTGTCAAACCAGAGAAAGGGTTCCTGTGGTCCCTGTCGCGGGAGGGTTTTGGGAAGATGGGAGGTAATGGCTGAACCCAGCCTCCCATGTGCTGACTCAGCTCCAGGAACATGTTGGCCCCCCGGGCACTAATCTATCTTCTCCTCTCTGGTCTCGTTGGAAACTTGTGTCCTACCACAGGACAGGGCTACTCTGGGTCACTTCTCTCACGCCCCACTGACCAGTATCACACTTTCCCCATTTTGGTCAAAGGCAGAATTCTCCTTAGCTGCTCATAAAGCCATCATCACAGCATCCTCTTTTCACGTGGCAAGCCACAGGGGGAAGGGAAGGGAGGGGCGGTAATGGATGCATCACACTGGCTGAGCAGAACCAGTTGTTTGTTACAAGGATGAGCTACGTGGGAGGAAGGAGGAGAAAAGGCAAGACTGTATAGCATTTTGCAAAGTCTGAATTCTTTGTTATCAGTCCAGATAAATAACCCTGAAAAAATGGCTCAGTCTTCTGACCCTTGGATATCTGAGACTATGAATGATTTGAAGCTGACTTTTGGTGGATTGCAAGCAGAATTAAAAAAAAAAAAAAAAAAGGTAATCACATCACGGAAGTGTTAAGAAGCACTGGATTTTGGTCTTGAGCTTTAAATTTATCCCTTTAAAAATGGCAAAAGAAAGCTCATGCCAGGATAGCTTATCTGAGATGATATCAGCATAGACCATTTCTTCTCTGCATCCTGTGTCTTTATCCTGAGCAGATCCTTCTCTGACTTGGATCACCCTGACCCAACCTCCCATTATCTATGCAGGAACAAGAAGAAATAACAAAACTGTTTTCTGTGATGGTGGTTATGATTTGGTTTTTATAATGAGCCTAGAGAGAGTTGACTGTTTTGCGTGCAAAGTTGTAAATCTTTTATAAAAGCTAAAAATGCCTTGAACTGGGAATCTGCCTCTCAAGAATTAATTATGATGGAGCATTATTAAAATGCTTCATTTGGAATGTGTCTTGCATCTTGTGCTTTCTTTTAAACACATATCAGAAGTTATACTAACAAAGTAAGCTTGGCTTATATCCTGGAGGACAACGCTGCTCACAGTGGCTGTAAATCCAGGTAATTTGTGCCCACTCTCTGACCCAAGAGACCACACGAATTTCTGGACATTGCTCCAAATACAAAGAATTGAGCCATGATTGTTTTCTATAAAAGATATTTAGTGGGAAATCTTCACAATATTTTTACATCAGATTTATAGTCAACAGCATCTTGTGTAAAACAGCAATAAAAATTTAAAAAACAAAAAATAACCAAAAAAGTAAATTAAAAAAAAAAAACACTTCAAAGCAGAGACATTAGTTGTTTTCCTAGTATATATTTCCTTCTTCCTTTGAATAAAAGCAGAGCCCTCCATCACTGGGTGTGGAAATTTGCCTAACTATAAAACTGCATTTCTAAGCATCCCTTAGAGATGGAAGTGGATGATAAGATATGTGTGGAAGTCATTGCATGAGGTTTCTTGGAAAGGGGATTGATTCAAATGGGAGGCAGGATGGGAGAGCTATAGTTATCCCACCATCTTGTAAACAGCAGGCTGCCCTGAAAATGAAAACCATTTACTAAGGGCAGTAGAACAGAAAGGACACTAGGTCCTCAGTGACCGTGGAGTCACCATACTTAGAACCTTATTAGCCTACTTCTAGACTGCTCTTGTTAGGATCAAAATATGTCCCTGATTTATTTTCATTACTTTTACTTTGAATCTTTCTTACTAGCAGCCTAATCTTATCTCCCTATTCCCTTCCCAGTTGTGTTGGGCAGATATAATGGTTAGAATATTAAACTAAATTATTAAAATTTAACTTAGATGATTCTACCTAAGGGGAAATAGAATTTATAGTTCTTAAGCATGACACGTCAGTGAGGGAGAATCTCAGGAGTACAAGAGAGGCATAGAAAGAAATCTTTACAAGCGACTAGGAACTCTTCAGTGTGTTAGTTATCCAAATTAAAAAAAAAAAGACCCATTATAAAAAGTAAATCATAGACACTGACCTTCAGAAGGGGAGAGTCATACACACAGTGTGACCCAAACCAAAAAAAACTCAGGCAGGACAAAAAGGCAAAGGAAGAACATTTGTGTGTGTATTTAATTAATCAAAGTGGGTAAGTGAAATTTTTAAAAATGGTGTGGGCAGCTATAAAGTATAGAAGTCTTTAGCAATAAGGAAAAAAATCTTCTAAGAAGACACACAGATGGCCAACAGACACATGAAAAGAGGCTCATCATCACTTACCATCAGGGAAATGCAAATCAAAACCACAATGAGGTATCACCTAACACCTGTCAAAATGACTAAAATAAAAAAAGAACACAGGAAACAACAAGTGTTGGCAAGGATGTGGAGAGAAAGGATCCCTTGTGCACTGTCGGTGGGAACGCAAACTGCTGCAGCCACTGTGGAAAACAGTGTGGAGATTCCTCAAAAAATTAAAAATAAATAAAATAATAATAAATAAGACATACATGCGGCTTCACAGAATCTCAGCAGGAAGAATATAGTGCTAGGCAGAATAAGTCAGAGAAAGACAAATACCATATGATTTCACTCATATGTGGAATTTAAGAAACAAAACAAATGGATAAAAGAAAAAGAGAGAGAGAGACAAACCAAGAAACACTCTTAACCCTAGAGAACAAACTGGGAGTCCCCAGAGGGGGGGTGGGGGCTGGGGGATGGGTGAACTAGGTGTCGGGAATTAAGAGTGTACTTATCATAATGAGCACTGAGTAATGCACAGAATTACGGAATAAGTATATTGTACACCTGCAAATAATAGAACACTGTATGTTAACTACACTGGAATTAAAATTTAAAAATAATTTTTTAAATTAAAAAATAAATTGTAAATTTAAAAAAAAAGAAAAAGTCTTCTGAAATAGGAATTTGAGATTTGCAGAATTATAGGATGGATATTATGTTCAGCAGGAACATTTAAATTTAGCGGAACGAGTTAAATTCTGGGTCCTGGAAAACCAGCCTCATGGCTAAGCTAAGGAACAAGGCTCAGACCACCCGGCAGAGTTGGCCTGATGAGGCCGTCGCCGACCTTTCCCGGCCACCCTGGAGCAGTCCGCGCCACTCGACCGAAGGTCCCACCAGTGCTCCTGTCCCTGCACTGGAGCAGACCTCAGCGGCACCACTGGGTCTGAAACAAAGGCTATTCCCCAAACATTCTGCTCTTACAGTTATCATGCATCTTCCTGCAAAAAAGCCTGAAGATTTGAGTATTGATTGACCTCTACATTAGGTGGCGAGACTTACTTCATTACATTAGGGGGCAAGAGGCATTTCCCCCAAATACACTGCTGCTGCGTACCTGGGATCTTTCCAGGCTTATCAGGCTGCATTTCCTAATTCCTTTCCCAGTATCTTCCAAAGTAAGTTTTGCCAACTTTGTGCTTCAAGAATGAAAGGGGTTTGGTGATCAAATACATTTGGTAAATGACAAGGAGACAAGAGTAAACACGTTTGTCAGAGGCAGGATTTCTCCGAGGTTTTAATATATTTAATATATTCCAGTGTGTGCATTGGAAATCTCCCAGAAGGGGATGGAATGAGTCTGTATGCCATGTGTCCAAACTTATAGGAACACAAAACCTTTTTTTGTGAAGCATTTTTACAGAACTAGAGTACCCAGGGACTCTCTATTTTTTTTTTATTAATTTTTATTAACATATAATGTATTATTTGTTTCGAGGGTATACAGGTCTGTGATTTGTCAGTCTTGCACAATTCACAGCACTCTGCATAGCACATCCCCTCCCCAATGTCCATCACCCAGCCACCCCATCCCTCACACCCCTCTCCCCTCCAGCAACCTTCAGTTTGTTTCCTGAGATTAAGTCTCTTATGCTTTGTCTCCCTCCCTGGTTTCATGTTGTTTCATTTTTCCCTCCCTTCCCCTACGATCCTCTGTCTTGTTTCTCAAATTCCTCACATCAATGAGATCATGTGACAACTGTCTTTCTCTAACTGACTTAATTCGCTTAGCATAACACCCTCTAGTTCCATCCACATCGTTGCAAATGGCAAGATTTTGTGGTTTTTTGATGAGCTGCATAGTATATACACCACATCTTCTTTATCCATTCATCTGTTGATGGACATCTAGGGTCTTTCCATAGTTTGGCTATTGTGGACATTGCTGCTATAAACATTGGGGTGCACGTGCCCCTTCGGATCCCTACATTTGTATCTTTAGGGTAAACATCCAGCAGTGTAGTTGCTGGGTCGTAGGGTAGCCCTATTTCCCAGGGGGTTACTTTCTGAGGAACCTCCATTCAGTTTTCCAGAGTGGCTGCACCAGTTTGCATTCCCACCAACAGTGTAGGAGGATTCACCCAAGAACACTTTAGAAAATGCTTCCTTACTCTGTAACAAAGTTGATTTTACTCTCTTAAAATAACTGCTGGAGGAAATGGAGGACGTGGCCCCTAGAACAACAGTGAAACATTGGGTTCAGCTCCAAAAAGAACACTCCTTGCTTTCCAGGTGAAAACAGAGGAGAATGAGGCCATGCATACAAAAATACTGTTTTAGGAGATCCTGGGCAGTTTTCAGAACAGAGAATTAGGTTAAGTAGAAAAATAAAGAACATCCTGGTTGAGTTAAGAAGGGAATCCAACAATAGAGAAATATATAAAACATGGGTAATGAACACCCTGTATTCTATTAAGGGGCCTTATTCATAGAAAAAAAAATTAAGGATCAGCTACATGAGAAACTTTTTCTGTCTTACTGGTTGAACAAAATGTACAATCTGTATGCTTTTGGAATTACCAACAGGGTACATGGTTTCAAAAGCAGTAATTTTAATCCCTTTCTTCACCAAACCTTTCATTACGACCATGAAAAAAAATCAAATCGCTCTAATTTTAATATGACTTGTCCATACCCTTATGGGGTGCTGACAAATAGGTGAAATACCAGAGCATAGCTCACACAGGCAGAGGGATGGAAGGGGCATAAGGAAAATGGGTACCTCCGTAGGGTAGAGAAAAAAGCCTTAGATAATTGGCAGGTCCCAGGAACACTTGAAGGGAAT
This sequence comes from Procyon lotor, assembly GCA_028646535.1. Lineage (NCBI taxonomy): Eukaryota > Metazoa > Chordata > Mammalia > Carnivora > Procyonidae > Procyon > Procyon lotor. The sequence continues at coordinate 84,280,157 of CM053613.1, read as the reverse complement.
AATGAGAAGCCTGAGCACAGAAGGCACCAAACGTAGGGAAATATTTTTGAAAGATTATGTGACTCTTACCTCTTCCCCAGAGGCCAAAGTCAGACAAAATGGATCAACATTTTGAACTCAGAGAGCCTTTCTCCATCTCTGAAGACCCTGACTTAGAATATCAGAGGCTGGGGAGAGTTCCCATCCCCGCCTTCCGTGTCCATGTATGACGAAGACCAATGATTCTGAAGGTCTGCTGAAAGTAGAGGCAGTATCCAAACCACTGGGGATGGGAAATTAGACAGCTTATTTTCTAAACCTCAAGAGGTATTTTTACAGGATTCAGTGAAAAATAATAAGGCCTGAAATACACAAACAAAATCATTTCTGGTTGGAAAATCTCCCTAGACACCGCCTTCGCCTCATTACTGGTTTTCATCGGATTCCGTGTGTCTGCACAAGCGTGTGAATCCTGGGGCCGTAGTGACAAACCCAAATTTCAAAAATTACTGTGGAGCAGGGTCTATGGCCTCAAAATTATGTTGGCTTTTATGAGAGACATATTACCAAAGTAACTGGCGTAGTCTTGCCTCAGGAGTTGACAAAGCCTCTTGGGGAGATGAGATTATCTATGGGAAACAAATAGATTTGTTACAAATGAGGCCCCACGTGGGAGTGAGTCTCGATCCTAGCCTAGAGCCACGGGAGAGAAGAGCCAGCTTCACAAAAGGGAAGAATCAGTTTGACATATGGCTTTGGAATGTACTTCAGAGAAGCCAACGGGGGACAGAGCGAAACGGGGAAGAAGTGCAGGGCCCTTTCCAAGAGCCAAAGTTGAAGGGAAGCAGAAAGAGAGAGAAAGAGATCACTGAGAGACGATCCGAAGCCAAGGGGAAGGAGAATTTGTGGGCAGCCAGAGATTCTCCTCCAAGTGGGATGAAGCATTCACCCGCTCTGCCGACTTAGAGATGACTCTACCCGTCACAAAGCCCTGCAGTCACTTGGTGTGTCTTTTCCCTGATAGACAATTAATTCCTCCAGGTCGGGGGCCAGGTCATAGTAGCTTGGAAGCATATACCACAACAGTAGGGCCGGGTGGGCACTTAGTTGCTGGTTGGTTGGTTTTCCTTTTCACTGACACAGCTGCAGAGGAACCGTCTAGCAGCCTGGGGGTGAGAAGGAGAATGGAAGGCACCGAGAAGTGAAGGATCCGATAAGTCTGGGAATCAGGTCGGAGGGCTGGTGGGTAAGTCTAAAATCCATGAGCAAGAAAGCCAAGAAGAAAGATCCAAATGTCAAACCCAGGTTCCGTTTCATTCTCATTCCCTTTTGTCCTCTAAAAAAATGTTTCTGCGCAGATGCCTCCTTAAAAAGTTAAAAGAAATGACTTAGAAGTGCAGCCTTCCTTGGACATCTGCCAGATTCTTCTAGCAAATATATTAAAGTCTTCTTCCAAAGAGACTAGCAGAAGTATTTGGAATTGAATAGATCACTAATTATTTTCAATTCTTGCCAAAAGAGGAAAAGGGAAGAAAGTGATTCATTTGTTATTTGACCATAAAGTCTTGATCCAAACCACAGTTACTAGTTAGGGCTGGTGTGGTAAAGCCAAGGCCTGCTGGAACGAGGAACCCTGTGGCCACTCACCCAGGCATGCTGGGAGCCTCCTTATTCTGCAGTGCGCAGCCCCTGCATGCGTACTTTGCTTCCGAGCACTGCTATCGAAGATACAGGGCATGGCTGGCTCTCTGGCTGCATAGCCACAGCCTCATGGGCTCTGCCTGAGACAGGGCTGCCTGCTCATTTCGTGATCTGGCGGCTTGGCAAGGCAGAGCCCGTACAGTTCTCCTCTTCATGACCTAAGAACTATGATTCTCTTGTCCGTGGCAGTGCAAAATGTAAACCAATGTCTTTGTGATTTACCAAAACCGCATAGTAACGATTCGGGTCTTCAAGAAGATAAATAGATGGACATTAGACACAGAAACAGAAAATCATTTTCAAGAGACAAATACTTACTCAATGGTAGAGCATACATTTAAAGAAATTTAAATGACAGATCCATTCATTTGATACTAAGACTGTGAATTAGGTGCAGTCCCTTAATGAATGACATCTGGCCTCCTGCACCTTTCCGAATCACTGAGACAACTACTCCACTGGTCTGCTTGTCTGTCTCTCCCACTGGACTACAAGCTGCCCAAGAGCTGGGACACAGTCTCATTGGCTGCCTCTGATCATCTCATACCAGACTCTCGACAGCTGTTGCTGAAAGAATGATGACTGGCTCCTCCCATCAAGGAGTTTAGAAGAGCCCTGGGGGTAAGGGTGGGGGCGGCGGGGGGAGGGGGGGTGCAGTACACGGTGTAATATCTATAATACAAGGGAGAAAGTAATACATCTTCTAAAGAAAGTCAAAAATAAAGGACAGCCGATTCTCACTACTTGCAGCAGTGATGTTCTCTAAAGTCACTCTGGACACCAAGTTAGCAAATACCGAGCCACCTATGGGAAGTAAGGATTAGCTTCCTGCAAGTTGCAGGTCACATTTTCATCAGCTGAAACACATTTGCATTATATAGGTTTGTTTGCCAACTTTCTTATAAAGCCAGCGGGGCTCAGCAGCACTGAGGACCTGCTCTTCGGCATCTCCCCTTTCCTGTGTAATACTTAGCATGTATCTTCTTAATTGTTCTATAGCCTCCCAATCTGCAGAACCTGGCTGGCCTGCAGGCTTAACATCATCCTGGACATATTGCCTTTGGGACCTGTGGAGCAGCCGAGAGGACCCCAAGAAGGAGGACATAAAGGCCTGACCCCAGGTAATGTGACCACGCGTCTCTTTGGCTTTCAGCATCCCCACAGTGAGGCCCACTATGCTTTTCCCAAGGTCTTCATCACATGAAGCCACAAACTGATCTGCTTTCCCTTCTTTTCCATAACTTCATCACACACCAAGAATGGTCCTGTAGCACTTGCTCCAGCAGTTTCATGTACAGATCAGTGAACGTCCCCATTTTTTTCTGGATAGACTGTATTGGTGATTTATTAGCGTTGAACTCACAGGCAACACGCTACCACCTACGCCTGGACGAAGCTTAGCTAACACATATGTGTCATCTGTCAGGCACGTCACAGCCCTGTGGCACTTAGGAACATCGGGCAGTACTTTAGCACTCTTCTAAGGCCCTTTTTTAACCGCAAAGTTACTAACCAGAAACGCGCAAAAATGCAAAAAATTGCATGGCACTAAATAGATTGAGAAAAGGACACTTGTTTATAGTATGAAAGCTGAAACAAGAGGGCAGACTTCGCCTTGCTTGACCTCAGCTGGGAGGTGTGTGTGTCAAATGGTTTGAATTTTTCTCCACTCTGAACATGTCCAAGAATGACCTGATAAGAGTTAGGGGGATTGGTTATGGGATTAGAAATAAAAGTGAGTGGGTGAATTTGCAAACAAGAAATCCAAAACATGAAGAACTATTGGACTGTCGAGATGAGGTCCAGAGTGGGGAGTTTCTCTCCTAGATCATTTCAAGAGTTAAACAAGACAATTCAGGGCGCCTGGGCGGCTCGGTCAGTGAAGCATCTGCCTCCAGCTCAGGTTATGATCCAAAGGTCCTGGGATCGATGCCCGCATTGGGCTCCTTGCTCGGCTCTGGGAGGAGGGCTTCTCCCTCTGCCTGCTGCTCCCCCTGCTCATGCTCTCTCTCTCAAATAAATAATATCTTTTTAAAAAATATATAAAAAATAAATTAAATAATCCATAGAGCAGTTCAGCACAATGCGCTCTGTACGGTTAGCAGTCAATAAATTCTTATTCTCTCACTGATAAGATGAGGTCTCACCTCAGAAAGGAGGTAAATTTGGAGCTGGCCCCTGAAAGACAGGTATGGCCAAACATAGATGAGCAGAGGGAACAGGCAGAGTCAGGACATTAAAAAGTCAGGAACTTGGCAAGAGAGAATTTGAAAAGACAGGTCAAGACCAATTGGTAGAGTTCCTTAAGTTCCAGACTGAGGGATCTGGCTGTAACTCTCCATCCAGTGGAGCAGCTGTGGTATTCTTTGAGCAGGAAAATAGTGACGAGGGCTGAATTTCCAGAAGAATAAGCTGGTGGTGTGTATAAAATGAATGGGGGATGTGAGAGCAGCAACCCAGGCAATGATTCAGAAAGTGAGAGCATCATTGATGGCATTGATCCAGTCGAAATGTGATTTTGGAGAAATTTAATAGGAATTTTTTTAAAAAAGGAAGAAGTGAGCTGCTTCAAAGTGATATGTTTGCCCGAACGTCTTGATGAAAAAAATTACTTGGGGTTCTCATTAATAACACAAATTCCTGGCACCCAACCCATTTCTCTGGAATCAGAACTTCCAAGATGGTGGTCTGGGCAAGTCGTCTATCTTCCAAGCATCTCCCGTTATTCTTCTATCAGCAAGTTTGGGAAACATTGTCTCCAAGCTCTGGGAACTGAGAACAGCCACTCTGTCTGCTCTAAGTGGGGTCAACACCCCCTTTCCAACCCTAGATGTCATCCACAAGGACATACTTGAGACAGAGACTGAATGCGCAGCTGCAGTCATCACCACGGGTGGCTGGTTTTGTCAAGCAAGCCTCTCTACTTGCTAAAGAAGGAAGCATAAGGACCACGGAGCCCACCACCGGGGGGCTTAGGAGTGAGGGTGTGCAAATGGTTTCATGAGTAAGTCCGCTTCCGAGAGGGTTTTCTATTAAGAAACATGACTATATTAATTTGAAATAAGTTTTGTACTTTGTAAACTCTAAGGACAAACTCCTTAATTTGTAATTCTTTTTAAAATTTGATTTGTATAAATTTATGAATAGTATGAACTCCAGCTGCTAATTCTAAAGCAGGAATATAAAGTACTTTTAAAAAAAGGAATATAAAGTATTTTCTATGTTTACACTTAAGTAAACGGGTGTGAAGAAAGTAAAAATCTATTTGAAATGATTTAGAGTCTACTAATAAACTATGAATATCTTTTATGATCCTTGACTTAACCAATTATAGGGAACCCTAAAAGAACAAAAAGAAAGAATGAAAATTTTCTAGTAGTAGATATTATATATGATTAAAAAGCTACCAGTATTCAGTGTATTTTTAATAGATGCTATTAGTTGAATAGATTACACTATATCGAAGAAGACTCTAGAAAATAGACCATGAATTCAAAGCTACTTTGAGGACTAGATTAGAATTAATATATCTTTTTAAAGTTTTCCCTGATATTATTTATGTACTATTTATTCACCACAAAAATGTTAAAATTCACATTATATTAGTACCCCAAAATTTAAAGATATTCTAGTCTAATCTCATTTTCTAATGAAGGAAAATGGGACCCAGACAACTTAAATGACCCATAATTATACAATTAGTTAATCAGGAGTAAGAATTTTAGTCTACTGCACCACCTTGCCTATTAGCAAAAGAGGAAATCCTGATTGTCACTATTACACACTCCCATTTGTATCTTAAGATAAAATGAGTTAAAAATAAATACACAGTATCTTGTAGTCATTAATAATAGCCATCACTAGAATGAATGAATGAGAGACAACAATGAATGTTGTGTTCAAAACTTGGGAATATCAGGGACCTCTGATCAAAATTTTGTGAGCAAATATATTCTCAGTGCATGAGTGTTAAGAGACTGTCAAAATTCCTAGGAGGTCCACAAATCCAAATAAATGCCCCAGAAATTCCCCATGCCTACAGGATACTGGCACGCCCTCAACCACCAGTTAAGGACTGTGGTCTGCATGAGAGATTCGTGCACAGCCCGCAGGGAAGCTGGAGGTCCCACACATCCCGAGACAACGTCTGGCAAGCTATGGGGATCTAGAGTCTCCAGTGAGAGGTCCAGTCCATCTTCTGGAGTTAGTGGCATCCAGCACACACATCCACACCCCATAAATCTATTTGCCATCACTAGTTTGCATGGAAACTAGCAGCCTCACTGTAGTAAACGCTTAACAGTGTCCAGGGCTGGAGTTCAGCTGTCACATCTCAGCTGCTCGTGACGGACCAGCATCTAAGACACAGTGAAGAGCATGGTAGAGGAAGGAATCGAAAAGAAAATTTGCAGGCAGAGCAGATCAGCAAAAAGGCCTGGCAGGTCATCATGAGATGCTGGCCGAGTCTTGAACCCTTCTTAGCCCGGTGTTCTAGCAGCATGTTGGCCCGGGAGAGAACGTTGCCTCACGGGAATGAGAAGGCCCATGACGTCGAACCCCGCTACCCCAGAGCCCATCCTGCCCCGAGGAAGTACAAGACAGAACAGGGGCCTGTCCTGCTCCGTGCCAGGGGTGGTGGATGGCACTCGTGGCCAGGAGGAGCCGGCAGGACCTAGGTCTACCTGGGAGAGAAGCCTATGCAGAATGAGGAAAACCGGCCGCAATCACAGTGGCTCTAATAAGTGGGGCAGAACTAAGGAAGAGTGACCTGGACACACGGGCGCTGGTGAGACACCCCCTGGTGATCTGCAAAATTACTTGAGAGAAGAGTTTTAACTTCAGCAAGGACTCAGCCTGAGTGTGTGTGTGTGTGTGAGAGAGAGAGAGAGAGAGAGAGAGAGAAAATTGTAAGCGAGCACTCATAAATCCTCTCTGCTTCCTTGGTTCTTTCTTTCGTCCAAACTCTTCCCCCCAGTTCCATTCTTGCCAGCCTCCTAGTCCAAGACAATTAAGATTTTGGAGCCAGTATTCTGGATTTGAATCCCGACTCTCCTGTGCAGGGCTGTGACTTCTGCAACTGTGTGAACTTTCCGTGCTTCAGTACTCAGGCCTTAGTGTCCATACGATGCCGTCCATACACACGCACCCTTGAGACTCAGGGCATTCAAGTAATGGACGCAGAATAGACTTCTCTCTGCTGTGTGATAGGTGTCGAAATCATTTTCTAGTCATTTCTAAATTCTTTTAGAATTTGAGAAATTGCTAAGTCATTTTATAATTTTTTTTATGTATTTATTTGACAGAGAGAGAGATCACAAGTAGGCAGAGAGGCAGGCAGAGAGCAAGAATGGGTTAAAAGGCTTTAACCCATTGAGCCACCCAGGCGCCCCTCTATAAGTTATTTTAAATTAATCCCTCCCATCCCCTTCTCGGAATCTGCACCCACAGTCCCACTGAGTGGGCAGCCAGGCCGCCAGCCCCAGGCTCAGCCACAGCCAACCAAGCACGAGTGCACATCGAACCCAAGCATCAGATTCTCTTCCACGATTCTGAGATTCAGAGTCCAGGTCAGACTCCGACACGAACCTCAAGTGATTTATTT